>OZ014488.1:39313315-39913315 GCA_963965965.1 Trididemnum nubilum | reverse complement strand
TCCTGGATCCGCCACTGGAAAGGCATTCCAATCCATGCTGACTTTGTTAAAAACTTACGAAGGGGATCAATATAAAAACCAGCATATAGTAGAGCGTGGAACAAATTCCACTCCAGACCTACCCGGTCCGCACACAGTGGATCGGATCCCTGTCTGCGCGATGGCGGGGACGATGTCGCACGCGATTTCAATGTGGCGGCCAAACACGTCCCAATCCAAGTCGTAAAGGCCGAATGAGAAGTCCTTCTCCACCTGCACGATCAAGTGGGTAAGTGGATAAGTTTTAAACTCTTCACAACTAGAACCTCAAAGATGGAAACGATTCGAAGCAGACTGAGAGCACGTTGGGAGCAGGTCAATGCGACAAAATCTGCTCTTCAATAGCGGAAAATTTTCTTCGCAAACATTGCTAAAAAGTATGGCCGGTTGACGGAGGGCTTCCCACGCTCGCCTCTAAGGTATGGGTTCAATTTCTGCGCCGATCGATCCGGAAAAGTGTTGCCAACCAGGCAACCACAGCTCGCTATTGCTGCAATATTTCTTCAGAAAAAGCTCTGTAGGGCAAACTGACGAAGAAAAACTCGTTACACGATTCGGCGTTATACGGCAAATGTACTACTTTTTGTTGGAACTTTTTGTTAGCACCACCACTAAATCGGCCTACCTTTTCAATGTGTATTGGGTTCGCCTCATAACCCCCGACCTGTAGGGTGTCACCCTGGCGCTTCAGATATACCGACCCATCGTGATCCCTCACATTGGGTGTTTTGATCACCCCAGGAATGGCGTCAGTCACCACATACGCGTGTCTGTACGTCACTTGCGGCACCGCGATTCCAACCATCTGTAAGAACAAAGCCATACTCGTCGCCTTCACCTCCTGTAAAAGTCCACAAACCACAGCTTTCTGTAGAGGCACAACCCGGCTTAAATGGCGAAACAAAATGCACATTGTACAAGTCAGATCACCTTAAATCGCCTATGCACTGGCATAGGTAAATGCAATACACTCATGTCTCGGTGGGGTTTTCGCAATTCCACAGCATGTCCCTGTGGTGCAGAAGAACAAACCATGGACCACATCATTAACCACTGCATCAAAAACCGACCGCCAAAAGGACTGGAAGGAAAACGATTGTTGGATGAGCAGCCAATATCCTGGTTTCAGGTTCCTTCTACATAATCAACGACAAGCACCACCTCTGACCTCACCAATGTACGGCGCCCATACACCAGCACAATTCACAATGGTTCGGGTTCGAATCTTGCCTAGGTCGGTCTCCACAGATTTGATTCGACGGATTCCCAGGGAGTCCTCGGCGGCCGTAATCCCAGTCACTCCGCAGTCTTCAAAGATCTGAGAAATTTGTAGAGTTTCAAATTTGTTTGTTGACGTCACAGAATAACAAGCATAAGTGAACAAAATATAATTTTTACGGAGTTGGACACCGTTGTTTTGAGATTTTAGCTCTCATCAGCATACCTCAGTTAACCAAGGGTATTCCCCAGCATCACTCGGCCAAACCTTAACGGCATGCACAGTGGAAGAGGCTTTATTGGGAATAATAATCGATTTTTCACTTCACAGGAGAACAAGTGAAAAAACAAAATACAAATTACTACTCTAAAAAAGTAACGCCAGTGTGAACTCATTTGATCTACAGGCAATAACAGTGATAACAAATACAGTAGGTTACAGAGGTATGGCAATAACTGAAATGACTTCAAACTGTCCAGAAGTAACATAAGACAACCACTGCATACAGACGCCATGTTTAAACGGGGTAGTCTACCAAACAACCCATAAAGCCAGAAGAAACATAGAATATGGACGACAGTCATTTTAAGCAGCATATTATTATGAGCCAATAGTTGCTGGCATTATCTGGACACGAGCAGTTGCAACTAGCATTTATGAATTCGCTTCACCCGAATTTCAAAAAGAACAACCACTACCGCATTATTAATAACCACTGGACCAGTAGATCCGAGGTTTGCTTCTGTTTTTCAATTCCACAGCCTCGCAGCTTCTAACCTCGGCTCCAAACTTTGATGCAGCTCTTGTGTACGTCACGCAGGTACCAGCTGGATCCATAGTGCCATCTAACGGACTATAGCATGCTCCAATCAGTTTTGAAACATCCAGCAGAGGGTGCACGTCAAGAATTTCAGCTGGCGTGAGCACGTGCGACTCGATGCCAAAACATTTTCCAAGCTTCGAAGTCAAAACAAAAAATGTTGCTGTTTCATCATTTTAATGTTTTTGGGTATAATACGGAAGTACAAGTATTGCGCTGTTCATATGTTTTTACAGTTACCTGTCTTCTGCTGTTATTTTTTCTCATTTATCCTTTTGTAACTGCAAAAGCAGCGCTGCCGAAAATTGTTCAAAAGAAGCATCCCGGTTTGGGAGGCGAAACATCAAATTCAATAAATAAATTCATCGGTTGTTCGAAGTGGTTACGAATTCCTTGTTAAGTTGGGTTTAATGCGTCGAAATAGAATGAACAAAATTGATGTATTTTATGGGGCGCCATTTGCAAAAATATTATTCATTTTGTAACACATCGTTTTGAGCTATAATAATTCACAATAAAATTTGTCCGATATATATATCGGAAATTTCCGACTTATATATATGAAGTTTCCGACATATTATGTACGACAAAACGCACTCTAAGTTGGAACAAAATAAGCTTACAAAATATGTCGAAATTTCCGACTTATATATAAGAAATTTCCGACTTATTACGTACCACAAAATACACTCTAGTTTGGAACAAAAAACGGATACAAAATAAGTCGGAAATTTTCGAATTATAAATAGAAATTTTCCAAACTATTTTGTACGCGTTTTTTGTTCCAACTTAGAATGTATTTGTCGCACATATTATGTCGGAAATTTCCTATATATGTCGGAAATTTCCGATATGTATATCCGAAAAACTTTATTCTAAATTAGCTCAAAAACGAGGTGTTACACAATAAATAATATTTTTGCAAACAGCACTCCATAGTATTTTTGCGAACTGGCAGCGCTCAAAACAGTCACAGGATTTGCATTACTGTATTGAATGCTTTTCACCAATCAGGGCCTGCGAGAGGAGGGTTCCTGGGGTACATCGTACCCGGGCCCAGCGGGGCCCGGAAGAGTTCAGGTTTCCGCGTTAAGTTTTGGTATCCCACCATAGCACTGTAATCAAACTTGCCTACAGCAAAAATAGCAGTCAGCTTATTTAGTACTGGTAATTAGTCGCTATTTTTGCTACACAGCCTTTAGGACATCCAATAGTGGCCAATTTGATTAAAAAAAGAGGAAAATGTATCAAAAATCATACACTTGCACCGAAGTTAACGTTTTACTGCATTTCTCTGACTTGAGAGCCCTAATTCTACGGTATAACAATGTACGAAGGCCCACATTTCCAAAGATTCAAAAGCATTTCAACCTCAGAGAGCAGAGTCACTACAATCATTAGGCAATTCACTCTATCTGTATGAGTTTAGTAGTTATTTGGGTTTATGAAGTCGATGATTGCAGATGACTTCCTAAAACTTTCATCAGTAAAATATTTGGATTTGCAGTATTAAAGTCATTATATTGTATAATATTGTGTCAATGTCATCATTCCCCGCTTCAAATACTTTCTTTCATGTATAACACGTTTTTTGCTTGTCAATTTAAGTAAGTTTAGTGCTGGGATGTTGATCAAATGCTGCATTTTACCATCGAGAAACATAAAAAGTTACAAAGCTTTTGGGGCTCCGCCCAAGACCCCGCTGGGGAGCTCACAGCGCTCCCCCAGACCCCCTAGCTGAATTTAAACCAATTTTATGTCTAGCTGTGTTTTTTATAGGTCATAACTGTATGCGAATATCGTTATCTCCTCGCTTTTAAATGAAGATCTACAACTATCGGTCAACACAAATGATTTAACGGCATGGGCCCCCGATAAGGCTTGGGGGGGCCCAATAAGATTTGGGAGCCCGGTATCGACCTTTGTACCCCTAGAAAATTTTGTCTCTGAGGCCCTGCCACCAATCACATATCTCTGAAAGAGAAACTGCTCGAAATCGGTTTTATTGAAGAAATGAAACCTACTTGCGGTAATAAAGAGGTGCCCCAAATCTTTTTCCACAATTCCCCATATTCGAGAAAAGACAATCTAATTCGTTTGAGTCATAGGTGGGCACAAGTTCGTTAATCGTTAATCCGTTAATAACGAAGCTAACTTTTTCCATTAACTCGTTAATCCGTTAAAAAGTTTTTTCATGTTAACGGACTAAATTAAAACTGCAACATCTTGACGTCCTTCGTGGTCGACTCCTGGGAAGCCATGTCAACTTCCACTGGGGTCAACTTCCACTGGGAATACCTTTGAAAAGATAGCTGAGGGCTGCCGATGAGAGCTAAAAGCTCGAAACAGCGCTGTCCAGCTCTGTGCTTAATCTGGACTAAATTAACTTCCGTTAAGTTCTGTTAACGGACTAAATTAACTTCCGTTAACTTCTGTTAACTTCCGTTAAGGTTTTTATCGGTAATATCTCGCACCATTCATTCATCAGACAGGTGCAAACCAGTTTGCACTGGTAACACTTGTTGCGTATTAGCACGAGTTTTATAGAAGAAAGCGAAGAAAGTAGCTCTTTTCTTTTGTGGCAAATAATAAGATGCAGCCTCATAGGTCTATTAATTATCATTGTTCACAATTTGGAAAGATTTTCCGATCGCAGCTTCGTTGTGCATTTGAACTTATTTTTATCTTGAAATTAGATTAGACTGTAAAATGTAACTTCCAAAACACAAAAAGACCACCATAGCGATAAATATTTCCTTACAATCAGCTCAACAGCGTCAATACGTGTTCTAGCAGCGAGAGAATAAAAAGAAATGTAAATTACACGCAAAATGTTAACGGATTAACGGACTTTATTAACTTCCGTTAATTGAAGCTAAAAATAACGGATTAACGTTAACGGAGGTGTGAAGTTTGTTAACGGACTAGTGATTAACGAAGCTAACGTTTTGTGGTAACTTGCCCACCTATGGCCTAAAGTATCTGCTTTAGCCAGCAATACCAATTCAAACTAAATTTACCTGTGACATTATACAACTGATATAATCTACTGTATCAACAAAATTAGGCCAGTTTCGATAATGTTTTTAGCCTAGAAATGATACAAAATTTAAAGCTAAAAACGATCATTCTTTAGATCAGTACTGGTAGCCTAGGTCTACAGGTTTCATTAGAAGTAGCTAAGTTTTCAGATTTGGGTTGGCTATACTCGCTGCTACCAGCAAGGATGGCAATACGGTACGGTACGCCACAATTTTTGCTAAGAGGTACGGTACGTTGGTGCGGTACGCCTTTTTTGTAATAGTACGGGTACGGTACGTTGGTACGCTGTTTGAATTAAAAATCCCAGACTTTTTGTACATTGCCCCAGATTTTTGTATGCAGAGGCAAAAGACAGCTGAAGCCGACGCTAAATGTGTGAATTGAGATCCCTGATTTATAGACTAGTAATTTCAAAGTCAGTTAAAGTTGCGAGTAGTTAAAAGCAAGAATGGCAGTATGGTACGTAAGTACGGTACGGTATGCCTCAATTTTTGCTAAGAGGTACGGTACGCTGGTACGGTACGCCTTCTATTGTAGTGGTAAGAGTACGGTACGTTGGTACGGTACGCTTCAAAAATTGAAGTGAAGTACGGTACGCTGGTACGGTACGGTTTAAGGTGTGAGGTACGTAGTACGCAAATTCTGAACGTACCGTACCGTACTGCCATCCTTGGCTACCAGTTCGTAATCACGTTTCTTAGTATGCGAGAAATTTAGGGAAATCTGCCTTTTGTGATGTCACAAAATTGTAAAATGCAAGGTTGCCAATGGTACAGAGTCAAACGGATTAAATCGTATTTTCGCGAATAAGGAAAATTTGCGGAAAAAGGTTTCGGGCGCCTCTTTATTACCTCAAATAGTTCTAATTTCTTCAACAAAACCGATTTTGAGCAGTATCTCTTTAATTTGAAATTCGCTACGCATGAACTCACCCACCCGCCGCCTCAATCGCCGTTCAAACAACGCTCGGTGACATAATTTTTACATCACGATTCTTTAAAAAATCACAGCGCTGCGGAGTCGTTTTGTTTGTTAAGCTGCAGTTAACCTACGAACCAAACTAGTTAAGGGCTTCGAAAAGCGACGACATTCCTGCCGTTCGATCAATCAGCGATCTGCAGTCGCTGGTTTGCGGTAGGCGGGGTCTGTTGGAATTGGCGACGTTGCATTTGAGCTTCACTAGTTTTGTTTGTTGGCCGACCAAAACTTTCGTTTCGACAAAATTTTATCGAACTTTCTAAGTCGCTTGGTTTTTGACATAGGACTTTACTTTCTCAAAAACAATCGCGACATACGAGCCGTCTCCAGTAACCTATTTGTAAACTAAAGCAATCCTACAAACTACCAACTGTCGCCATTGCTTTGTACGCGTTCATCCTCTCCTTAGTGTAAGCGGTGAAAAGTCCTCCAGTCTGCACCCATCCGGTCTCCTGTCCGCTCTCCTTCCTCAACACCTCGGTCATAAGCTGGCGGGTGTGTTCGGTGATCTCCATCTCAAAGTCGTGGCTCACCAACCGCCAGAGAAGACCTGATCGGAGTGATGGTGTGCTTGGTGGAGTGATTGTTAAATTAAAAAAACTCATAAAATCTTGATTTAACCTTTCCGCCTCCTAGAGATGCCACAAACAAATAACAGTTTTTTTTGCCGGCCGCTCCAATGAAGCTACAATAAGCACGACCGAGCGGTTATCACGGTGATGCTAATCGATGCTATTCCAATTCAATTATTGCAAGAACTGGATCTGTTACGGGTTCTCTGCAGGCCATTTTGCAAGAAATTTTTACTGGGGAGGGACAGTTTTGAAGAGGTGAAGTAGCAATGTAGCATTGAGGCATTTTGATGAGAATTTTGCCGCAAATTCAGATTAAGACCCCAAAAAAATATCTTCACCGCATTTTGGTGGTAGTTTTTTTCCGGATATTTCGATGAAAACCACTAAAAAAAAGAGTCTTCGCATTTTAATGCAATTTTTGCCGGAAGTTTAAGCGTAAGTTTTACACGTTCACTATTTGAAAGTAAAAAAGATGTTAGTAGGGGAGGGAGTGGGGACAATTCTACCAAGTAACAATGTTAAAAAAGACCTAGTTCTCTGAACTTAGCGACCGGTTTGTTCGAGCCAAAAGCGCAGGATATCCGTGCAAACAATTTTAAACAACATTGGTTTTCTATATTTTGCAACCGGCTTCGCGCGAACAGGATGAATAGCACCACCGATCAGTGGTCGAGTGATAGAGCGCCTGCGACTGAAATGCTAAATCCGGGTTCGATTCCCGGTCGCGTCAAACCAAAGGCTAGAAAAAAATTGGTATTCACGGTTTCCCTGCTTGATGTTCAGCAATAAAAGGGACAGTGTGAAGCCTCCACCGTGTGTGGTAGACAGGTAGACAGGTGGCAGCTTGACTCGAAGACCGAAAGGTCCCTTCGCTGTCTCCTGGCCAAGGCAACTTGGTGAATAAAATGTAATTACAATTACAATTACAATAGTTCAATCGGGAACTCCCCCACCGAGTCACAAACCACTCTGGAATTATCGCCGGCAAAAAGTGGACTCTCAGGGAAGCATCAGTTGAACCAATATTCATTTGCGTGCGAATCTTCTGAACAACAGCGAAGCGATCGAAAAATTTGCATTTTTTTCCAAAAATAACTTCATTTTAGGGCTATTTTGATGAAAAATAATGCTTTTAAAACGTTGCATAGAAATTGGCAGTGCAAACATGATTAACTGGTTGCATAGATGGGCTATTTGGGAGGTGGCTAATGGTAAAATTTTAGTTCTCTTATTTAATTGCTGGTAAATTATAAAATCGAATATTTCAATAAAACTCACACGGAGTAATCTATTTCGTATACAGTTTATAGACAAAAATAATTGGGGTGGGGGCTAATGAAAAGAGATTTGAGAGAAATGATTGGTAATTAACTAATACTGAATAGCCCCCCTCTATTCCTTAGTTTATAGTATATTTGTTGATGACACCTATGTTTAGCATTTTTATACTTGCGATTAAATTTGATTGCTTATTTTTGACCATTTTTCAAAGTTTTCCTTTATTTGTTAGTTTTATTTTTGACAAATTAGCCCCCCTCCCCCCCGAATATATGTTTCAAAAGATGTTTTAAATCACTATTTAGTTCACTCCAGTGCATAAAACAATCTCAAAAGTGCTAAAAACGTAGTGTTTTTCTCATTTGGCATTTTGGTCGACATGCCAATTGGGGGGCTATAGCCCCCCCGCCCCCTCTGGCTACGCTCCTGGTTCTAGCTCGTGCGGGCAGGGCCTGCGAGAGGGGGGTTCAAGGGGCACATCGTACCGGTGCCCGGGCCTTGGGGGGCGGGCTCAACGGGGCCTGAAGAGTTCAGGTTTCCGCGTTAAGTTTTGGTATCGCACCATAACACCGTAATCAAACTTGCCTACAGCAAAAATATCGGTCAGCCTATTCAGTACTGGTAATTGGTCGCTGTTTTTGCTACACAGCCTTTAGGGCGTCCAATAGTGGCCGATTTGATTACAAAAAGAGGAAAATGTATCAAAAATCATACACTTGCACCGAAGTTAACGTTTTGTTACGTTTCTCTGACTTGAGAGCCCTAATTCTACGGTATAACAATGTACGAAGGCCTACATTCCCAGAGATCCAAAAGCATTTCAACCTCAGAGAGCAGAGTCACTACAATCATTAGGCAATTCACTCTATCTGTATGAGTTTAGTAGTTATTTGGGTTTATGAAGTCGATGATTGCAGATGACTTCCTAAAACTTTCATCAGTAAAATATTTGGATTTGCAGTATTAAAGTCATTATATTGTGTAATATTGTGTCAATGTCATCATCCCCCACTTCACGTACTTTCTTTCATGTGTATCACGTTTTTTGCTTGTCAATTTAAGTAAGTTTAGTGCTGGGATGTTGATCAAATGCTGTATTTTACCATCGAGAAACATAAAAAGTGCTAAAGCTTCCGTAGCTCCGCCCCGTACCCCACTGGGGGAGATCACAGCGCTCCCCCAAACCCCCTAGCTGGATTTAAACCAATTTTATGTCTAGCTGTGTTTTTTATAGGTCATAACTGTATGCGAATATCGTTATCTCCTCGCTTTTAAATGAAGATCTACACCCAGCAGAAAACAAAATGATTTAAAGGCATGGCCCCGACAAGGCTTGGGGGGCCCGGTATCGACCTTCGTACCCCCTGAAAAATTTTGTCTCTGAGGCCCTGCGTGCGGGCGTCGGGTCGAAGCTACGTGTATGAAATAGATTATTATGATTGAACAAAGCCGCCTGTAATTGAGTAAACTCCAGCCGGGGTTGGGTCAACAAAACATAAAGTTTGCTCGCGATAAAACCTTGTGGAGGTTAAAAATGAATCGTGAAACTCGACAAATTCTATTGCATAATGAACCGTAACGGTTCAATTTGACAAGAGGTTTCGGTGCAGAAAAATATCGGCAGCCCACAGCGAAACCTTTGACCAACGTGTTTCACAAAATGCATTGAAGTTCATCTGTAGGGGGGATTTCCGGTTGGCGTTTCGCTACATTTTCAATCGCTGTGCAATTACAGTAAGCCGTTAGAAAGAGCGCCTTGTCCGAAACTAAACGTTACTACGCAACCAGGGAGGGAATCGATCCCAAAATAGGTAATTATGCAGGGTCAACGTAAAACTACTTTTTATTTTGCTGTTGACAAACCATGCTTTCGTCATCTCATTGATTACGCCTAAAGCGCTGCTTGCAGCGCACAGCATGTAATTACGAATTGCGATAAAAATTTTCACAAGCGCAGTTTTCAATTCGACCGAACTCATCAACCACAAAAAATTGCAAAATAACCCACGCGGCATTATGACAAGCTCTGATCGTTTGGTGCTGAGCAGGCAACACGACAGCGCTGCTTAGGAATAACTTCCACTTAATTCTACTTTTGACACGGAACTCCTCACACGCCAACCAAATCCGAACACGCGTGTGCTAATGACTGCTTGTATTTACTCTGCTGATTAAGAATACAAGTTAGCTCATAACACACATCGATGCCGCAAGTGACTAAAAACGATAAAACCAAGAACTCAGCAGTCGAACTCACCAGCCGTGTGCCACGTAGTTCCACTTGTCAGCTTGTGCTTTTCCAGAAGAACCACCTTTCCTGCCCCCATTTTCGCCAGGTGGTAGGCCGTGCTGCACCCTACACTTCCTCCGCCGATCACCACGATATCTGCTTCCCGTGGGAGAACCTTGAAGGTATCTTCCTCCTTGATTTTATGCAAAGAAGTGTCATAAGGAACGCCTTTGGTGTCAGTGACAATGTTGTCATGGCTACTGCATGATGCTGCTGATGATGATATCAACCTAAACCCAAAACGTTTCGATAAACTTTTCAACAAAGACATGGAACAAATTAAATGGATTACAGGCAATGAGAGCTGTAGTAGGTTTAACTATGATGGGGCATCAAAATTTTTTACTGAAAAACCCACGAACGCCGCTATATACCGAGCTGAAGAACCATTCACGAGTCGGCGTACGCGCTGCAACGCGAATCTGCAGGGAAGCGATGGGTCAAAATCTGATTGACGTTTGTGAACCGATCCCAACCGACGTTATGCATGGAACATGTATAAGTAGTAAAGAACATCCATAACAACAAGACCACCCACCTGATCACCCCAGAAGATTTGATGAGGCGGTGTTGTGACGTCAAAAGATGGGAGGATTTCCGCAGACGTTGGACGGAGCAAAACATCGTGAACTAATCTGACAACGTAACAGATCATGGGTTCAAAACAATAAGCATTAATGGACGAACTAGTTCATAGTAGCGTGCTTGTTGGTTAGATGACTAGATAACTTTTTTGCTTTGCGCCCTGCCCCCTTTGAGCCACAGCATAATGAAAAAAAGCTTGAAAAACGTTAAAATCAACGTTTTTAGATTACAATGGAGCACACACATGAAAAAGGCTTTTACAGGCTGCCATTTTAGCATCATTTTAATCAGTTTGAGGTTAGGGGTAGTGCCATTTCAGATTTTTTAAACCCCGCAAACTTTTTTCTCTGGCCTTAATTCCGTTCTGTAGCAGAAGAAAGGATGACTAATAAATAGCTTGCGTTCTTCAGTTGTTTTTATGCTTATTTTGTGTTTGCGTTGCTAAAGGCATATCTTTTAAACCGAAATCTAACTAAAAATTGTCCGAAAATTGAGTTATTTTTGTAAAAAACGTAAAAATTTTGCTTCGGGCTGCAGGGGGCTTCGGGCCCAAACCCCGTAGTTGAGTAACAACTTTTGACTCAAGCCTTCCCTCTTTTTAAATTTCTGCCTATGCCGCTGGTGTGACGTATCGCTTGTCTGCTCAATAATGAACTGAATCAGAAAAAAAACACGGGCAAAGTCAGAAAGGAACGCAATTTTCCTAACATGTATTTACATGCACTTGGGGGAATTTGCAACGGCAGGGGATCGAACTAATAATTTGGGATCTTGGGTCAAACTTCCTAACGCTGCATTATTCCTAGCGCACTAGGGCCAAATCTTTTTTGCAAAGAGTTTCCGTCCTAAGCTGTCACATGTCTAAGCCCTAAGTCGTAAGGCTGCTCCTGCTGCTGTTGGGAGGTCTTGACTTGGAAGGAAGCTTCTCGCTAATCTCATGATTTTGTGCACTTGGGAAGCTGCAGTACGGTTGCATAGTTAAAAACTAAGATTCGAGATCGCTACCGGGTAGTTCTGTCCGAAAAGCTTTCAGCAAAAAATGAAGTTACTTTGTTGAAACTTATATTTCTGTATCACCTCAAATTAGAGCGATTTGCGTTGATTAGAAATTCTTGTCTTTCTTTCACCTAAGTTCCTTTCTTTCAGTTCTTCTCCCGCCGGCTAATTAAACTTTTTATCTTGGTTTCTTCTTCTACTACGAGATCTTGCTTAGCCATCCGGCGCAGAGCGTAAGAATTGTGTCATAAACTTTACACAATATTTTGTCAATCATACACGGTACAGGCATGGGTTCGAATAGGGACTTACGCAGGATTTTTCAATGGGGGGAGTTTTCAAAAGTGACTTCAAAAATTTGTTCGCGATCTATACTTTGGCGAATAAATAACTTAGTGCAGTGACACAAGATGGAATCAAAGTCACGCAGTGCGTAATGCAAATAAAACTTTTCGAACAAAAAACAATTAAGCATTACGCATACATCTATAATTGACATCATAAGGTTGCAACTTAACGATCAAGAAAAAATTGCTCAAAACAAAAGCTACGAAAAAGCATATAATTATAAACAGTGAAAAATTGCCAGGCGCGTGGCCAGAAATTCGCATTGGGGGATTGTTTTGGGGGTCTTGGGGCAAGGCCCCCAGCAGCCGGAGGCAGGGGGGTCTGGGGGTGGAGCCCACTGCTCTTGGTCTCAGAAGTGCTAAAAACGTGATATTTTCCTTTTTCTGCATTTTGGTTGACAGGCCAATGGGGTAGGGCATAGGTGGGCAAGTTAATGCAAAACGTTAGCTTCGTTAATCACTAGTCCGTTAACAAACTTCACACCTCCGTTAACGTTAGTCCGTTATTTTCAGCTTCAATTAACGGAAGTTAATTGTCCGTTAATTCGTTAATATTTTGCGTGCAATTTACATTTCTTTTCAGTCACTCGCTTCTAGAACACGGATTGACGTTGTTGAGCTGATTGTTAGGAAATATTTATTGCTGTGGGGGTCTTTTTGTGTTTCGGAAGTTACATTTTACGGTCTAATCTAACTTCAAGATAAAAATAAGTTCAAATGCACTAACGAAGCTGCGATCGCAAAATCTTTAGAAATTGCGAACAGCGATAATTAATAGACCCTATAAGGCTGCATCTTATTATTTGCCACAAAAAAGAGCTCCTTTCTTCGCTTTCTTTTCTAAAACTCTAGCTTATACGCAACAAGTGTTACCAGTGCAAACTGGTTTGTACCAGTACAATGAATGAATGGTGCAAGATATTAACGATAAAAACCGTAACGTAAGTTAACGAAACTTAACGGAAGTTAATTTAATCCGTTAACATGAAAAAACTTTTTAACGCAGTAACGAGTTAGTGAAAAAGTTAGCTTCGTTATTAACGGATTAACGATTAACGGACTTGTGCCCACCTACGCTACTGAAAGTTACTCTGACTCATTACACGACATTCCAGATTTTCAGTATTGCACTTAGTCACTTACAATGTTGCATTAAATAGTAAAAAAATTATATACTATAATTAAATATTTCGGATTAATGTGATAGTAAAGAAGGAGCTTGTTTAGTTTTCGCAGTAAGAAGATATTTCGAACGATATACGTCGGGTCAATAGGGAGGGTGGTTTAAACCCTCGCCCACCTGTGTACGCCTTTGCGCATAAGTGAGCTATGTGGGCGGTGGCTAATGGTAACCCTTCAGTCCTCTAATTTACAAGCCGGTAAATCATAAAATCATAATTTGAAAAAACTCACAAGCATTTATATTCTGTAGTTTATGGAGGGAGACAGCTGGGGATGGGGGAGGCTAATGGAATGATATTTGAGTGGATTAATATAATTAACTAATACTGAAACCCCATCTCCAAATTTTTGATGAAGTCAATGTTAAGCATTTTTAGCGGTTAAATTTGCTAACGTTGACAATTTTTTGAAGTTTTTGACAAATTAACCCCCCCCCCCCAAGAAACTCTAAATATTTCAAAAGTTGCCTTAAAGCATGTTGGAGTCCATGTCATTGCAAAAAAAACAGGCTCAGAAGTGCTAAAAACGTGATATTTACTTTATTGTGCATTTTAGTCGACAGACCAGTGAGGGGGGGTTGAACCCCCAACCCCCCCTGCGTACGTTCTTTGGTTCGAATCCTATTTGTAGTCTTCTTTTTTTTTTGACAACTTGAAGTTGACAATGTTAACGTTCTCTCTGTGATACGAGGCTGAAGGCTGCAGTGTACATTGCCTACTCGACTTTGCTTGCGTGAATGCTCATCGTCAACAGACAAAAGTTGACTGCGAAAGCAACTTCCCATTCACGTCATTCTCGACGCCCTCTAGCAGTGGCGTAGCTAAGGGGGGGAAGGGGCCGCACCGGGTGACACCATAGTATGATGTGAAACCATAACTTCTCTGATTTGTGGCGAAGACTTTGTTTTTTCATTTTTTTGGTCTCCAACCTCATTTTCCCCGAAAACCCAGTAATTTTACGGCGAAGACTTTTTTTTCGGTTTTCACCTGCGTTTTGGGCCGAAAAAGGGTGACTCCACGAAATCCCGCTGCATTAGCCCTGACTATGATCTCACAATCATCAAAATGTTCCCGCAAGTTGTTTTTCAGATTCTCCACGGCTGTATAGCAAGTCTGGCAGTAAGCACTGTTTCTCGAAGTAGAAAAGTTCTAACGTATTGAGGTTTAGAACTTTCTTCCGCTTATTTTGACCTCTCCTCAGGCCAACTAATTCTAATCCTAGCAGGGCTGAAGTTTAAGGAGAGAGGTCAGGTAAACGTCAGGAGTTCCATTCTATTCCGAAAGCTTTCAAAGCCCTAGCCCTTAGCTCACTATGAACGGGCGTTCACGTTCTCACTTGATTCGATAATAGGGTTCTATCGCATTGTGGTTGTACGCGACAATATTCTCGGAAATGAATGCAAAACTTTTACGCCTCATTGCACTTTTTTGAAAACATCTATCATTTCTTTAAGCTCTTTTACGCCATCTTCTGAGATTGCAGAAAGCAGAATTAAACGCATTTTTTAGTTTCTGTTTCGTGCGCATATACGTCCGGTCCGTTGGTTTGAAACTACTTGTCTCGATATCCGACTTCAAATCAGGATCCAAATCAGACTTGACCTTAAACAGAAGAGAAATAATATTAAAACCAATTTATATGAATACACTATCTCAAATCAAATCTTTCATTGTACTCGCTGTAATACGCCGAAGCGCGTAACGAGTTGACGGGGCCCATCTCCGCGTCATTGCGCCCGGGCAATACAGCTCCTTCCGAAGAAATGCTGCAGCAGTAGCGAGCCGTTACCTACACTGTGTTCTACTTGACTGGCCCGAGATTTGAACCTCGGACCTTCCGCTCCAGAGACGAACGCGTTACCGCTCGACCAACTGGCCGGTTGAATACACCATTTCATTTACGTAAACATAGTTAGCGACAAGCAGATGGAAAACGAGTTAGATTTTGAAGTTAAAAGGGGGTGAAGCACCCAGCCAATTCCGGTACTTTACGATAGTTAAAATTAAAATATAATGTTGGAATTTTTTTCTAATTTTTTGGTTCCGGTTACAAAGATATTCCACAAATACAAAAAGATATATATCTCTAGTAAAAAGTTTTTGGAAACCCTAAATCTGTTTTCTCGGCCTGAACTTCCAGAGAAAAAGAGAGAAACTTAATGATACTTACCCTTCCAGCTACATCGCATGAGCTATTTGATTTTTAATAAAATCCTACCTTGTTTTGGAAATTCAGACTGGGAGAATGAACTCAGGGTTTCCAAAAAATTTGGGGGGATGCCTTTTTGTATTTTTTGTTGAATATCTTTGTAACCGCAGCCCTAAAATGAGAACAAAAAATTTTAAACCTTATATTTTAACTTTAACTATTGGAAACTACCGGAGTTGTTGGATGCTTCACCACCTTTAAGAAGTCAATCTATCGTATTTTGAGGTGCAAAAACGAAGATGACAAAAATAATAGGAAGTGGCTGGTGTTACGTTACGTAACGCCCATAAAGAGGATAATAGTAAGCAAAGAGTGAGCACTCATGTATTCTTGTTTATTTTTTCAGATAGGGTTCGATTTTGGGTTAAGATTAACGTTAGGGTAGGTTTGGAGTTAGGATAGCGATTTCCTTATTCTTACGTAACAGCAGCCTCTGCCAAAATAATAATTTCGGTTCAGGTAGTTACGAGCTCAAGCTGAAACATAATGCGGATGGGATTAATTTGGTTGAACAAAAAGGTTAGTTACAGACGTGCTGAGCAGGGCTGTAGTCGAGACCGACTCGTCCGAGACCAAGACCGAGGCCGAGACCACGAAATTTTTCAGAGACCAAGACCGAGACCAAGACCGGTCTCGATCTCAATTTTGGCTTCGAGACCGAGACCGGCAAAGTTCGAGACCAAGACCGAGACCGAGACCAAAAAAATGACGTCATCAATAGCTTTTTCGATTTTTTGAAATAAAGTTTTTGGAGCTCATATTTGCTCATAAGTTGGTTTTATGATTATATAAATCGATTCAGATGACAAAGTGCTTTAGTCCAAGTGACGATTACTTCATCAAAACACCTAAACAGATCATTTTATGTGGATTTTCACCAAGAAAAGAGATCCTTTAACTAAACTTAATGCCTCTTATTCAAAGCTCGAAGCCTGGTCACTTTTGTTTTTGTCAGGAATTACGGGTCAATAAAACTGAACGCAAACTTAATGAAATAAAATTACTAAAAAATTGTAAAAAGCGATTTGTATATTTGAAGTACCGTATTAAAGGTATAGCTGCAAAAACGCAGCCAGGAGTTTCAATTAGGAGGTGGGGGGAATTTCTAAGCGTGTAACTACGATTATGCTAAGAGAAGGCTTAAACAAAACAATACAATTTTTACCCGAAAAATATATTGTTGCAGTGTTGCAAACTCGATCGATGTTTATTTGAGTTCAAGTTTGAGTTCGGTCTATTTTGAAATTTAAATTTTTTCGAGTTTAAGTTCGATAAAAATATCAATGGCTCTACGCTATGAATATTTGCCACTACAAAATTAATGAAACATAAATGATAATTCAAGGACTATCATATGTTATTTAATATTCTGTTAAAAGTAAAATATAGATTTTTGAATTCTTCAAATACGATAAACAACGTACTTTTCTGTCACGAATAGACCGCACTAATTTGCTTAAAAGCTGTTTTCACAAAGACTTCACACTTTTGCGTTGTGCTAGCCTATTTAATACAAAATTTTGTATGAAGCTTTCAATTCGAAAATTGTGTAACCAAAATTAATTTTACTGCAATAATTAACCGCCGCGACTTATTTCATATATCGTAAATCTTTTCAATCTCAAACTCATTTCTTATAATTGCTCATTTTTTGTCAAAAATTAAACTCGCAGATTTATTCCATTGAGCTGCAAATACTATCCAAGTTTCGTACTTTTTTTACAAACTGTAGAGTAGACCATTGGTTCTCAACCTTTTTTCAAAGCGACTTACGTTCATTGAAAAAATCAGTGGTGTAAAATTTTGTGGCCCATGTATATTCTGATACATAGTTTAAATTAAAAGCTATGTAGAAAAAAAAACTTTTCATGATGACAGAACTGTGTTGAAAATCGTACAAAGAAGTTTTCACTGAAATGTTTATGAATATTTGCTATTTAGCTTTCAATATCTTTACCAATAACGCCCTTACGTAGTCTGACATACATGACCTTTGATTTCTAGTCACCCCGAGCACAAAGCTTCTTCACTGCGTGAATTCTATGCTAGTTGGTCGAGCGGTAACGCGTTCGTCTCTGGAGCGGGAGGTCTGAGATTCAAATCTAGGGCCGGTCAAATCGGACACAGTGTTGCCAACGGCTCGCCACCGCTGCGATATTTCTCCGAAAAGAGCTGTGTTGCCAGGGCGCAATGACGTGGAGATAGGCCCAGTAAACTTGCAACACGCTTCGGCGTATTACAGCGAGCATAATGAAAGATTTAATTTGAAAATATATCGTTTACCACTTCTAAGCATTTTACACCTTTGCGATCTTGAGAACTCAAAATTTCAGTGCTGGAGTTTTTTGTTACAAAAATGCAACTAGGGTTGACTACTATATACGTTTATTTTATTACTGTATTGCTTTTTGCAAGTTTCACTCTTTGTAGATGTTTACAAAAAAAAATACCCTAAAAAATTTTTAGGCGACCCATAGGTTGAGAATCATGGGAGTAGATAACTGTTAACGCAATGATAGTAAAGGTTTCGCTATATGAGAGACAAATTTCTTATCACTTAATTTACTCAAGATAAAACGTTGCGTCGCTTTTCCACCTTAATCGTTTCTTTTTTTATACTCCTAGCTGTTTTTCTAGGTCGCCTAAGCATAAAAAGTGGAAAACATGCGCTGCTGGGAAAATCACAATCTCAATTTTCAAAGCTTGATCAACAAAAATATTTTTAAGGATTTTTTAATTTTTAAATTTCGTTCTACGAACTCGGCCAGTTTTATTCGAGTTCAAGTTTGTGGTCAGCAAAATTATTCTTTTTTCGAGAACGAGTTCGGCAAAAATACCAAGTTTTTTCGAGTTCAAGTTCGAGTCCGCAGCATTGTCTTGTCGTCGCGCTGAGCAAACTGTTGTAACTTAATCGTATCTCATCCGGAGGTTTGCCCCAGTCGCTAGACAATTTTTGTCATTTTTCGTAAAAAATAACCATTTGAATCATATTTCGCACGTTTTTAGAACTACTTAATCGCTAAAATCGCTAAGAATTTAATTTCTAAGATTCGGAAGTCGTTTGAAAGAATTAAATTGCTCAACCACTATAGCTTCTCTTCTTTACCTGTACAGGTCAAATCCATGACACGTTTTAATGCTTGCATTCATGAATTAAATTTTGTAAGTGATATGACTAAAAAGAGGAGAGCTGCAGCCCACTTTGCCCTCCTGTTTGCGTCACTTGTCATTTTACATTTAGCTTTGGCCTATACATCATGAACAAACAAAAATTACCGATTTTAAAGTAGTGGGTTTGTTCGCTGTTGACAAAGAGACAAAATATATACGGTAGGTTAGTATATCACTGTTATCGACAATCGACCAGTAGCATAGCCAGCAGGGGGGTGGGGGGAGCTCGAACCCCTCCATTGGCCTGAAAAATATGCAAAATAGCACGTTTTTAGTGCTTTCGAGGCCGATTTTTGCTCCAAAAATGACAACAGCCCCCCCCAAAAGGATTTGGGAGCCGAAGTTGTGAAGAACTTGCCGTTGTTTGGACCAGAATAGTGGATTTTTTTGGTTCTAGAGCTCACTCAAGTCGGTGAAGACCTGTTTTGTTTTTTTTGAGATCACCTAATTTCGGACAGAAAAACCCTTTGAATTTCTAATTGCTGCCGGAAAAACCCTTAAAATTTCGGTGAAGACTTTTTTTTTATTTGAGATCACCTGCATTCGGCCAAAAAAATCCTTGAGTTTCTGATTTCGGCCAGAAAAACCCGTTGAATTTCGGTGAAGACCTTTTTGTTTTGGAGATCATCTATATTCGGCCGGGAAAAAACCTTGAATTTCTTATTTCGGCCGGAAAAACCTTTTGAATTTCGGTAAAGACCTTTTTTTTTTTTTTTTGTTTTTGAGATCACTTAATTTTGACAGAAAAACCACCTCAATCTAATTTAAGACTAATAAAAATTTGGGTCAAGTTCCTTTTCGGTTGTATCAAACTTCCAAAAAAGCCCCTCCTCCCCCCTTGCGAAATCCTGGCTACGCGACTGCAATCAACAATAAAGTAATATGTACACAATGTATTCACTCTTTTTTGATAAGAATCAGTAAATTTTGAATTGTGACTGGCTGTTTTTAATTTTTTGCCGATATTCAGCCTCATTTGTTTTTTGATTTGTTCTTAAATTTTGAGAGCATCGACGTCAATTTTAGCGACTATGCTTGTAAAACAGTTTAATTCCTAAAACTTTGTCTACTTCGAGTTGAGGTTTTTGCTTCTTTAGCAGCGTCGTAAAATTGCAAAAGCGAAAAGGCGAACTTTTTTTAACAACTGCTTAAACGATTGCCAAAAAATTTCTCAGTTATTTGTGCAGCACTCTATAATCTCAAAAGTAGCATTAAGTACATCCTTTGCAGAGGTGGGCACTACCGAATTACTTTCGTACCGAATTACAGAACCGAATTACTTTTTTTGTACCGGTACCGACCGGTACTTTTGAAAATAGTACCGGTACCGACTTACTTGTGCTTTTGCAAAATCGGTACTTTTTTCGGTACTTTTGATTTTATTTGTGGCAACCCTTCAGTTTTTTTAAGATTTTGCAAATTTAGCGCTTTCGTGCATATCTTGCCCTTTTCTTTGAACAAATTGGTCGTTTTTGTGTCCCAAACCAGTGAGAAAAATTTTAAGGAGGGGGCAATTGAGCATTCGTCATACAAAACGCTAAGTGAAGCTTTGCTTTTATGATGATTAATTTCTTTTATGACGACGTCATTATTTTTTATTTGTTTCAAGCGACTTCAAAACGATTGCCAGTAAAACTCTCCTGATAGCATAATAGCTAGTAGCTGCCAATAATTCTGTGTTTTAACATAATTTTTAGCACCGGTATTGCTTTTTCCTTTTAAGTTGTAGTTGTTAATTATTTAACCTGTCTTAATTTCATTACTAGTTTTTACGCCACTGATGTTAACACTTAACAGTACATATATCTTTACGAAATATTTAATCGATTAATGCCATTTAGCAATAATCCTGTCATTTCTACAAGTTTTTGTGGGCTATTTTGGCTTTTTACCTTAAAAACTTACCAGTACGTGCTATTTTCTTAATTCTGAAATTTTTTGAATAAAATTTGAGAATCTCAACTTTTGCACTCCTGATGTTGATTGTATTCTTTTAATTTCCTATTAAGTTAGCTGTTGTTATTGTATATATGGTTGTGTATCCCGTCTAATGGTGCCGAACACGTGGGTATTGGAGGGTTTCATCTCCCAGTATTTTAGTCACATCCCCTAACATTGAAGGCAGAATATCTATAAAGAGGTGCACTAATTTGGGGAGAAAATTTACTGCATTTTTGTTGGAGGTAGTCACTCTCATTTAACCTTGAAAGTGGCAACCCCACGATGTTCCAAATCGGGTAAAGTATCAAAATTCCCTCCTTATGCTCAGCATAGTTGGACACCAGTGATCCCGTTTGAAGTTGAGGGTGGAGAAACTCTACGAAGCTAGCTACCCGATCAAGGTCTTGACCGTAAATCCCACTCAAGCAAAACAGCAACCCCATCAAGCGAAAGTAAAATTCCAAATGTAGCTCTTCTAAGAGTTTCAGACGCAGCATTGTTGTGACATGTGTAGGTTAAATTTCTGCACACCGAGAGCTAGTAAATGTTTTGTTTTATTAAGATTCACTACTTCGATGTCTTGTCTAAATTATTAAATTTTTGCGATTTTATTTTAATCTAAATATCTAAAGTAAAAGCACCATTTGCGCTGTTTGAAACTTCGTTGAAACCTTGAAATATCCCGTAGTTCATGACCACAGGTTCTGCAATAAGAAGTCTCCGACCATTTCTGCGACGACATGAGCAGAACTTGAAGCTGTGCCTACAACACGTGTAGCAACGAAGACGAGAGAGGACACCCCCTGACCGGAATAATGCATGAAGTTCACTTTTTTTTGCCACCAATGGTCGAACTTTGATATTGCACATTTTTTTCAAAAAGTACCGGTACCGCAAAAGTAAGTCGGTACATTTTAAACGGAGTACCGGTACCGAATTACTTTTAGGGGCAAGTACCGAGTACCGGTACCGACTTACTTTTAAAGTACCGATGCCCACCTTTGATCCTCTGACACAAAAACTTCTATTACATGGGGATTAAAAAAGTCGCAAAAACATCTGCAGGGCTCGAATTGGGCAAGAACTCTGTAGTTTTGCTTGGACTCTAGTTTCGTTCCTCGTCATCAAAACCGCTATATGTGAATGACGTGTTTTCTGAAGTAAAAACGCGACAATCTTAATCTCCAGGTGCAAAACCTCTTTGTCCAACCGATAATGTAACCGCTTCGTTAGCTTCTTACAAAACTACATTTTACTTACAAAATTTACACAATCTCGCTATTTTATTTTTTCTACCAAAATCACAAAATTAGCTATTTTTTTTTACTTACAAAAATTACCCGGTCTCGAGACCAATTTTTGAGCTACGAGACCAAGACCAAGACCAGTACAAAACAGCCGAGACCAAGACCGAGACCACAAAAACTTGGTCTCGAGACCTACAGCCCTGGTGCTGAGAGAATAGCCATGAAGATTAAAAACATTCAAATTCCAAGCCATTATGGCTTTTTTTGCGATTTCAGAAGAGTTGCTATAGAATTTCATATTCTATCGTAGATTGAATTTAGTTAAAACGATTAGTCTCAATTATTGGAAAAACAAAGACAAGTTTAAGCAATTAATATTTGGATGATTTTTGTTAATTTCGGAATGAAACCACGGTAGACCTCAGGCAAACTTATGTCGTTATAGGTTGTATCGTACTAGAGTCGAAAGGACGCGTCCCAATTGCGATCGACCGGCACGGTTGAACAACTAACGAGGGATTACGCTGTATTGCTTATTAAGCTGTGCTGCTGTAGTTGAGTTTTTCTTGTTATTTCGTTTGCTGGATTGATATATGGCGTCTTTGGATGTAACAGTTGAAATCGTCACCGCGACACGTTATATTGATTGATGTGAAAGTTGTAATTGCCTTGTTCGCTGCATGCTTGACTGGGAATCGAACAGCCGGACTCCTGCTCAGATGCTCCCTATGAGTTTGTTTTGGCTAAACCACAGCAACACAGGGCTGTGCAACAGACGATCACGCGAGCTTGTTGGCGTCATATCGCAAGTATATTTGAACGATTTTACCGTCAATACGTGGTCTCGGTCACCCTTAGATCTATGCGATGACCATTCGGTTGATCGCATCTGGCGACACATTTTCAAAGCTTGTTTCTCAAGAAAACTACACAACAGCAAATTTTATTTCATTGCCGTTATACTACTTGATCAGACCACGTTAGTGCAACACAAAGAAACTAAATTATAAAAAGGATTTCAAACGCAAAAACCATGATGAAATGAAAAACTTGTGTGGTCGTTATAGGAGTGCAATCGTATGCGCACCAGCGCATATCTTCCATCTCAACCAACCGCAAGAAACTTGGCTCTGCCTCACCGGCTTACAAGCTGCAGTTGGTTGAAATGAGGAAAACACAAATGTGAAACCATTACCGCTCCACCAAGTGGTGCCGGTCTTCATTAAATTTGTTTCTAAATTTTTTAGTTACCGGTAAGCGAAGTTTTTTCCTGCAGTTAACACTGGACCAGATTCTACAAAACAGTTTCGATATCATTATGTTACTAGAGATAAAATTATTTGGCGAAATTTGGTTTGTGGTCCCACAGATCCAAATGAACCACAAATGCAGGTCTATGAACATTTGCTTTCCGTCACAAATATTTCAAAAATGCAGATCAAGATTCCAGCAACATTCGTATGAATGGTCAAAAAGAGGAGGTTCATTTTCGCGCCACAGTTTTTACATTTCTGGTTCAAACAGACAATATATACGCCGGTGCATTTCTGGTTCAATAAACATTTCCATGACGGGCAGACCTGATAGCTGCAGGATCACCGCATCTCACTTCTTAAAAAGTCTAATCCTATACAAGGCGGACAGTTCAACTCGACAATCGGCATACACGTTGTTTTACATTAAAAAGAATTAGTGCGGTAACAAAAGCACTAATAAAAGCGCGAAACAAAACAGGCGGTTGCTGGGCGACTCAAGTAGTCAGATAATATGACAAAGTCACAAAAACTCGAAAGTGCACGTACGAAAAACACAGAAATGACGGGTTGGCGGTGAAGGGAACACACAGCGACAGCAGATCGGTGGCTACCGCACGCATAACCTGGATAGGCAAAACAACACCAGACGTCTCGGAAAGAGGGGCCAAAAGACTTCATAAAATTTGGTCTTGCCTCCTGCCTATCCCAGAAAATTTAGCCAAACGTGCAAAAAACCACAGCAAACAACTACGACCCTTTGTTCAATTAGAATGCTTTTGAGAAGTTTATCGTTACTGGTTGTATACCGGTCTGTGCGATGCAATGGCTAACTACCACCGCACGCACGTAGCTGGTTAGGTACGCAGCACTTCCCTGTGGGTGAGAGCATGGTGCAAAGCAAACAATAAACATGTGCTTCGCAAATTATTTTCAGCGTGGAATTGAGTTGATGTAAACCCAAAAATTAAAATGAAACGTGCAAAAACGACACACAGCGAGGAAGCAACACGATTAGTTTTACCGTAAATAATACGGCAATCGAGTGGGTGCAAATGCCACATCAACAAAATAGCATCGGTTCTGGTGGTAGGCTACCAAGTGCATGAAAAACAAAAATGTGCATAACGATAAGGAATAAAGCATTTATAAGGAAAATTAGGGAACCACAAATTAAAGTTCCACTTTTTCTATGGCCACTTTGTAGGTTAATTCACGCAAAAAAAAATACTGAGAAGCAAAAAAAAAAAAAAAACGGTGCCAGGAAACAGGGCTGCGGACTCGAACTCGAAAAAATGTTCGAGTTTATTAAATATTAAGATCAAAAAATTGTCAGAAAGAAATATTTTTTGCTGATCAAACAGTGTAAATTGATTGGCTAATGACTTAGAATTTTTGTCAGCCTGAACTCAAATAAAACTTGATATTTTTGCCGCACTCGAAAAAATTAAATTAGACAACTCAAACTTGAACTCCGCCTTGCTAAAATTGTCTCAACTCGAACGAAAATCCATCGAGTTCGCAGTCCGGCCAGAAAACTGAACCAGTGAAAACGAGAATGAGATCTTCTAAAGTACTGAAATCTAAAGTACTGAAATCTCACTACACACTAAGATTTTAGTGGCCACACTAATGTTTGAATTAAGGCTTTGCTGTTTTTGATTCAAGTGGATAAATTTGGCGTGCAGTCAAACCCAAAGAAACAGTGATACATATACAATTGGATTGATATTGATTCACGCGTGGCAAAGCGATACACATCACGATACAGCAATTATTTTGAATCGAAATAAAATGATAAAAACCCGGCTGAATTAGAAAATAACAAGTCTGAAAATGACAAAATAGCCTACGTAGGAGAGGCTGGCAAATTAATCCAACAGCTTAAAAATATTAGCATCGAATAAGAAAGACGAAAGCCAATTCAAAATACATTGAAGTTAAGAGCGCCATACGGTAAAGGTAAAAAAATCTTTCAAAATAAGATTTTGCGATATAAACTCTGCAATCTGCACAGTCTTAAAAAACTACAATGTATGAAAATCAATTCTTCAACGGAGTTTAGGTGAAAAAATTTATGAGCTAGAACATTTCAGGGCCCCTCCCCTATGCTGGAAGTTAATCCTATATTATCATTACATAAAAAGATGGCGATTTAAACATGTCCAGAGATAATTTAAAGATAGCAACACTTTTAGTGAAATAAAATATATCGAAACATTAAGAGGGCGTTGTCCAGCTCAAGTTAAATGAATTGATGTTTGGCATGCATAAATATTTCAAGTACTTCTCAATTTTGAATAAAAGTAGTCCCAACAGCAAGCCAATCTCTACCGTTATTTATCAATTCTTTGCTACAAAAAGGCTGCTAAATTCATGTTATGGTCATTATCATTAGTGGCAGTCCAAACAGATGATAATAATAGGCACATTATATCACACTGCTACACTTGAGTGATGAAACAATTTGTAATCAACGACTCCAGCAGGCTTCCTCCAAAAAGTCTTGCCTGTCTCGACGAAGCATTCTATGCTGCTGACTGCGCCAGAGCTTGAACTAAGACCTCCGATAACAAAAACCAGTTCACCAACTGCATTTGCAGTGTGGCAATCTCTTCCAACCAACAAGCCTACGCCTTCCTACCATTCATTTTCGGTTGGGATATATTTTTCCACACTATCCATAACTTGATTTGTAACTGCACCTCCGTGAAAAATATTTTTGGCTGGTTCAGCACAACCACCGATTCCACAATTTAAACTCTGACATGCTACAGCGGCAAGGCGTCCGGATCAGTCGCACAAACTTCCACACAACCACGACTATATCCACTAACCCCAACCGCTCCCATTGCTCTTCTTTCAAGATTCAACGGTCAACTAGTTCCCACTGCGCCGATGTCCAGTCGATAAACAAGCTTCGACGTCAATTTTTCGCTGTCGTCGTCCATGTCAAGGCCGCCGATGCAGTAAAACTGGTTATCCAGAAGCAAAGAACTATGACACGAACGACCCTTTCGCAAGTCAGCATAATCCTCAAACCTCCGTTTAATGAGCTGTAAACATCGCAAACTGCTCGCGGGGTTTCACTCTCACCTATGCCGATCAATCTTGACTGCGCAAAACCAAATTCTATGCCAACTGAAGCTGCATTTTTAGTTTCACTTGAAGTCAAAGGAATCAGCAGTTTCTCATGAAGCTGCGTAATCAGTTTTTTATATTCAAATTCCTAGTCCAATTCATGAGGTAAAACTGCGTCCAAATCATGCTAAGAGCTGAAATAAACTTTCAGGTTCTTTTCGTTCTTCCACGGGTGGGTGTTTCATCCAAGTTAAAGCAGCGAAGCTTAAGCAATCTTTTTCAGCATCGCTTCCTTACAATCAGTAAAGTAGCCAGAAACAACTTTGGGTGAAAGTTGGTGCAAATCAGGAGTCTGGGCCACGCCGAAGAGATTTGTGATCATGTAATCAATAGCCTTGCCATGAAGCGCAGCTTCGTCAAACTCTTCGCTTGCCTTGGCGACAAAAACACAGGTTTGGTTATCAAGCATCGATTCCAAAAACTTGAAGCAAAATTGTTCGACCTCTTCCACTTCAAGCAAACGGGCAGCAATTTCAAAACATCACCAAAGGTAATCATCAATCACCGTTGAATAGAAAAATTCAATAATTGCAGCTAGAGTCAATTTTCCAACAGAATCGCCAACTTCCACAATTAGCCGCGAAAACCCCGAAGGTTGAACTTGATACGGACCAGCGTGAGTTTTCAGCTTTCTCTCGAAGTAGTGTGAATGTTCGTCTCGATACCTTGGTTGACCTCCTCAGGACTTGAACTGGTAACTAAAAAAACATTGTTGAAACAATCCCCTTCTCGATTCTTGTTTGCAATGCCCAAAACGTCAGGAAACGTTTCACTAGCGTACCGGTACGTGATGACTTTCTCCGACATAATGGTCGCAACTGAACCTCAATTTATGTTACACCTGAAAAAAAATTGGGAATAATAATTCAAGTGGTAGCTTTATAACTTACACCACATTGGATTTTTAGCTAAGCTGTCTAGGCCAGGAGAAAACGAAAGACTCATCAGTCATCACAATCTAAACCGTAAAACCCTATAAATCGTTTCACCATTTCCGGGATCATCAGAAGTGTCTTCACCCTTGATGAACCCAAATTATACACGAATACTGATGAACCCAAAAGCCGGGTGAAACAGTCTGTAGGGATTTTAAATGATGATGGCGATTCTAGTGCTTAACCAAATGACGGCATAGTCTTATTACGCAAATCAAGTTGAATTATCACACTTGAGCAAAAGCAATGGTGCGAATGGTAGAATAGCATTCTTTCAATAAGCAGTGTTCTTTGAACGTCAAATCATTTTGCCACAACAAACTATTTGATCTGTATCATGAGTAGGAATAATTACTATACAAACTGCATATATAAGACAACGTCACAAGACCTACGAAAAAAGCTGAAAAATTCACTTAATAATGTACATAATTAAGTTGTTTGATAGACATTGATTTTGAGCTTAGCTAAAGAACCTTCCAACTAAGAAAAAATACTGGAAGAGTAATACGAGGAAACGCTTCACGATTCTAAAAATTAATGCAATACCGTAGAATGTACGCTACAGGAAGTTCAGTTAAAAATTAAATCCCCACAACAGGCTGTTTCCCCCCAACGAGTTCGTCAGGCGGGGTGGAAACTGGAAACTAAACCAAAAAAACAGGAAACTCTATTACGGGCGGGGGCCCTGACCAGCCCACTGAGGCTTGCCCCACTGTGCAATAGCATATACTGTATATTTAGTAACGGGACTGTTGAGAATTAAACCCAGACCGAAGTGCAATATATTTAATAACTAATATTAGTTCAGTATATTTAATAACTGACAATTTTTTACCAAAACTGTTTTGCTATGATTATTTGCACATAGGATTGAATTGAATAAGTTCACAAGATAGTAATGAATTTGAATTTTTAAAAAGTCAATGAATTTGAATTTAAATGTCCTAATTAAATATTCCCTGAATGTGGATTTTTTCAAATTAAAACTTACATTACAAAGGTAGCGATTCATGACTAATTTATTACAATTCATGCTGCAAACGCGCTCTATAAAGTTTATCAAGCAAACAGAAACTTTGTGATGACAAATGTGACGCCGCAATGTGCTTCTAAGTTGTTTTCGCAACAATTAGCCTCCTAGTAAACCTGCAAAAACTGAACTTTACGCCTGGTTGCCCGGACCCCATTTTTTGAAGCTGCTTTTATGGCAGTTTAAATTGAGATGAAATTTCGAAAAAAGAATAAAATTACCGGTAGTCTTCTACAACAGCAATTTTCAAAATGAGTTCATTAAAATTCATTTATTTCACCAACAGGCCAGCAACAGCAAGCGTACTAAGGTCAGTGGCGCACCCCTCCTTTTTGGAACACAAAAAACAACATAATTTTTTTGGATAAACGCAGTTTGTAACACTTTGCAACATTTACTTCTCACCAAATAATCATTTACGTTTTTTGTTAATCACTTAAGAAGTTGTTTTCGAGTTGAAATTTGATCCTACACCATAATTACCAAGCAATTAAAATATTTTGCATCTGTCGTATCTGCAATATTGCTGACAGAAACATTTGTAACTATGTGTACTTGATATCCATGAATATTGAAAATGGATAGATTATACCTGATCATAAACTTTTGAACAGAACAGAGCTTGACGCTAAAAAGAGAGACGTCCATTTAGTGAAAAAAGTCGCACTGGTGTAAAAAAAACAAACTATTAAGCCAAATGCAAAAAAAAAGCAAAGAAGATGAAAACCACAACAAAATTACATTCAAACGTCAAGATTTTAATTCTGCAACCCTATTCAGGAATTCAAAAACAGCTTTTAATAGCGTCGGCGCAATCACTGCCGAATCATTTTTTTTTTGCATCAACTTTATAGTATTGTAGGTGATTTTAGCATCATCACACGTCATAATAACAACCCATTGTTTATTTCAATGTAATCAACCTCTATGTATACATCCGCATTTATAAGGAAGCTGGATGAAAACGTTCAATCTGAAATAGCCTTCTTCAAGGCTACCCATTTCTCAAACAGTGAAAATGATATATAACTCTGATGCGATTAAAAGCTATTTCGAAATTCTGTACCATTAACGAGCTTTTTGAATTTAAAAACGAATTCAATTAAAAGATTTAAGTAAAATACGCAATCTTTCAGCATTTAAACATATTTTAGACTTGACCGGTAACAACGCGGTGCTGATTGGGCTGAGAAAAATAAATTCTTTTAAACTCTTCCGAATCTTAGTAATTTAGCTTTTTCTGACTGCTCCAAAAACGTGCAAAATGTCATCCAAATGGCTATTTTTTCCAAAAAATTACAACAATTGCCCAGCCCCCATAGTGATACCTTGTTCTCTCGCACACAATCTTCACAACCAACAACTTTCAAAATCGTTAGTAGATGGTTTTTGAATAAATAAATGTTGTCACAAAATGCAACTATTACCGTGAAACACTGCTTGACTATAATAGCGTCCATTTTCATTAATGGTTAAAATAAATTAACCACAATTGGATACTGGTTGGTTTTTGAAAAATTGACCCCCCTCCTTTAAAAATTTCTAGGTGCACTTCTAACCAAGGTTAAGCTTTGAAGTTTTTTTGCAAAATTAAATAAAGTATAAGAACGATTTACGTCATTATTACTCGACAACGCACACACATAAAACAAGATAACACACAGAGTACATAAATAGTTGCTAGGTCTGGGCCACCCTGGAGCACTAAAACCTTTCGATTTCCGAGGTCAAGGTACCCCTTCCACTCTTTTTCACACTTAACACATAACAGTTAAAAAAGACCAAAAGAATATGAACAACAGAAAAGCACGATTTAATTTCAGTAATTGCTTGAAACATTATTTTGAAATTAACCGAAGATCGATTTTTAAGGTCAGTGTTGGTTAACTTTTCGCAATCCTTCATGTTACAGTACAAGTTTAAGCATTTTTTTTAGTTTTCACGCACCAAACTTAGCTTTTGTACTGTTCAAGCAAAATGTGTTTGAATCGTTTCTTGGAAATTCTTATTTCTTGTCAATTTTGTTCCACAGTTTGGTTCCTTGAAAATTCAAGGAGTTTTGGCAGAGAGATTTTCTTACTCATGGTGAAAAGCAGTTACACTTTTTGGCACTTCTAATTTCATGTGAGTGAACCTAAACAGTTTTGACAAAACTACTTTGAAATATCAGCAGCAATTTATCGTCATAAAGTTTATGCATGAATTTGCAAGCTCAAATTTATAGATGTCATTTAATTTCAAAAAATCTAACTTTTTATACAAATGTGTGGTATGAGAGAATCTTTTATTCCAAGTAATTGTGAGCACAATGTTATGAAGTCGAATCTCTATTTCAAATAATTTGGTTTTAGTTGCAGTTTCCCAAACTGAAATTCTATATTGTACACGGCTACATATGAACGCATGATCGAGCATTTTTAAAGTCTGTTCACTCAAAATTTCACAAATTTGATACAACAAAGCACCACACTTAGCCAATTGCAAAGAGAGATTGTTGATATGTTCTGTCCAAGTTAACTTTTTGTGAAAGCACAGTCCAAGGTACATTACAGATTGGCTTCTTCTAATTTCTTTTGATTCAAATTAATCTTGAACTTAAAACAAATTAAATGCTTCGTCAAGAATGCGGATGCTTGTTAAATAACAGATATGCTGTTTTAGAATAATGGGTCCATGACAACCCACCACCAACTAACCCTAATGTAAGGGGCTAGTTTATTTGCAATCAGTTTGATGGTGGTCATTTCATTTGGTTCGTAAGTTTTTAGTGATACATCAATTATAAATCAATGCATTCTTGCATTTTATTCTAATGGAAAGTTTCATCACTGTACCAATGCAGACGCAGCACAAGTTAAATGGCAGGTTGCAATTATAACTTGAACCTTAAACACTCGTAAAGAATTTTACTTTACAACAAAGACTCAAAAACCAACCCAAATTCAAATGCACTTGTACAAGGTGTGAGAAAAAAGAAACTGGACTGTATTAACCACGCTTTTGGCACAAGGCCAATTGGTCATCGTAAAATACAACTTCTTAGTTCTGTTGTGTTGTAATTTATTTGCAGTAAGTTATTCCGTTTTTGAGTTTCAGATTTTATATGCAACATAGTATTAGTTGCCTTTGTCACAATTTTGAAAGTTTTTGACGGATTTGTTTGTACTCTGTATTGCTGGTTGTTACGAAACTATTAGAATAGATCTACAAATCAACTCGAAGTTTTTAGTGAAACTAAAGAATACCCCTACTGAGCGTTTTAAACTTCTTAAAGGGGTTTATGGTTAAGACGTGAAGTTGAGGATGCAGATTTTTGAATGGCACAAACGTTTCGTTAAAGGCCTTGAGGAAGTGGAGGATGATCAAGATGGGACGACCTTCTACAACGAGGACAGATCAAAACATCACTAGAGTGAATCAGCTGGTGCAAATTATCCTAGTCCATCAGCAAACAGGAAGGCACTTAGTGATTGCTGTACAATTACATCATCAATCACAGAAATTAAAAATTACTGTAAAGACATTCTTCCATGGTTTATCAATACCGGTAATGGAATTTTCATGAAAAAATTATGCAAAAATTCAAATTATGATTGCACAATTCAATTGAACATCATTTAACACTTGAATTCACATTTAAATATTGAATCAAATAAATCAGTAAGGTGGGAGGCCAAAATCTTGAGGAATAAAATCATCTAAACTTTTCAAAACCAGAGTTGCTTTTTCAGTCATTTCTTTAGGAATGTGCTCATCTGGAACCATAACCACTTGCATGTTTGCGGCCAGAGCCGATAACACACCATTAGGAGCATCTTCAAAAACCAAAACTTTCTCAGCAGCTGGGTGCCCTTTGAATCGCCTACGAGTGACATTATACGGGTCGGGATGTGGCTTGCTATGCTGTACTTCCGGGTCATCTCCACACAGCACAATAGGGTGGAACTTTTCAAATATGAATTGCAAATGGCTGGTTTTGGCTGTGTAAGCCCTCAGTGATGAACCAGAGCAAATAGCTATTGGAATTTTATGCTTTGCCAAATGATTTACAAGTTTTTCAGCTCCTGGTAAGAACTTCGCTTGTGAGAACAACTCATCTACCTGATCATGAAATTTTTCATGCCATTCTTTTATGGTTAGGGGCAAGCCCAACTGTTCTATGACATATTTTGCACCCTCATCTGGTCTTTTTCCCATGCATGGAATCTTGACAGACCAGTCATATACTTTTCCATATGGCTTACAAATATTTGAATAAGCAACAGTATATAGTTCCTCAGTGTTTATTAGTAATCCATCCATATCAAAAATTACATGAGTGACAGGCTTATACATTTTTACAGAAATACTTTGCTTAGTCTAGTATAAGTTTCAGCAATTCTAAAGTTTTTTTTGTTTTATTCAGCAAAAGTTACGTAATACATATGAAACAGAATGTGGAATGGGAAGCTGGAAGCACAAACAGTGAAATACATATATCAAATGCTTTGGTACAGACATCCATCAAATGCCAAATGTTAAGAACTTTAATGTAATGATTTTTGTGGTAAACTAGCAGGGTTGAAAAAATTTTAATTGTTATTCCGAAGTGAAAAAATTGTAATTGAAAACTTTCAAATTTTGATAATTGTAATTTCGATGCCAATTTTCAATTACAATTACTTCATTAAAACCATTAACGTATTAACTACGTGATGATTACAAAATGTGTTTGAACAATATCACTTCTATTGTAGACATTATCATAGCTAATAGCTATTCCCTGATTTGTTGTATTTACAGTAGTTCACAGCATGAGAGGTGCTTAGCAGACAGTGACTTTTAGGCATGGGACATTTAGGTACCGGGACTTTTAGGTGCCAGAGATAAAAACTTTTTTTCCAAAATTTTTTTTCAAAAAAAAAGGTATTTTTGCAAAAAAACTTATTTTTTATTTCAAATAACAGTTTTTTTCAAAAAAAAACAAGTTTTAAAATTTTTTCAAAAACGCATTACTTTGATTAAAATGTTAATATTTTTGGAGCTTTTCATCTGACACTTGTCAAGAGGAATCATCAGACCAGAGAGCGCAGGAAAAGGAGTGGCTATAGAAAAAAGCTGAGCAGTGATTGGCATGAAAAGGATCGATGAGAGAGCGTCATTTGTGTACAACCTGTAAGTTGAGAACTACGCTTTTTGTTGGCAGAGGGCGGGGTTAGAAGTTTTGATGAAAGTGACATTATTGAAAAAAATACAATTAGAAATCAATTTTTTGTGAAACTTCTTTTGCTCTCTTTCCATCTATCTGCTTTTCACTTTTATCAAAACTTCTAACCTCGCCCTATGCCGAAAAAAGAATTCGTTCTCAACTTAAAGGTTGTACACAAATGACACTCTCTCATTGATCCTTTTCCAACCAATCACTGCTCGGCTTTTTCCTATAGTCGCTCCTTTTCCTGCGCTGTCTATTCTGACGATTCCTCTAGACAAGTGTCAGATAAAAAGCTTCGAAAATATTAACATTTTAAATGAAGTAACACTTTTTTGTTTGAAAAACTTTTTTTTTTGAAAAAGCTTTTATTTGAAAGAAAAATACTTTTTTGAAAAAAAAGTTTAAAAAAATTTTTTTTTTTAAAACAATTTTTTGTGAAAACAAATTTTGGAAAAAGATTTTTTTTAACCTTTGGAGCTTAAAGTTCAGGTGCCTAATAGTCCCAGCGCACAATCAGCAGTGCATAAACATTCGCGCCTAAAAGTCGTAGACCGATGCTTAATGCTAACCACTGACCAGTGTTCCTTATAAGCCTAAAAAAGTGCAAAATTTTTTCTGGCATTTTCGCACTGAAATTTTGCGAATTCCGGCGTTTTTTCTCCCACCAAAACCAGCGTTTTTGTTTCCTGCCAAAAATCGTAGACAGCTGCGCTTCACGGCGCCTCACTCTGATATGTCGCACAAATTGCGGAAAAAACTTGCAGAACTCAAACGAAAGACCTTTTTTTTTTTGGAGATCAACATACAATCGGAGGAAAAGATGCCTCCATCAGCGCGATGACCTTTTTTTTTTTTTTTTAAGATCACATTGAAACCGGACAAAAAGGATGAGAAAATTTTCGGCATTTTCACATTGCGTTTAGAGCGTTTACACTATTTCCAGCATTTTCGCAGGAGGTGAAAACTTAAGAGGGAACACTGCCACTGACTGTAAATTTTTGATAGTAACAGACTTTTAGTTGGCATTAAAGATGTTACATTTCTGAGTGCACAAAATGCAGAACTCTCTGATGTCTTGGCCAATCTAAAGTTAATTGAACAAATTAACTGTAATAGGCATTAGATAAAAGCAGCTAGTTTTGAAACTGAAGGAATAAATACTTCAATAGAATAACCTTAAAAATGCAAGTGGCAAAGCTTTTAGCAATGCTTCATTAATTGCATTAATTTGTTTGTGAAAATTCTATTGTAATTGAACATAAGAACCTGATCTTAAGTCATATGAACAATACGAGCCATGGTAGCTCTATTTTTTTTGCACTTAACTTGTTGGCACACCTGGCAGTGTGCTTAAAAAACTGCGAGTTACTCTACCTGTACCTACAATACCATTTTGTCCTGCAGCATTGCAGTTTTTATTAGCATAAATCAAAATTTAATGATTGCCATGACACCTAAAAAAACTAAGCAGTAAAATAATAATGACAAGAAGCATGTTTCTTTGCATTCTTCTTCATGAACAACAATTAAAAACAGTATATTATATCGTATTTTTAGCAATTTAGTTCTATCGTTGAATTTATTGATTGAATGCAGTATTTTGAATTTGAATTAATATTGGTATATACTTATATTCCAATAGAAAGTGAGTGCTAGACAGCAGAGATCGGTAGTTGTAGGCAAAAAAGTTTTGAAGTAGCAATATTGCACTGGGAGACATGTTGAAACGGCAAAGGGGGGTCTAATCCAATCACAATTTTCTTAGGCTAATAGAAAAAAACTGGTCTTTATTGCCTAATGAGTTCCTTGCTTAAGAATGAAATGCGTTGCCACGGCTCAAATCCATTTATTGTCATTAAAACATTACTTGAGTACTTTTAAAACGACTACTTTTTTACTTTTACTCAAGTAGTTTTTGGACAATACTTTGTACTTTACTTCAAGTACTTGGTTGTTCAAGCACCAAAACTTTTCTTGTCTACACTTTTTTGAGTAGGCTACTTCCTACACTACTGGTGGTAGACTAACCATCGTACCTGACAACCATTACCAAGCTCTCTACTGGTAGTCTGTGTTATCCTTACTTAGTACTAGAAGTAGTCATTGGTCAATTGGACATGGTTTTCGAAGACCTGACTCATGAAAACTACAACGCAAGCAGAAAACGTATCAATAAACAAACCAGAAACAGCGTTGGTGTGGCACAAATATTACCTTACTGCAGTCTAGGCCTAAGAAAACCCTGACTAAGTGACCACTTAGCACCACTGAAAACTTTAAATGTTGCACCAAATTTTTCCTTAGTCCTATCCACTAATATATCGAGTTAGCCTATCCTTAACCCCCACAACAATTGTAATTACATTTTTTATTCACCAAGTTGCCTTGGCTAGGACTGAGGAGTAGGAGATAGCCAAGGGACCTAGTGGTTTTCAAGTTGCGCTGCCAGCTGTCCACACTTGGTGGAGGCTTTACATTGTCTCTTTTGATGCTGAATGTCAAGCAGGAAGCTGCGAATATCAAGTTTTATAGTCTTTGGCAGATGGTTTGACCCAAGACTCTTTATTTAACAGACTAGATTTACTCTTATATGGGCAGAGAGCAGCCAAATTTTCATTGACATTTCAACATTTTTCAAAGCCCATGGAAATAAGATGTGAAAATCACAGAATACAGCAGTGATTAATAACAAGTTAAACATTACATTTCTGTCATGATTTTACAGCTTTTCAACACTAATAGTACTAGCTATCCTATCAGAGAACACTTTAAGAAGCAATTAACATTTGTTCTAATACAATAATTACACTAATAACAGTATAGCTAATAAAAATTTACTATATATTACCGTGAGATATATCATAGAAAACTCAATAAAATTAGTAAAAAACATGTTTTCTTGATTTTACTTGTAAAATTTAGCGGTTAAACTGATATAATGCATTGAGAGCAGATAGGAACTTGGGTATTCTGCATCTTTAGAAAAAAAATTTTTGCATTTATCACGAGCGGCTGCAGAGTTATGGCCGTTTATTCCATTTTTGTTGTGTTGCCATGAAAACACATTTTAAGGATGCATAAAACAAAAAATTAATCAAAAAATTTTGGTGGTAAATTGAATTGGTAGTTGGATCACAACTTTTTGGAGAGTTCCTAAGAAATCGAAGATAGTCACCAAAATTTGGTGCGGCCTACCCAGCAGTAACACTGCTACTAGAGTATTGCATTGCACTAAATCACTGTCCATGAATTCAATAATATTCAAAGGTTTACACAACAATATTCTTCCTAATTATATTCAATAATTTACTGCTAAGTGCAAATTTTGGCATTTTAATGTAAAAGTGCTTATTTGTACTCTTGCGTACTAGTAAGAAATGCTTCAACAGAATAAGAGAGCAAAGAGCAGAGGAATGGGCGCTCTTATTAACATCACGGTAGAAGCTAGGGTTACAGTTTTAGGGATGGGTTTGGGCTAGGATAGCCATTTTTTTCATTTGTGTGCCAGCATGCAAATAAGCTCTGTCTTTAAACAATGCAATAAAGCTTTTTGAACGAACTTTACAATGCAAATTATTTCAACAATGGCTTTGTACAATTACAAGGCACCAGATATTATAAAAAAACAACAACTTCACATTCTGTCCTGGTTAATCACGAGAAAACTCTATAAACATTTTTCCAGGACTTTCCAGGACAGCAAAAAAATCCAGGACTTTTCCTGGATGTGGCAACCATGTAAAAAATAGTTTATTGCATCACACGATTCTTTGAACAAAGCTATTGATTACAAAACAATTGCTGTAGTTTTGAATGCAGCAACAAGGAACAGTAAGCTTAAAAATAAACACGTCTAGGTTTGAAGCTGCTGTAAAAAGTAACCAGTATCTTCTGTTAATCATCATTCTCTTAATAATTCTTTAAATTGTATGTTGTGTCTGCAAGATTGCAAGTCAGTCACAGTGATAAGCCACAGATATTGCAAAGCTCTAACCACGGTTGGAAGTCGATGCTGTTTAAAAAATAAGACAAATCGACATCGATAATTCACACAAAAAGCAAAGATATCACAAACAAAAAGCAAAAATAGGTACCGGTAATCGATGCTGAAATTCCAACAAAAATTTTTATTTTATGTTTCATTAGGTTGCACTAAATTATTTGCTGTATTGACCTTTAAATGAAACTTGTGAGAGGAAAAACTATCATTATGGTACTGCACTATAAAGAATACAAAAAAATACACTTTCAGGATAATTATAAAGAACAATATAGCTTAAGAGAAACAAAACGATATAAACTTAGGCAAACTCAACACGAACAAAAGTAAAGTACCGGTATAAAGATTCTACCAATTGATAACATGTAAGCAAAAAGCATAGAAAAGGCGATAATCAATAAAGAAAATTGAAAGCAAAGCATCTGCAATAATGGATAACAGAAAAGCAAACAATGTAGTATCTATTATCAATTACTAATTGCTATTTCCAACCCTGGCTACAACAAAGCATAATTGGTGTGACACTAAGTCACCAAATGCTAGTAAACGATATTATTTCGTCGGTTGAATGATGTCAGTGACATACAGTGAGATAGTTGTTTTTTAGGTAGTGACTATTTCACTGAAAATTTTCAAATTAAAAAGATTAAAATGAAAATGAGAAATGCTCATCCACGCTTTTTTTGGGGGGTTAATATGGTTACCAGTGATCTCGTCACAAGGTGATTTTGTCACAGTGATTTCGCCACAAAGTGAGGGTTAGGGCAAGCAGGGCATGGTATGGAATGGAAATTTCGGTATGCGATATGGAAGATGCCAGAATGGAATGGAAGACAATCTTCCATACCAATTCCATACTAGATTTTGCTCATGGCATATACAGAAAATTAAATGCGGATAGTGATAACTAAAAATATGTAACAGCGTTTTGTAGCTAATCATCTGTCAACAAATTATAGGGTAATTCGGTCATGAACATTTGAACATTGTGCAAGCAGTGTAACGACAGTAGGCATTGCATCATCATATCACAGAATATATGTCCATTGCAATTTGCAGCTGCATTGATGTTGATTGGCTTAACTTTTATTTTGAGAATGACAATTTGCTTGGTAACGTCGCCAGAGCAAATAAAGTTAAGGTGCACTAAAATAGACTGAAGTTTTGCACATTAAAACTGATCATGTACGGCTGCAAATTATGCTCAATTTTGAAATTGTACAATCATGTCATAAAAAGAGACATGTAAGTCCGGTGGTGTTTTTTAGCTTCTTTCGCTTCCGGTCCATAATCACGTGTGAAGTCTATCAGATTAATTCAAAAACATGTTTAAATGCTTGCATTTTAGAGTTAAAACTTTTTAGTGACTTAGCTGGGGGGGGCTGAAGCCCCCTTTGCCCTTGTAGTTGCATCTCTATATCTGTAAACACTTTGCGGCTGGTTGTGCATCCCGACCCATTGTTTGAGAAACACTGGCTTCAGGCTTAGAATACTTTGAATCGAATACGATGCAAACGTTCATAGCTATGAAATTGATATGACTAACCTAAAACTTGGGATGTTAAATCTGGTGTTTGAAACTTGAACCGCTAAACTTTCGGTATTCATAAACTTCAATATACTGCTAATGTATGTTACTTCAGTCAAGTAAGTAGGATTAAATGTTACTCCTTTTTGCATCATTGTCGATTTTCTTGTAACATAATGTTTCAAAAAAAGTACTTTTAGTAAACCAAAATGGGGGGCAAAGCCCCACGATAGTGACGGCACTGCATTTGCAAAGTGAAAAAAAATTTTCTTCTATCAAAACAAAGATACGTTTTTGCTTTTGTATTCGCGATTGAACTTAATTCTTTATTATTTTTTTGGCGTTTAAACTTTTTTTGGTATCTTTGTAAAATGATTGTGGCAGTTTGGCTATGCCAAATTTCATAGTTGGTGTGAATACAAACTTGCAATCATTAAACCCAGAGCATATCGGTCAATCTATTGCCTGTTGATTGCGTGGTTGATGCTTTCATGCTGAGTGATTTTTTATGGTAGGTCATTGCAATAGTCCTTTAAATATGGGACGAGATGCATCGTACCATACTGCTTACCTTCGCGAGTGACTACCATATTTATTCGAGTATAAGTCGCATGCGTGTATAAGTCGCACCCCCATTTTTGACATAAAAAACAGTGCAAAATTTTTTTAAACATGCATTCATTCATTGCAATCACACAACAAAAAATTAAAAACCATCGAGTCATCACTGCTGTCACTGTTTTCAAATAGCCCTGTTTACCTCTGGAACATCCTCATCAGCACCTGATGAGGGTGGCAAGTGATGCAATGCAACGTGACTAGTGTGGATAGGTGATAACTAAACGTGATAGTATGTGAAAAAAGGTGACAGCATTGAAAGTGCAACGTTACTGGCATGGAAGGTAATAAGTGATATGATCGAATGAAAGGCGACTGCATAGAAATCGATACCAAGGAAATAATTCAGAAAAATTTTGTATGGCATACAATGCACTTCAGGTATTCATGTATAAGTCGCACGTGACTTTTTGGTTGCTATTTTGGTACAAAAAATGCGACTTATACTCAAATAAATACGGTACTTGCAAAGGTACGCTTAACGTTGCAAAAATGCAATACAAATTAGCGTACGCATAGCTTCCGATTTAAACTTACCTTAGTATGGAAGTATGGAATGGAATATGGAAAAAAATTTTAGTATGGAATGGAATGGAACAAAATTGCCAGTATGGAATATGAAAAAATCGTCTTCCATTCCATTCCATACCATGCCCTGAGGGCAAGACAGCTCTGGGGATAGTAGAATAGTTCATTGACTGCTGTGTTCTTAGTCAATGCTTTAATTTTAATACAATGGTAGTACAATACGGTTAGCAGTTAGGCCTATTCTATCTTTTCTGCGTTCAAAATGCCGTTTGTCACATAATCATTTGTGACAAAATCATTTTGTGATGAAATAACTGGCAACTGTTAACATTAGGGTATAAGTTGAGGTTCGACTTGGGGATAGTTTTAGAGTAAGCATTTGAGTTTAGGTTAGACTCGAGTCAGAACTGACAAAAAAGTAGATAAAAATTTTCGGTGAAATAAAGCTTTCCTATTTTTTAATGGTGTAGCCACTAGTTTTTCGCTTGATGTTGCTTTCAGTGTTAACACCTGCTTGTTTGCAAAGTGCCGCTTTAATCTAAACACGACTCCACTTAAAATAACTTTGTCCCACATATATAAAAAAGTAATATAGTAATCAAAGAATCAGAATCGACATTTTAACAAGAATCAGCATCGGTATCAGCAAAAAATTTGGTTAGACTCCAGAAGAGTTTTTGGGATAGTACTGTAACTCACTTCTATGCAAGGAGTTACAAGCAAATCCCACAACTGCTTTTAGCACAACAGAGAACTCTGACTTGCAACTGAAAAAAAACGACACAAAAAAACAAAACTGAAAAAAACGCAACTGAAAAAAATGCAACAGAAAAAAACATGACTTGCAACTGAAAAAAACGACAAGCAAAAAATTGAAAAAGGCAGTGGCAATTTTGCCTCCTGAGGCAAAATAGCGCCATGTTATTTCACCATTTCGAGGCAAAATAGTCCTAACGGCTATTTTGCTGCAAGTGCCAAAATAGCCCTAAGCCTAATCTTAACCCAAACCCTAACCCAAACTCTAACCCTAATCCCAACCCTAACCCAAACAAAGGAAAAACACTAGGCTATTTTGCCTCTAGAGGCAAAATAGCCACTTCCGTTGGAAAAGCAGTGCTTATTTGCAAGCTAGTGTGCAATTAAGCACTTCTACTGGAAATGAAAGATTCCGATGACATCACTAGTTCTAGAGTATTTTTATTTTGATTATTACGGTTAGTTATAGGTCCAAGTAAGGGTTTAGGTTAGGCAGTTAGGGTTAGGCTTATTCACAATTTCTTGCCATTGAACTTTGATGATTTTTTCTCTTTTGCGGAGCACAATAGCACTTGCGGTCATCAGTATAAATTAGCTAAAAAATATTCTCATTTGGATTGTCGAAAATATTTCTTTGTAAATAGGGTTGTTAATGTTTGAAATGCACTGCCAGATGACATTGTCTCATCTGACTCACTGTATAGCTTCAAGTGCAAAGTCTCTTCCTACGTAAGTCGACATGACATAACCTACTTTAGTACTAGTTAGTTGATCCCATTGGCTCTTAAATCATTGTTGTTGGGCTGTGTTTTGTTTATTGCTATAGCATAGTGTTTCTGCTTCCATTATAATACACTTTCTTGTTATTTTTTTAGTTTTGTACTTGCATAATTTGCTTGTGAGTGTTTTCGGCATCAGTGCCATCTTACACTAAAGTCAGTAAGCTACTTAGATCTCGCTTTTTATTCCTTTTTTTTTTTGCCCATTATCATAATGAAGCAGTATATAGTATAATTTGAGCATGTATAAACCCGACTAGGTTAATCTCCTATTGCTTGCCAGCTATGTTAAGTGTTATACAGGTATATTTGTATGAAGGTTATGTCCCAAATTTGGAGTGACATCTTTCAATTAAATTTCTTTTTTTTTTTTTTCTTTCCAGTATGTAGCCACATTTTCATTTTCTCATCTTTTCTCTTTTTTTTTTCTTCCCTAAAATAAGACACACATGTCTGCATTTCATAATTCTAATATGCTTAATTTTTCTTTTTTATGTTATTCTATACTGGTACCAGTATTAATTGGGAAATAATAATGTTTGATGAATTGCTTGTGAAAATAACTGTTCATGATTGATTGGATGAAATGCAATTTGAAAATTTGCTATTTTTTCAAATCATGATCACTGCTTTGGAACATGCCTAGCCTATCTTGCAAATAACCTACCGTAAAATTTTTCATCTTTCTTGAAACATTCTGCCATGCCATAAATGAATGATTGAGTTTTGCATCATATTACACTGACTGACTGATTTGCTGGCTTGTATGTTCTATTATAGTACATGTGGCATCAAAGGGGCTATTTGATCTACACTCTTGAGTTAGTGGGTGATTGTATAGCCTAGGCCTATATACTTTAGTGTCCATGCTTCTGATATTTTAGCACATCTGTTTCTAGTGTTTTGCTCCTAGCTGCAGTAGTTTGATTGGGCACATGTGACAAAGAGTAACTTTGGATTAGAATAGAAAACATGTTATGGCTGTTTTAGCTACATTTTTTTTTTTTTTTTCATAACCTGACTAAGATCTTTTTGTAAAGCTGTGCCTGTAGTGGCATTTTTGTATTATTGTAAAATTAAGTGATCAGTGAGTGACACCTTCTTATTCAATGACATTTACTCCCAGTGGTATATATAGTGGTATCATATCTTTGACTAATGGTGCTATCTTGCATTACTATGATTTGTACTTTTCAATATTGCTAAATCAATGATGAACTGACTGTGATCTAGCATTTCAAACCTGTTTAGTAAATGTTCTGTAAACTTTTTACATAAGTGTGTTTTTTTGTTTTTTTTTTGTTCGTTTTTCTTATCATTTTATTTCAGATTTTGCTGAAGTAATTTTTATCAGAAAGCTTAAACCCACTATGATACTAGGTTTTACATTAAAGCATATACTGGATGATAGCTAGGTGCTTCTTGGTTTCTGTTACGGACAACACTCCAATTCCAGGGTTGCAAATGAATTTATTGGAGTTTTATTCGAGTTTTGTAATTCCTCACGCAAAATAAACACAAGATTAGCAAAAGCACAAAAAAGCAATAAAAAATGCAATAATAATCCAATACACAAAGTTACGCGATATGTAGCTGAGGGACGGCAAATTACTCAAATTTAGGTAGATTAAGAATCAGCAAAATAATTACCGTTAAATGCAAATAGTTAGGTTACGCAGTTAATTAGTTTACATAATGGTTTACAGTATACCAATAGTGAAATGCACAATTATAGATAGACATTAGCCTCCAATCAATGCAATAGATTACCGGTAGCACACAAACGAAAGGTAACACTTACGAAGTAAGGTCCGCACAGAAGATAAACCGGTGGCAAGCAAAAGTAGTTCTGGCTAATCCAAATAGTTCTCTGAGTTCCCAAAAGGTGAGTAGTAAATCAGAACTCAGCCCAATAGCAGATCATATAAGCTACTCAATATCAGTGTTAATCCAATAGCTTATTCAGATAGAATGAAATATAAAATTAAAACACTAAAATAGTCGTCAACTAAAGATGAAACCTAGACGCTAAAATACGTATAGACCAAAACTGCAAAGGCGGCAATGTGCGTACGATCTATCTACACTGCAAACATATTATCATCATTTTGCCAAACTCTGAAATTACAAACTTAGCTCGGCGGTCAAACCAGGAAGAAAGAAAAAAGGAAAGAGAATGAGCTAAGCGGAATTTAGAGGTTGTCAAAGTGATGGACGATACCACGATAATTAAGCACAATACGGAATGACCACCCCGGTTGCGAAGGAAGTCAAATGAGGTTCCAAGCACTGCACGTGGCTAATTTGGAAAGTCAGTAGCAAAAACACGAATGCCGTTACACTAAGATTTAGCTATGTTGGCAAATCAAGTCACTAAAAGCAATAATTTGTTTTGTATATACAGTATGGCAAGGGATTCTGCACAAACAAAAGAACCGAAACAGTTTCTTCTACCTAGTGTACGTTATCCTTCAATAAGCTACAACGTATATCTAAAATCTTATTTTTGCTTTTACTTGCTACTGTTATATGCATTTATTGTATACTTACATTATCTCTACTGGAAAACTTTAAATCTGAGTTTATCTACAGTACTGGCACTGCTTTCAATAATGGATGATATTTGCAACCATCTCAAATTATGGTGATCTGATGGTTTTGCTCATTTTGTGGAATAGCCTACTTCTGACTTGTTTGCTCTGCTTCATCTTACACTTGACATCTGTTCCTTGTATCTTGATTTTGTTTTCACTAATCCGATGGACAATTTGTGGTTTGTATGTGTTTTGCTGTGGTGCTTTTGCACTGGATCGGCTGCTATTATTATTATCTGGGACTTAGTAATTGAGTTAAGGGTTAGATTTTCGTAATGATGACAAACGAAACTGATTTGCTCTGCTCCATCCTACACTTGACGACTGTGCCTTTATGTCCTCATTTCCTTTTACCAAGCTGATGGACATTTTGTGCTTTGTATGCGTTTACCTGAGGTGCTTCCGCACTAGATCGGCTGCTTATTAGGCTATTATTATTACGAAATATCTGGGCGCGCAGAACGTGCACAAAGCCTTTTCCTACTGGGAAATCCATTACGATACCGGTATATAGGCCTATCTCCTTTGTAGGCTACCACAGGTAACCAGTGTTCCCTCTAAGCGCAAAAAAGTGCGAAATATTTTCGGCAATTTTGCACGAATTTTTCATAAGTGGAAAACGGCGTTTCCGGGGTTTTTTTATATTAAGAAGCGCGAAACGGCGTTTAATTTCGGGGTTTTTCTTTGAGACGCGTTAACTGGCGCGGCGCGACGACCTTTTTTTTGTTAGCGACCCGCAGAAAGCAGCGAGTGATGACCTTCTTTTTATTTAGATATCACTTTTTTTTTATTGAAATCGACGTTGTGAAAAGGTGGCATCACAAAGCCTGAGCTACGGCATTTTCGCAAACACTTCAGGGCAATTTCATACATTTTCCAGCCCTTACGTTACACAGAAGGTAGGGCTACCATACGTCCTCTTTTAAAAGGATTTGTCCTCTTTTTCGGTTGGAAATGAACTGTCCTCCGATGACACCCAAAAAGTAGCCAAACGTCCTCTTTTTCAATGCTCAGAGCTTAAAGGCGGGATCGAAGACCAAACCAACGAAGACGATATCCTGAATATCCGATTTTGGCTGAAAAATCAGTCTGAATTTCGTTGAAGACCTTTTTTTTTTTTTGGAAACCACCTGTTTTTGGGCGGAAAAAACGTTAAGATATCCAAGGTTTCCAAGAAATTTTGATTCAAAAACAATGAAAATTCCGTACCTTCTGCGAGTTTGGCCCTTTGGGCTTCTTTTTTAGGTACTGTCCTCTTTTTGGTCAATGAAAATATGGTACCCCTAACAGAAGGTTAAAAGTTAGAGGGAACACTGCAGGTAACCCTTACCAGCAAGGATGGCAGTATGGTACGGTATGCCTCAATTTTTGCCTAACAGCACGATTTGTTTGCACAGTACGCACTTGTTGTGAAGGTACGGGTACACTAGGTTGGTAAGCTTTTCGAATGTGCATACTAAATGTAGTAATTGGAACAACCGACGCTCGCGTCGCGTGTTCCTTTGTTTTTACTCGGCCATTTTCTAACTAATGAGTGCGAGATTTCAGACTTTTGCTTATAACTCGAGAACCGTTTGGTCTAACTACATGAAATTTTGACAGCAGTTTGAGATTAATGAGTTTTATGTTTGTACCAAATTTCGAGGCAATCGGTCACGTGACTTCGGGTTTATGACCCGAAAACCGCCCCGAAAGTTTGGCGTAAAAAGCGGTCTAAGTCAAAAACGGCTTAAGTACGGCAAAAAATATTTCTCATGGTTATATGTCTTAAGATATCCTTTCATCCCAACCAACCCACTTTCGGCCGCGATGAGGTTTTTTTCTTATTTTTTTCCTTTTTTTTCCTTTTTTTTCTTCCTAAATCTTGTACGCTCGAGTTCTCCTAAACCACAAAACATAGAAATCTAATTTTTGTGTGAAGTTGTTGAGGTACATACGCAATTGTGTCTCCTGAAATTTTTTTGGGGCAACTCCCCCGGGAACCCCCCCCAAAATGGGGCCCCAAAAAATCAATTTTTTGAACGGCTCAAGCTAGGGTGCCAGTTTTTTTGGATATCAGTAGATATTTAAGAGAGAAATATTTTGACATAATTTGGGGGTACCACTCCCCCGGGGACCCCCCCAAATGGACCCCCCCAAAAACAAATTTTTTAACCATATAACCTAGGGTGCCATTTTTTTTTGATATCAGTAGATATTTAAGAGAGAAATATTTTGACATGGTTTGGGGGTACCACCCCCCCGGGAACCCCCCCAAAATGGGGCCCCAAAAAATCAAATTTTTGAACGGCTCAACCTAGGGTGCCAGGTTTTTTTGTTATCAGTAGATATTTGAGAGACAAATATTTTGACATAATTTGGGGGTACCACCCCTTCGGGGACCCCCCCAAAAATAAATTTTTTAACGATTTAACCTAGGGTGCCATTTTTCTTTGATATCAGTAGATATTTAAGAGACAAATATTTAGACATAATTTGGGGGTACCACCCCCCCGGGGACCCCCCCAAAAGCAAGTTTTTTAACCATTTAACCTAGGGTGCCAGTTTTTTTTGATATCAGTAGATATTTAAGAGAAAAATATTTTGACATGATTTGGGAGTACCACCCCCCCCGGGGACCCCCCCAAAATGGGGCCCCAAAAAATCAAATTTTTGAACGGCTCAAGCTAGGGTGCCAGTTTTTTCTGTTATCAGTAGATATATTTAAGAGACAAATATTTTAACATAATTTGGGGGTACCACCCCTTCGGGAACCCCCCAAAAATAAATTTTTTTAATGATTTAACCTAGGGCGCCAGTTTTTTTTTTGATATCAGTAAATATTTAAGAGATAAATATTTTGACATGTTTGGGGTACCACCCCCTCGGGAACCCCCCAAAATGGGGCCCCAAAAATCAAATGTTTGAACGGCTCAACTTAGAGTGCCAGCTAGTGTTTTATGATATCAGTAGATATTTAACAGACAAATATTTTGACATAGTTTGGGGGTGCCACCCCCCCGAGGACCCCCCAAATGGACCCCCCAAAAATCAATTTTTTGAACGGCTCAACTTAGAGTGCCAGTGTTTTATGATATTAGCAGATATTCAACAGACAAATATTTTGACATAGTTTGGGGGTGCCACCCCCCTGGGGACCCCCCAAATGGACCCCCAAAAATGAATTGTTTGAACGGCTCAACTTGGGTGCCAGTCTGTTTTGATATCAGCAGATATTCAACAGACAAATATTTTGACATAGTTTGGGGGTGCCACCCCCCCCCCAGGGACCCCCCAAATGGACACCCAAAAATCAATTTTTGAACGGCTCAAGCTAGGGTGACAGTGTTTTATGATTTCAGGGGATATTTAACTGACAAATATTTTGACTCAACTTTTCTGGAGGTTCCATAATCAGATATTTTTGAATAATTGCTGATTTTACGGTAGACAAAAAGTACTTTTGAGCGTCACAGCATTAGCTGTGCGTCAGTCGTTCACTGGGTTTGCTGGCAAACTCCCATCTAGTTGGAACGACCGACGCTCGCGTCGCGTGTTCCTTTGTTTTTACTCGGCCATTTTCTAACTAATGAGTGCGAGATTTCAGACTTTTGCTTATAACTCGAGAACCGTTTGGTCTAACTACATGAAATTTTGACAGCAGTTTGAGATTAATGAGTTTTATGTTTGTACCAAATTTCGAGGCAATCGGTCACGTGACTTCGGGTTTATGACCCGAAAACCGCCCCGAAAGTTTGGCGTAATAAGCGGTCTAAGTCAAAAACGGCTTAAGTACGGCAAAAAATATTTCTCATGGTTATATGTCTTAAGATATCCTTTCATCCCAACCAACCCACTTTCGGCCGCGATGAGGTTTTTTTCTTATTTTTTTCCTTTTTTTTTTCCTTTTTTTTTCCTTTTTTTTTCCTTTTTTTTCCTTTTTTTTCCTTTTTTTTTCCTTTTTTTTCTTCCTAAATCTTGTACGCTCGAGTTCTCCTAAACCACAAAACATAGAAATCTAATTTTTGTGTGAAGTTGTTGAGGTACATACGCAATTGTGTCTCCTGAAATTTTTTTGGGGCAACTCCCCCGGGAACCCTCCCAAAATGGGGCCCCAAAAAATCAATTTTTTGAACGGCTCAAGCTAGGGTGCCAGTTTTTTTGGATATCAGTAGATATTTGAGAGACAAATATTTTGACATAATTTGGGGGTACCACCCCCCCGGGGACCCCCCCAAATGGACCCCCCAAAAACAAATTTTTTTAACCATATAACCTAGGGTGCCATTTTTTTTTTAATATCAGTAGATATTTAAGAGAGAAATATTTAGACATAATTTGGGGGTACCACCCCCCCGGGGACCCCCCCAAAATGGGGCCCCAAAAAATCAAATTTTTGAACGGCTCAACCTAGGGTGCCAGTTTTCTTTGATATCAGTAGATATTTGAGAGACAAATATTTTGACATAATTGGGGGGTACCACCCCCCCGGGGATCCCCCCAAATGGACCTCCCCAAAAACAAATTTTTTAACCATTTAACCTAGGGTGCCATTTTTTTTTGATATCAGTAGATATTTAAGAGACAAATATTTAGACATGATTTGGGGGTACCACCCCCCCGGGACCCCCCCAAAATGGGGCCCCAAAAAATCAAATTTTTGAACGGCTCAAGCTAGGGTGCCATTTTTTTTGATATCAGTAGATATTTGAGAGACAAATATTTTGACATAATTTGGGGGTACCACCCCTTCGGGGACCCCCCCAAATGGACCCCCCAAAAACAAATTTTTTAACCATTTAACCTAGGGTGCCATTTTTTTTTTGATATCAGTAGATATTTAAGAGAGAAATATTTTGACATGGTTTGGGGGTACCACCCCCCCGGGGACCCCCCCAAAAAATCAAATTTTTGAACGGCACAATCTAGGGTGCCAGTTTTTTTTGTTGTCAGTAGATATTTGAGAGACAAATATTTTGACATAGTTTGGGGGTGCCACACCCCCGGGGCCCCCCCAAAATGGACCCCCCAAAAATCAAGCTTTTGAACGGCTTAACTTAGAGTGCCAGTGTTTTATGATATCAGGAGATATTTAACAGACAAATATTTTGACATAGTTTGGGGGTGCCACCCCCCCGGGGATCCCCCCAAATAAACCCCCCCAAAATCAATTTTTTGAACGGCTCAAGGTAGAGTTCTATTTTTTTTTTGATATCAGTAGATATTTAACAGACAACTATTTTGACATAGTTTGGGGGTGCCACCCCCCCGCGGACCCCCCCAAATGGACCCCCCAAAAATCAATGTTTTGAATGGCTCAACTTGGGTGCCAGTCTGTTTTGATATCAGCAGATATTTAACAAACAAATATTTTGACATAGTTTGGGGGTGCCACTCCCCCTGGGACCCCCAAAAATTAATTTTTAAACGGCTCAAGCCAGGGTGCCAGTGTTTTATGATATCAGGAGATATTTAACTGACCAATATTTTGACTCTACTTTTCTGGAGGTTTCATAATCAGATATTTTTGAATAATTGCTGATTTTACGGTAGACAAAAAGTACTTTTGAGCGTCACAGCATTAGCTATGCGTCGGTCGTTCACTGGGTTTGCTGGCAAACTCCCATCTAGTTATTATTCAGTGTTTATTTCAGACTCGCTAAGTCCATATACAAGCAACATACACACACATAAAAAGTTAGAGACACGACCGCAAGAGCAGTTAATGTCCTAAATGGCAGAGGTGGATTCCTCGAGGACACATTTTGAAGTGCTTGGCCTTGGCCTCGAAGGTCAAGTCCTTGGCCTCGAGTCCTCGAAAATTGGCCTGGCTCGAGGGCAGCACTATTTTTTGAATTGTTCAAATTTTGTGGAGCGCTTGAAAAATTTTTTGGAAAACGTTTTTTTGTGGAGATCGCCTGAAAAATTTTTGTGAAGACCTTTTTTTTTTTTGGAAATCGCCTGAAAAAATTTTTGTGAAGACCTTTTTTTTTGGAGAGCACTTGCGCTTGTGTCCTTGGCCTTGGCCTCGAGCCTTGTGTCCTCGACTCCACCTCTGCTAAATGGTGAACACACCGTCTTCTATTTATTTACATCAAAATGCCACAATAATGATCATAATACCGTACAGTATATTGAATCATAGAAGCAATCAGAAGACATTAACGTTTAAAGCCAACGGTTCGTAGATAAGTAACAGCGGTTAATAAATTTATGAGTAATTTTACGCGGTAGAGAATAGGGCGAATCAGTGTTATATAGTATATTTGACTTTCTCTGGCACTGTGATAGCGAGGGATGCCATGCAGAACACTATGCACATCATTGCAGGCAACTTTCAACTGGTTTATAGCTGATGTGGAGTAGTTACACCCAGTAGCGTAGCCGGGGGGGGGGGGGTAGCTCGAGCCCCCCCCATTGGCTTGTGAAGTATGCAAAATCGCACGGTTTTGGTGCTTTTGAGGCCGATTTTTGGTGAAAAATTGAAAACAGCCCCCCCTAAAGGAAATTGGGTGCCGAAGTTGGGAAGTACATGTCGTGATTCGGCCTGAAAAAACGTTTGAATTTCCGAATTTGGCCGAAAAATTAGTCTCAATTACGGTGAAGACCTTTTTTTTGGAGACCACCTGTTTTTGGGCTGAAAAAACGTTTAAATTTCCGATTTTGGCCGAAACATCAGTCTCAATTTTGGTGAAGACCTTTTTTTTTTTGAGACCACCTGTTTTTGGGCTGAAAAAACGTTTGAATTTCCAAGCTTTCCGAGAAATTCCGTCTCAATTTTCGGACAAACCGTGTGATTCTGATTCAAGAACAATGAAAATTCGGGTCAAGGTCGTTTGCACTTTTCTCACTTTTTCAAAAAAGCCCCCCCTTTTCCAAATCCTGGCTACGCGCCTTGTTACACCATAGTTGACTAGCATAAAAACACATGCAGCGTGCTCGAAATAGAATGTTTTTTTACCTCAATCGAACATTAAAAAACACGAGTTTTGAGCTTATTTGCTGCACAATATAAATATCTCACTTTTCTTGCAATATCAGTATCATCTCATATATCACAGCTAATACAAACTCCAAGATATACCACATTATTCTCAAATTTAATTTTCTGACCATCAAATTTTATATTGCAAAGCATAAACGTGTACACATCCTTTGAAGAAAAAACCACAGGCTACTAACAGTCTTTTTTACAATTAAAAACAATATCATGTAATTTGGAATAATTACTACACACATATAATAAATCTTGTAGCCCTCCAGCCAGTGGCGTTGCTAAGGACGGTGGCACGCGGGGTGTGATTTTGCGGTGGCACCCTTTTTCGGTCCAAAAATTGGCGAAGACCAAAAAGAGGTCTTTGCCGCAAAAAAAGTGGGTTTTTAGTCCGAATGCAGGTGAAGGCCAAACAAAAAAAGAAAAAAAAGGTCTTCGCCGCAAAAACAGTGGGTTTTCGGTCCAAATGAGAAATCTGTGGAATTGTGGTTTCACATCACAATATGGTGTCACTCCAAAATGGTGACCCCCCAAGCAACGCCACTGCCTCCAGCACTTGCAGCTAAGTAGCATAAATCATCAGCGTAAATTATATGAATTAAAATTAAATTTCCAATAAAACATTCAGCATCAGTATTATTTAACTTATCGTTATGTAAAAGATCATCCATGTTAAAAGAAAATAAGTATGGAGACCGTAAATGCTTCAGACACATAATTTGCCCATCGTACTCTCATCGTTTGTGTTGAATACCAATGTTTAACTAAACGAATGAAGCAGGAAGGTGTTCCTCTGCTCCTTAACTTTTCAAAAAATAAAGAGTGTACCATACAATGCAAGTACGTTACGTATCGACGTTTTCAACTTGGTGACGACGCTACGTAAAGTGTTTGTGTTAGTATCCGGTACATTGCGTTAATTGTGAGGCATCTGCAATTTATTTATGACACGTGTTCTGACATCCGAGTTCTTGATTATTTGTTCCCCTCCTCTTTCTTCCCCAGGAATGAAGGCAAAATAACTCCAAACTTTGCAAAACTGATTTTCATTAATGCAATGTTGGAGTATGTTTGCAGTTAAACCGTTTTTTAAAGTGCGGAAAATGAGAACTTTGGCAAAACCTTAGCATTTTTTTGTCTACGTACCGTACCTCTCAAGCAAGGTACGTACGTTTTTTTAAGTACGGTAAGTTTAAAGCGTAACATCCAATGAAAAGTACGTAGGTACGGTAGCCGTAGCCTACGTACCGGTATGCAAAATTGTTTTTCAGTTCGTTACGTTTGTACGGTACGGTAAATTTTTGAAGTACGGCATGTTGAAATTTTGAACGTACCGTACCGTACTGCCACCCTTGCTTACAAGTTATCTCGTCACAAAGGGATTTCGTGACAAAGTGAAGGTTAGGGCAAGACAGCTCTGGGCAGTGTTTCCTCTAACTTTTCATCTTCTGCGTAAGCACCAGAAAATGTGCAAAAGTGCCCTTAAGGGCCGGTCTACACTGTGCGTAAAATTGTCAGCTTACGCGCGTAACTTTAGTTTATTTTAAAGGAAAATTCCGTAAGCCCAGGCGTACCACCTTACGGGCGTAGCACCTTACAAGAGTAAAATTGCCAGCGAAAAAAAAGAGCAAATTTTTTTCGCCGGTAGGCCTACGCTCGTAAGCTCACGATTTGCGTGAAATTTTGAAAAACTGGTTTGCCAGGTCTCGAGGTAGGCTAAAATTAGGTTCATAAGTTTTGTTGAAAAAAGTTGATTTTCAAAAGTGAAAGTATGCGTGTTGGTTTGAAATAGCCCTGTTCAACATGAAAATGGTCAATTTGCGGCTCTATGAGGAAAAACTTGCAAAAAAGAGGCCTAGGTCGATAGGCCCAAAAGTGAATTATAAATTGTTTGTTGTTATGTAACATTTGGTTAGCCTATTTTAAGTAAAGAAATTTGAAAATTAAAACTGATGAGTGGTGTGGCAATGCAGATCACAGTCCTGAACAGGGGGACTAGCTTAGGCCTGTAGGCCAAAACCAGTACCAATAGGCCTACCAATATGGTACGCCAGGTCTACGTCATGGTGGTACTCGTACCTGGGGTGTAATATACATAGGTGGGCACGGTACTTTGCAAAAGTACCGCGGTACCGGTACTCGGTACTTTGCTAAAATTAGTACCGCGGTACCGGTACCGGTACTTTCAAATTAAAAGTACCGCGGTACTTTTGCGGTACTTTTTTAAAAATTAAAAGAAAAAAATTGGACTGATTGACCTCGTTTACTAGATTGTAAATCATCACTTTTAGCAATTTGGTTCGTTTCCGCGACTAGTGCGAACTCTGTAGACCTACAAGTTCGTTTTGGAGAAAGTTTGCCGTAGAATAGTAAGCAGTTGCAGTATGAGTATTACTACAACAGTGAGTACAGTACTAGCTAGTGATGAAATTGACTCGATAAAGTATCTAACTTATACGAACTACGGTCACCGGGCTACGTATTGTTCTAGAGCATGGCTGCCCAATCTTTTTACTAGTACGGACCACATTTACGGGAGAAAAGTTATTGCGGGCCAAATGCAATTTTACCAAGATTCAACTCCAAAGAATTGCAAGTTTATTGTACAAAAATCGGTGCTTACTTTGGCCAGTATTTTGGGTATCTGTCCCCAAAAGTAAGTGAAGATAAAAAAAAAAGATCTTCGCCGCAAATCGGTGTTGATTTCTGTCAGTATTTTGGGTATCTGTCCCCAAAAGTAAGTGAAGACCAAAAAAAAAAGGTCTTCGCCGCAAATCAGCTCTGATTTCGGGAAAACCAAACAGAAGAGGGTTTTGGTTTAGACCTTTTTATTTGCCAGAAAATGCTAAGTAAGCCTTTCCATGAGGAAATCAACCGCGCAAAAAGACCTTGCGGGCCACACAAAACAGCTTCGTGGGCCAAATGTGGCCCGCGGGCCACGGGTTGGGCAGCCCTGTACTAGAGTATCTTGTGCCCAATAATAACCAAACAGCAGTCATCTCTAAAGCATCACGTGCGTAAGTTGACACTGAAGGATACTCTGACGATCATCAGCTCCCAATTATTGCACAAGTGACATTTACACAAAACTTAGAAATTGGGGGATAAATTGCACTTTTGGCAAAGTGTACTGTTTTGATTTGTTTTTAGTCGATTCGTTGCTGCAGTTACTTTTTGCATTTCTTATTTAAAGCTAGATGGGAGCTTACCAGTTGCCAGCCTATAAACGAACGACGCATGTAAAAGGTGACTTCTAAAAAATTCTTTTGTTTCCCCGTAATGAGAAAAATTTCAAAATTACAGCATTTTTTGTTGCTGTTGTATAGCATATTTATTCTCTTGTCACAACACAGCGTTAGACGCTAATTATTGCACAATCCGCACACTTTCATTGTGATATTTACTTCGTGCCTGGAGGAATTTGTACCTGCTTAAGAGTTTCTAGTTTTGCAATGTTCCATGAATTTCGATTTCTTACCACTAAATTTCTGGCTAATTCGAAGCCACAAGCAGAGATAATCATCGTAAAGCGCTCAATCCAAGGACGCAACAACGTAACCAGTGTGTGGGTTGAACACAGATTATGCAGTTAGAGTTGTCGCAAAAAAGCTTTAGCACTTTTGGCCATGCTTTTGGGGGACTCTCAAGAAGATTCTTTGTCTCTTCTGATTATAAAAAAAATTAGCTTTTTGGCTAAAGCCGTTAAAATACAGGGTGAGCCAAAAGTAGGTGGACAGTAAAAAAAAATTAAGTGTAACATAGTAATTGAAAAGAGGTAAAATTAAAACAAATTTTAGTACTAAAATTGTAATTATATACCACAAATAACATAGTTGTAACAAAGTTAAAATGAACAATTCAATTAAAGTAACTGAGGCATAAATTCATTCCATATGCCGTCCACCTACTTTTGGCTCACCCTGTAATTATTTTTTGTTATGTTCAATTTCTGGGGTTCTAAAAGAGGTGCAATCATAAAAATTGATTTCTGGGGGATTAATTTGTGGGGTTTCAGGGGAGGTGGTACCCAAAAATTTCCAGAGACAAAACTGTGTTTTTTACTCGACAATTTTGCACAAAAATTAGATTGCGTTGTTTTGCCCTGTAGAACTTATTAGAAGAGTGTACAATGTTTAGGAAGAAAAAAACCTCATCGCGGCCAAAGCCAAAGTGGGGTTGGTGCAGATGAAAGGATTTTTGAGATAATTTTTCTGCATAAGTATTACCGGGTGAAATACTTTTGGCCGTATTATACACCGTTTGTGAATGAGAACATCTTCTTCGCCAAACGTTCCAGGCATATTTAAAGTCCAAAGCTAATATAAATGGATGCCGGCAGTAACGTGCAGTAAATTTTTCTTCAAGCATGCCCGTAACCAAAAATCTGCAATGGAGGGGGGACGTTGCGGGGGTCTGGGGGCGGATCCCCCAACCACCGGAGGCAATTGGGGTCGGGGGCAAGGCCCCCAGCCACCGGAGGCATAGGGTGTAGGGGCGGATCCCCCAATGCTCGAAAAATTTTTATTTTTTTGGCAAAAATAACTTAATTTTAGGCCTATTTTGATAAAAATCAATGCTATTAATACGTGGCATAAAATTAGCAGTGCAAAAAAATCATTATACCGTACTATTTGAATAAATGGTTTATGTGGGAGGTAGCTATTGCTAGAATTTCAGTTCTCTTATTTACAAGTTGGTAAATCATAAAATCCTATTTCGGTAGTTTAGTAAACCTAGCAAGAAGTAATCTATTTCAGCTAAATTTTATAGTGAAAGATGTATGCATATATGGGGGCCAATCGAAGGAAGGTCGAGAAAAGTTGTTGAGCATTTTTCAAAAAGCGATCAAATTTGATTACCAATTTTCGGCTATTCTTTATAGTCTTTTTTCTGATTCATAAGTTTTATTTTTGACAAATTAGCTCCCTCCCCCCTTCAATAAACATTTCAAAATATGCTTTAAATAATTTTTTGAATCTATTCTAGAGCAAAAGACAGTATCAGAAGTGCTAACAACGTAGTATTTTTCTTATTCTGCATTTTGGTCGGCAGACCAATGGGGGGGCTATAATCACCCCACGCCCCCTGGCTACGCTATTGTATTCACGCCTGATGTGATGACTATTCATTGCGTAAGTCGTCTCTTACAATTTTTTCTTAGCGGTTTTGGTTTTGTTTCGCCGGTGCATGAATACTGGTAATGCATTATTTTGCCATTGCAAGAAAACGTCAATTTTTCAAATCGGCCAGCAAACTGCAAACGCTAAGTCCCTGCGGTGGTAGTAGCGAGTAAGACCAACAATTAAACACTAAATTAAGAAAAAAGATTGGTTGTTTATCCAATTTATTTGCAAGCACTTTTACTACGTTTCAAGTTTTTAATGGTACGTTCTTAATCCGTACTAAAAAATAAAAAAAACTAAAGTACTGGAACGGTACCGCGGTACTTTGCTATTTTTTGGCGGTACCGGTACCACAAAAGTACCGACGGTACCGGTACAAAAAAGTACCGCGGTACTTTAGTACCGCGGTACTGCCCACCTATGGTAATATACCACGTTGTTAAAGTAAACTAGTAATCTTAGCCTGATAGCTGCTGTAGGCTAGTTTAGTTCAAAAGGTTTAACCTACTGGTGCACTTTGCAGGTGCAGTGATGCTGTATTATACCAGTATATAAGAGATACTGGTAAGCAAGCAACTTACGGTAATAGCCTAACTGCCTAAGCTACTGTCAGAAAATATGCAGAGTTAAAAAATTAGTCTGCCGATAAAATCTAGGCTCTGATTTTTTATATCAATGACACTCAAAAGTATTAGAGCCTACACTATCAGTTAGCCTACAGCTACAGTAATACAAGCAGAATTAAAATGCTATAATCTACCAGTAGGTGTACCCTGGTACTAGCCTACTGATATGATGGGCTGTGCAGTTACAGCTATATAGGCATGCAAAATTATTCTATTTCAAGATGTGCTCACTTATTATTCAGTAACTATCAGGTTTTAGACTTTTACAAATAGTTGAGTGGAATTGCAGACACTGATGGCCAATAGGTTTGGCTTACTGTCATGTCAATAAGATAGTGAAATCAAAAGTTTTTCTCAAGTTAAATTAGGCTATTCCTGAAGTGAAATAGGCGGAACTAATTTAATAGTTCACAGAGACATCATGTCTTACAATCCTACTTCATTTGACAACACCTTAATGCTGTCTCCGTGTCGAAATGGGTAATCATTTCAACCCCTAGTGACGCAGGTGCAGAGGTGGACAAAGTAGTCGAAAAATCTACTTAAGTAGAAGTATTGTTACTTACTCAAAAATGCCTTTCAAGTAAAAGTAGAAGTATGGCGAAGCATTTCCACTTAAGTAAAAGTAGGAAAGTAGTCAAAATTAATTCTACTTAAGTAATGAAAGTAGAAAGTAATTTCGAATTTCACGTGTTTGTTTATTCTTCGAAGGTTTGCTGTTGTGACGCTTACGATCAGTGTTCAAGCAAAGCCATACTTACGGTAGCATATCAAAAAATCAAAGTTTTATTATTCTCTTGAAATTACACCGAAGCGTGTTACGAATACGATTTAGTAGGGACTCTGGGCTCATCTCCGCGCCTGGACAACACAGCTTGAGAAGAAATGTCGCAGCGATGGCGAGTCGTTAGTAACACTGTTTGTTAACCGGCTAGGGAATTGAACCCCAGACGGGCCGCAGCAAACGCAACGCCGTTAACCGCTAATCTTTTTCGTATGAACCAGGAGTAATGCGCATGTCTAGTTTGTCTACTGTACCATGCTAATCAGGGTTCGGTATGCTTTCTTTTTTTTAGTGAGACTGAGTCAACACTTGGTATTTGATGCAACGCAAAAACACACTACCCTAGATGACCTGTAAATGAATCGTCGTAACTATTCAATAAGTTTCGTAGTACGGTACTGTACAGTAAAACAAACTCGATACGTACTTATTGTACACGTTGTGAGGTGGAATAATGTACACTACGTAACGGTCGAGTTCAACAATCCATTTAAACTTTTATTGGATTAAACCTGCTATGTACAATATGAAGTAAGCCAAACAGCCGGTCACTACAGATTCGTAACATCTAATTCGTACAAATCTTCAACCGGGTATACGATATACCAATTGGTATGCGAAACGGTAATTATGGTACTAGGTATACAGAGGGCGTACGAAACAAAACTGCGATCTCCAAAAAAAAAAAAGGTCTCCACTTACATTCGGGCTAGATTCGGTCCAATTTCGTCCAAATCCAAGCATGAAAAATCGGATCTACAAAAAAAGTCTACACCGCTTACACGGGCTAGAATTTTTTGTGGAGTACACAAAGTTTTCGAAAATCGCAAAAGGTATACCACATAAAAAAAGGTTGAAGAGCACTGATCTAAACAATGCATTACTCTGCTCGGATGGCTAATTGTATAGCTCGCATGCCTCTAGAGCGGTAAATGACAGTCACGCAAATGAGTGTAGGCTGCTAAGATAGTTTAAATACAGGCTAGTCTAAATCTTATAATTTATCAATGCTGGTACTACGGTAGTAGCCCAAACGCTTACTTGTATATACTGGCAGCTATAGGCCTAAGTGAAGGCTTTCAACTACCCGTATCTATCTGCAATACTTCTTTGGAAAACCTAACAAACAATAAGGTACACAATAATACTGCGCCCACCTAAAACAAAGAAATTCCAGAAAACCTTACCAAACCTCAAAATTGCGGCTCATTACCGGTACATAGACTGTAATCACAGCGTACCAGACTTCTGTTTCGCGTCCTGTACGAACATGTTTTCGATAAGCAGAGTTGCCAGATATAATGAGACAAACAAAAAAACTTCAAATCGTGGTCATTGGTCAAATCATCATCAAAAAGGATTGGCTAGGTGTTTACTTCTACTTTACATAAAAGTCATTACTACTCAAGTAGCGTTACTTCGAGAGGATTTTACTTGAAGTAAAAGTAGAAGTATCAGAAATGAAAAATCCTTAAGTAAGTCGCTCGTTACCGAAAATACTACTTAAGTAGTCTACTTAAGTAGAACTACTTCGTTACTGACCACCTCTGCGCAGGTGAGGTGGAGCCCCCTATCGCGAGAGCATTCCCGTGTTTCGAAGTCAACTGACTTCATCATCAGTGTGAAGAGGAGTTAACACAATGCAAAAGTTTTTCTATTCTGCAATTGCTTTTCAGAATTGTAAATTAAGACTCTATTAGCAAGTATTTATTGTAATGAACAAAATATAGTAACTGTAAGTATTTGGAATTTAACAAATTTATCAATGATAGGGTACGGTACTTTGGTCCAGACTCAAAGAGACTTATTGATGAATTTATGAAACAATGTTGATCTTTAATGCTCAAAAATTTCAGGAATGAAAATCAATCTAACAGTGGCATTGTCAGGTTTTCAAGGTTAGTTATGTGTATTTCTAGATTGACAATCTTTACCAGCTATTTGAGCTTTTATTAAAAAAAAAACTTCAAGCGTTTTCATAATGAAAATAAAAAAAACAAACTAGGAAGTTTTATCTAAACCATTTGCTTTTAGTTAAAATAATCATTTAAAATTAGCAGTGGACCAAAGAAAATTTGTCACTTTTAAAGTTTTTTCTAATGTGAATGTGTGACAAGACAGTTACCCTCTTTACAAGTGTACTTTTAACCGCGTCGACCCGCTATTTTCAACCCGGTAAAAGTTGACGTTTTCTACGTTGCTACGGTTGAGTGCTCAAGCGGGCTTGTTTGTGGGTTGAAGTCAACCCGCTTGCAGTAGGTAGGTTAACACGCTTCGAAGCGCGTAAACGTGAAGAAGACAATCGATAAGAGTGGAGCTAGTACCGGTATTTGCTGGTAGGTTATAGGCCTAAACACATGTAGAAAGTTAAGTTAAAGCCTATAAATTGCAGCTTTGGCTTTATAGTTGTTACCGGTAGGTTGTAGGTATGGGTACTAGGCCTATGCTACTGGCTATGGCTATAGGGTACGGTAAACAGGCCTAGGCCTACTCACCCTGCCAACTCAGTAGGCTGGTAACGGTAAGAGGTTAGCGTACCCACTAGTCATCAATCAAGTGTCTGGCTTGGTGGTCTACGGGCATGCTAATGTCTTGCATGTTAGACGTTGCAGGTTCGATTCTTCATTGCACTGCACTTTTTAAATGAGCGAAGAGTTGATTCTTGTCTTAGTCCTCAAATTATAGTAAAGAAAGCATTTCCTGCTTTCTTTATTTCATTCATTCTTTCTTTATTCCTAAATAGGCTAGGTACCATATCGTAGCCCACTAAAAGCCTTTACGGTGATATTTTATGACACCCCAATCAGCAATACAGTAGCCTACTCATACTGCTACTGTGCTAAGTCTGCGGTGATAGGATCAAAAGCCTATAAGTAGCGTATTAGATCTGAGATAAAAAAATGCAAACAAGGTAAAGTCAGTTTCAAAAGTCCTGGCTACCTATCAGTAAATAGACATAATTAAATAGCCTGAGCCTGCTTAAAAAAAAGAAATCGTAACTGTAAAAGTTGACACCGAGCAGTCAACAGGTTAAGGCTATAAATTTACAGCAACACAAACATAGGCCTATTAATTAGTCTTATCTACGAACTCTCCTCTAATCTATCAATCTATTATGGTGCTACTTGATCACCATTACCAGATTACCCAGTTACCTACCGATACGGCGGTACCTCATATGCTAAATGCTGACTTGTATTGCCTAATTAGGGACAAAGTTAACCATAAATCCTCCTTAACATTAACAACTAATCATAATTGTTACGGAGGATCTGTGGTCTAACTAGCCTACCTACACCTACTAAGAGGTACCAGCAGTAGCGTAGCCAGGGGGGGGGGCGGGGGGGGCTCGAGCCCCCCCCATTGGCTTGTGAAGTATGCAAAATCGCACGTTTTTGGTGCTTTTGAGGCCGATTTTTTGTGAAAAATAGCCCCCCCATAGCAAAACAGCCTCCCTTCAAACGTTTGAATTTCCGAATTTGGCCGAAAAATCAGTCTTAATTTCGGTGAAGACCTTGTTTTTTTTTTTTTTTTGGAGACCACCTGATTTTGGGCGGAAAAAAACGTTTGAATTTCCGATTTCGGCTGAAAAATCAGTCTCAACTTCGGTGAAGACCTTTTTTTTTTTTTTTTTTTTGGAGACCACTTGATTTTAGGCGGAAAATACGTCTGAATTTCTGAGCTTTCCGAGAAATTTCGTCTCAATTTTCGGACAAACCGTGTGAAACTGATTCAAGAACAATGAAAATTCGGGTCAAGGTCGTTTGCACTTTTCTCACTTTTTCAAAAAAGCCCCCCCCTTTTCCAAATCCTGGCTACGCGCCTGGGTACCAGTACATCATAATGCGCCTCAAGATTCAGAGATTTCAACCCACTTCAAAAATTGTTCATGTAAACACAAACGCAAGCGTGTAGAGTGGGGAATCCCCAATTTAAGTCAACACGCGTTGACTCGACCCGCTTACTTTTTGCCATGTAAAGAGGCTTAGTGTTCACATCACTGCAACTTAATTACACAGTTTCAACTTTCTTGTATCATATGAGTAGGATTGCTTGTTTTTCTTAGGTGCAACTAAGATTTTAAAGTGTCATATTTATCAAACCATAAGGTGCACCAATGATAATTAAATTTTTTAAGAAATCCAACTTGTGCCTAATACTCTGATGCTTTTAATCTGTACTTCTGGTTATGCTCTCTTACGGCCAGTTGATCAAGTGGTAATGCATTCGTCTCTGGAGTAGAGGTCTGAAATTTAAATCAGCCAGGTCAAATCAAACACAGCTTTGCCAGTGGCTTTGTATCGCTGCAACGTTTCTTTCAAGGCAGCTATGTTGCTCAGGTGTGATGATGCTGTGGTGGGCCCTGCCAACTTTATGCGCTTCGATGTATTACAGCATGTATAATGAAAGACTTGATTTGATTCCATAATTTCATTCAGAGTTAAACCATTTAGATTTAAAAAAAGTTTTTTAGAGTTTAATAAACTTAATGTAATGTAGTGCATATTATAGTTTGGTGCACATTGTGCCTAAAAACAAAAGCTATAGAAGCCATTTGGTGCGCTTTATGCTAGAAAATAATAATTATAAAAGCCATTTATCGATACTACGACAGCGCACCAATTAACAGTTGTATGTTCCAGTTTGCTGCGTCTTATGGTTTAAAAAATGCTGTAGTGATATCTTCGCTAGAATTAATTTTGACAGAGTAAAGTATTCTTCGTTTAGTTAAAAAAAAAGTTGTTTTTTTGCTTTAATTTTGCTAACTTGATTTGATAGCTTTGTTCTGTAACGTAGTATTGGTGCTTTTTTGAGATTTAATGTGAACGCTTTGATGCAAGAAAGTTTGACACCGCAGCGATATGGTTAGGGTTTTGCATCAAACATCTTTCGGGTCTGGTTCAGACTACGATTAAAGTTCGCCAAGTCAATCGTCTAGTGTTAACTGGTTGCCTCTAAAAATTTTGGACTCTTCTCTGAGTGCAACTGCTTTATGCATAATTGGTCCGTTTTTTTGATATGTCTACTGCTCATGACGAATTTGGACACTTTGCAGAATTTTGAACTTTTTTTGGTAGGAGTAATAATTATTTGTTTTACTCAAGGTCCTCCAACAAGTGGAAGATAATTGGAAAATTGTTGGAACTGCTTGATTGAAAACCAGAAGCCATCAAGTTCCATTAATGTTTGTTGTGTATTTCTACAACATGCTTCATGGTCATCACAACCTACTGAAAATTGATCATGATTTGGGTTAAGCGCTGTTGACTAACAATATGACATTTTCTCCTTTAGTGATAAGAGTGAAAAGCATAAGTAAAATCATCAAATTTCATTAATGTTTGTTCTGTATTTCTTCAACATGCCTCATGGTCAACACACCGTAATGAAAATTGCTCATGGCTTGGGTTAAGTGCTGTTGGCTGAACTTGTGACATGTTCTTTTTCCACCATGAAATCAATCAAGACATTGGTGATTATTAATGCTTCATAGAGTTGCTGCTTGACTTTTCCAGGATCCAGGCATTACTCATTTTCAAGTTTTATAATCGAAATGTTAGTAATGTATAATAAAATATCTGCTTTCCGAAACTGATTGGACATTGGCATCCTTTTTAATCCTCTGGTTATTTTTTCCTACAAGTTTTGATTAAACCTATGAAAGAGCTTTTGCTTTACGCAAAAACTCTTGAGATGAAATTTCCTACAAGTTTTGATTAAATCTCTGAGGTAGCTTTTGCTGTACACTTGTTTATATATCAATAATAATATGTGCTTATCTAATCTGCGCTGATATCTACGTGAAGCGACAACCAGATGGAGGGTTCCTCACTCCCTCCAAAACATTACAATCGTAAGAGATGCCCGATTTGTTACTTTCTGAAATATTAACTGCTTTGCGCTTAAAATTTTGTACTTTTGCTTGCAACAAATTTAGTTTATTGAGTTTTTGAAAATATTGAATACAGTTGTATTACAAAAGTTGCAATATCTGTCTTATTGAGAGAATTCAAAAGTTCTTCCTCGGAGTACAGTAAACTTATTGAATGCTCTAATCGCACAATCAATTTTCTGCAGTTTCAGTGGTAATAATATTACTGCAGTATAGGATAATTGAAATTTTTTAGCTACCATAGTTCGCCCTATTTTCGTTTTATGTTTTATGAAAGTGCAAGTAGCTGGACATCTGTGAGATTTCTCAATCTTCGGCTGATGCTAGGGTAAGCATTTTTGCGAATAAGTTTAGGTTTAGCTGGTGAGGGATTGAATCCCAAACTTTTATTATCAAATTCTTGTGCGTTACTGTGCCACAAAACTACCAGAGTGGTACTAAAAAAAAGCGTTCAGTAGAAGCGTTTGTGTGAAAAAAGATGAATACTGCAATAATGTATGCTGATGATTTATGCTGCGAGTGCTGGAGGGCTACAAGATTTATTTGATGTGTGTAGTAATTATGCCAAATTACATGATATTGTTTTTAATTGTAAAAAGACTGTTGGTATGATTTTTTCTTCAAAGATATGTACACGTTTATGCTTAAATATGAATATTGATGGTCAGAAAATTAAGTTTGTGAATAATGTGGTATATCTTGGAGTTAGTATTAGCAGTGATTTATGTGATGATACTGATATTGCAAGACAAGCGAGATATTTACGTTGTGCAGCCAATAAGCTCAAAACTCGTTTTTTTTAAATGTTCGATTGAGGTGAAAAACATTTTACTTCGTGCATACTGCATGTGTTTTATGCTAGTGAACTATGATGTAACTACTCCAGATCTGCTATATATCGGTTAAAAGTTGACTACAATGATACGTATAGAATTCTGCATGGCATGACTCGCTATCACAGTGCCAGAGCAAGTCAAATATACTATAACATTGATTCGTTCTACGCTCTACAGCGTAAAATTACTAATAAATTTGTTGAATGCTGTCACTTATCTCAGAACCTTTGGCTTAAAATGTTAATGTCTTCTGATTGCTTCTATGATTCTATATACTATGATCATTATTGTGGCATTTTGTTTATGAATGAATAGAAGATGATGTATGTTGCACTTTTCAGGAAAAGAACAGCTCCTTCTGTACAGTGTTTCTTTATTTTTTTTGTGTGTGGATAGTGCTTGTATATGGACTTCATGAGTCTGAAATAAACACTGAATAATAATAAGCAAGTCAACAAAAATTTTAGTTATGAAATCACGAGTTATAATGCAATTCCATCTAATTGGTTACAAAGAGTTAACTCAAATCGCTTGGGGGGAGGAGTCAATACAATAATGATAAAATGCGTGATGTTTTTGCAGAAGGGATTAAATGCGGAAAAGATTGTAGTTTAATGTGTTCGCGCACTCAAACTGTTCGACAATTCGAGAGGATAACCTACACCTGCATGCTACGCATCACGCACCGTCTGTTGTGTTTCCAGGGGTGGACTGGTGAAGTTTATATAAAAGCTGATATGGGAGAGAGGCGAAAGACGCTCAACATTTGGCTTAAACGGACACGGGACAGGGGTGGAGTTGAGGGCACTAGGCTCGAGGCCAAGAACACAAAAAATATCCCAGGCCAAAGACAGCCCTTTCGAAGACAGACCCTTTCTAGGGCAAGGACACAGGCGCAAGTGTTCTCCAAAAAAAAAAAAAAATAATAATAATGTCTTTAAAAATTTTTTTTTCAGGTGTTCTCAAAAAATCAAAATCAAAAAATCTCCAAAAAAACAAGTTTTTTCACAAAAAAACGATCTACAAAGTTTTAAGGATTGCAAAAATACTGCTGTTCTCGAGCCGAGAACAGGGCAATTTTCGAGGACTTGAAGCTTCGAGGCCAAGGACTTCAAAATGTGTCCTCGAGGACTCCACCTCGGTAAACGGAATGTATCAGTAAAACTGAAAAACAGTTAAAAGCTGAAAACAAAATGTACCCTGCAAAACATTGTGATCAGATCTTTCCACCGAGTCACTCTCCGCTAAAAGGAATTCAAAAGAGGAAGAACCGGACCTTTGAAACCAGCCTGTAGTGCTCATCAATGCAGGCCCGGCGCCACGAGGGGGCATTCCGGGGCCGTGCCTCCCCAAATGACTGCTTTTGTGCGCCAAGCGAGGGCTGTGCTCCGAAGAAATTAACAGGCTCGTGCAAATCGAGGCCTTAGACTCCCAAATTGGTGCTTATCGCCCTAGAATTTGCGAGCAAGAACTGTTTTTCGTAGTTTTTGTGGACTCACACCGGATTTCATGAAACTTTGGGGACGAAGACCTTTTTTTTTTGTCTTCGCTTTAGAATTCGTGGAAAATTGCAAAATTTTGAGAAGGAAACCAGAGTTTGTGAAAATTTTTGAACTGAAGACCTTTTATTTTACGTCTTCACCTTTTTCGTTTGATCCACACTCTTGAATTCACGTAAATAAACTTCTCGTGCTCCCCCAAAATTCATTTCTGCCCCCCTAGTCACGCAATCCTGACGCCGAGCCGGCATCAGTGGCCTGTAAGTTAATTTTTGTAATTTTGTTGTATTCACCATGTTGCTTTGGCCACGAGACAGCAAAGAAACCTTTTGGTCTTCGAGTTGAGCTGCCACGTTTTGTCTACCACACACTGTGGAGTCTTCACGGTGTCCCTTTTTATTGCTGAACGCTAAGCAAAGAATCGAACCCAGATCTAGCTTTTTAGTAACAGACACTCGATCACTGATTGGCCGTACGTCATGTTTTTTTGTGAGGAAGGTAGGAAAAAATTCCCGTTCAAATTATCAAAAAGACAATACTTTTTCTCGTGATGCATAATCTGACCCAAATTTAACCAAAACAACAAAGAATTGTAATAAATCTGTGATTTCCGTCATCCAATTCAGCATAATATTATGGCCACCCACAGAATACGCTGTTAAGCTGTTACGCTCATAAGCGCCGTTTTGTATAGTGTAGACACCCTAGACGTACGAGCGTAAAAAATTTTGAAATTTTGTACGCACAGTGTAGACCGGCCCTAAGTTTTGGCAAAAATGCCGAAGTTTAGGCTTGGTGATGCCGCCTTTTCACAACGCCGATTTAAAAAAAAATAGGTGTTTTCCAAAAAAAAAAGGTCATCGCGCCGCAAACCCGGTATTTTCTGTGTGACTTGCAAGGTGATCTCCAAAAAAAAAAGGTCATTTCACCGCGAACCCGCTGCTTTCTGCGTTTTGCGGGTCGTTAGCCAAAAAAAGTCATTGCGCCGCGCCAGACATTGCGTCTCGCTGTCTCCACAAAAAAAAAAAGTCGGAATGAAACGCCGTTTCGCTCTTCTCAAAACAAAAAACGGCGGAATTAAAAATTTGTGCGAAAATGCCGAATAATATTTCGCACTTTTTTGTGCTTATTGGGAACACTGGCTAATAGGACTAGCAGAATAGTTTAATGGTTGCTGTTCTTAGTCAAAACTTTAGTTTTAGGAAAATACTTAGCGCACGTCAGACGTTCCGTGCGCGCAGACATTTAGTAATTTTAATATGCAATAGTACAATTCCAAATATGGTTGGCAGATAGGCTTATTCTGTCTTCAGAATGTCATTTGCACGTAATTACTTTGCGACGAAATCGCTGTGGCAAAATCACTTTGAGACGAAATCATTGGCAACCACAGGTATTTTGTTGTTGCTGCGCATATTTATCTTACTGTCCCGGGACGGCGTCACACGCTTGCTATTGGACGATCAGCAAAATTTTCATTGCATTGACTGCTTCATGCTAGGAGGAATCCGCAACTGCTTTGGAGTTTCCGTAGATCCAATGTTCCAGTGGATTTCTTCGAATTGTTCATTGAATTAGCTGCTTGTTCGAAGCCGCCAAGCAGAGATAATCATCGTAAAGCGTATTATCCAAGAACGCAACAACTTGACCAGGGTGCAGGCGCGTAGCCAGATATTCGCAATGGGGTGCTGTTTTGGGGGTCTTGGGGCGGAGCCCCCAGCCGCCGGAGGCCAATGGGGGTCTGGGGGCGAACCTCCCAGCCGCCGGAGGCTGGGGGTTTGAGGGCAAAACACCCAGCCGCCGGAGGCACGTGGGTCTTGAGGCGGAGCCCCCAGCGCTCGAGAATTTTGCGTTTTTTTGCAAAAATAACTTCATTTTAGGGTTATTTTGATGAAAAAATAATGCTTTTAAAACGTGGCTTAGAAATTGGCAGTGCAAACATGATTAAACTGGTTGCATAAAGGGGCTATTTGGGAGGTGGCGAATGGTAAAGTTTTAGATCTCTTATTTAGATACTGGTAAATTATAAAATCTAATAGTTCAATAAAACTCACACGGAGTAATCTATTTCGTATACAGTTTATAGACAAAAATAATTGGGGGGGCTAATGAAAAGAGATTTGAGAGAAATGATTGATAATTAACTAATACTGAATTGCCTCCCCCCCCCCTATTCCTTAGTTTATAGTACGTTTGTTGATGACGCCTATGTTTAGCATTTTTACACTTGCGATCAAATTTGATTGCTTATTTTTGACCATTTTTCAAATTTTTTATTTATTTGTTGGTTCTATTTTTGAAAATTAGCCCCCCCCACTTGAATATATGCTTCAAAAAATGTTTTAAATCACTGTTTAGTCCACTCCAGTGCATAAAACAGTCTCAAAAGGGCTAAAGACGTAGTGTTTTTCTCATTCTGCATTTTGGTCGACATGCCAATGGGAGGGGCTATAGCCCCCCCGCCCCCTCTGGCTACGCTAGTGCCAGGTGAGGGTTGAACCCCGATCATGCGATCAGGATCGTTCTTGGAACGACTACTTTTTCCATTCAACCACGGTAACTATCCAGTACCGGTAGTTCAAGTACACTGACACAGTAGGCCTAATTATAGCGTGACGCTTAGCGTCAACCATGTAAAACTAAACAATTGCGTCCATGAGAAGTGAATAAAGACTTTTTTATTTATATTTTTTTCTTAGGGGTCAAGTCAAAACTTTGGGAAAACAGGGAGGGTATCTGTTATCTGGAAGCCATTTTTATCGTTTAAATTGGCGCACTTTTCTTGCCCTGAGATCGGCGTGGCGCAATAAACTAATTGTTGCGCAGCCGTCTTATCCAAGTGGTTTGGGTTAGAGATGGCAACAGCACAGCGTAAGCGGCCGCGCGCTGTTGTTGGTGCACCACGCCGCGCAGCATGGCAACTAAAATCTGCTTCACATAACAGCGTCAGCGCAGCGCCGCGTACAATAATTTTTTACATTTTTTTTACAATTATTGCTGGTGAACAGTAGCGTAACCAAGGGCGGAGGGGGGGCGTGAAAAGTATGACCTGAAAAGTGTGCAAAATAGCTCGTTTTTAGTGCTTTTGAGGCCGATTTTTGCTCCAAAAATGGAAACAGCCTCCCCCAACGGGATTGGGGAGCAGAAGCTCACCCAATGTTGGTTAGGAAGAGTCATTGAAGTTAGGTGAAGACCTTTTTTTTTCGGGGAGATCATCTAATTTTGGCCGGAAAAACTGTTTGAATTTTGGTGAAGACCTTTTTTTTTCGGAGATCACCTGACTTTGACAGAAAAACCGCCTCAATCTGATTCAACACTGATGAAAATTTGGGTCAAGTTCGTTTACTGTTGTTTCAAGCTTCCAAAAATGCCCCCTCCCCCCCTTTGCGAAATCCTGGCTACGCGCCTGCTTGTGATTGTCTCTTTATGAACAACAATGGTTAGTCATGACATAACCATTGTATGAATTGAAGGCAATACATGTTACTAAAACAGTAAAAGGTGCCTTCGGTTCAAATTTATTTTTTCAGAATTCGGCAGACTTGGGCAAAATACTCTCCAAATGTATTTAAATACAAATACAAAATACAGTGGCTATAAAGTAATTAAATACAAATACAAAATACTTTCCGGCAAGACTGGTTAATACAAAATACTGTAACAATGTATTTAAATTTTGAGAAAGGCTACGATAAGGGTCATACTCAAGAGATTCCTAAACCGAGAGTGCTCAAACCACTAACACGGTGAGCGTAAATCAAATTCAGTTAAGGGGGTTCATGACAAGAGCACTCGAGACATTGTTTCACAATATGAATAATGATTTTATGACAATATGACAATAAATGGATTTGAGCCGTCGCGACGCGTTTCGTCCTTGCTCAAGGGACTCTTCAGGCGACAAGGTCAATTTTGTTTTATTAGCCAAAAAAAACAACCTTTTTTAATTGGAATCGTCCCCCCCTTACCGTCTCAGGCTATATCTATCTTCCTGTGCGATATGGCTACTCCAAAACTTTTCGCCTACAACTTACCGATCTCCATTACCCAGTAGGCTACCAACTCGCTACTCGAAACCTTCAAAATTTACCATCACTAATAAAATCCATCTACTACCTGTTTCCGAAATCTACAAGCTAAGCCTACTTAATGCTAACAGCAAACAGTGCAATTTTGGTCTGCAAGGAGTTAAGTTTGAAATCAATCATAGAAATTAATATCGAATAATAGCCCATTATTGTCAAAAAATACAAAATATCGCAAAACATTAGGTACGGAGCGTTAGCAATGGAAAATTTTAACAAGAGACCCCAACGTTATTCTAATAAAAATTTCTATCCACATAGCACTATCTCATAGAGTTGTAGATTTCGGAAACAGGTAGTAGATAGATTTTATTAGTGATGGTAAATTTTGAAGGTTTCGAGTAGCGAGTTAGTAGCCTACTGGGTAATGGAGATCGGTAAGTTGTAGGCGAAAAGTTTTGGAGTAGCCATATTGCACAGGAAGATAGATATAGCCTGAGACGGTAAGGGGGGCCGATTCCAATTAAAAAAGGTTGTTTTTTTTGGCTAATAAAACAAAATTGACCTTGTCGCCTGAAGAGTCCCTTGAGCAAGGACGAAACGCGTCGCGACGGCTCAAATCCATTTATTGTCATATTGTCATAAAATCATTATTCATTTTGTGAAAAAATGTCTCAAGTGCTCTTGTCCTGAACCCCCTTAACTGTATCAATGTATTTAAATACATTTGAAAATACTTTTCCAAAAAAACAAAAAAATCATATACTTAAAAAAAACTTAGAGAATACAATTGAGACAAGGCCAAACTATTTATCAATTTTTATGCTTCTCTAAAAACGATCATTGCATTATCAATATCATTTGTTTATAAAAGAAAAAAAATGACTGTAGAAAAGACAAAAAATAGTTTAATTAATCATTTGAATGGAAATGTAGCAAATAAGTGGGTTTCGTCAAATTGATTCAGACCGTTTATCATTGCATCTCTTAGTTTGGTTATTTTGCAATCACTTTTTGTTTTGCAATAAACAAATAAAGATAAGCCTACATTGATGTACATTTGAATTGATTATTATAGCTAACCTGAAGACAAGACTACAGGAACACAGGATATGTACAAGAAAACACCTCTATGCAAAACATGCAGGGAGTTTCGTCACTACATGAACTGGTAATGCAGCATTGAGATGGGGAAAAAACTTCAGACCTTCGTGATGGTACGATGAAAAATTTTTTTTATCAGTTTATTACGTAGGTGTAGCCAGGATTTTTGATTGGGGGGGACCCAAACCACAAATCACATGCAATGATATTCTTAGAAACTTCGAAAGAGGAATTTTTGTGGGGGTAAAGATCAGAGGTGGAGTTCTCGAAGACGTCCTTGGCCTCGAGGACTTCCTCGAGGACACATTTTGAAGTCCTCGGCCTCGAAGCCTCAAGTCCTCGAAAATTGCCCCGTTCTCGGCTCGAGGACAGCACTATTTTTTGAACGGTTGAAATTTCGTTGAAAAACGCCAAAAACCTCGCGGAAAATTTGTGAAGACTTTTTTTTGTTTTCCTCACGTGGAGATCGCCTGAAAACAATTTTTTGAAGGCCTTTTTTGCCTGAAAAATTGTTTTTAAGACCTATTTTTTGAGATCGCGTGAAAAAATTTGTTGAAAACCTTTTTTTTTTTTTTTTTGGAGAACACTTATGTCTGTGTCTTTGGTCCTTGGCCTCGAGAGGGTCTGTCCTTGGCCTCGAAATTTTTTTGTGTCCTAGGCCTTGGCCTCGAGCCTTGTGTCATCGACTCCACCTCTGGTAAAGATATCGTAGAATGCAAGATCAGAAGCCGTGGCCTGGTGTTGGCACGTAACTAGGAACTCGTTCGAGGAAAGGGCTTACACCAATAGTTAAAATGCAAAAATGTCTAAATTGGGAGACGTGTTTGAGTAAAGAAGTGTACTGTAATTCAGACGTAGCACAGACGGGGGTCTGGAGGCGAAGCCCTCAGCCGCTGGGCGATTCTTTTATAATTTTTTGAAAAAAAGCTATTTTAATACCATTGAATTACATTTTGCACGTATTTCGAGCCATTTGAAAGTACCAGATTTTTAATATATGAAAGCCAATTGAAAAAATTAAGTTGTTCAGTCCTCCTTTTGCTTGCAATTTAAGTCCAAAACACGTTTAAAATCTTGCATTTTGGGGTTAAATTTTGTAAGTGATTTGGCCCAGGTAGGGGGAAGTAAAGTACATTGCTTCCTGCAATATTTTAGCAATAAATAACAATCCAGTGGAATATTTTCCTTAGAGATTAATGTTTTGTCATGAAAACAACCAGTAATGGGTGTACACATATACGGCCATGGGGCCCAGGTCCTCTTAATTCAAAAATTTGTTCAATGAGCATTCCCCTTACTGTAGCTAATTTTTTTCAAAAGTATTTTGTAGCATAAAAACTGGCGAGGTGGAGGTGAATTGTTATTGAAAATGTACAATAGATAGTTACGCCTACAAACCATGTTATTGCCCGGGCCGGATTTACATTGAGGTGGGCCCTTGTCACTTTGAGATTTTCGCAATATTTTCCTGCCAAATACAGGTGAAGACCCATAAAAAAGTCATGTCTGAGCGCGGGGCCCTAGCCATATGGTAAATCCGTCCCTGGTTATTGCATTACGTTCATAAAAAGGTTAGATAAGGGCCTCAGTTAGCAACTTTTAGGATAAAAACTTTTAACTTCACCCGTTTTATGCGTTTAAATTGGTTGGCAAACATTAAATTGAGGGGGGCCGGGTCCGCTGGAACAGTGTTATTGTTCGGGGCAATTAAAGTATTATTGTAGAGGGCCCATCTAAATTGGTTAGCAAAAATTAAATTCAGGGGCACGGACCCCTGGATCAATATTATTGTTATTGGCCCATTTAAATTGGGGGCAAATTTAAACATTATTGTAGGGGCCCGTCTAAATTGGTTGGCAAAAATTAAATTGAGGGGGCCCGGGCCCCCTGGATCAATATTATTGTAAATTACTGCTGTACGCGCGTGCTGTTGTAAGCGAAGATGCTAAAAGAAACTGAAACTGAAAAAACAATAGTCGTTTTTGTTACATTTTTATCATTGGTAGCATTTCAATTGGGGGGGGGGCGGTCCCGCTTGGCCCCCCTCTGGCTACGCCTATGATTTATTATCCACTAATGCATATCAGCAGCTTCGCATTTGTTCGCTTTCAGTAAGGTTAACTTTTCAAAGTTCTTACCAGTCAGTCTTTCCCTGCGCCCATGTAAAACTTTTTTATTTCACTGTTGGCACGCTCGACGGACGCGCTGGCGTTATCAAAAACACAAGGCGCCTATTAAACGTGTAAATTTTTGCAGGTTTTGCAATTTGTTCCATGAAGCAAGCAGTTTGCAGACCAGTCTGAACATGCATAGTAGCGCAACTAAGTACATACACTGAAGTTGTGAGAGACTGTTTACAATTTTGCTTTAACAGTTGGGAACTTCCTTTTTGCTGCGTTGTTTACATATCCATTGCGTGGTACAAATGTATTTAAAATACAAAATACAAATACTTGTTGTAAAAAGCATTTAAATACAAATACAAAATACATAAAGACAAATGTATTTAAATACAAATACAAAATACAGTATTTTGTATTTCAAATACGTATTTGCATTTTAAATTACAAATACATCCCAAATTTGGAATTCGGAGCATCCTAAAACTGACTATTTTGGCTACACCAAACTTAGTTTTGATTGGCTGAACATGTTTCTTGACACCAACAAAAAGATTTTGGTTTTGGTGGGCTAGACTAGGCAAGGTTTAGGATGTTCGATGAGAAGATGAAACAAAGGCAAACAAATGTAGATGAAACAGGTTTGTGGGAAACAATCATCAGAGCAGAGTGTGGCGTGTCAAAGGGGAGCGCGCTCCGATTGCGGTTAACCGGCTCGGTTGTACAACCTCGAGTGAGCTATGATCTGTTGACTTATAAAGCTATCGGTTCCAATTATCTTTCATTTGTGGTTACTTCCATGCTAGTTTTCCACATCGCCACTGGATGAAGCAGGAACTGCGACACACTTCCCCCTTTCTGAAAGCAGTGGTTGGAAGGGGCCTGCTAACGTCGTCTCGAGCGCCGACCATCCAATCACGTCGGGGTCACCAGTTGTGGCGTGTCAAAGGGGAGCGTGCTCCGATTGCGGTTAACCGGCTCGGTTGTACAACCTCGAGTGAGCTATGATCTGTTGACTTATAAAGCTATCGGTTCCAATTATCTTTCATTTGTGGTTACTTCCATGCTAGTTTTCCACATCGCCACTGGATGAAGCAGGAACTGCGACACACTTCCCCCTTTCTGAAAGCAGTGGTTGGAAGGGGCCTGCTAACGTCGTCTCGAGCGCCGACCATCCAATCACGTCGGGGTCACCAGTTGTGGCGTGTCAAAGGGGAGCGCGCTCCGATTGCGGTTAACCGGCTCGGTTGTACAACCTCGAGTGAGCTATGATCTGTTGACTTATAAAGCTATCGGTTCCAATTATCTTTCATTTGTGGTTACTTCCATGCTAGTTTTCCACATCGCCACTGGATGAAGCAGGAACTGCGACAAGAGGGAGAGAACAAAGCCTAGCCACATACCCACCCTGCATGCTGTAGGTCAATGGTATTGGTACAAGTCCAAGGCTAGAAGATAACAGTTTCTACTACACATGCGCTTGCATTTCAGAGTGACAGAGTTAAGGTGAATTTGCACAGTATCCGTTTTTCGTACGTTTTCATCCGTTTTTTTACGTTTTTGCTTCTCCTTGACAAAGTATGCGCTTTTTCATCCGCATTTTTATGTATCCATATCCGCACTAACCAGATAGTCACATACTGGACAAAACTTTTCCGAAAAAATTTTTTTGTAAAGGGGTACAGCTCTGTTTCGAAATATCGCTCTTATCGTTTATACACAAAATTTTTGAACAAAATTTTTATCTATATATAACAATCTACTTAGTGCGTATATGGACTTATAAAAATTCGGTTGAAAAAGGGCACACTTTTTCAAGGAGAAGCAGAAACGTAAAAAAACGGACGAAAACGTACGAAAAATGGATACTGTGTAAATTCACCTTTAGTTCGGTGTTGCCTATTTGTCAACACGTCATGGCATCAAGGATTAGGCTTTCGGTCCTATGTCTGCAGCCTATCTCAAATCTAGTAGGCAATGTAGTAGAGTAGAAAGACTACGCTACGCAAAGTTCCAGTGACAGAATAACCTTCATTAGTAATAATAATAATAATAATAGCAGCCGATCCAGTGCCGAAGCACGACAGCAAAACACATACAAACCACAAAATGTCCGTCAGATTCGTGAAAACGAAATGAAGGCACAAGGAACAGGTGTCAAGGGTAAGATGGAGCAGAGCAAACAAGTAAGTAGTTATGTATATGGCGTGTTCGGTGCACAGAGGTCACGTGACTGCACTGTAACTGTCCTTGTGTCTCAAATTAAGAGAGGTCACGTGACTGCACTGTCTCAATAAAAATCATTCAGTGCAAAGCAGGTCACCTGACTCTTAAAAAATGCACTGGAAACAAAATGACTTAAAATGCACTGAAACCGTCCTTGTGTTTCAAATTTTTTTTTAAATCGTGGTTCTCAGTCCCCCCTCCCGATGTTAGTAGGAGGTATTAAACTCGCACTGGAGCGCTTGTCACATGTAACCAACTTGTGCTCATAATTGCGCTTCAGTCGCGTTTAATTCTTTTCAATGATTAGTTTGATTTTGTCATTTTCTATAGGTTTCACTTTAATTGTAAAGCCATTGCTATTAAATATTTTCGCTTTGGGTTTACCGTACGCCTTTTGTATTCTTTCAATGTCTTCTTTTGATAGAACATCACTTGATACTTTTGACCACTCGTGTTTATAAGTAGGATACATGATAGAATCTGTACTTTGTGAATGGGTTAAACCTAAACAATGACCTATTTCATGAACAGCTACTACAAATAAGTTGTGTTTGGGAGGTGTTTCTTGGTCTGTCCAATCTTCATCAGCATCGAAATGTAAATCACCCCCAATTCCTGAACCTGGATAAAATCCATGAGCTAAAACACTGCCTTTACCTTTAAAAGGGAATCCATCGCCATGTTCCTTGGCACAAAAACTAATTTTTATGTCACAGGGCTGCTCATTTGGCTGTACTTTCTTAAATTTAAGTGCTGTAGGTTTATCTTATATTAAGGTTATAGTTTAACCATTCATTCCAAGGTACTCTTATGTTTCCTTTTATTTTTTCGTTTCTCCACAATCCATAGAAATAAAGCTTGTCCAAATTCCATATGAAATTTTAAAAAATATTTGTTACCAGTCTTTTCGTACTTGACACAATTCTCCAAATATTTCTTGATATCTTCGAAATTTGGTTCTTCAACACATAATCTTGGTAAATCAAAAACTTCAGAAATTGTAAGACTTTTTTTTAAATAATCATGAAGTTCTATACCTTCAAGTTTGTGATTTCTGGAGCGCATTGTGGGAGGTAACTTGCTCGAAGGTTTTTGGGTTCTATTTTTGAAAATTCACCTTCTTTTAAGCTTTTAATATATTGGACCATTTGTTCATAATATTTCAAATGATCATTTATAATTTTCAAATCAGTCTCATCCCAGCAGTAACCTTCTTTACAATCCATCTTTAATGACTAACAATGTTGCTTGGATCATGTGGCAGTCAATGGTAAGGTTTATAAGCGTTATTTTTCGTGCGAGTGGTGAAGAGTTTCAATAGCTCAGTTGGTAAAGACGCTGCTTTTTTTTAGACATTCATAATCAAGAGTCTTATGTTCAAACCTCAGTTGAGTCACAAAACGAAGCTTCTAGAATATCGCGGTCGAAGCGGGCCGCCAAGAAGAATACGTCACAATCAATCAAATAAGCTCAATAGAAAGCATAAGAATACGTCACAAAACGAAGCTTCTAGAATATCGCGGTCGAAGCGGGCCGCCAAGAAGAATACGTCACAATCAATCAAATAAGCTCAATAGAAAGCATAAGAATACGTCACAAAACGAAGCTTCTAGAATATCGCGGTCGAAGCGGGCCGCCAAGAAGAATACGTCACAATCAATCAAATAAGCTCAATAGAAAGCATAAGAATACGTCACAAAACGAAGCTTCTAGTATATCGCGGTCGAAGCGGGCCGCCGAGAAGAATACGTCACAATCAATCATATAAGCTCAATAGTCTTAAGTTCGAGCCTCAGTAAAGGCATGGTCGATTAAAGCATAATCAACAGTCTTAAGTTCAAACCTCAGTTAAGGTCACAATCAATCAAATAAGCTCAATAGTCTTAAGTTCAAACCTCAGTAAAGGCTTATTAAACATAACATTCTTTACCATTTGGAGACACTTTTATGATAATTTCATTTGAATTTCGAAGTTTTAAATTGTTTAATCGATTATCATCAGCTTTTTTGTTTAAGTGAATGACTTCTTCTCCTGCGTAGTTTCAAATTATATAATCTGTTATCAGAGCGAATCTTGTTGATACGCTCCATTCTAATTAAACATAGCAAATTTTTACATTTGAACTTCGAAGTGTTAAATTCATTAATCTGTTGTCTTCACATTTTTTATTAATATGCTTAATCTTTTGTCCATCTTTAAGTAGTCCATGAAAACACTCCCATATAAAATTATGAACATAGATACGACCCCAGTAATCTTGGACAGTCATTTCAAAATATCCTTTCTCAGTTATTCTACCAAATGTTGGTTCTCTAGTAACAACATGAACAACGCATCCATCAATGCTCCCAGCATATGCTTGATGTGTTGGATGAAAATAAAACTCACGATTTTCAATCACTAATTTAGTACTCATTTTTATTTAACCACAGACAAAATTTTCTTAAGTATAAAAAGTATTTAAAGATAATTTCTCTTATATAATAAAATGAACCAATCAAATATTTTAGATCAGGCGGTTCCAGATATTGGAGTTTCTACTTTAAAACCGTCACCCTTTAGAAATTTTCCCCCAACCTTAAAGAAAATAGCTCTTAATACAGCTGGTAAAGTTCAAAAGTGTATAAATGATTTTGCCGATTGGCTGATGGCTTACGTACCACCAACTATTAAAGCAAGTGCTTCAGCAGCATTTCAAAAAATTTTAAATCTTTTTCCTAAACGGGTAATTAAAGTGCAGTTACTCAAAACTGCTCTGAAAAACTATACTAAATCTTATGATGTAGATATTGTTGATTTTAGCCCATTAAAACAATTGAATGAAACAGAGAAAGTAGTGCAAGATAAATTGCGGTTAGACCTGGTTAAAATGAAAGGATTGAAAGCAACAGTCACTCTTAAAATAACCTTTGAAAAACAAAAAGAAGGTGAAGTGATAACCAAGACAGCATTTTTTAACAGCAGAGCAATTGTCATCTTAAATAAAGATGATGTGAGTGAAATGCAACAAAATGCATCCAATCAAATAATAAATAAAATTGGAAATTGGCTTAGTGAAGGTTCTGGATGGTCTATATTTTCTGTCGATGGGCACTTCGTTAACTTAGTTCAATATACCCCTCTTCATGGATCAACTTATATTGCATTACCAGAAGAACTTCGAAATGCTAAGAAAGGACTAATTAACATCAAAAACAAAGACAACGAATGCTTTAGGTGGTGTCATTTAGCTAAAGTATACAGTGAGAAAGTAAAAAGCAATCGTGAAAGAATAAGTCATTACAAAAAATATGTAGAAACACTAAATTATGACGGTATAGAGTTTCCAGTTTCTATCAAGCAAATACCAAAAATTGAAGAACAAAATAACATCAGCATTAATGTTATTGGTTATGAAAACAAGCAACGCTTTCCTTTATTTGTATCTAAAAAGGTTTTTGAAACAACTCTCGATTTATTATTGATAATGGAAGACGAAAAGCAACATTATGTTTGGATAAAAGACTTTAATAGATTTATGTATAATCAAAGCAAGCACCAACACAGAAAACATTTCTGCAGATATTGTCTTCAATGTTTTAGCAGCGAGGAAATTCTACACAAACACACACCAAACTGCGTAATTATAAATGGAAAGCAAGCAATACAAATGCCCAAAAAAGGTAGCTCGGTGAAGTTTAATAACTTTCAAAAACAACTACCAGTCCCTTTGTTATATATGCTGATTTTGAAGCAATAACTCAAAAGATTGACAGCTGTCAGCCAAATGATGAAAAGTCCTACACAGAAAGATACCAAAAACACATCGATTGCGGCTATTCCTACAAGGTAGTTTGTTGCTATGACGATAAATTCAGTAGACCAATTCAACTGTATAGAGGTAAAAACGCCTGTTTATAAATTTTTGGAAGCTATGTTGGAAGAAGTTGACTATTGTGAAAAAACGAAAAATGAACATTCAATCAACCTATGGATTTAACAAACAAAGATGAAGAAAACTTTCAAGCAGCTACAAAATGCCACATTTGTAAAAAAGGCTTTTCTGAGGAAGACAAAAGGGTTAGAGATCATTGTCACGTTACAGGAAAATACAGAGGGGCGGCACATAATGAATGTAATAGAAACTTCAGACTTACTCATAAGATACCTGTAATCTTTCATAATTTAAGGGGTTATGATTCACATTTTATTATGCAAGAAATAGGAAAGTTTGAGAAAGATATCAAAGTAATCCCAAACAATCTAGAAAAATACATGACATGGCTTTTTTCTTAGGCAAACATTTAAAATTTATCGATAGCTTCCAATTCATGAGTAGCTCACTAGAAACTCTGCTTAAGAACGTTCCACTTTCTGACTTAAAATACACATCACAAGAATTTCAGGATGAAAAACTAGAACTAATGAAAAGAAAAGGAGTTTATCCCTACGATTATATGAACAGCTTTGATAAGTTTGACGACAGAAACCTCCCGCCAAAAAAGGAATTCTATAGTCTTTTAACCGATGAAGATATAAGCGATGAGGATTACAAGCATGTGCAGAATGTGTGGACTACTTTCAAGTTGGAATCCATGGGACAATACCACGACTTGTACCTTAAGTCAGATGTTTTGCTGTTAGCAGATGTATTTGAGAAATTTCGAAAGACTTGTCTTCAATATTACGAATTAGACCCTTGTCATTATTTTACTTCTCCTGGTTTATCATTGGATGCAATGCTTAAAATAACTGAAATAAAACTGGAATTAATGACAGATATTGACAAATTTCTTTTCATTGAAAAAGGTGGGAGAGGGGGAGTTTCATACATTTCTAAAAGATATGCTAAAGCTAACAACAAATACATGAATAATTACGATTCAAAGCAGCCATCAAATTATATTACATATCTTGATGCAAACAATTTATATGGATGGGCAATGAGCCAAAATTTACCAACGGGTGGTTTTAAATGGCTATCAGAAAAAGAAATTGATTTAGCAAATTTACCTAAAGGAAAAGGACTAATACTAGAAGTTGACCTGGACTATCCTGAACACCTTCATGATAGTCATAATGACTATCCACTAGCTCCAGAAAAAATGGAAATTAAACATCACCTCCTTTCAGACTACTGTAAACAATTACAAACTCAGTTTAATATAAAAGTTGAAGGAGTTAAAAAATTAATACCTAATTTAAAGTCAAAAAAGAGTTATGTTCTTTATTACAAAAACTTAAAGCAGTATATTGAATTAGGCTTAAAAGTTACAAAAGTACATCGGGTATTAGAATTTAACGAATCACCTTGGTTAAAAAAGTATATTGATTTCAATACAGAAAATCGAAAAACCGCCAAGTCTGATTTTGAGAAAGATTTTTTTAAACTTATGAACAACTCAGTGTTTGGAAAAACAATTGAAAATCTTCGTAAACGTGTCAATGTTACTCTAATCAACGAACCAGAAAAACTATTAAAGCATTGTGCAAAACCAACCTACGTTAGCAGCAAAATATTTAATAAAAATCTTGTTGCAGTTCATAAAATCAAAGAATCTTTAACCCTAAACCACCCCGCGTATGTAGGAATGTGTATTCTCGATATTTCAAAAACGTTGATGTATGATTTTCATTACAACTACATTAAAAAGAAATATGGCAAGAATGCAAAACTCTTATTTACAGATACAGATTCAGTAACATATGATATAAAAACAGAAGACGTATACAAAGATTTTTGGGCTGACAAAGACAAATTCGACTTCAGTGGTTACAAAGAAACCTCAGACTTTTATGACCTAAAAAATAAGAAAGTAATTGGAAAGATGAAAGATGAAACCGCAGGTGTGCCAATAGTAGAATTTGTAGGACTTAGATCTAAAATGTACAGCTACGTTACAAACAATGAAAGAGGTTGCAAAACTGCAAAAGGAATTAAAAAAAATGTAGTGAGGAATCTGTTAAAGCACGAAGATTACAAAAACACGCTCTTCAATAATCGTCAAATGTTTCATAAAATGAAATCAATTAGAAGTGAAAACCACAAAATTTATTCCGTTGAAATCAACAAGAAGTCTCTTTCGTGTTTTGATGATAAACAATATATTCTTTCTAATGGAATTGATAGTTTTGCTTATGGTCATTATTAATTAAAAAAAATATATACTATTATAAAAAAAAGATGGATGAAAATTGTTGTGAAAATCCTGACATAAAAATTATAAATCGAAATAGAACTTGTATTAACTGTGGTGTAGTTCATCACCCATATTTTGTAAACGACTGGATTGATTATAATCCACATAATGTTGTCTTACGTAAATCAGTTTACAGTAGAACTGCTTATGTTAAAAATAAATTACAACGTCTTGAATTGTCTGCTGATGAAATACAAGCATTTATGGACATTTGGACAACCGTGGAAAACCAACTACAAAGCTTCACTGGTAAAAGGTTTCCTAAGATAGATTTTTTTATAAATAAAATCTTAGAATATTTAGACATTCCCAAACAACCTTCATACAAAATTAGTGATGCATTACGTAAAAAATATGAAATCATGTGGAAACAAATCGTTTAGCATGTAATTTTTCATAGCTTTCAGAAATTGGTGGACATATATCAGCAACTTGGTCATCAACCATAGCAAGTTCTCTTTCGAAAAACTCGTCAATGTCACCAGATCTTAAAAACAATTTTAACTTGTTGAGTAATTTCTGATATGATTGATAAGCATATCTACAAGACTCAGTTTTTTTGGAAAAATTTTTCTGCGTCATTATTGTCTGTAAAAGAACACCTGTACCACTAACACAGGCCAAGAAAATCGGATTTAATGTAACAGAACCGACCACGGCCCCAGTTGTAGTAAAAACAACAGATGACAGCTTTAGAGCTAAGTCCATTCTTTTAAATTTTTTAAACATTTTCTTATAACACCAATACTGTTTGTGATAAGTGTGATACAGTTTTGTCAATTCATTCACTCGTTCTTGAGTCAATTTTCTACTAATGTGGTTAAAGTCCATTGTTTATTTTACGATATACAATTACGCTTCTGGTTGATCACCCACTTCAAGCTGTTTAACTTTAATTACAACGCTGCTCATATTCATTGATACCGAAGAATTTGAAGAAACATAGTTGTATTGTATGCGAAACTCATCTCGAGAAGGATTAGGAAAAACAATGCAGTTTAAATTAAAGCAATCAAATGGGGGTGTTACTGTTGTTTTACATATTTTATCTGTTTCTTCTTCACTAACACGGATTATATCAATATGTAATTTGTCTTCGTCATCATAACTGGTAACTTTCACAAGTCCGCTTACGCTTATTTCGATGTAACTGCTGGTTACCTCTACTATCGGATTGCAAAGACAGAAAATCGTTCCCAGCGACAAGAGGTGCACTCACGAAATGCAAATTGTGATCTGTATTAGTACGAACTGAATGAATAGCACTTGATGGAATTGGCCTCGAACCAGGTGTCGAAGAAGCATCCAAAAATATTTGAAATTTTGGACGATATATATTTCGTTTAAAATAACGTTTATTTATTGCACTGGTAGGTTCGGAAGGTCTACCTACGTTGAAAATGGTATGATTTTTCATATCTAAGTTTCGTGAAATGGTTACATTATCGTCTTCGGTTTGAATGTGCTGCGTTATTTGGTCAACATAATTTTTGTTTGCTGCTTCACCTGGTGCTGTGGGATCTTGTAAATTTATGATCGTGTGTAATCCTTGTAAGTTAATATTATCTCTCACATTTGTAACTAAATTTTCCACAAATTGTTTAGTTGCTGCATCAGAAGGTAGACTGGGATCAACAAGTCCTTTTAGAATCAATGATTCACCTAATTCAATTGATGCGTTGTTAGGTGGAATATTTTCTATATGAAAGACCCTGCTTGGTAAACGACCAAGTACTTCCACACCATATATTTGAGACCTCTGAATTTGAATTTGAGAGGGCGATACAACATATTGATCATCGTTGTTTATACCTAAAGTAGCCAACCTCGAACCAAACTCAGAGCTTTCGGCAAAGTGGACAATGTTGCTAATTGCATTATCCAAGAATCCTTTATTTACACTATCTGATTCTGTTACAGGATTGGCTAAGTTTGTAATTTTGTGGTTGTTTAAGTTTAAATCACCATACATTATATCTCCTGACTTGGAAACTTTGTGTTCAATACCTACAACCTTAACAGTACTTGAAGATTGACTTCCACTTGTTCCAAATTTTGAAATATTCATTTTGTCCTTCTTTATTATAAATGAATATAATAAACTTTGATAAATATTTAAGTGGGGACAACAAGCAAATCAAACATCATTATCTTCTACCAGATTGCCATTACATGATAGTAGGATCGACAGGATCAGGAAAAACAAATTTGCTTTTAAACATGGTTCTCAAGTGGATGAATTACGACCTTTGTTGTGTTTATACTGTTAATCCTGAGCAAGATAAGTATCGATTTTTAAAAGAGCAAGGTATTGAAGTGCTAAGCCCTGAAGACTTGCCTCCAGTAGAAGAGCTTGACCCTCAACAGAAAGTAATAGTTTTTGACGACATTAAGCTAGACAACATGAAAAAACTGATGGAATACTTTTCTTTATCTAGAAACAGAAATTGCAACTGTATTTACCTCACCCAGTCATACTTCAACACTCCGAAGTACATAAGAAGAAACACTAACTGTTTTGTTTTTTTTGGAAACTTAGACAACAAAGATATCAGACATTACTGACGATCATGCTAAAGGTATAACAAAAGAAGAAATGGAGTCGATTTATCGTGAAGCAACCAAAGATCCTTACAATTTTATGGTGCTGGACAAAACAGCCAAACACCTACCCCTTCATTATAGAAAATGCTTTGACCATTTTTGGGCTTAAGCTTTATATGTTATATAGTAAACATGCCATTTGTAAATGAAGAAGAGTTGAAAAACAAAAATAAACTCGTAAAGGATTATATTAACAACCGAAAGCTTTTGAAACAAAAGCTGCAAAAAGAAATTGTAGCCAAACAACAACTGCAAAAGTCTGCCTCTGAAATATTTCGTCCCATTACTAAAACGTTTGAAGAAACTCAGAAAAAAACTGATAAAAGGCAAGACCAACTAATTCAACACATACAGCAACAGCTTGCCATTGAAGATAAACCTCGATCAATTTATACTGTGCACTTTGCGAGTGCTTTTGATAACGAAGAAAAAGAATTGCTTACACAAAACAATTTTGAGACTGATATTGTTGAGCTTGTAAAACGCGGGCCAGATTACATAAATGCATTGAAAGACAGAGCTAGATTAATCAATCAAAGATTAGGTGGTTTACGAAGAAGACGTGATGCTGATACAGAAGTGATTGATGAGCAAATAAAAACTTTTAAAAAGTACAGAGAAAAATTAAATAAATTATTAGGAGGAATGGAACTTACCTTTGGAAAAGGGCTTAAAAATCCCAACAAACTTTGTGAAAGACTTAATTTACTAGTAGCAGCCAAACAAGCCGGCAATAATAACAAACGTTTGGATCAAGAAATTGCAAACATTTTGAAAAAACTAAAATTGAACAAATGCATTTCACACTGCGACCACCAAAAATTATTTGACAATATATTAAAATGACATCAATACCACTTTTCTTTGACTCTAGGAAAGGACAAGGAAAATCAGAAGATTTTATAACTAGCTTTAATCCACCGTTGCAACTAGACATTAAAAAAAGTTACGAGATGTCCTTAATCAATGCTCAAATATGGTACTCTTGGCATAACATAACGAGCAGCAATAATAAATTTTTTTATTCACCAGATGGAGTAGCTGCACGATTATTATCAATTCCTCCAGGTAGCTATAATATTGAAGATCTCAATAATGAAATCAAGTACTTGATGGAACAGAGACGTGATGACAAAAATAATATAACTATAACACCAAATTTTAATACATTAAAATCAAGAATTGAACTTAAAAATGATTACATAGTTGATTTTCGAATTCCAAATTCAATAGGTGACGTTTTAGGTTTTGGTTCGGCATTTTTGGGTGTAAATGGAATTCATAATAGTCAAAATCCTGTAAATATTACATATATCAACAGCCTTCAGATTCATTGCAGCTTAATTGATGGAAGTTACATAAACGGAGCGTCTAGTGACTTACTTTATACTCTTAGTCCAAACTTACCACCGGGATATTTGATTCAAGTTGAACCTAAGCAAAACATTTATGTTCCAATCAAAAATTTAAGTCAAATTGATAGTATCCGATTCTCTATAAAAGATCAAGATAACAATTTTGTAAATATGAATAATGAACGAGTGACTTACTATGTTCACCTGAGAGAGATTATGTAGTTTAACTATAAATGTTATCACAAAGAGAAACTAGATTTCATAAAAAGAAAATCATAGGTGGAAGTTTGCTTAAAAATGTTTGCGACAAGGTAAGAAACGTAATCAGCACTGGTTCTAAGATTCTTAACAGAATTCCTACTGGAGTGAAGACTGAGATTAAAAAACTAGCAGCACCTTTACTGAAGAAAGCCTTAGAACCCACAAAAAAGACATTAGAACCAGTCTTAGAAAATATACCAATAAACAAGCGTATTATCAATGACAGAGAATTAGAAAATCTCAACGACAGATCGAGAGCTATCCTAAGTAATTTAATTGCTGGATCAGGATTTAAAAATTATATGTCTTAATTATAAAATGACAGAACTAACGAATCCATATTTGCAAATTAAAGAAACAAACTTAGTGGACAATTCAATTACTGAGTTTGAATATGTCGAATACCTTCCGAGAGACTCAAATAATATGAACAAAGATGGTCAGCACATTATTGAAACAAAAGATGAAGATGTTTTTCTTCTACCGCATAAAGCATACCTAGAAATCAGAGGAAAACTTCGAACTAATGCGAATGCTAATTACAATAACAATGACATAATTTCATTGGTAAATAACGGTTGGTCTTTATTTCAAACTGCGCAATATCAATTAAATAACCAAACTATAGAAAACATAAACCTTTATCTACCTCAAGCATCAACAATACTCAATTTAGTTAGCTTTAGTGATGATTATTCAAGATCAACCGCCTCTAACATGCTGTGGTTTAAAGATACTGGAACTGGTTCCCCATCTCTTAAACAAAATTTTGGTGGTGTAGCTGATGATGCGAATGCAAATGCTGTACGTGATGGTCTTAGAGCAATTGTTGAAATATACAACAACAATCTACAAGCAAATATTGGTTTCACCGCAAGACAGAACATTACTACGGGAAATAAGCAAATTACTTTAATGCTTCCTCTTTCCCAAATATTTGGATTTTGTCGCGATATCGATAAGGTTTTTAGGGGTGTTAAACACAGTATAGTCGTGGATAGAGAAACATCTAATAACTATATTTTACGTGCAAATGGTGTTGCTGCTGGTAAGTTTAACATAAGTCATATTTCTTTGTGGATGCCTAAAGTGAAACCAAGTTTAAGAGTTGAATCGGAAATAGATGCTATGTTAGTAAAAGGACATATAAAACAGCTATACTTTGAACAAATGAGAGTGTATCGAACAATGTTTCAGTCAACAGAAACAAGCATGACTTGGAGAATAACAACCCAGCCAGGAACAGAGCTTCCTAGACATGTCTTCGTTGCGTTTCAATCGAGTGAACGAGATAACAACCAGCAGCTAAATAATATGATTTTTGACAATGCAAACTTAAGACGTATTAGTTGCAGAATAAACAGCATTCAATATCCTGAACGAGAATTTGAATGTAATTTTACTCCACAAAATAGAAATTATTCGCGCTTATACATGAGTTTTCTAGAGGCTGTAAATAAATACCAAGACACTGACTCGGGCTGTCAATTATCAGCTGAAGACTGGGCTAGTTTGTATCCAATTCATCATTTTGATGTTAGTAAACACAATGAACGACTTAAAAACAGCTCGGCAGATATTGAAATAAGGTTTAGTCTTGGTGGTAACTTTAGAAATATTGCAAATAACGCTGACCAAGCTTTCTATGTTTATGCAGTCGTACTTTCTGATAGATACCTTCAGTTAGAAGGACTTTCAGGTCGAATGAATATAATTATCTGAGTATAAATAAAAATGTATGTTAAAATCGGATTAAATTTATCACAATTTCAAAAAGAAAAAATAAAACAAGCTTTTCAAAACAAAAATGGGCTTACACTCACATTTAATAACCACCAGTTACAAGGATCAGACTTTCTTGGTTTAACAAAGACGCAAGTTAACAAAATAAATGATGCTAAAGCAAAAGGTTCAGGTGTTACTTTGAAGCTATCAAAACTACAAATTTCAAAACAGGGTGGTTTTATTGGAACTCTTTTAGCAGGTTTAGCAGGTAGCTTGCTACCCAGTTTGTTAGGAGGAAAAGGACTTGTGTTACCTGGATCAAAGGGTAAAGGGCTTATGTTGCCTGGAACAAAAAGACAAGGTAGGTCTTATCGCTTCGACGAACCTCAGATTCTCGGAAAAGGTTTAATACTAGGAAAAAATTCTCCTTTCAAAAATGTTCCGATCTTGGGTTTGATTTTATAAAGTCTAATATAAAATGTACCACGATTACTCATTGAACTTGACACAAAATCAAAAGAAAAAAATTGCAAATGCATATAAAATCAAAACTAGTGTAAGTGTTAGACTAACAAATGCAAGTTTACAGACTAAAGGCAACGTTAGTTTGCAACTGACGAGTCGACAGATAAATAGAATTAACAAATCAAAAGCGTCTGGACACGGTATACAAATAAACTTTAGTAAAACGCAATTGCAAAAACAAGGTGGTTTCTTAAGTAGCTTACTTAATTTAGGAAAACTAGTGTTACCGTTTTTAGCTAAAAAGGTTTTGCCAACTTTGGGATTAGCAGCTGCTTCCGGGGCCATCCAAGGAGCAACTAATAAAGCAGTAAATAAATGAAACCATTAACAAACTTAGACATTGATAAAATCATGATTAAGTGTGACAATTATCGAGGAACATTTAGCAAAGATATGTTACCAAAAGCAATGAATAAAAGTGAATCAGCTGTCGTAAACTTACAAGATTATTTTGCGGGTAGTGGAACTCATTGGGTTTGTGTTTACAACGAAGAAAAATCAGATAAAGTAGAATACTTTGACAGCTTTGGACTTGTACCCCCAAATGAAGTTGTTAAATATATGAAGACTACAAACAAAAACATTATTTACAATGATGCACAAATTCAAAATATTAACTCAATTCTTTGTGGTTACTACTGTGTGTATTATATAACAGAGCGAAGTAAGGGGAGAACAGCAAACGAACTATTGTTAGATTTTCATGAAAAACCTACACCTTTTAATGAAATGTTTATGAAGTTTTATGTATCATATATTAAAGATGGAAACTTATTGTGTTAGAGAAAAGAAAAAAACTAAATGTGTTCCAGGTTCTGATGAAATTATAAAAGCAAAAGGAAATGGTCGCCTGATGTTACGTTGCATTTGTGGTATTACAAAGCATAGTTTCATTAAAACCAACAAAAAAGGAGGCTTATTAGACCTTCATGCTGTGATAGGAAAATTACCAAAACCAAAAGGTGGGTTCACTCTTCCAAGTCACAAGTACACTGGGCCATATAATCCTTTGGATAAACAACTTGATTCGAACGACCAACCTTTACCGGGGCAAGAACCTTACAATCAAATAGATGCTATTGCAATGAAACATGATATTTGTTACCGTGATAATGACAATAAAAAAGGTAAACTAAAATGTGATAAAGATATGTTAGACAGTTTATCGCAAACAAAAACGAAAGGTATCCGGGAATCGTTTGATAAAAAGTTAGTACAAGCAGCAATTGGAACTAAATATAAGTTGGGGTTAGGTGCAAAAAACGGGAAAAGGCGTCGTGGCAAACAGAACTAGCTGATGAACTACACAAACCAGTAAAGAAAAAGTTTCTGCGACGCCGAGTTATAAGCAAATCAATTGATGAAATATGGGCGGCTGATTTAGTAGAAATGCAAAAGTTTAGCAAATGGAATAAAGGTTACCGATATTTACTTATGGTGATTGACGTATTTTCTAAATTCGGATGGATAGTTCCTTTGAAAGACAAAACGGGTAAAACTGTTGCTAATGCTTTCAAGAAAATCTTCAAAGAAAAAAGAATCCCAAAATTCTTATGGACTGATAAGGGAAAAGAATTTTACAACAAAAATACGAAAAGCCTGTTGGACCAACACAACATTAAATTATATTCAACTGAAAATGAAGAAAAAAGTTCTGTTGTTGAACGCTGGAATCGCACTATCAAAAATAAAATGTGGAAGCAATTTACAAAACAAAGTTCAACTCACTACTTAGACATGCTACCTGAGATAGTTGATGAGTACAATAACAGCTATCATTCATCCGTGAAAATGACGCCTGTTCAAGCAAGCAAAAAAGAAAATCAAGGAATTGTTTACTATAATTTGTACGCTAAAATTAAACCAATAAAAACAAAAGCAAAATTTAAAGTTGGTGACACAGTTAGACTTTCAAAGTACAAGCGAAAACTTTTTGACAAGGGTTTTACTCCAAACTGGACAGAGGAACTGTTTTTAATTTCTAAAGTTTTAAATACCAATCCACACACTTACGAAATCACTGATCTTCGTGGTGATTCAATTTCTGGAACTTTCTATGAACAAGAACTTTTGAAAACGAATCAAACTAAATTCAGAATAGAAAAAGTTGTTCGCAAAGATAATAAAAAGAAATCAGCATTAGTTAAGTGGTCTGGATACAGCAATGATTTTAATAGCTGGATTCCGATTGAAGAATTAGAGCAACTTAAATCTACATATAAATAAAAGATGTTTTGTGGATTTCAACCTTCAAATTTATCAGTTCCAGAAAATATAGAAGATATAAAACAAAAGTGGAATAAACGTGTTTTAACTTACTGTATCACGAACTTAACACCAAAACTTACAGAAGAATCGATACACAAACAAATTGATTCTGCTTTTAAAGTTTGGGATAAACCTACAGCACTTAAATTTAAGAAAGTACAGCCAAATGAGCAGCCCTGTGACATAAAAATTAGTTTTTGTGCCAAGGAACATGGCGATGGATTCCCTTTTAAAGGTAAAGGCAGTGTTTTAGCTCATGGATTTTATCCAGGTTCAGGAATTGGGGGTGATTTACATTTTGATGCTGATGAAGATTGGACAGACCAAGAAACACCTCCCAAACACAACTTATTTGTAGTAGCTGTTCATGAAATAGGTCATTGTTTAGGTTTAACCCATTCACAAAGTACAGATTCTATCATGTATCCTACTTATAAACACGAGTGGTCAAAAGTATCAAGTGATGTTCTATCAAAAGAAGACATTGAAAGAATACAAAAGGCGTACGGTAAACCCAAAGCGAAAATATTTAATAGCAATGGCTTTACAATTAAAGTGAAACCTATAGAAAATGACAAAATCAAACTAATCATTGAAAAGAATTAAACGCGACTGAAGCGCAATTATGAGCACAAGTTGGTTACATGTGACAAGCGCTCCAGTGCGAGTTTAATACCTCCTACTAACATCGGGAGGGGGGACTGAGAACCACGATTTAAAAAAAAATTTGAAACACAAGGACGGTTTCAGTGCATTTTAAGTCATTTTGTTTCCAGTGCATTTTTTAAGAGTCAGGTGACCTGCTTTGCACTGAATGATTTTTATTGAGACAGTGCAGTCACGTGACCTCTCTTAATTTGAGACACAAGGACGGTTACAGTGCAGTCACGTGACCTCTGTGCACCGAACACGCCATATACATAACTACTCAAGTATTCCACAAAATGAGCAAAACCATCAGATTACCATAATTTGAGATGGTTGCAATTAGCAAATATCATCCATGATTGTAAGCATTGGCAGTAGATAAATTCAGATTTAAAGTTTTCCAGCATAGATAATGTAAGTATACAATAAAAGCAGATAACAGTAGCATGCATAAGCAAAAATAAGGTTAGATATAGCCTATTGAAGGATAACGTACACTAGGTAGAACAAACCAAGAAGCAACTAGCTATCATCCAGTTTATTGCTGCAATGTACAACCTACTGTAGTATCATAGTGGGTCTAAGCTTTCTGATGAAAATTGCTTCAGCAAAATCTGAAATAAAATGAAAAATCGAAAAAAACACACTTGTATAAAAAGTCTACAGAACATTTACTTAACAGTTTTGAAATGCTAGATCCAGGGGCGCACCCAGAAATTTTTAAAAGGGGGTTTGAATTTTTCAAAAAGCAACCAGTACCCAATTGTAAATTTAGTTATAGTCAAACAGGGTTTCGCGGTAATACTGTAGTTGCATCGATACAACTTTGTATATTCAAAAACCTTCCAATAACAATTTTGAAAGTTGTTGGTTTTAAAGATTGCGTGCAAGATAACAGTTTTTTCCTATGGGGGCTTGGGGGCGAAGCCTCCAGCTGCAGAGCAATTCTTGCAATTTTTCAGAAAAAAAATAGCCATTTGGATGACGTTTTGCACGTTTTTAGAGCAATTAGAAAAAGCTAAATTACTAAGATAGAAGCCTGGGGGCGAAGCCCCTTGCCAACGGGCAATTCTTGCAATTTTTCAAAAAAAAAAGCAATTTAAATGACATTTGGATGACGTTTTGAACGTTTTTAAAGCAATTACAAAAAGCTAAGTGTGTAAGATAGGGCTTGGGGGCGAAGCATCCAGCCACTGGGCAATTCTTGCAATTTTTCAGAAAAAAAGCCATTTTAACGCCATTTGGAAGACGTTTTGAACGTTTTTAGAGCAATTAGAACAAGCTAAATTATTATGATATGGAAGAGTTTGAAAGAATTTATTTTGCTCAGTCCAATCAGCCCCGCACACTTACTAGTCAAGTCCAAAATAGGTTTGAATGCTGAAAGATCGCAAACTTGGCTTAAATTTTTTAAATCAATACGTTTTTAAATTCAAAAAGCTTGTTATTGGCACAGAATTTCAAATTGCTTTCATTAGCGTCGGAGTTATAATTTCCACTCTTTGAGTAATGTGTAGTCTTAAAAAAGGCTGTTTTAGATTGAACGTTTCCATCCTGCTCTTTTCATAACTCTACGCTGAAATGAAGAAAAACTAAAATGCGATGGTAGGCCAATATATAGAGGTTGATTACGCTGAAATAGACAATGGATTGTAATTATGAGGCATGATGCTGCAAAATCATCTAAAATACTATAGGTTAATGCAAAAAAAAAAAAAAAAATGGAAATGATAGCTCTGTCGCTATTAAAAGCTGCTTTTAAATTCCTGAATATGTTTGCAGAATAAAAATCTCGACGTTTGGATGTAACTTTGTTGTGGTTTTCGTCTTCAAACAGCGGATTTGTTTGTTTTTTTTTTCGCAAAAGTGCTGTGCCCACCACGCAACAAAGCTTGGTCGTATACCAATACGTGTGCCGCTCTGATTGTCGGTACGTGGGTCGCACATCCTTAAGATTACAGTAGAGAATCACTCAACACATTCCCAAGTTAATTCGAAACAAAGAAAAGCCAACAAAAGTTCTGCCTAGACGAAACTGCAGAGCCAAGACTCCTCTAAATCAACTGGAATGTGATTTGGCCATTGACTGCACTGACTTCAAAATCCTGACTGCGCTGCCCAATATCATGAGCGACAATTTTCAATTTTGGAAAAAGCAAGAACTCAATTTCGTTTAGCAGCGCTAGAAGCTATTTTTATCAAAACACAGCAACCAATTTTGTGCCGGCAGAAGGAATTCGTCTACCCTTCAAATTTACAATAATTAATCCTTAGGTAGCGTACATACGAAGTTTGGCAATCATCCAATCAAAATTATTCACTTGATATATTTTTTTTTAGGTGGAAATTTCGACGTCTCAAAAAACAATAAAACACCGCGTTCTTTGACTCCAAGTTATTCTCGCGTTGATTCTTGACAAGGGCGAGACACCGTTTGAATCTTTTTTTTTTTTAAAACAGCAGTTTTCAAGGCTACCAAACTTTTCAAAAGATCCGACAATGAATCCGACAGTGATCAAAACAGTTATATGTTTGTGCCAAATTTCAAAGCAATGAGTCACGTAACTTCGGTTTTAGGACCCGAAAACCACCCCAAAAGTTTGGTGCAAAAAGTGGTCTTATTCATAAACGGCTTAAGTACGGCAAAAAATATTTCACATGGTTATATGTCATAAGATACTCTTTCATCCCTACCTACACTTTTGGCCGCATCTAGTTTTTTTTCTTTTTTTTCTTTCTAAATCTTGTGCGCTCTTCTCCTAAACCACAAAACCTCGAAATCTAATTTTTGTGTAAATTTGTTGAGCTGCAAATGCAATTTTGTCCCCCAAAATTTTTTGGGGCCTCTCCCCCAGGACCCCCTAAAATAGGGCTCCAAACAATTAATTTTTTTTAATTGCTCAAGCTAGGGCGATAGTTTTTTTTCATATCAGTATAAATTTATAAACGACAAATATTTTGACATAGTACCCCCCCCCCCCCAGGGGCCCCCTAATGGACTACCCAGAAACCAATTTTTTGAACGGCTCAAGCTAGGGCATCAGTTTTTCTTTATATCAGCAGATGTTTCAAAGACAAATATTTTGACATAGTTTGAGAGGGCCACTCTTCTGAAGACCCTCCAAAATGATACCTCTAAAATTAATTTTTTTTATATGTCGTAAGCTAGAGAGCTAATTTTTTTCTGATGTAAGTGGAAATTTAAAGGGTATATAACTTGCGGTGCAGTGTGAACATAGTTGTGTTTGGATGCGGTGCGGTGCAGCATGCGGACAAGGTTTGCGGACACAGCGCAGCATGCGGACGCATTTTTTGTTATCCGCGCCATCTCTAGTTTGGGTGCACTCCGGATGCCAACAAAGGTGATTAGCTAACAGCGAAACGCGCTCGGAACTCAGATCTTAATTCGGGTCTTTAATTCCTGCCCAGTTCTCCACCAAGCGTGTAGATCAATCGTTCTTTATTTGGCGGTCAAGGTGTGACAATATAAGAGCTAGCGAGCGAGCGAGCAGTACGGTACGGCAGATTCGGAATTTGCGTCCTACGTACCTCGCACCTTGAACCGTACCGCACCAGCGTACCGTACCTCAGTTTTATTTTTGAAGCGTACCGTACCAACGTACCGTAACCGTACCATTACAAAAAAGGCGTACCGTACTTCTTGATAAAAATTGAGGCGTACCGTACTTACGTACCGTACCGTGGTGCCGTCCTTGCTTTTAACAACTCCTAACTTTAACTGACTTTGAAATCACTGGCCTATACATCAGCGATCTCAAGTCACACATTTAGCGTCGGCTTCAGCTGTCTTTTGCCTCTGCAAACAAAAAGCCGGCGCAATGTGCAAAATCTGTGATTTTTAAACCACTGCGTACTCAGCTAAAGTGTCACAGTTGTTCCCGTTCAGATTTTTTTCAATGTATCACATGCCACGATAGTCCTAGGCTCCTAGCATCTATAGGCAATGCTTATGACATCACAATTGGCGATACTTGTGACTGTGACTTATAACATCATAATACAATTGTAACGACAAATTAAGAGGCTATAATGATTACTTGAGAATAGCCTAGACTATGTGCGTGCCGGGCACGGTCGCACCGATCTTCATTGACGGCCGCAAGTTGCACATAAAACGTTAAGTAGGCAAATTCAAACAGCGTGTACTACGTACCGTACCCTTACCATTACAATAAAGGCGTACCTACCAGCGTACCGTACTTCTTAGCAAAAATTGAGCCTTACCGTACCGTACTGCCATCCATGACGAGCGGTTTCTGTTAAAAACAATGAGAAAAATGAACACTAGCGCAGAGGCAAAACTTGATAATATAATAATTGACAAGAAAAGCGTAATTAAGGAAGACAATAAAAAACATCCTACTCAAAGATATTTAGAAGAAAGTCCTTTTTAACTTATCGAATTCCTGAATTTAAATATTCAGCCATTAACATTGTTAGTTTCACTCATTTCAATCATTTACGAACCAAACTGTTTCGCCCAAACGACTGTAACGGTGACGGAAAGATGAAGTATCACGGTGAGGACAGCAGCTGACAATGCGGTACGGTATTGTGGTAATATCGTAGTTCGCTCTAAAATTTAAATTTCAACGGTAAATTTAAAGGCAAGGAATAAACTAATATTATTCAATTAGAAACATTAAGTGAAAACATAATTAGTGAGAGGTGCAAACTAGTACAATTGCATTCAGGACGTGGGCTATCAAACAAAGGTGGAGTCGAGGACACAAGGCTAGAGGCCAAGGATTCAAAAAAATCCGCGGCCAAGGACAGCCCTTCCGGGGACAGACCTCTCCAGGCCAAGGACAGGAATGCTCGAGACCAAGGACCCAGGCGCAAGTGTTCTAAAAAAAAAGGTCTTTAAAAACATTTTTCAGGCGATCTCCAAAAAAAAATGTCTTCAAAACAATTTTTCAAGCGATCTCCAAGAGAGGAAAACAAAAAAGGTATTCGAAAATTTTCCGCAAGATTTCTGGCGTTTTCCAACAAAATTTTAACGGTTCAAAAAATAGTGCTGTCCTCGAGCCGAGGACAGAGCAATTTTTGAGGACTTGAGGCTTCGAGGCCAAGGCCGAGGACTTCAAAATGTGTCCTCGAGGCCAAAGACGTTCTCGAGGACTCCACCTCTGCTATCAAAGTTTACATAGTTAAGCAATTAATATCTCAATATCATTAAAAGTGAAAGCTCAACATAAGTTTATCCTAAGTGCAAGTAAGAAGCAGAGCAAGCTGAAGTGTTTTATTTCAAAACAAGATCAAGGTTGTTAGCGCTAATACTTTTATGTATTAAAATTATCATAATCGTAATGAAAACGTACCTTGAAAATTTCCAAAATTGCGGTTTTCAAATTCAGCAACTTACTCAGCTTATCAATTTAAAACAAAAATAATTGACACCACGTCCATAAAACTCAACTGCTAACTGATTTGACTTGAACACATGCACGTTATAAAGAGGATGTGCAACATACGCAAAGGTCAGTTTGGACGATTCTTTGCCGCTTAATACAGTACAGTAGTTGTGAGAAATGCTGATGTGCATACTGCATTACGTTCAAAATTTTTTATAAACCAATTCCAAGGGTTCGAATCTCTTCGCGGCAAAGTAGAATTTTACGGTAGAGGCGTACAATATTCTACACTAATGACTGTTAGAATGGCACTAAAATCCGACGCAGTGTTATTGAATTTTGACTGGCGTGCTAAGGAAATAAATGCGGATCTTTGATAAACTGCTTTCTTAATCTTGATAGTCAATAGTAAATGTTTTACAGTAACTTGATCTAATTGCAGCGTCAACAGTTTCACCATCACAACAATTAAGTTAACAGTTTCACCATCACAACAATTAAGTTTCACCATCACAACATTGTTCTGTGCACATGAGTGTGTCAGCTAAAACCAAAAGTTTCACAATCTAAGCTTCGGAGTTTGTTTGCAGTACAGTATGCATGAAAATCTTAAAAAACAATCACTTTAAAATAAATAACACGTGGCATTTACCACCGCACTGCAAAAACAATTTTGCGTCACAATGATGCTTGCGAAAACGTTGCTGCAAATCAAATTTTCTACCTGATATCCATTATGAAAAATTAAAATAAAAAAAAAAGATTTAGCATCTCCGGAGTTTGATTGGCAGCAACAACTCGCTAGTATAATTTTGAAGACTAACCAATAATAGCTAGGTGTACTGGCTTACCGTGTATTTAAAACACTGCGCCTTCTTGTCGGAAAGGCATTACTTAAAAAGGCATTCAAGTTAAGTTTTTCACTGATGACCAAAATGTTGGGATAAGCGTAAAATGCATTCTCATTCAATTTCAACTCTCTTTGTCTTGCCGTTTTCACAATAATACAGTTCAAAATTTCCATTTTTCCTTTTACTTCAGTGTTGCCATTTTGTCAGAAAGGTGACAGAAAACTTGCTTACTTTTAGGAAACTGGCTCACGTTTATTGAAAGCTGGCTTACATTTATTTAAAAGTAGTCCAAATAACACCAATATACAGAAAAGGAAACCAAAAGTTATGCTCCAATTATCGACTAATTTCCCTGCGCCAGAGATGGAAACCGGTCGGGTCGACCGGCACCGGTCGGGTCAAGAATCTTTGACCGGCCGGTCAAGCCAGTTGAAAAACCGGTCGAATTCTCCTTTCTGGCAATTAAAAGACACCTAAGCACCAACCGAAATGTACTTATATATTTTATCATAAATAAAACTTTTTATAAAAATCAGTACTAACAAACCACACCTTTCGAAAACACCTGTTAAATGTTTTCAAACTGTTACTAATATGCTGTGACCATTAAGACATGCACATCCAGGGACGTATTTAGGGTGGGAGTATTGTGCCATGCCTTCCGACTTTGAGCCACGGCACAAAGCAAAAAAGTGCAAAATATACGTTAAAATCACGTAATCAGATTCTAATAAAGCATGCATGTGGAATTAAGAGGCTTGCGCTACCTGGCATTTTAGCATCATTTTAATCAGCTTAAGAGTAGAAGTGGCGCAGATTTCAGATTTTTTACTACATGCTAAAATCTTGCCGCTTTAAAAAGCTTGTTTCAACATAAATTTACCACATTCTACACTGGGCAAGAAAGACATAGCTCTTATTTTTTTGTATCTAACTAACCATGGCTTGTTCTGAAGTACCAGCATTTCTACAAACTGCTGGGGCACATTATATTTGAATGTTTTCTAGCCAATGTCATAACAATTTAGTGTTTTCAATGAAAATAACGGACGCGTTGCGTTCATCGGGATAGTCATTTATAACCACTTCGTGCTACCGATGAGTTTATTTATTGGTTTGACGTTTCGCTTCCCAAACCGGTAAGCTTCATCAGAACAATTTTCGGCAGTGCTGCCTTTGCAGTTACAAAAAGATAAACGAGAAAAAAATAACTGCAGAAGATAGGTAACAGTCAAAACATACGAACATCACAATACTTGTACTATTATATCCAAAAACATTAAAATGATGGAGCAATAACATTATATGATATTGAAAATTGTGTCACTAACAGCGTGAAAAAAGGAATACTGAAAAATTATGTCACTAACAGCGTGAAAAAAAATTAATAATATGCGTAACAACTAGGCTGCTTCACTAACAGTTTGAGAGAGTATGAAAAGGATCTATTGCAAAACATTATATACTGGAAAAGGTAATAGCTCCACAGAGATTTATATACGGACGGAACAATTAATATAAATCTCTGTTGAGCTAAAAACCTTTTCCAGGACATAATGTTTCGCAATAGATCCTTTTCATACTCTCTCAAACTGTTAGTGAAGCAGCCTAGTTGTTACGCATATTATTAATTTTTTTTCACGCTGTTAGTGACATAATTTTTCAGTATTCCTTTTTTCACGCTGTTAGTGACACAATTTTCAATATCATATAATGTTATTGCTCCATCATTTTAATGTTTTTGGGTATAATAGTACAAGTATTGTGATGTTCGTATGTTTTTACTGTTACCTATCTTCTGCTGTTATTTTTTTCTCATTTATCTTTTTGTAACTGCACAGGCAGCACTGCCGAAAAAAAGTTTTATGTTTGCTGCTCGGCAAATTGCAAATAATCTGTCACCAAGAGCTAAAAAATTGTAACTTTATTTTTAGGCCTTTCGCAAAATATCATTAGAAAGAACGTCTAATAATTTAGCTTGTGCACTCCAGTGCTTTTTATGCTTATTTTGTGCACGTTTTGCGCTGCTCAAAGCAGGACATTGAAACCGAAACTTAACCAAAAAAGGTCTTAAAATTGAGTCATTTTTGCAAAAAACGCAAACGTTTTTTCGCGTTTTTTTTTCTGAGACCCTCGTCCAAAGTCGCAAATTTTAACACCTCACCCATGCACCCCCCCCCCCCTTTTTGATAATTTTTCATTAGATACATTGAACAGTGAACAAAAACTTTCTGTAAAAAACCAGTCGACAGGGCCGGTCAGAAACCGGTCAACCGGCGATGATTTTAAAATTTACCGGTCGGGTCGAGAAAATTCTGACCGGTTCCATCTCTGCCCTGTGCTCTCTACCTTTACCAAAATTCTGGAAAAATTATTTATTCTAGATTATCTTCATTTTTATCCGATCACCACTTGATTACTAACGCTCAATATGGTTTTCGATCTGGAGTCTCCACGTCTGATGCTATATCTGATTTACACCGTGAAATTATGTCTAATCTAGACAAAAAAAAAAAAAATGATGATGATGGTAATAATGTGTGCTGCACTTTCCTTAACCTAGCAAAAGCTTTTGACTCAGTCTACCATTTAGTTCTGCTAAAAAACCTCCCCTGTTATGACATTAGAGGAGTAACATTTCAACTAAACGAAAGTTTCCTAGATAACAGAAAACTATTCACTGTAGTCAAAAATGTTTGTTCATCGTCTCATAATGTCACTTGCGGTGTCCCGCAAGAGTCAACATTAAGTCCTTTATTGTTTATAATACATATTAACGATCAGAGGTGGAGTCGAAGACCCAATGTTCGAGGCCAAAGCAAAGGACTCAAAAAAATCCGATGCCAAGGCCAAGGACCGACTTTTCGAGGACAGACCTTCTCGACGCCTAGGAAGGAATGCTCGTGGCCAAGGATCAAGGACACAATTTTTCTAAACTATATATTTAAAAAACCGCACATTTTCTGCGAGAATTCAGGCGATCTCCAAAAAATAAAAAAAAAAGGTCTTCGCGCAAGAGACCGCGATCTCCGAAAATTTTCCTTTTTAACGAATTAAAACATGGTGCTGTTCTCGAGACGAGGACAGGGCATTTTCGAGGCCAAGGACTTAGGCTTCGAGGCCAAGGCCAAGGACTTCAAAATGTGTCCTCGAGGACTCCACCTCTGTTAACAATTTAGTCCAGACTAGAAGTTTCAACGTTAATCTATTTGCTGATGACACAGTATTAAAGGCAGTGAATCATCCAGCCAATTCCAGTAGTTTACAATAGCTAAAATTAAACTGTAATTTTTGATACTTTTTGTTTTGATTTCGGAGCTGTGTTTGCAAAGATATTCAACAAATACAAAAAGATGTCCCCCGAAAAAAGTTTTTGGAAACTCTGAGTTTTGTTTTTCCCGCCTAAACCACAGTTCTCTAAACTATCAGGCCTACTGTAATCTTATTAAACAATTAGGCCTAACTATCTCTAAACTATTAGGCCTAATAGTTTAGAGATAGACAGGCCTAATTAGGCCTAAACTATTCAGAAATAAACTATTCAGAAATAAACTATCTCTAAACTATTGGGCCTACCACAGTTCTCTAAACCATTAGGCCTACTGTGGTTTTGGCGGGAAGAACAAAACTCAGAGTTTCCAAACACTTTTTTTGGGGAGATCTTTTTGTATTTGTTGAATATCTTTGCAACCGCAGTCTCAAAATTAAAACAAAAAATATCAAAAATTATAGTTAAATTTTAGCTATTGTAAACCACTGGAATTGGCTGAATGATTCACCACCTTTAATAATGTGAAGCAAAAACATAGAAAAACGGCAGAATCAAGTCAACTACGAAACGAACTTGGTGGGAAAATAGATGATTGTTAATAAACCAACTATCAACTATTCTAAGTCTAATTTTATGTTATTTACTGAACCAAAATTAAAAAGCAAATTTAAACTTGAGGTGAATAATAATGACATAACTGAATCTGACAGCTTAAAATATTTAGGCGTGATAATTGACAATAAATTTATTTGGAAAACTCATATTGAACACATTTGCTCAAAGATAGCTAGGAGATCATTGGCTCTGATTAGATTGAGAAAATAATTATGTCAGTAAACAAACATTGATTAAAATTTACTACTCCTGGATCTACTTGCACTTGAGATATTGTATAACCACCTGGGGCTCTGCATCTAAAACTACCTAAATGTCATTGGTCAAATTACGAAAACGAATTATTGGCATAGGTGGGCAAGCTATGCAAAACGTTAGCTCTGTTAACCTCTAGTCCATTAACAAACTTCACACCTCCGTTAACGTTAATCCGTTATTTTCAGCTTTAATTACCGGAAGTTAATAAAGCCCGTTAATTCGTTAACATTTTCGTGCAACTTACTTTTTTTTTATTCACTTGCTTCTAGAGCACGTGTTGACGCTGTTGAGCTGTTTGTAAGGAAATATTTATTGCTATGGTGTTCTTTTTGTGTTTTGGAAGTTACATTTTACAGCCTAATCTAATTTTAAGACAAAAATAAGTTCAAATGCACTAACAAAGCTGCGATCGGAAAATCTTTGGAAATTGTGAGCAGCGATAATTTATACATCTATTAGGCTGCAGCTTATTGTTTGTCACAAAGAAGAGCTCCTTTCTTCGCTACTATAAAACTCGTGCTAATACGCAACGTCTGTTATCAGAGCAAACTGGTTTGTACCGGTGCGATGACTGAATGGTGCAAGATTTTAATGATAAAAACCTTAACGGAAGTTAACAGAACTTAACGGAAGTTACTTTAGTCTGTTAACAGAGCTTAACGGAAGTTAGTTTAGTCCGTTAACGTGAAAAAACTTTTTAACGGATTAACGCGTTAATGAAAAAGTTAGCTTCGTTACTAACGGATTAAAGAACTTGTGCCCTCCGATGATTATTGGAATATTGGAAGGGTGTGATTACCGCAATCACACTGAACCAATATATAGAAAATAAAATTGCTGACATTAAATGACCTATACTTTCTTGAAACCGCCAAGTTTATGCATCGTATCCATTACAAGCAAAGCAGTATAACCTCTAATTTTTGCAAAATACTACAATTTCTCCAAGCTGCTTCAATTCACCACCACTACACAAGATACAGTGACAAAAATAACGATTACACCTAACCAACTAATCTTTCCCTCGGAAGAAAAGCAGGTAGTGGTAATAAATGTCAACAACTCATTTCTGCTGTTTTTCTGTGTCAAAATATGTCAAACGTTCCACACTAAATTGATTAAGCATGTTGTAAATATATAAGTGCTGTTGTTATGTTGCTTTTTTTGACGTTTTTTTACGGTAGCATTGAACTTTGAAGACCGTACATGATCACTTTCGCTGCTTCCATGCCAGAAATGGCAAAAATTAACTAAATTGAGCAGAATTTATTAAAAAGCAGCAGTTCCAGCCTTTACTTTGTTTCACTACAACTCTGTCGCAAAACGTTTTTTTAAAACCTGGAAAATGCAGCAACTTTTTTAAATTTTGTTTCAGATTGGCAACCCTGGCAAAATTTCTAAGACAAAAATCCTTTCTAAAGGAAATTCAATCTGTTATATCTCACGAAAGAAAGGTCGTAGAAAGTTCAAATTTGGTGAAGCTATAGCAGTGCTTTTCAACCGGGTGTATTGCACACCCTAGGGTGTACCAAAATTTTTAAAGGGTGTACCACTATAATAGGGTGTACTGGGGTGTACAACATACTATAAAACAAAACAGCGAATTTATTTTCATACCAGGTGTCACTGTATCGTTATAAATAGACAGAACTATGATTCTGACCAGATTGTACTGGAGTAACTTTACTGTTAAGAGGGCCTCTATACACAAGTGACCACATAGACAATTTAAAGGCGGTAAATCATCCAGCCAATTCCAGTGATTTACAATAGCTAGAATTGAACTATAATTTTTGATACTTTTTGTTTTAATTTTGGTCTGCGGTTGCAGAGATATTCAACAAATACAAAAAGATATTCCCTGAAAAAAGTTTTTGGAAACTCTGAGTTTTGTTCTTCCCGCCAAAACCACAGTTCTGTAAACTATTAGGCCTACAGTGGTTTTGGCGGAAAGAACCAAACTCAAGAGTTTCCAAACACTTTTTACGGGGATATCTTTTTGCATTTGTTGAATATCTTTGCCACCGCAGTCTCAAAATTAAAACAAAAAATATCAAAAATTATGGTTCAATTTTAGCTATTATAAAACCTCCGTAATTGGCTGGATAATTCACAGCCTTTAAGCTGATTGTAGATGCTATGGTGCATTGACCCTAAGTTATAAGTCGGGCCGAGCTTTTCGGGTTGGGTTCGGGCTTAAAGTTGACAAAATTTTCGGCTTAATTCGGGCCTGAGACGTGCTTTTTGTCTTAGATGCACAAACACATAATCAAAATATCTTGGCAACATTGCTAAATTTTTCAGACCTAACTTAACTTTTGGGTCTTTTCGAGCATGATTTGGGCTTCAAATTAGTTTTTGGGTTCAGGCCGGGTTCGGGCCTGAACTAGTCGGTCCGTTTACAACTTTGATTGACGATCCTCACGCCACTACGGCATACTTTTACGAGCAAGGATTTTCCGCTCTTGTTAAAACTAAATCAAAAAGAAACGCAATCAAAGATGTTGATACGTTGATGCAAGGAGCACTTGAAACAAGACCTCGGTTTTCGCAACTAGCTGATGAAATTCAACAGCAAAGTTCGCATTGAATTGCTGTTGGAATGATTTATAGGGATAAATACATATTTTCCTTTACTGGTGTTTTATTTTATTCCATTAACATTGGTGCAATATCAGTGTATTGTGTAGTAAAGACCGGGATGTACAAGCTTTTAAGTAAAAGTTGAAAGTGTGTACGATTTCGAAAAAGGTTGACAAGCACTGAGCTATAGTCTTCAGATCTCTAAAGTTTTTTTCAGATAAAATCGAGCAAAATATTTTCGACCTGGTCTGAAAAACACTTCACTGCTTTCTAAAATCAAGCAACTGTTGAAGAAGAACGTTACATAACTTAGCTTTTGAATAGTACTGTAATATAAGCCAATGAACCGGTTTTGCTGTTTGTCATTACACATTAGTTTAACTCGATAATATGCACTAATAGATTTCGTCTAAGCTGGAGGCCTCGTCGTAGAATTTCGTCGTGAAACAAAGTTTTGATGAAATTAAGTAAAGCTTCGCAAATCATCGTTAACCAAATCATCAAGAGTAATTGAAGTACAGTAGAAAGAAAATATTTTTAAAATTCTCATTATTAAATTCATCAACACTTATTCCGCTTGTGCGAAGGGTCTATCAGTATTTATTGCCTAAAATATTGAAATTTTGAAAAATTTGAAACGTTGGAGGGCTTAATTTTGGGTGACGGGTGAAAAAAATTTTGTTGATGTAATATATACACCGTCATGCTACACTACGTTTACATGCAATCGATTTGGAGGTTGGGTCAATGTGTGCTTTAGTTTGTTTTCTTTAACCGATCGGTTTTCCTAAAAACGATTGAATTTAGCCGAGTAGAAGAATGCATTGATATGGCTTTTTGGATCGTTTGCGTGTAACTCCAGTCTTGTCTTGTTTATCCAATTGTTATTCGTTCAAATAGCGTGGAGAAACTTGTTTTTACTAAGCACAGTATTGCAGACATTGTTTCTTTAGTCTATTGCTTGGTTTCATTTCCGCCAACCCAAAATGTAGCAACCTAGTTCACTTTTTTAAAAGTTTGATCATTACATAATATTATTTTCTTTTTAATAGCATGCGGTATATAAATGTGGCCTTAAACCAAATCATGGCCGACTTCTTTCTTTAACCATGCTTTAACTCTAACAAATTGAGCTTTTAGCAAATGTCCAATGCCTTAAATAATTCAATTTTTTTAATTATTTTTCCAATATTTAGTGCAAAATTAGCAACAGTGTTAGTGGAAGTCGTTAGGACTTCCCGGTAGTCGATCACGAAGAACGTCAAGATTTTTCAGTTTTGATTTCCGCGCTCACGCAGAGAGGGAGCCATTATAATGAGCTTTCCTTAACACAAGAGTCCCTAGGTTTTCACTTGTTTTTTTTTATGAAGTACCACAAGTGAAAAATTGATTATTCCCTATAAAGTCTCTGCCACTGCTAAACTAAGTTTGAAGCACAAAACAACAAAATTTAGCTCTACACATGTTAACGTTAATTACGGTTTCTGTTGTTCTATCCCACGCTGAAGTTGATGACTGTAGTCTTTCTGTTAGGTAAAGGTGCGGTTGACCTAGATGACCGCATGGTCTTTTCGCTGTTTCCTGCATGCGTACTTTTTAAACGCATAGTGAAATAAACTTGACTTGGCGCATCCTGCACAAAAAATGAGAACATTGCACAGAGCTGCACAAAAAATGAGAACAAGTGCCCGCATTTTGCAATGAAAACATTGTTAAATTTGTTAAAGAGTTTTAAAACTAAGTTACATAACTCACTTTGTTTAAAAATTATAGTAATTGAAAATACAGCAAATAAATGTGCCCCATAACGTTACTGTTGCAAATGCTAAAACAAATCTACAATTTTTAATTTAAAGTGAAAGAGGTGGAACATAATTCGAAAAACTTGCAAAAAAGAACGATCCTCCATTCGCAGTTTTTTTTTCTTTTTTCTCGTTTTGAAACCTTATGGTTTCGGATATGCAGTAAGCCATTAAACTTTAGTTATTGCATTGTCGGACATCTACGCGTCATAAAGGATGTCGTCATCAGTGATTTCATCATCGCTGCCGATTCCCAATACGAGATTTCCATCTTCGTCTACGTATTCCCCTTCATCATTAAGGTACAGAACCAGTTCGTCATCGCTTTCGTCATCGTCATAAATGAGGTCGATTTCGTCTCCTGAATCCTCCAGAAGCTCCAGACTGTCGGCGAGAGCCTGTTCGTCCAACGGTAATTCGTTGCCGTCCTCGTCGACAAACAAATACTCAATCTCATATTCGTCTTCGTCACTTTCGGACTCGTCTTCAACGAGAACTTTTTTAATTTTGTTGAAGTTCCCATCGTCTGTGCCGCTTTGGCCATCTTTCTCCCCGTGTGACTTCTTTGCTTCGACAATTGCTTTCTCAAAGATGACCTTTGTCATGAGCTCTCCCGCAGCTTGCAACGCCTCTTGAGACGAGCTTGCCACCCCCTTCGAAGTGCTCGCATTTTGCACAAAACTACTTTTACCCTCCTCGTCTCTTCCCGACGCGAAGCACGACTCGTCTGTTTGTACATAACAAGTTTTGTAGACTTTATGAGAAACGTTGCTTTGTGATGACATCAAAATGTTTCCACGGGCTTCTTTAAAACTGTCTAAGCTGCTCCAGCTACGAGATTTCTTTAAAACGTTGGTGGGATGCTTTGATATCGGGACGATGATTGAGTCCGTTGCTTGGTTGTAGCACACAAAGAGTGCTTGAGAATGCTTCATCTGATCTCGAAGTTTGACTCCCGTTGTTGATTCTGCTCCAATCTTATCATGATCCAGCTTGTCAGAGGAGGATTGGTCGAGTTGAGACGTTGGTATGCGCTCGGTTTTTTTGAGAAGACCTTGAGCTTCCTTAGTTGTTCGACCAGATTTAAACGTGAGGTCCGAAGAAACACCTGCTGAAGTCTGGTCGGGTATCTCGCCGGGAGTTGTTCCGAAGCTCTCATCGATAGAGGACTCTGCTTGTGTTACACTGACTTTTTCCTCGGCAGTGATTTCTTTCTCGATCTCTTGATTCAAGGTTTTGCGGCTTGGCAACACTTGTTCAATGTCTTTCACAGAAAACATCCGCGCTGTGTTTGCGCTTCGGCCGACAATTTCTGCTCCGGTTTCCGCATCTTTTCCGCAGCTCTTTTCTCCATCCGACGGCACGCCTTCCTCTCCTGAATCGGAGGCGCTAATTGACACGCGGCGTAACTCTTCGCCGTCCGCAGCAGCAAGAAATTTTTCGAGAAACATTGTCCGGTATTTCTTTCGCGACGGCTTCGCGCCTTCAGTTTTGTCTTCGCCATCTCCAGACAAGTTTTGTTTTTTGTTAGAGGCAGATTTTGTTTGGTCTGCGGCTTCGACTTCTTTCGACGCTTGTTCTCTGTTCAATTCCCCAAGATTGTTGGTGGAATGAAGAACCTCACCTAAAATCAGAAACAACTTGATAACCACGTTTTCAAAAGCAATTGCTTTTAACTTTTATCCAGCGTTTGCCTTGTTGCAGAGGCGTGAAATTTCAATTTTCAACTGATAAAAATTACGCAAACCAAGACTTATTACTCGTATAGTTGCTGAGTATGTTGATCACCAACTACCAGGAGTATAGGAACTTAATAACCGATATTAAGCAGGTGCACTGTAAATTATTTTCGTGATCCTTCTTTGTTTTTGAGCGTGCAACTTTTACTAAAGTGCTGTAGGTATTATAGTCCAAAAATTGTTTTGTTTTATTCCATTAACATTGGTGCAATATCAGTGTATTGTGTAGTAAAGACCGGTGCGTACAAGCTTTTAAGTAAAAGTTGAAAGTGTATACGATTTCAAAAAAGGTTGACAATCTCGGCCACCCCCAAATGGACCCCCCAAAATCAATTTTTTGAATGGCTCAACTTAGGGTGCCAGTGTTTTATGATATCAGCAGAGATTTAACAGACAAATATTTTGGTGTAGTTTGGGGGTGCCACCCCCCTGGGGACCCCCAAAATGGACCCCCAAAAATCAATTTTTTGATTGGCCCAAGCTAGGGTTCAAGTGTTTTATGATATCAGGAGATATTTAACTGATAGATATTTTGACTCTACTTTTCTGGAGGTTCCATAATCAGATGTTTTTTAATAATTGCTGATTTTACGGTAGACAAAAAGTACTTTTGAGCGTCACAGCATTAGCTACGCGTCGGTCGTTCACTGGGTTTGCTGGTAAACTCCCATCTAGTTCAAATTAAGTTTCATTTCGATTTGCAGACGAGTTTTTGCACCACTATGCTTGTTCAAAAGTGCGCATCATATTGCGTAAAAAGCTTCTAAATGTGTGGATTTAATTCAGTAAAGAAAACATTCAAACATGGAGTAGTGTTGTCCAGTCCCATAGCTTTCCCACGTACCATGCGATTCGCGGAAGGATTGAAGCAGTTTAGACTTGGAGGAGGATCGTGTGACGCGTAGTCTTCGTTTTCGTGGAGTGGGCTTTGGTTGATCCGTCGAGGTCGCTGTGGTGGAGTCTGAAACATTTCCACTTCATTTTAAACATTGTCTGACACAAAGTTGCGCTCAAACTCCATTACACCAGCGCGTTAAAAAAAAAATCTCATAACCTTCCTTTTAGTGACAGTCAACGTTTCACCTAAAAATCGCTATAATAAAGTTTTAATTTAATTTCTACAGTATAGTCGAGTTTCGAACACTTTTTGTCGGTTAAAAAATAACATCTCATAAGAACGCAAAACCCACCACTCAATTTCTGCGGCGTCATTTCTTCGTCAATTGGGGTGAGCAGTTTGGTCGACGGTCGGACACTCGAGCGTTTCACCGACGATACTCGGAGTTTTCTGCGAGGGGGTTTCCGAGGGGGGCCCTTATTGCGCTCCACGTGAGCAAGAGTCTTTTCAACGCCTTCATCCTCCTGAGGGGCCTCCGGTTGTTCTGTGGCGTCACTGTTTTGCTGACGTTTGCGCAAGCTCACAATCCTCACTTTATTGCGGGGCAACGGGGTTGGGTAATTTCCCATCTTCCGGCTGATTTCGGGCAACATTTGGTGCGCCACCAGGTTTTTCTTCCTCGTGGAGAGGGACATCTTGATGTTCCTCACTGACTCCCGACCGCACTTCCTCCCGCCCCCATCCGGTACCGACAATTCCTTTTCTTCTTTCAGGAGCGAACCTGCGTCAAAATTCCGGTCAAACAACTCCAAACACTCGACGGTGTGCAGTTCTGGGAAATTAAAGTTGAAGCAGAAATGCAAATTCTGCAAGTGCGTGTAAATACCTGTGTTTGAAAATTGTCTTACGTTACTTATGAATTTATATCCGTCCTGTTTTAAGAAAATTTTTAAAAATGACTCTTTCCATGTAGCCTGCTGCGAATCGAGCTAATGGCGATCAAAAATGTTTAAGGCCGAAGGCGAGAACATTTTAAATATGGAATAAATATAAAAAAAACGCCTCTGCTCCAACTCCTTTTGAACTACCCGCAGAAATTCAGGCAAGATGAAATTTCTGAACGCCATGCATTTCAGCCTTCGGTACCACGAAGTTGCAAACAGGTCAACTAGTTTGGGCCCGAACCCGAAAATTTAAGTCCGAATCCGAAAAATGATTTGAAGCTCAGAACAACCCCAAAAACACCCATAAATTAAGCAAAAGGTCGGAAAACGTAGGCTGTTAATTACTCCTTTCCTTTAAACACCAGCGTTTACTCCTCCGTGATTAAAAAATTCTGCTTCCTGTTATTGATAAACTGTGACGATGATGATGATTTATTACTCATAATGATTTATTACTCATGATGGTATTGATGCCTACAAAGTCACTACTTAGCGTTGCAAAGTTACATTGATTATGTTTCGATAGCACCTAAGAAAATACACAGATCATATCCGGCCCGAAATTTTGTCAATCTTAAACCCGACCCTGGACCTACCAGAGTTGTAAACGGGCCGACTAGTACAGGCTCGAACCCGGAAGCATTAGATCGAACCCAAAAGTGATTTGAAGCCGAAGCCATGTCTGAAAAAGCCCGAATGTTGAGTTATGTCTAAAAACGTGTACGGGTATTGCTCGTTACGCAGTTAAAATAAAGCTACTGACAGCTTCTCAAATGTGATACAATCAAAATAATCGTATAATAATAATTGTATGATGCTTAAACAAAGTCGTCATTCAAGGTTGCAAAGTTAGATAATAATTACCGTACGCTTTTGCAGCATGTAATAGGCTAAAACATCAGACAGGTACGTAATCTGTGAAACCCAACATTTTGTCAATTTCAAGCCCGAACCCGACTTAACAACTCTGCAGGATCAATGCAGCAAAAGTTCTGGGAGAGTTATAGCTACCAATACAACCATCAATGGATCATCAACGTTAGAAAGTAGCAGCAGAAATGCGGCAGAGATTTTCAAAGAGAATTAGAGCAAGAAGTTTATGAATTTTGTCGCGAAATAAAGTTGTCGGGAGTCCAAAGATAATGGACGCAGAGAAAATGAGCTTGCTGTGGACCAACAAATAAGCCTGAAGTTTGAAAAAATTACCACATGTTAGCAAATTTCGGTAATTTGGTAAAAAATTGGAAATTTGGTAAAATTGTGTTTAAACGCTCACCCTGCATTGTCGCCAATCTTTTTGCAAAATCTGAAGTTCCTTTTCCGCTTTGAGAAATAACTCCTCCTATGATGGGCTTGCTGCTTGCATCCAGTCGCTTGATTCTGGCCTCTATTGCGTCATGATGACGTGTTGACATCCGAACCCGTCTTCCTTTCTGCAATCACACCGCAATTCCAATTAAGGGGGTAGACAAAAGGAAGCACCCACTCGCTAAGGCTTCCAGCAAGATTCTGCTGCTCGTGCCAAACAAAAGCTGGCATGGAAAACCAGCATTGATGCAGAACTTGCGTGAGAAATAGTCAGAGTCGTTTCCTCCCGTTGTTTGTATGGGGTTGCAGAAACTGCCTTTTGGAAGCCAAAGATTCATTCCTTGGAGGGAATCGAACCAGCAGCCATAAAGCATATTATATGTAACCGTAATAGACAAATTGTAATAGTCAAATAAACCAGTATGCATCCTTCAATTACCGCAAATTTTGCTGTAATAATGGAACTAGTTGAAATGCAAATGAGAGCAAATTTGCTTGGCGTTGATCTGTTGCAATTCTGCGTACAAAATTGCTACCTAATTTCGATTCGGCAAAAATGCTGTACCGGTAAAATACTGTGCCGGTAAATTACTGCACCGGTATGCTTTAAATTTTTTATGCTTTTGGCCAGATGGCTTTTGGCCAGGCGCGTAGCCAGAAATTTGAATGAGGGCTGTTTCTGGGGTTTGGGGCGGTGCCGTCAGAGGCAATTGGTATTTTGTATTTTGCTTTTTTTTCTACTAAATTTTTTTGGCAAAAATGACTTAATTTTAGATGTATTTTGATAAAAATTATTGCCAATAAAACGTGGCATTTAGTTCAATAAAACTCTCACGAATATTTCGTCTATACTTTATAGAGAAAGATATAATTAGGAGGGCTAATGGAAGGAAGTATGGAGAAGTGATTGGTAATTAACTAATTCTGAATAGCCCGTATTTCTGAGCTTTTTTTTGATGAAACCTATGCTACGCAATTTTCAAATAAGCGATCAAATTTGAAGACCAATTTTTGGCCATTTTTTAAAGTTTTTTTTTTATGATTTATGAGTTTTATTTTTGACAAATTAGCCCCCCCAAACAAACGTTTCAAACATGTGCTTTAAATCATTTTTGAGTCTATTCCAGAGCAAAAACAGTCTCAAAAATGCTAAAAACGGGGTATTTCCTTATTCTGAATTTTGGTCGGCAGGCCGATGGAGGAGGCTACTGCCTTCTACGCTACTAGCGTAGAAGGAGGGGGCTACAGTCTTCCCCTCGTTCTACGCCACTGCTTTTGGCCACAGCTCAAACATTCTGTTTGTAACCGGAGCACTTTGTTACTAACTTACTATTTAGTTTAGAAAAAATTAATTTAACTTACATAATAATTATCTTCTCCCTATTGTGAACATTAAACAGCCACCATTGTTTATCTCAAATTTGCCCACCTGACGTTTCGTTTCTCCATCGTCTCCATCATCTATTTTCACGACAGCCATTGTCTTGTTCATCATCTTCAGCCGACGTGACATCATCCGCGCACGCGAACTCACGTCGATACTTTCCTCTTCCATGACGCAGTAATTTATTTTTCAGCAAATGCTTTCTTGGAAATTCTGCTTGCACTATTTGTGACCTTTTAACACAGGAAAGATATAACAGAGTGCATGCAGATTAAATGAATGAATGTAAATTACGGAACTAAACTAGAACATTTTTGTGTAATAAAAATCTTTTTCTTTTTGAAAGTGGCGAATATGCAGCTTAAATCTTTTTTGAAGCTCATTACAGTATTTTCTGAACTTAATTTTGGGCAAAATTTTCCCTCTTCGATTAAATCCAACTGTTGCTCTCGCTCCGTTCCAGCCATTCTGTTATTTCTTTCTCCCGATTCACTTTACAGGTTTAAATCGAAACAAATTTCTTTAACTTCAACTTGCCTCAGCTCAACTGTCTTCCGTTTCCTGACCGAAATGGGGCTGAACTGCTGCAAGTTACAAAGTCTGTGACTGAGTTACAACCGCAAAAAATACTGAGACTTCACTTCAGGCTATGATCTGCCACCTACGTGCGATCAGTCATTGTGACCTTGTAGCTCGTCCCACGCGATGTGATGAATGTTTTTTGACGTTCTAACGCAGTCGCTAAATGGATTGCACTCATTTTTTACCGGCTCGTTGGTCTAGCGGTTACGCATTCGTCTCTGGAGTGGGAGTGCTAAGGTTCAAATTTCGGGCCGGTCAAATCAGACAAAGTGTTGTGAACGGCTCGCCACCGCTTCGATATTTTTTTGAAAGAAGCTATATGTTGCCCGCAGGCACAATGACGCGGAGATGGGCCCCGCCAACTCGTTACACGCTTCCGTGTGTTACAGCGAGTATGATGAAAAATTTGATTTTCTTTTTTTTACTAAAACATAAAGCTCGGTTTTGCTTCAAATTTTTGAGGTCAATAACAGCCTTGGCATGAAAAAATAATTAAATCATCGGCCAAGTTTAAAAAACAAAAATTAATTTCTGTTGTGCAACACCGAAGTGAAGGAAATAACCAGGAATCATATTGCCTATAGAATGCTGCATGTTTCGTTCTTACAGTTTTGTCAAAATTTGCTCCGTTTATCGATTTCCAGTTTTGAATACAAATAAAGTTAAAACTTAACGAAAATTTACGGAAAACCAGCCTAACTCAAAATGTATTGGTTCGTATATAAACAAAAGAGCACCAACAACATATAATGCTCATGCAATGGCACCTTTTTTGGGGGCAAGATCTGACTTAAAGTGGAAGATCGCAAAAAGAGAACCCAAGTTTTTTTGTTTAATGGAATGAAAACAAGTTCATTCGTAATCAATGCGAATCAAGGTAGTGTGTTTTTACGCCGAATTAAATCAAAAAGAGACTGATCTAGTTATTAGCTGTTGATGTGTTTTGCTGCACCTAAATTTCGTGAAATTTGTAGTTTAAAAAATTTAATATATTTCTGGATTTCAGCTCAAAAATGTTACTTTGACATTAGAAACTTTTTGTTCACTACTAAGTTTTTCTTTAAATTAAAATCTCTTCAAATTTCTAGCCTCAAAAATGTTGGAGCGCTCTGCCATTTCTCGCGATATCATCAAGTTAGATCGCCAAATCAAGGCCTCCTCAACTGCTAGCGCTGGCACGCGTCAACGGGGTTTAAAGAGTGACGCGTCCGTCTACATTTACCTCGAATTGTCTTCCCCTTTCCTTCCATTGTAAGGCACCAGCAGCAGCGATTCATCAACTCACTGCACCTTAAACGCGTTTCCGGCTTCCGTCTCCCAAACCGCGATGTTTACGCTATTGTTCTCCTCTATCACGTCACAATAATAAAAGTAATGTCGAGAAAGCTCGAAATTTGTTTGACGATCTGAAGGTGGGGGTTCACTTCTCGCTTGGATTTTACTTGTGCGCTGCGGAGACAATTTTTTTCTGTTGATATATTTTACATTATTTTCTAAGAGTGCAGTATAATTATTTGTTATATATAGCACTATTATATTTAACATAGCTCTATTATAATTAATATATATACAGCGCTTTTCCCCTTGTCTGTGAAAATAGATTTAATCCATTTGACTCTGCACCATTAAATATAGCACTATTATATTTTATATGTATAGCACTACTCCCCTTATCTGTGAAAATAGATTTAATCCATTTGACTCCGTACCATTGGTAAACCTGCGTTTCGAAATTTCGTGACATCAGAAAAGGATAACTTTGCAAAGTTTTTCGCAAAATATTAAACATCACGTTCCTTATTCTGCAAAAACTTTCGTAAATTGGCAATTTCTTGCAGAATAAGCAACGCGATGCTGGATAATTGAACATCGCATTGCTTATTCTGCAAAAAAATTTTGCAAATTCTTTTTTTTTTGATGTCACTAAAGTTCGAAATGCAGGGTTACCAATGGTACGGAGTCAAACGAGCTAAAACTATTTTCTCGGATAAGGGGAATAGTGAAACAAGGTTTGGGGCAGCTTTTTATTACCTCAAGTAGTTCTTATTTCTTCAATAAAACCGATATCAAGTAGCATGTCTTATTTTTTGAACTTATTATTAAACCACTTGTAAGCTGTGATGTTTATGCAGCTCGAAAAAAAAACCCATCCTTTTTAACATATTTTGTTTTCGATTTTCAATCGTTGAAGCTGCTTTCGGAAGAATGAAACTTATGACCAGATGGCAAATACGTGCCCTTCGTTTTTTTCTTGATTAAACATATTTCATGAACAAAGTTTCGTTGATTTTGTTATTTTTGACAGCACTTTTAACGTTTTCTGAATTTCGTTTATCAATGCTACCTAGCATGTCCTCAAAAAATCTTAGTAGAAGCAAGCTGCCGGGCTTCGGTAGCAAAAGTTAAACAAAGGAAGAACGTGTTCACAAACCAAAATCATATCTTCGTTATACTCGCTGTATTGCGCCAAAGCGTTTGCGGGGCTCATCTCCGCGTCATTGTGCCTACGAAGATGGGACCACCTTGAAGAGTATGTGGAGGGGATAAGGAAACCATCTCCCATATCCTTCAAAGCTGCCCGATTATGATGGGTTTGCGTATTGGCGCCATAATCTGGAGCTCGATGTAGCGAAACGAAGACTCAAAACGAATGGAAGTGTGGTGTGTAGCGAATAGAAGTGTGGTGTGTAGCGAACCGAAAATCGTGATCCCGTTGGACGGTTGCGTCTTTCGGCCGGATTTCTGAGCTAAAACGGCCGGCAGGGTGTTGGTACTCGATGCTCATTGTCCGCACGAACTCTCGCCGCAGCGATTGAAGGTTGCGAGAGCTGACAAGATCAGCAAGTTAGCACCACATAGCGGTGACTTAGAAAAATATCTATAAGTTGTAATGACTTGGCGTTCGACGGAGTCGTCATTGGATCGATAGGTTCGATTGACAAATCGATTCGTGACAAGTTATCGGTGCTCGGTCCGAGCAAGGCAAAATCAGGTGGTGCAGGTCCGGGCGATAGAAGGTTCGTGTAATGTATACCAGTGCTTCATAGACATAGACTGGAGATCGTTTCGGTCCTGGCATTTCGAATTGAAGGAATGCACTGGAATGCACTGCCGCTTGCACACCAACGAGTTCGGGGTCTGTATCTAACCTGTTTTCAGGTCGGAAACGGATGAAAAGCAAGCTGAAGACGCTGTTGGCCTAAAAGGTTAAGGAATTCAATCTCAATGGAGATGCACGAGTTAATAGCGACAGGGATAACCTCGAGTACGGTACTATTGGGTTTGCCTGAATGCAAATTTGCATGCGATATGGGATGCATTTTTTATGGCGCTACTAGCTGTGCCAGGGCGCTAGACTTGATTTAAACCTATATTTTTAGGTCTGAGGTTGGATGAAGGCAGGTGGGACACGGCCTGCTGCCAAACTGAAGGTTTCGATCTTTGAGACAATGCACTAAGTGCACGATATAAGTCTGCGATTGGTGGAGTTATATCGGCAACTACAGTAGTTTTCAAACAGCTTGCTACCGCCTCTGAAGCGGTTAAGCAATTGGAAACATTTTGGTTTGCTCGAGATGCACAGGCCTGCTCCTAAATACATGTTATTATGCTTGATCCTGCAACCAAGTTTGAGGTAGACGTGAATGCCCCATCTGCTCACACGGCGTGCGTCCGTCCAAATTGCCAATCCCTACTTTGTATTGAGCTCGCTTTTTCAGACAGCAAGAAAACAAGTACAAGTGGGGCCGAGCCTGCCTGCCCTGTGGTGTCACAGTAGGGGGAGGTAAGATTCCGGACATCTGTCCCTTAAGAGGCTGCATTTAGCGATGTACCCGAACTTCGCAAGAATGTCAGATTTACGTGCGCCTTGCTCGGCACGCTCCTTCACCACCTACTGCTCCGCCTACACGCTCCTTCACCGCCTACTCTTTTTTTTTGCTAAACATATATGTTTATTATTAAACAATCACCATCACACAAGACAAAAAGAAACAAAAAACAAGGCATACACAATTACACATACGTAACGCAGACAAATAACAGACGTAGCAAACATAATATTCAAGAGCATGTTTCCAAACAATATATCTATTGATATCATAGACTACCCCATTTTCCATAGTGTTTATATAATTTCTGATTTTTTTCTGCCAATTTTTTTTCAGATAGACACACCGTTCGAGTATAGAGTAATGCTTCATTTGTAGTTGGTAAATTTCCTGAAATTCTAGATTTGTAAATATAAAATCTAATACACAGCAATACACAATTAATCAGTTTTGCCTGATTGTTTTCTCCTTCAACTCCAAACAAAATTTCACTCGGTTGAAAATCTAATGGTATTCTTAGTTTTGAAGATATCCAATCCATTACATCGTTCCAAATAAACTGGATAATTCTATATTTAAAAAACAAATGTAGCAGGGTTTCTGGTTCTTTTTTACAAAAACTGCATTTGTTTGTGTCCGATATACAAAACCCATGTAGTGCTACATTCGTTAGAATAGCCCTTAAACTGAGTTTGATTTGAAAAGATCTAAGTTTAGTTTCAATCGTACTGTTGTATACCGATTGATACACGGAATTCCATTGTAAGTTTTGGTTTTTCAGTTCAGAGGACCATTTAGCTTGCTGTTCAATTTGGCTTGCTGTTCGCTTCAGCGCCTACTGCTGCCTGCTACTGCTCCGCCTACTACTGCTTCGCCGCCTACTCTGGTCGAGTTGGAGGCAACCCACGCACGAGCAGGTAGTGCGCAACATCGGAAGTTGTAGCTGTGTAGCGTTGGGAAGGACCGCGGAGTCATCGAAATGTGAGACCAGTTCCAAGTGGAAAACGCGCGTCACATCGGGCTGGCCACTAAACCTACGGAGTAATCTCCATTACCCAAAACCGTTTCAGCTGAGATTTAGTCCGCCAGAATACCATCAACGGCGAGACAAAGGAAGATTAGCTGATGTTTCAATAGTTAAATGCCTCGTCATCTGATTACTGACGCTCCTGAATGGATGAAGGAGATTCCCACTGTTCCTGGCTGCTCTGTAGCGAACCCACTGCCAATGGAACTGGTTTGTGCGGGTCAGCGAGCCCATCTGCGCGTTAGTACGCCTGCGGGAAACACAGCTCCTTTCAAAGAAATATCGCAGTAATGGCGAGCTGTTGACAACACTCTGTTTTGATTGACCTAAGACATGAACCTCAGTCGTTTTCGCGTTGCTTGTTTTACGTAGTCGCTGTTCTGGTGGCTATTTTGTAGGCTTTCGCGCAGGTAGCTTTTGGGCCAAGAAGCAGGCAAACGATTCAAGATCCACAAAACGTTAGCGAGAAAGTGACACACAGAACCTGAGGAAGCCACCCGCTGCTTTGCCTTTCCGTAGAGGAATTTATTGAAGAAAAAGAGCGAGTTATTTTCAACACCTGAGATATAACATACGCACTGCACTTATTGAGGTCGTGGAAAATACGTCAAGCAATACAGAGATCACATTACAGCTGTCATGGCAACACGACGTCATCAACGGCAACACTTACTGTCCCTCCTTATTAGATGACGTGGTCCAAAATCAAAATAGTTTTTTGAATCTTTAAAAAAATTGGACCTGAATTTATGGGTTGGACAGAACCTGCGCATCTAATAGCGGGGTGGTGACAAGAGATGCGCCATTTCGCTTCATCTTTAGCCTTTGAACTCAGTTAGCCCCCCGAGCTAGAAACTGAACTATGGACTTATGGCTGCTGCACGGACATCAATTGAATCGATCCGCATGAAGTGGATGGGATTTTGAATGACGAGTAAAAAGTTTACAGAAATAAGAAAGCTAGGGACAGCTTCAACGACATTCAAAGTACAACACTAAATAAGTTTATGGTTAAATAAATTAAAAATATGGTGGCAAAAACTTGTTCCGATAAACACCTCTTAACATACAATTTAACTGGCAACGAAACACGATTTTGTTATTGCTGCCCGCCGACTGGATTCGGTGGCTGGTCAACATTTTTCACGTGTTGTTTGATCTGCCTCAACAATTAACCTTTCGACAGAGCGGCGCTGAACTACATAATATATTGTAATTGCATTGCTGATACGCCGCATGCTTCAGTTGATAAGCGAAGGTTTTAAGTGCGAAAAATCAGCACTGTTTCTGCTAATCTATAATAAAATACAAAATATTTAACCTCGTTTCTTCGACAAAAACAAATTAACAAAACTACCAAAACACAAATAAAAAAACTTGTCTCGAAGAGCAAGCGAATGAAAGGCAACCTGGCGTCAAATGGTAAAACTCTGAATTTCTGTGGCTCATGTACACATCGGAAATAATCATGTACACATATTGTCTGCTGTGTAGACCTGCTACATTGTTCGCAACAATCAACCAATAATCTGACATTGTCATCGAATAATTAACGCAAAGGAGGGTAAGCAACACGCTCATTCCTGATGCGGCTAGATGGCACTGGAGGGCAGGAGTGAGCTTTATCTCGTGTTGAAAGAATCGCCTTGATGAAGTTCCCAGACACAGCGCGGAGACTCCCGCTCTTCTTCGGTTTTACCGCTGATGTCTTGCTACCGGAGTCGTCCATCTGCTCAGCGGAGTCCTGCTTCCTTCTGGCGACGGGTTTGGGAAGGATTCTGTCGAACGGCATTCCACTACCCTCTATCTCGTCATGCATGGCTGCTTCTGCTTTATCTTCCTGAGATGTTTCTTCAGAATTTTGTGTCGCTGCACCATCCAAATCTGAAACAAAAAGCGCTATAAGTTGCACCATTAAAACACTCGTAGGTTGGGCAGGAACTTCGCCGAGACCAGGACAATGATCTCATTATGCCAGTTTTTGCTGATATCAACTACAGGCCTCATCAGCGTTTGGGGGAGTTGCTGGAGCGCATAATTATTTAGTTACATGCTGCATTTGATGAAAAACATTTTGATAATTAAATTTCGTCAAACAACGGGCACCTACCGTGGGGAGGCTCCTGGCCGGCCTCGTGCTGCGACGGGGTCAAGATGCGGATAATGGGCGGGGGGAGAGAAACCTTCTGCGTCATCGAGGCGGCATCACGCTTCATGCGCCCCTCGTTGATCTCGCGCACCTCCTCCGACGGGGTTCGAAAGATTTTCGCACCTCTTCGCTTGGGCGTGATGGGGGCCGACGTTGAGCATTCGCCCGTGTCCATGACGTCATCGTCGTCGGGAGTGATGTCATTCGACACAACGATCAACTCTTCATTGTTCTGATAAGCAGCAATTGTATTGTCGCGCGACTGAGTAATGATGTATTTGTTCTCGTAACTGCTGACGTCAGAATGACGTTTGCCAATCGGGCTCCGCTTAATTTCAGGGGTCAGTGGCTCCGAGTTCGACCCTCCGGCGCTCTCACCATGCTTGCGGTGCTTGAACCGCCATTTCGGGGGCATCACGTGATTGGGGCTGGCAGGTAGGGAGGCACTGACTCCCTCCAATTGGTCGGGGTTGAGCTGGTTAAAACGGTCCGGGGGGCCTTGCCACCAGGAGTCAAGCGAGAACTGCTTAGTGTTGGCCGGGCGGTGCTTGACGTGGGAGTCCGTCTTACACGTGAAGCGGCCCAGTTTGGCCTTGCTTGACGATTCACGCTCAAGGCCGTCTCCGACATGGGGGGAGGGGCCTAGGAGGTCATTCGAGGATAAAGAGGTTTTGATCGATGAACTTTGCCGCTTCCTGCTCGGGCTTGCGGGGGCAGGGCTGTACGGATCGGATATGCGGAGGTTCCTCATGGGGGAATAGGGGGTTGAAGGCGAATTGATGGGGGAGGGGCGCAAGGGGGAGGAGGACGGAGAGAGGCCGAGTCTGTTGGAGAAGTTAAATCGTCCAGGTGAATCGGTTGGCACGTGCAGAAAGTTGCTGTGTGCTGATGGCGAAGCATCTGTAAAACAACAAAGCGACGTCACAAACTCGACTGCTGTGATAGTCTCTTGCCGGGTGATGAAATCCCAAATGTGTAAGTAAAAATTAAACGGCTTAAGGAAAGCTGTAGAGCAAGTAGCGATGCAAAATGCTAGAGCAATCATCAAGGAAATCATAGCTTACAAAATTTTCAACATATTCTACAGAAGCTAAAAAGATCTTTTGATGCCTTGAACCATTTATTATCAACTTAGATTACAGAACCTAAGAAAAACAAGAAAAAACTTGTAATGAAAAGGCTCGGGTTCGAAACCAAAATGAGCAGTCAAAAGTTTTTGCAACTATTAGGCCAGAGATATTTTTAAGTTTCTCTACAAATAGCCAAGAAATAAGCACAAAGCACTCCAAAACAAGGGGAATCACCTCTCTCGTGCTTGATTTTGGGGCAGGAGAGATTCAGAGGCTCCAACTGCTCCGCCTCCTCCTTCTGACGAGGGCGACCTGCGTCGACGTTCGACTGCCTCCTCAGCGACGGCTTGTCTAAAATTTTAACCAGTTGGTTCAAATCAGCAAATATTACGTAGCCGGAAGTGACGTGAGAGACAAAGCTGATTAATTTCAGCACTGATCATAAAATTATGCACAAAAAGTTGACCTATGGCAGACGTCGTGAGCTGCTAATCTTTTAAAATATCAAAATCGAGGCGTTTGTTGTCGCCGATGACTACCCATGAAACAACACAAAGCAGCACAAAAAGAAAAACCAATCCTTTCGACCCCAACCATTCGCGTTATGATCCATCTGATTAATCTCGATAACAAACAAGAGCGGAGTTTGTCTAGAGACATCATTTACCTCGTCTTCCCCTCTCGACGTGTCTTGGGGAGGAGCTCGCGTACGGAGACACTGATGGAGTAAAGGGGGAGGAGGAGGAGCTCGCATATGGGGAGGAGGCGGGGGACCTTCCGGCCGATCCAACCATCTTCCCCATATCTCGGTGGTGCTCGGGCCGCGTCAACTCGATGTACCTGACCTTGGGGCTGGAGGCGGGTTTGACGGGGGAAGGCTGCGGCTTCGACGGCTCTGAAAGAAAACTGCGGTTACTCGAAGCAAAGCTCGCGATTGAAGCGCAAATAGAAGTCGATTCATAGTGACATGACAAATGCGTTTGTGTTTACCAACCGCTTGATTCAAATTCAATAAAAATAGAATCAGGCCATTATTTATCATAATGATAGTTTAAATGGCAGGTCGTGACAAAGAGCTGGCGAGTGTTTTAACCGCCCTCTAGCGGCAAGATTGCTTTAACGAATTTGGAAAGTGAAACACCCTTTATTAATCCTTGAAACAATGGTGCTATATAAAGGAATCCCAGTAACCATTTCAAAAATAAATTCAAATTTTTGAGATCAAGTACTGCCGCGGCTGCTAGTGGGAACATGTGTCATTACTACAGGACCATGGGAATTTTCGATCTTGATTAAAAACAGGAAATCAACTCCAATTACTTAATCACGTGACCAGCCATCTTGTTAATCGATAACATCGATTATGCTGCCGCATAATTGCTAATCATTATCAGTCATAACCAGTCAATAATTGCATTTCTGCAATATCCATAGTTTCGCTTCGCATTACATAAATTTATGAAACAACAAAATCAAAAGATGTTGAGTAAAAACTTGAGGGGTGCCAAACACTCGTCAGCGGTTGGGAGAATGGCGTTAGCAAACACTAACCAATAGAAAGCATCCGCAATCTTAGAGATATGCACATTTTCGGCTTTTACCACAAGTCAGAAAATCCAGCTGCGAGGCCACCAGCTTCTTGCCAAGATTGCATTAGGGCATCGACGGACAAGGTTGGACACCTGGCGCTCCACGAAAGGATTCAATGGTGCAAACTCGTTTAAACCCAACTCATACAAACTTAATAAACTTTCTTCGTGCGGCTCGTCAAGATGAGGAGATCCGTTTTGAAATTGAATCAGAGCTACCCTCCTGAAGAGCCGAGGAAAGAGCCAACTGCAGAGCACCAGAAACTGGGTTTATTAGTTTTCGAAGAATTTGCTGTTGTCCTATAGTAAAGAACTTACTGCTGTCGAATCCACCTCCGTAGGCGTTGCGGAGCTCCTTCAGCGTGGGTCGCCTCAGCTCCACCATAGGCACTCCTTGCTTTGAGGTGGGCGCAGCAGGGAACGCAGATCTGGGTTCCTCGTGATGCGAACCTGCGCAAAAAAGTTCTTTCACTTTTCGTCAAACAGGTTGGAGGAAACCGCGGTTATATGGATTTTCTGAGAAAAATATTTGGTGCAATTTTGGCGAAGTACCAGAGGAACAAGCAAGTTGACGTGGATGCGATTTACAGCCATAAAACCAATAATCATCAGTTTTTTCTTATTTTTCTTCAACAAGCATCAAGTCACCATCGGCCCGAAGGTGACCACTGAGAAAGAATATACAGGACATCGACCGCACAAGTCGATCAGTGGTCGAGTAAATAGAGCGTTTGCAAATAAAACGGTAGACGTGGGTTCGATTCCCGGTCTAGTCAAACCAAAAACTAGAAAGATTGGTATTCACAGCTTCCCTGCTTGACATTCAACAATAAAAGGAACAGTGTGAAGCCTCCACCGTATGTGGTAGACAGGTGGGCAGGTAGCAGCTTGACTCGAAGACCGAAAAGTTCCTTCGCTTGCTCCTGGCTCGGACAACTTGCTGAATAAAAGGTCTACACTGTACACAGTACGCTCAACAGTAATTACAATCACGGAACAATATATTGCAGATTACAATTGAAGAATATTTGCAATAACAATCATGGAACAGAGCAATACATATAGTAACAATTTCTTTCACCTTTTGCGCTTCGGCCTTTCTTAGCAGCGGCGGCTGCAGTTTCAGAGAAGAACCTCATCTGTCGGGCCTGTCGCGGCTTGCCTTGGTCGGCTTCGTAGGCCTGAACATTTAAGATGCTGATGAGACCTGAGGCTGGGAGCCAAGTTTGATCGCTAAGTCGTGGAAGAACTCGGAAAACATAATATGGCAAAACAGCCAGTCAGCGAACAAGGGGCTGTTTTGCTTGGCATCGGTTAAGTCGCCTGATAACTTTTTGAAACGGTAACTCACGACGTTATTAAAACGCTGCATAGGGTGGCCCCACGTGAAAAAGTTGCCGTATTCTGCAAACGTCCAAAACTATGTTTGAAAATTTGGCAAATGAAGGCCGAGATGGCGTAAAACGCGCAACGAAGCAGAAGTTAAGTTCTTAACAAAACGTACGTGCGGTCTCCATATTCCAGTAATTACAGTACTTCGGCTCAAATGTACTGTAGTCCTATTTCTAGGTCATTTGTGACCACGAAAGCGTTGAAAATGCCGCTACATTATCAGTACAAGGAAGAGAGAGACAACTTTCTGATGCGGAAATTTAAAGAAAATTTTGCTGAAATGTAGCAACAATTTCCGGTTGTGAGCTCGTGATATGACGCGGTGCATTAACTTTTTCTCTCTCCAGGCAGGTTCCGGTTGCTGGCAGCTGCCTGTGGCGCGAAAGTGCTGTGCGTGCAAAGTGCTAAACTTTCGGATGTCTGTGCCAGTGTAAACTAGAGAGCAGGTCATAACAATGCTGTCGTGTTCGTCGGTCAGTAATTGTTTCGAGCAGGTAAAGCGTCTGCAACTGAATCAGAAGACCCGGGTTCGATTTTCACTCCAGAATAGAAAGGAAGGGAGTGAAGCCTCCGCTGTGTGTGGTAGACAGGTGGGCAGGTGGCAGCTTGACTCGAAGACCGAAAGGTCCCTTCGATGTCTCTTGGCGAAGATAACTTGGTGAATAAAGATTGTACAGTAATTGCGGGTTTCTTTGTGCATCTTGTTTAATAAAAGGCATGCACTTACGCAATCCACGATCCTCGCTTTCTTAGAATTGGAAACGTTTTTGTCCAAATTATTTTTCACGCATCGCAACGAATTTGCATTTAATTTTCACTCTGATCTCGTAATAGGTTTTATTATTGAAAAAGCAAAATATCCAACCAACTTAACCTCATTTTATTAATTTTAAATGAATTCGCCTGCAAAGATATGCACTGGCCTTTGTCATATCTTAACTATCAAGAATTATTAATCTTTTGTTTTGAAATAAAGGGCCTTATAAAGCATATGAAAGTACCGTTCTAATTTACTAAAAATATCAGTTTGAAGCGTTCCAACGACCAAGTCGAAGCGATTTCAAATTTTCGAAACCGCAAGTTGCCAAAGGATAACAGCATCGCGACTTTGCGCAAAGACGACAGTTTTACGCAAGATGGCGTAATCGACACAAGGGTCTATCCGAAATCCTTGGGAATTCCCCCATTCTCTTCCGCCAATAGCGGTCGGCTATCAAAGTAAGCAATAGGACAAGCGAATAACGTACAAGCAATCTCTTCACAATCCAGCACCCACCTCGGTGCGGTGGCGATAGCTCAGTGGCAGTGCGTCGGGTTTGTGATCGAAAGATTGCTGACTCCTGGTTCAATTCCCGCTTTGGTGGTGCTTTGTTGTGTCCTTGAGAAAGACACTTTACGCTTATTTCCCGTTGGAGCGGAGAGGTCGATCCGCAGACTCTTTATTTAGTAAACTAGAAATAGACGCGTGGAAAAAAAGAGAAGAGCGTTGAAGAAAAAAGTTTGCTCTTGCTGCGAAGTTTTTTTTTGCGGTCACGCTTATTCAACTGATTTGATTGGACATATTTGTAGAACGAGTGAAACGTGAAGAAAAAAAGACAAAACTGTCAGTTTTCAGTCTACTAATGAAGAGTCTATGGTCTACCCCTTATGGTGGCCTAGCCTGACGAAAGGCTTACGAACAGAACTCAAGAAAAGCTCTGCGTTGGTCGGACGGACGCCGAGTGCCTGGTTCATACGGACGAACTCACCTCAATGTCTTCCTGGCCGAAGGTGAACATCTCGGCGTTGTCTTGCCGCCGGCTCTGCACGTTGGTGGCCCCAGCCTGGGTGTGACCTGCAACAGCAAACTGAGTCAGAACCGAGATCATTGTAGCTTGGCCTATCGGCCTCAACCAAGTAGAATACGCGTGAATAGGACTTCTACTGGGCCGCGAGCAACTTATTAAATCTCGAGAACAACGGGGTCTTTGGAAGAAGTAAAAACAACTTTGCTAGGTTAAAAAAACCTTCAAAATCGGCATTTATGTCAGCACTGGCCAACTTAACTTATTATGCTCCTGTTACCTACACACTACTTCAAACTTCATACGCCATTGGCTTCTTCATTTGACATATTTCTGCCTGCTAAGTGGGCACCGCTGTAGGCTGTTGCAGCATCCCTAACGCGCTGGACATGGAGGAAATCAACAAACCGAAGTCGGAAACGCAGCGACTTGCCCTTTCACACACACACACAAAGTCTTCATCATACTTGCATGGTAACAGCGGTCGCGTTGCTTGAAAGGCTAAGAAAGCTGCTGCGTTACATTCGGTCATTTACATTCAAATCCTCAGAGCCTTAATCCTTCGGTTGAACCCTTTGTCGAAGTCCGGATCATGGGTCACGGGGATGGGGCTGAGCTAGCAGGGAAAGGAAAAAGAGGGGGTTGCTTCCGCATTTTGATGTCACACATGTCATAGTTTCAATATTTCCTATCACGTCATAACCGACCTGCGAGTAGCAGTGGCGAGTGCTTGCTGCGATAATGGTTGAACGCCGCGTTGGTCGCGTCCGACTTCGATTGTCGCTGGGGGTTGAAGCGCTTTAAGGGCGAGTCTGGAAAACAAACGAATCAATGATCAAGTGGACAAAACACCGGGTATCGAAACAGTAGGGAAGAGTTTGATTCCCAAACGAATTAAAACATAAATATCCACAGCTTATCGTTTGACTTTAAGTATTGTAGGAACACCTCCGCGGGAGGTAAATGGATGGGCAGGTGGCCGCTAGACTCGAAGACTGCAAGGTCTCTTTGCTGTTCGTCTGCTGCTCTTACTCGAAAAAGTAGTAGCACCTTCGCTGCCTCTTCCCCAAGAAAACAGTAGATTCAAATTACACAGGTTTGATGTGAATGAACTAATTGAATGGCTATAAGCCATCTCCTGTCTTCTATACGGTGCAGTTTCTGCAACTCTTATGTTGGTTGTGCAGTTTAAAGTTTAGCGATTATTCTGATTCATCTTTTTAACTAATCACATGCTTTCGTTTTCAACCTATCACATCCAGTTTTTTCGACCAATCACGATCAACTTTCGACTATAAATAAACGCGCACTTCAGGCTACAGTTTCGTCGGTCGAAAACTTTGAAAAATAATTGTTTTTTTAATCGCATGTTTGTCGTGTAACAACTCTGATGGCAGGAAAGAACTGTGTTCAAAACAGATCAACGATTTCTCTCATCACGATCACATAATATTCACAAGGCGGTGTTTCGTTCTTCCGGGTCTCCCCTCATTCCCAAACGACTGCATGTTCAACTGGCCAGCAGGTATGGCGGTTATTTTTAGCTGCTACTCAAGGCGGAAGTCGTATGTCAAATTAAAGAAAGATAGCGTCAGACAATCTTCACTCAAAAGTACCAAGACATGACCGCTGGGCATCGAATCTGCTATTTTTAGCGCTGGTTCTCTGACATAAAGAGCAGCTGGTGTTTGTGCCTAATAGGTCGGCACGAAGTAGAGACGTGCCCAACTAATATCCTGCCCAGCTTCAGCAACAAACGAGCCATCAAATCCACTAGGCAGCATATCCAAAAAATCGTTACATAAAAAATTACACAAGCAAAATATTTTGGCTTTAAGAATGAGAAAAAGTTGCATAATTTTGAGAGAAAAAGTCGTTTAATCTACAGCTCTAAAGCTGCAGCAACAATTTGCCCAGCGAGTTTTGCAGTTTCATGGTTTGGGGTTTTACAAGATCTTTGTTCTATAGAACTTTCTCGCCAACACAAGGAATTTTACAGGGCCCGATCAAATGTTTTTCCGCAATTATGTTGATAAAATGTTCGGTGTCAAATTATTTCCCCACAAAATAATTTTACATTTTTCTTAAAACATTGTTTGCTTTAGTTCCTTCTGCTAAAAAAAGCTTTTTTCATGCAATACAATAGACAGAAATAGCGCACCGATGATCTTCCAAAATTTCAACAAATAAATGCTTCGGCGCCACCACGAATGAGGGAAAATTTTGGAAATCAGCCAAGTTTCCTGTAAAAGTTTTCTCTAATGAAAAAATGCTTCAGTCAATCTCCGAGCGCTACATAGAAAGGTTTCATGGCGGAGCGTTATCGAATCGCCTCTGGTCCGGAAATCTCGGTGATGCTCATGTAGCAGCAAAGATAACAATGCCTAAGTGAAGAGCGCTTTTTTGTAAACGGACCAGCTCAAACTTCGAACTCAGGTGCAGTAGCGTCGCGTTGATTTATCATCATTTGAAATCCTGATGAAGGTCCATTTTAACGATCAAAAACGTTCGAGTAATTTGATGCAAATTCCTACTGCATCGACAATGGCTTGGGCTATCACGAATAAGCATTACGTCATATGCCTAGCTGATGATCCGACAAATATAAATAACAATTCTGCTCAAATTAAATTTTTTCTTAATTTTCCCAAATTGCCAAGAAATAAACCCACATGTGACGAAGATTGTTAATAAATGCTGATAAATTACAAGAGCTCTTGGCTCTCCAATGCAAATGCGCGGTATCGTCGATCATTACTAATTTTTGTTGCTATTTTACTCGCATTTTATGTTAGCGTTTCGCGTGTTAGTTTATATTTGCTGTATTTATGATGTCATTGTGCGTAAAATAAGTCAAAATAGTTTCAAACTGACCCTATTAAAATTTTGGCGCAGAAAAGATGGGTTTTGCACAAACTTGAATCAAAAACGAAAGAGCCAGGTTCGAACATCTTAACAGACGTTTTAATTAACACTTTAGCCATTGCCAATTCTATTCTGGGACCACTGATTGATTGGCTAAACCATAGTCAGTAGTTGCCTAACAAAAAGTTCCACCGTTAAATTTGGGAGAATCAAAGCCAACAAAGCTTTGCAGGTGATCAAAGTGGCTTTTTAAGCTGACCCGCCGGTACTGGATGCGCGAAAATGTCGTCTAACGGCAAACTGAGGCAAGTCACGGGACTAAAAAGTTCTTCAGTTGATTTGAACCCTTATTTTGGGCTGAAATCAACGGAAGACCAAAACAAGGTCTCAAGCAGTTTTAAAACCAATTTTCGGCTTACATCGCGTTATGCCCGAAAAAAAAGTGAGCAACAGGTTTTTTAGGTGGGGCAACAGCCATTTCGGGTGGGAAAGCTCACCCTAAAAAGTTCGGGTTGATCGATAGGCAACTAAATTAGCACATACTTTAAAAATTGGACACAGAATTAAAAACCAATCCTATCGACCCCTTGCAGGGATATTTATAGTTGAGTGCCATTTTATAGCTTGGCAAACGTCCCAGTTTTAGGTGGTCACAGATAGATAATAACGGGACTCGTCATATGGAAGGATTGTAAAAAGATTCCATCTCAGTTTGGTAATAAAGTAAAACACCGATAACAACAGAACAAATCTATGGCTTAAACAGACTGAAACACCCCGGCCCACCTTCACACCTCGCTTTGGTCCATAAAATCATCCGCAATGACGCAGATTTAGAAACAAATACGTCATAGGATCATATGCAATGCCGACCTAGTGCAACAAACCTCACTAAACTCCAACTTACCAGGGAAGTTGTGGTGGTTCTGCTGATGCGGAGTGAGTAGAAACGGAGTGTCGACGAAATGAGAGAGAGAAGTGGAGTGTTTCTGGCGGATTAGTTGTTGCTCCATCATGTTCTTTTGATATGCCCGGGAAATGAGGTCCTACAAAAGAAATGCGGATTTAATCTTTACTCATCCGGAAAAGGACCACCTGACCGACCCAACTGATGAATCCCAAACAGCATCCTTCCACCGGACCACTCCAACATAAATTTATCAGTTTCAGTAACAGTAAATGTGCGTTATTAAATGTGAGATACGGCAGGAATGTACCAGGAATTGCAGTAACACACCGGGTACCGGGTTGACGATGCACTAGAATTACGCACCAACCACCAAAGCACAGCTCACAACCACCCTACCTTGTCCACTAGCTGTTGGCTTCCTTGTTTGTCCATCGCCGCTTGCAGCTGCCGGAACATTTCTTCGTACAGTTGGGACTGGGTTCGGTTCTGGCCCTCCTGGCTCCAACTGCGCTGGGGCTGCCGATTTACCGGGAATGAGTGAAGGTTTTTTGCGTTAATCGAATCGAGGTTGGGGATCCGGGTAGGAGTTGCAGCGATTGCAAATGGGTTTGGGTTGAACGAGCTCGGTTGGAGAATCATATTCTTCGAGGCTTTTTCGAAACCGGGTGAAGCAAACGGGAAACCAACCGGTAAAACGGGAATCGGTCGGACCGGATGCGCCGCCGCTTCCTGGCGTTGTTTGGCGGCAACATCGCCCTCGGAGGCCGCCAATACGGCGAGTTGGTTGAGCTGGTGCAGAAAGGGGTTGGTGTAGGGCTTCTCTTCCAGCATTTTTTCCTCCTGATCGTCGGACAGGTCAACTTCGGTTTGGATTTCGATTGATTCTGCAACGTCAAGATAACAGTAGTGATAAGTATCATAGGAGAATAGATGGTAGTGCGGAGATCTTGATAGGTTTGTAGCTCATATTTTAAAGCTTCACAGCATTTAAAACGACAACTCAATGTGGGTTTAGCGGAAGCGAAAAAAACATGAGCAAAACCCCCGCTGGAGCTGCTTTTATTGGCTTGTTTGCGGCCTTGGCCCCAAGGCCAAGCCTTAGGAGTAAAATCACATGCGTATTTTTAGTTTATTTTAAACAGACACTCGGTACTCCCGGCGTATAACCTTACCAGCGTACAAGCTGCCAGTTGGTTAAAAAGTAAACTCAGCGGATGAGATAGTACACTCACGATTTCACGCAGCACAGGGTAGACCGGCCTAACATTTCTGACGTCACCAACAGTGAACTGAGCAGTTTCCTTTTCAGTTTGTGTTGTTGCTTCGAATCGAAACAGCAGCTTGTGTAGAACACAACAACACACGCAAACGAAACCCAGTCCGCTGTTGCACAAATAACATCGCAAACCAGCAGGGCAATGCGTTATTTACCGACCACATTGTAAAGGTGGGGCTAAGATCAAGCAACGTTTTGAAGGTTGTCGTGCATAACCAACTAAAATTAATTACAACTAAACTACGAGAAATGTCAGGGCATGAGCTGCTGTAACGAAAAAAAAAAATATTCGAGCCATTGACGCAAATGTGCACAAACCACTAGAAGACTTGTCGTAGATCTATCTCTAATAATCGTGTTATCGTTCGGGTAAGCGCTGACCTCCCAGCGCGTTGTGACGTTACACAAATGTCAGGTGATCAATATCTTTGCATGAAATGCGTAGCAGGAGCTGAAGGCCACTCTGGCCTATTTCAACAAATCATCCAAAACTGTCAAAACCATCAGCCCAAAATCCCCTTGAAGCGTCATCGACTCGATTTGCTCTTTTCAATCTCAACTCAAACACAGTTTTCTAATCTTGAGTTCAGCACAGAGATCGGGTGTTGCCAGCAGCACGTCATGTGACGTCAAGCCATCGCCGCTACCATTTGACTGTTTTGGGAGCATCAACACCGAAGCATCGGAGAGGGCCTCCGCCTCTCGACTGGTTTTGCAAAGCAAGACCCTACGATTTTTCTGCACCTTTCCTCAGTGCAATCAAGCTAGGATCAAGTGAATTGAGAAATTTCCGGCTGTTTCGCGGGATTACATTTGCACAGAAAGCAGCCAGGCCACTGAGTACGGGCAGGTTTACATAACCGAGGAAAAAATGTGTTGACAGATGTTGATTGAAAGCGAAATTTATGTTTTTGAACGGTTTAATTTTTCTTGGCTAGCCCATACAAGCTTATGCACGTCATAAAGAGCTGCTTTTAAGTGGACGTCGGCTCCATCACAGTTAGATAATTGAAACATTATTACCAGCTTCATTAGGTGCAAACCTCATTATTTAATGACTACCAAGTAAATAGGAAATCAAGTTTTTGAAAAATTTGATTATTTGTCATAAAACCTAGTTTTTGCCGATTCTTTAAATTTTCGCTCTGGATTCGAATCTAACGCAGGCCAAGGAGCAACAGATATATCTGGGCCAGTGTTTCCAAGCGCTTCTTCCAACCAAAAAGCATACAACAGCTTTTACCTTTCGATTTTCGGTCGACAGAACGCTGTATCATCACTCGCAGCGCGTCCACATTGAATTGGTAGGCATAGCGCCTCCCTTCGCACTTGTGTAGTATACGTTTACCATAGTAATACCTGCGGAGAAAATAACAATGCAATCAGACGCCAACCTCGCCAGCCGTGGGGGATTCGTTAGTGTGCTGCATCACAATATGACCATTGTTCAACCCAACACAACCCACACTGACGCACGAGCGCAGTAGGTTGAAACAAGGAAAGAATGCGCTCGAGCACAAATACAATTTCACACTAAACGAGGCTGTCGCTACTGAAATTGAAACAAAAACTAAACATAGGTTCGCCCATTGTACTCTCGTTGCAATAGCCAAACACAAAGTTTCACAGGACTTCAGAATGATGCCACGAATAGCGATTAGGATTTTGACTATCAGGGTTGCGAGTTCGAATCCCCTGCCGCTGTTACTTCCTCAAGCGTGTATACAACGTGCGCAATGTTATTTGTTAGTGTTACGAAAAAAATTTCTACACTCTCCATTGGACTTTAATCTGTTTGTTCGTGAAACCGAAAATTAAGGCTTCGATCTGAAGAGGACATTTCCTTTGCGCTGCTGCTCACTGCGGTTTCGAGGATCTTTAGTCAGTCGAGAAAAGCAACGGAAAAATTTAAGTTGCTGCTGGGTATTTTCGGCACAAACTACCGATGTGCTTGCCTTAATATATGTAGCTAAAAACAACTTCGAAGCGGACGTTTAACTGTATAAACTATATAATAACTAGTCTTTCCAGCTTTCAAAGTGCTCGATGGACATGGGCCAGAGCCAATTAATTAAATAAGGTTTCTATTTGAATAAGTTTCCACCCCGCCTGAAGAACCCATTAGGGAGAAACATTCTGTAGTGGGTTTTTTAAATGATTTAAATTGTTTTTAATTTTTTAATTAACTTCCTGATAGGAAGGCTTTATTTCACCGGAAATTTTTATCTACTTTTTTATTACTTCTAACTCAAATCTAACCCAAACTCAAATGCTTACTCTAAAACTATCCCTAAATCGAACCCTAACCTAAACCCTAACTTAAACCTTAATCTTAACCCTTAAAAAAGCAAATGAAAAAAGCGCGGATGAATATTTCTCATTTTCGTTTTATTCTCTTTGACTTGAAAATTTTCGGTGAAATAGTCACCACCAACTATGTAATAACATATCTATGTGTCACTCTCCTTAAAAGCCTAACGGCGAAACAGCCTGTTGGGGGCATTATTTTAACGAATTAATACGTGTGTTTTATTATTATTAATAACATATCTATAATTCGATTTACAGTCAAATTTAGAAACCCTTAATAGTCTGTTTTATTCTTACAGGATCATCAGAAGAAACTTCTAAACAACATCTATAAAAAGCAAAGTGATTAGTTACACTTGAAACATAAATTTGTTAGAGGTTATTAACGAAATAATGTGTCTGCCTGGCCTCAAAACTGTATCAACTTACGCCAACAAACAGCTGTAATAGGGAATTTTAAGCTAAAATGCGGACAGCATGGTGTCAACAAAATAATACGCATGTTGGGTTTGTCGTCCGAGTTAATTTCAAAATGCAGGCATAAAAATAAATTTTTTCTAAAAATGTTGACTAAATCTTATGCGCTTGCGAAACTCGCCTTTCCCGGATAAATTGTAGACTTACCGACACTGCTATGGAGTTTTCGTATGAGTCGTTTTAGTGCTTTTAACCCCCTACCTTTCAAATTTAATCGAATGAAAGTTACTCAATTATGAGTTACTCAGATTTGAAACGTAACCGACAACAAACTCAACATGAGTGTTATTTTGTAAACACTTTGTAGTCCGCATTTTGACTAGAAATTCCTATAACAGCTTCTCCGTGGCGTAAGTTGATAGAGTTTTGAGTCCAGGCAGACACATTATTTCGTTAATAATCTCTAACAAATCTATGTTTCAAGTGTAACTAATCAATTTGTTTTTGTTTATGTTGTTTAGAAATTCTCTTCTGATGATTCCGTTAAGGGTGAAACAGACTGTTAAGGGTTTCTAAATTTGACTGTGAATAAAATTATAATTTGCTCTGATCTCTGATCATTGAGCTCTCTTCAGTTGGAGATACCAAAAAGAAGAGTTACTAACATATCGAAATGCAATGGTATGAAGTGGGTGCATTAATTATCTTGCAGTGGCTTGGTGACGTCAGGCGCTCACTCTGCTGCATCCAACTGCAGGGCTTTAAAGTGGGGACGCCTTTTATAAAAATGGTCAATTAAATGCCTCTGCGAAGAGTAAGGGGAAGCTTGCAAAACTGTGGTTGATCCAAACCTATTATCAACTAAAAGTAACTTCTAATCTGAATTTGAATAATTTTTCCGATTTGTCTTTTAGATGTTGCATCTCGGCTTCAGAAATTAAAACTCAGCCTTTGAAAAGTCTGAGGAAGATCTCGTCATCAATTCTCGGTGACTCAACAAAATTGGCTCGACTACGTTCGAATTCAAGTTTGCTCTAGCAACACGCCTTCGTCATTTCATCGGTTCAATTCTTAGGCTACCCTGGCGCCTTGAACTATCCATGCTTCGTACTACGAGGCGTCATGAAGGCGCATGTGCACCAAACAACTCCAACATCTTGCTGCAGCATTGTTTAGTGGCTGCTAGTGAAAGTTTTTATCCGCTGGTTCTTCCAATGTAGTGATTTCTGTTTCGCTCTTCGCTAGTTGCACCTCTTTTATTTCGAGCTCAAAGCTCCTATTATTTTTAAATGCGATTAAATAACATACACCTTCTATCAGCGCTCAACGCAGGGTCGATAGGTTTTTGCTTCCGGTAGTTTTGTCTAATTTATGCATCGGCAAAGGATGCTGGGATTGCTTTTTCAATTAGCTTTTGTTTGTAAAATTAAAACCTTAGAACTCGCAGCAAAGCTCCAGGCCAGTAAAGCGCAATTAAGCCACTACAATCTCTTCAACTGGCTATCTCGTGGCATCGCGCCTGCCAAGAACATTACTGAGAAACGATGATTGTGCAGCATGAAAACGTTATTGTGACATCCTCAGCATGGTCTTGGGTTATAATTAGCTTCCTCCATCACGATTCGAAGAAATTACGCACAAATAATTGACTTACAGAAAGACAATTAACAGCCAGGAACGGTTGCTTACACAACGGAAGACCATGCGCGATTATATAACACAACGACGGAGGCTCGATTCAATTGACTCCGATTTCCGTTGTTTTTATTGCTGCAAATTTCGCCGCTTTCTGCGAACTACAGTCATATCAAGCTGCGGCGTAGATAATCGTCCGATTAGGATCTAAAGGTTGCTGGATCGGGGTTCGGTTCCCCATCTGAAAATGCATAGATGCGTTCTTGAAAAAAGATGAACGCCATCTCCCGCCGGTGTCAAGCAGTGCGAGACTGCTGCCACCCGGCGCGGAGGTCCAGCCTGGGGGAGGACTTCCAAACTGAACTAACCTCACGGGCAATAAGGATACCATTGTGATGCAATATCTTCCTGTTTTTCATCTTCAATGCAGACTGTTGTATGAGCAAATCACACGCATGCACAATTGCACATGTATGAATGTAGTCCATTCTTCCGGTGTTAAGGTGTTTGCCACATCTCCACGCACTGTCTCTCACTGAATTGGCAGAGATCAGCGAAGGAGCAAGGTTCGTCAAGTAGACAGCATGTAAACCGGTGTTGCACTGTGTCATCTTGCACTCCGCACTCTCAGCGCATGCACTTTAACTTGGTGACTTTCTCAAAGTCTGCGCAAAGCGAACAGAAACAGACCGCAGCCTTCTTCCAATTGCAAATTGGCCATCATTGTCGTCAGCATAAGATACAGTCCAATTAAAAAGAACGGGAGCTGCGGGAATCAGTCCGAGGTTTAGATAAGATAAAGTGTGGTCTTCCACGAGGCCCAGGGTTTCATGTCCCATCGCAGAAAGTCCCAAGCGACCCGTGCAAGATGCACCAAAACCATCTTGCGGCGCTCCGAGCTCGCACGCTCTTCCAGTCCCCCTTGCTGCTCTCAGAATGCCAGTGGTTTGCATATCAGACAGCACGAAAGGGGCATCGTTTAATTTACTGATTTCATTCATCAAAAAAACTAGCTCACCTCACCAGGGGTTTTTCTTCTATTTTGGGGGGAGGGGGAAATCAGCAATTTATAAATTTTAAGTAAACCGCGATTTAAAGTATCACTAACCCTCTTTTTGAGGGCGTTCATCCATGCAAGGGTCAATCAAGTCCATTAGCAGAGAAACCGACTCCATTATCGAGGATACTTGTGATAATAATCAGCCGCGCTCTACTGGGGACTTTCCAAACCTCTGCAGAGTCCGCTTCTCGGAATAGTAAAAATTTGAAGATCCATCGCGCTAAATCGCACCCACCTGTCGTGCTACCGGAGAAACCGCTTCCAAAAACTAATTAATGTCAATACGTTTGTAACGCAGCCATAGTTCACAATAATCGCGTATTGTGTGCAAAATTTAGCCAACTTCCAGCTTTGTTGTATAATAATGCCATAAAAGTCAATACAATATTTTTAGAAAAAGTTCCAGTAAAATTTCCCACTTCGACTAATGCTGTAGCTATTCACAGAAGCAGAGTAAAAATAGAAGCGTTTTAGCTGCAGCAATCAAATCGGCTTCCGTTCTGCTGTGGGGTGTCGAATGCGGCAAACCAGTTGTCTTGAATAAGCTAATGGTCTACGCCAGGACAAAAAAAATCATAGAACTGAAATCGCAGCATCACCCAGCCTTCCTTTTTGTTCCTTTGTGAATTACTCCACTGCAAAATGCTGCGACAAACTCTCGGAATTTTTGTTTTCGCAGAATAACACAGGGTGTCCACAAAGTCTTGACCACATTCAAAAATTTTATTGCTAAACAACTAAAGCAAATAAACTTATACAGCTTATTTGCTACGTAAAATTTGTTTATTGAACTTTTACATTAGAAAGTTTTTCGAAGTTTAAGTAATAGCCATGATTCAAAAATTTAATTTTTCATGCTATTCAAAAATTTCAACCTCAATCTTAAGGTAATCATTATCATTATCAATGCGCTGAAGAATTTTTCCAGCGAACGCTGCTTGATGAGGTCGATATCTGGCTTGAGAGCTTGAACAATTTGTACCCTGTAAGCATGGAGCCGAAGTCGTCTTTGTAAAACTTTGTAAAGTGTGCTTCGAGGAATAGAAAGTTCATTTGATGCAACACGAACTGATTTCCTCGGGCTGCGATAAAATGCTACACGCACAGCATCAACAGTATCTTTATCAATGCTTGGTCTGCCCGATCGTTTGCCATCAAAACGCTTCCGGTTTCCATGAACTTTTCAAACCATCAGGAGGATCTTGCCTAAACTCATTTCGAAATTTACGTTGTGCAGCAGTTGGTGACTTCAATTCACGGTACCAAGTAACACATTGTGCTTTTTGTTGAATGGCTAACATGTTTGTTGAAAGCTTGCACCTTTATTAAAATGACTTATTCTAGCTCATTTTATTAATAAAAAACCTGTAAAAAATAACAAAAAGACTTTGTGGTGGTATAATTCACTGCCGAAAGTTCAAAGGTTCTACCTTATGTTGTTTTCGAAAAATTAAATTTTCAAATGTGGTCAAGACTTTATGGACACCCTGTAATTGAAAACCAACGCGACATGTCCCATAAATTTACCTAGCCTTCAAGTAACCAAACCTATCGTTCAATTTTTATAATGGAACAAAAATAAACAAAATAAATCTTGAACCAATATTAGTCGCTTGATCATTTGCGGTCTCACCGCAGGACAAAGCCTTGCCATTGCCAAAAACAAAAACTGGCAAATCAACAAAAGTTAATAAAAATGATCAATTTCAAATAGCCATAGTCATGTTTATTTCAGCACAAAAAACACGCAGCACACATAAGCAGGAAGTTGAATTGTGACAGGAATATGTGAAGAGACCTCTTGATCATCGAGACGAGCAGCCAGTCATGAACGTAGCAATTGTGCAGTGCGAATATGCAATTTATTAATTAAGAAGGAGCACTGAAATGGACAACGAGAAGCGCCAACACAACCCGCGAAGACCATCCCAGTGAATACGCCTCCATCCTCCCGGTCAGTGTCTCTCCACCATGAATACAAACATTCAACGAAGCGAAGGTAAAACGAAGCGAACCAGAGCGAAGAGACGCAACCCACCAGCCAGCCACCAGCATGGTCTGCGGACGAATCCCTTTGCGGTATAGCTACTGGTCCGATAATAGTCACAGAAGATATAGTCATATCAGAATTCCGAATAAAATAAAACTGAAAGCATCAAGTATAATTCAAAACCTATCGGAGAAGCAGAAGAGCGATTATCAAAACCCAACCATAAAATAAAAACACAAAAACTTTTGTTTAACTGAAGATGGTTATGAAAAACCGCAACGTTCTCTCACCTGAGCGCACGACTCAACTTTTCATAGTTCATCGCTGGCTTCTGCTTTCGCTCTCCCCAGAGTCTAGCGACCTTGTGTGGCTCCTGAAAATCAATTGGCAGCACTGTGAAACAATTATCTTCATAGCAAAAACGCTGCGTCAAAATTTAGCTTCTGATACGAGAAAAATTGTTTTTGCGTTTGCAAACAAGCTGTGGTCATCGCAATATCCCCGCAAAGGCGTCTTTCGTTTTGTTAATCACAAGGGCAATACCACTTAGATATGCCAGTTACCATTTCAAACGTATTGACAAAACAGCATGGCAAATCCTTCATCAAAACAATGCTAAATCGATTTATCAATCAATACATGGATCATGGCTGGCATTATACGTGTGCGCCACTTTCGGGCGCCCACTCTTAAAATGGCGCAAAAATGACCACTTTTTTTCTCCAAGATTACCTAAGACCAGCCGGGATTCCATCGTACCACCCTCTCATCCACAGGGAAGACTCGGGTACAGTTTAAAGCAATATATTTGACAAAAGGCGGCTAAGCAGAGTCGGTCCTAAACAGCCGCCTCACCTTAATTACGAACTCCCCGTAGGCTCCATCCCAGCATATTATGTCGTCATAATCGGAGTTGGAAAGGATTTCAAGAAGAAAGTGCCAGAGGTGGATCTGCTTGTTCCCCGCCCCTTCCTCCCCAATCCACAAAGGAGGAGAGTCCTCCTCATCCGACTCGTCATGGGCGGGCTCTGAAACAACTCTTGAATTATATAACAATTACGGTAAGCAAGATCACAATGGCGGCTTTACGATTTCTTTGGCACACACTAAGAAATTTTCGATTGGAAATGAAAAAACTACACGGCTTAGAATGGCGTCGGGGCTATCATTTTGACTTATGCTGTCGAAAGGTTGTTTTACGTTTAAAGGTTTCGCCCTCATCAGAAATCTGCACCAGAATGAAGAGAAAGTGACGTGGTGAATTTATAGAAGTTGAATGCGTTGAAATAAAACGGAACCAGCAGCAAGACTTGCAAATGAGAAATTTTTTATTAAAACTCATTTTAGTCAAATTGTTCCGTCAGCTTAAAAAAATTTTGCAGCTTTTATTGGAACAAAGCTTTTAATATATCAAGGGCTATTTTCAAATGCAATCTTTTTTTAGGTACCCAGTGCAAAACAGCCCCAGGATATCAGACAAATTAAAAAAAAATTAACTATCATTGGGACGGAAATGCGTCGAAGTTTCGACAAGATTAATTTTATAATAGAGTAATAAAAAACATATCAGCAGCCGTCTCCGTATTTTGGGGTGGTAAACTTCCACAGATTAACCAAAATTTAGGGAAGTCGAGAAGTCGAAGGTTAAAAGTTTACTAAAGGTCAATTGCTCCACCTTTAGAGGAAATAATTTTGCCAACAATAAAGCTCTGGAAAAGGCTTTCCAAAAATGAAGAAAAGTTATCACGAATTATAAACATAATTAATCCTTACCTGGAGTTCTAATCATACTGGCCTCGGATTCAATCATAATGGTGCTAAAGGTCGAGCTGGCAATTAGAGCTGAGCTAATGAGCTGCGCTGTCATGCAGCCGCTGTCAACGCTATAAAAGGAGAACGAAAATAAACTTATGAAGCCATCAAGAACACACCTATATTTCAACTATGACGTAACCACGACAGCGAGAAGACTTCTGTGAAAATAACTGTCGAAACATAAGCTGACCTCTCCGTGCACAATCCCTTGCAAACCACAGGAGAAAACAAAAAGAAACATCCCGCTCCTTACATAAACAAGGCTTTGGTTATAACAAGCAAAATAGCCCGTCACAGCTATCAATGCATTTTCAAAAATGGCCATGAATTATTCCTGAAGATTTGAAAACATCTCAAGAACAGCTCCACTGAAGGTGATGCCAAAGGAGGTGGGTAGGCAAATGCTTGGTGTAAAAAGGTTTTTGCTTTTTTTATAGTCAATAGAAGATAATAATGAGCAGCTACGTGAGTCAGCATTCTTTAAAAATCAGTCTTTAATTTTGAAGATTTCCAACACTTTTGTTGCGCACTCAAGTAGCCACATGTTTTGTTTTGTAACAACAAAACGCATTAAATTTAAACGAAATTTGCTTTTGCATTGTTAAACGACATCTGACGCTATGATTGCTCTGCATAATTGCAATTTACGCAGTAACCGTTTTTCGTCCGTTTTTGCTTCTCCGCGAAAAAGTATCCGCTTTTTCATCCGCATTTTTATATGTCCATATCCGCACTAACCAGACTGTCACATACTCGACAAAAGTTTTCCGAAAAAAATTTTTTGTAAAGGGGTACAGCTCTATTTTGAAATATCACTCTTATCGTTTATGCTCAAAATTTTTGAAAAATTTTTTTATCTATATGTAACAGTCTACTTAGTGCGTATATGGACTTATAAAAATGCGGATGAAAAAGTGCATACTTTTTCATCGTAAGAGCAAAAACGTAAAAAAACTGACCAAAAACGGATACTGTGTAAATTCACCTTAAGGATTTTCGTGTTTGTTCAGCTACGCGAGTAAACCTACTCAATTTTTTGGTTTCACTAATTTACTAATTTAATTTCTGTTCCTTTACCCGTTTTTTTGTTTCTCTGCTGTCCAGTAGTTTTTATCTTGTAATCAAATGTGCACATAATGTTTTATGATTTTTTCCACGAAAAAGTGAAATTGTTGCCGTAATACTCAAAGTTAGCAAAAAATTAAAATTTTGTATCTTAAAACTAAATCTTGTAGGTGGAACACAGATCGCAAGTTCCGCGTGAGCAGCTGAAAAGCACGCCGATGACTTCGATGGTGCAAGGCAGCCCAGAAGGTTTCACTCAAGAACAATGCAGCACCACTTGGCATTCAAAGCTTTGCCCGGGAGCTATCGCGATATTTTGGAAAAGTTTGCACCAAACCACAGCAGTGTTTCTAACAAAAACCTAAGAACTGAAGCGTCCTTTATTTTTAAGAAGCGCGAGGCCCTAAACGCTTCTCCTGCGACGTCTCTGCAAGCTAGCTCGAAGTCGCTTTACTTTCGTAGCAGTCTTAGTGATCGGAAGGGGCCGCAAGGCGACCAAATGATTCCCGATTTACGTCTCAATTAACGGCTTGCAACCGACTGTAAACCCCGAAACTATCTCTTGGAAAACTATGTTAAATGAAAATAGATGCTCGTTCGTCACAGCTCGATTACTGTATGACAAGCTTTAGACATTTAGCAACATGGAGGAAGCTACGTCACAATGATGACCGGAAATCCTTGCTCGTGAGCGGACTAACAGCGTAGCATTATTTTGAAACAAAACCGAGCCACATTTTAATTAATTTGCAATGTATTGTTTCATTGACCCACCCAGCGCGATCAAACCAAATGCTGACAGCATCGATTAATAAGTTCCCTGTTTTTCCATCTCATGCGTTGGAAAGTTTCATATCCGTCTAAACAAATAAAAGCACCAAACCAAATTAAAACTATATTTTCAAGATACTCGTCGAATTTTACGTTGAAACGTGTAACGAGTTGGCAGGGTTCATCTTCGCATTATTGCGCCTGCCGGAATAACAATTTCGTTCGAAGAAATGTCGTAGCGGAGGCGAGCCATTGGCAATATTGTGTCTCATTTGACCTGCTCGGGAACTGAACCACGATCTCGCGTTCCAGAGACAAACGCGCTTACCGCTCGACTAACTGTACGGTTGAGGCAACACAAGAGTGACAACTGATAATCCTTACCTCTAAGATGGAAAGAACTCCCAAGTACCAATTCGACGTGTGGACGCGACAAGAGCCGGTATTAATCGACATTACAGCAGAGATTGACGTGGCAATGAGACAATCCCAGCAGCACCCGCAGCTTCCATGCTGCATCTTTCAGCTCGTGCCAAATTTGCAAAGTTCTACACGACGTTGAAAATTTAACCTGTTTTGATCTCCAAAACTACGAAACAAAAAAGGAAGTTCGGAACACTGTATCCCGTATGATTGCCAAAGACCTTACACTAACAACCTTCCCTGTAAAACCACCTCGCAACAAGTAACACGTAAAAATAACCCGCTACAAAAAATTTAATATACTGTACCTGGTAAGAATTTCATTGCGTTTAGATTTTTTGACAGATCACCATAAACTAAGCCAACGAATCAACACGCAGACTTTGAGTCAACGATTGAAATGTTTTTCGACTGGGGCTAAAAACCCCTCTCGCCATGGCGATACGGGTAGAAGAAAGTTTCGAAAACAGAACCTAAACTGCGTATTTTGCGTTGGTGTGTTTGGCGCAGAGCGCTTGGCTTATTCGCGTGCATAAACAATTGAACACAAAGCTTAATCGATTGGTGCATCTTCAACCTCGTGTTGTGGGAAAGTGATGGTGGCGCTATCCTTTGGACGAATTCGCACACGCTGAGGAGTTGCCAATTTTTGAAGCTTTCCGGCTACGTTTGGCTTCTTGCCACATAAATTTGCTGCTTGTTCGAAGACACCAAGCAGAGATAACCATTGTAAAGCATCTTATCCAAGGACGCAACAACGTGACCAGGGTGCGGTTTGAACCCGAATTATGCGATCAGGGTCATCGTAAAAACGACACCTTCACTTTCTCGGCCGCGCTGCCAACCTGAGCGGTAACAACGGCACGGCAGGATTTATATAATAGGAGAAACGGCAAAGGGAGTCGAACCTGCCACTTATGCGGGTTAGAATCAACCTTTGCGTTGCAAGGATCATCGCTTTCAATTTTCCGGCGCCCTATTGTGAATATAAACTACAACCGGTGATTATCGCGCTTAAGTTTTCGGGGAGATCGTGAAAGATCTGATAAGAGTACGGGCATTAATCGGGCAAATTAACCGCTAGCGCGATCTAGTTTTGGAGGCAAGAATATCTCAGAAACAGTTGCGCGCCATAATTAGCGACGTGCTTCAGAGAATGCGGACAATAATCAACCGCAAAGGAGCAAATTTAAGTAACTAAAAGTATCAATTTTACAAACCCGGCTTTTCAGAATGCAAAACCCGGTAAACTTAAAACCCGGGTTTAGAAAAACAGACCCGAATCGGGCGCCTTAACGTCAAGTAGGGAAGCTGTGAATACCAATTTTTGTAAATTAGTCTTTGGTGTTGCTTTATATTCGCATTTGTTTTTCTAACCCGATAACCGTATCCAACGCTGATTGCCGCCGGTGGCGCCATTGACTCTCTTTCAGTAGACGGGAAACTGACAGTTTTGTCATTTTCTTTTTCTTCACGGTTTATTTTTCGAGAATATGCCAAATTGCTGATTCGTCCAGTCCGCGTGACTTTTTCCTTCTCGGTTCACTCGCGCAAAAATACGACCATTCAAATCAGTCGAATACGCGTACCGCAAAAAAAAAACCTTCGCAACAAGAGCACACTTTTTTTCTTCCATGCTCTTCTCTTTTTCTCCGCGCATCTGTTTCTAGTCTAATAAATAGTTTTTTTCTAGGATACTAAATAGTTTTTGCTGGCAACTACCACTCAACTCAGCACTTCCTGTGGAGAATGCAATGTTTTGCAGATGCACTTCCCGAGCAATAGTGCTTCGGATAGAACCGAGCTTGGTCTCCCACTCAGTATGATTTTGAAGTTCAATCCTCAACCAACTCACGCTGCTATGCAGAAGGCGTATTTGCATTTGTTGCTAAGGAGCGACATTAGTGGCCACCACGAGCTAAAAAGTTGAATCGTTTCAATAACGTTTTTCTTCCCGGCAATTCGGCACAAGCAGAAATTTTCCCAGATGATAATTTTATTTCACCAAAAGTCCTTCTCGGCTAAAACCCTCAAAAATGCTGTGACAAGGGAGTAAACCCCATATTACAAACTTCCACGGTGGGATAATTCAAAGATGGGAAAAGTAATCTTTTAGCCTTTTTCTCAAGTCAGTAGAGTGGCCGAGAGGGTGAAGGCGTCGTTTTTACAACGTCCCTGATCGCATGATCTAGGTTCAACCCCCACCCTGGTCACGTTGTTGTGTCTTTGAATAAGATACCTTACGATGACTATCTCTGCTTGGTGACTTCCGACAAGCGGCAAATTCACAAGAAACTATTAAGCAAGTGCGGACACTGTCCGGTGACAGAATGATAAATATGCATCAGAACAAGTATCCATTTGCATAAACCGCGTCCCCTGTGTCTACCACAGAGCAACTCCTTTTCTGTTTACACGTCTTTCATCAGGCTGGGTCACAACAACGGGCAGGCTGCTTGGCAGCAATGAAAAATAAGTTTTCTTTAGTTTTTCCCAACGTCGCATCGCCTGTCCGGGCATCGAACCGGGATCCAGCTACCTTTTGATCGCTAGCACGACATTCTACCACCAAGTGGCGCAACCGTTCAGGATTTCTGGCGAAATCAAACATCAGCAAAACACAAAAATAGTCCGATCTTTATTTTCATCCAACACAACCGACTAAATATTCAATAAAATAAGGAAATTTGAACTGCACCATCAATTCACTGCATCTTCGGTAAATTGCAACATGAAGTAAAAAACACGCACATGGAGGAAGGATTCGGAATGTTACGGAGTAACACTAAGCATTAATATAATCTCGTATTATAAGTCGAAGACTGTACTTGAAAAAGTTAAGACGTTCCAACTGAAGGCTAAATTACAAATGCCAGACAAGTCCACAAATTTTAGCATTTAAGCATTGGGCTCTTAAGTGCAACGTCATCGGTACGATTCTCCTAAACGTTATAATTTTTACAGAAGTTTAAGAAATATTTTATAACTCAAGAGTGAGTCGGTATGCCTCTTAGTAGAGCTTAGCGGCTTCAACGCATGGTCGATTTCTACTCCGCAGATAAATTTTAAAAAAGGTTGTTTCGTTAAAAAGTTTGCAAAAATAAAAACAGAAAAAAACAAACTAAACACTAGCTCTACAGTAACTAACCATAATATATACTATTACACTTCTTCAGACAAACCGCGCGAGCAATAAAGCAAAAAATAAATGCTTATACATCAGGATAATATCAATAACATACTACAACAACATTTCTTAATTATTCAAAATTAATGCAAATGTCATTAAATAACTATTTCCCCTGGATGAAGCACTCCAAATTACCGGAAGACAAGCAATCGGACTCTAAATCACAAATTTCTTGAATTCGATTTCCTGGGCCGCCGCTTGGCTGAGATTTGTGCGAGAACCTCATCAAGAACAATGAACCAAACTACAGATAAGCTATAGACAAACTAGAGTCACATTATAACCAAAAAACATAATTGTTTTGAAATCGACCCTCGTCTTATCGTAGTAGGCTAGGATTACAGGTATAAACATGAGCGTAGAAAGGTTAAGTAATGCAAACTGACCAGACCACAGCCAATGAATTTTTTTCTTGTGACCTACGACTTTGCATATCATCTATAGCTTATCTTAAACTCCAAATCAGTTTTTCAAAGATTTCACATTAATTCCAAACGCAACCGAGTACGTTTGGCACAGAAGCCTTGTGCAAAGATAATAAGCGCAAAGTACAGGGATATATTGCGGTACAATCAAGTAGATAACACAAGCATTTGTATTCGGAATGCAAATTTGCACGACATAGGTGGAACAAACTCTTCGCAACGCAAAATATTACGACACTAAGATGAATGTTGTAGAAGTTGAGGAAACAGCAATACAATAAAAACATGAATCGCTTGGTGCCGCAGAATTGTATCGGAAGCTCTATTGCTATGCTACCATACGTTAAATTTAATGGTGAGAAATTACCTAATTAAGCAGGTTGTTCAAAGAATTTGACCCAAATAATGAATCCACGCTCAGTGTGCAACCAACACCCTGGCGCTATCTCATCGCCAGGGTGGAATGGAGCGGGTATTCAAAATCAGCATCGAAGTTTATGTCTCGTACACCTGTGTTCCTATCCAAAATCATTAGCTATTACACAGCTCAAAAGAGCAAAAGATACAGGAAAAGTCGGACGCATCAACACAGGGTTGCCTCACACCGCTGCTCAATGTTACGTCACAAAAACTTGGAGCTCGGTGCAATAACACTAAAGCTGGTTCAATGTCAAAAAATTAGTTTGTTGCATTGATACATCTGGAAACTTCAGAGTTTTGGGTGAAATAGTCGGGCAGGGAGAGCGAAATCTGGTCACTACCTAGCAAAGTTACGACCACGACTATTTCCGATCATAACAAGCATCAACAATAAAGCACTGTTGTAATGCGATACAATTCACGACGGGTATCCTTTGCTTTATTGCGCTAGCAAATGCAGGTAACAAATCGTAACGCGGTACACCAATTAGAAAAACAAAGGACGCTATCTTAAAAGGACGAGACAAATATTCCCAAAGTATGTTTTGCTTTTACCACAACGATTTACTTTTTCTCAGACTGCAGATAGTGCTACCCGAACCCTCACTCTATTAAGGTTCCACAGAAATTGAAAAAATGCGGCGCGAATCGAACATGCGACTGGCCAGAAGCGCGTTTTTAAGCACCGCAGCACAGAAATGACGCTGTCGAATCGTCAAAGCAACACATTTAACTGGAGATAAAAAGAAACAAAGCGACAGGTTGTAAATATAAGGCAGGGTACACTCCGTCACAACGCGGACAGGGGCACGCCTAAGGCCATTCAGTTTGCAAATACAGTAGGCTATTTTAATATTAAGAACACAAGCTCTAACCCGCCCAAACCGAGTCGATCCAATGACAAGCACCAGTGGCAGCTCAGCACGAGCAACCCGACGAGCTCTCCTCCTCCGTGCCCGGCTGCTCCAGCTTGCTCGAGTTTTGCTTCTCCGACTTTCCACCATACTGCGCCGGGAGCAACGTCTTGTCCACCACCTCCTCCATTCTAAACAACACGGGTTCACTTCATGTGTCGACCAAACCGCACGAACAGACGTCTTCATTCAGAAATCTTTTTTGGCACTTTTTTCGTCCTCTATTCGAAATCAAACCGCAAAAATACAAGAATAAAGGAGTTTGAAAAGCTCACGTGACCACTTATCACGCGCAATATGCAAATCTACAGAAGGTGCACATCAAAAACCAAACCAAAAAACATTAATATGGGGAAGAAAATGCCCGAACTTAGAAGGCGAACGTCGCAGACTCAAGAAATTGATATATCTCTCTTTTGGATTCAAAACAACTTTTTTTTTTGAAGACGACACAGCGAGCTAAGCAGGCGACGCCATTACCTTTTCATGACGAGGTCGAGAAGCTGAGTGACGGCTTCAGCCACGTTCTGGCCGGTGGCGGCGCTCGTTTCGAGATAAGGAAGTCTGAAAATGACGTCACAAACCATTTAAATTCAATTAAAAATGAGCGAAAACAATAAGCAGTACAATTACCACCCTACGGCGCTACGCTGCTAAAGCTACAGAGTAAGAACACATTCGCTAAATTAAAATCCAACCAGCAACTGTAGCTGCTAAGCCCGCTGATTATTCACTAAAATTAAATTCTTACCTAAAATTCGGTTGACTTTGTCTTTTCTTGATCACGACTCAACTGATTGTTAAACTGACTTTATCTGACAGTGCCGATCTCTGCTGCTGCTACTCGACGACTCCAACATGCTGCTGCTGCATTGCTGGGGGAAATTTGATCGGTTAAAAAGTGAATGAACGCGAGGGGGGATCGTCGAATAATCTTTACTTCGCCACTGTTTCGAAGCACATCTGGTCGGAAACAGAGCTGTGCGATCGCGGCTCGTGAACGTGATCCGTTGTATACCTCAAGTGTCGCTGATGTAACCAGCTATTGCTTCCAACTAGAGTGAATAAATCGTGGTCCGAACACCCAGTTCCTTTAAACTTGGGTGAAAAACCTTTTGCAGCATATAACCAACACGGCGGTTTATAAAAACTAAGAAATACTATAACAGATATTTGTCTGAATTGAAACCTTACCTTTAAGTTGACGTCTGCAAGAAATAAGCAAAGAAACCAACAAATCAGGCCAACATTGTTAGAGTTACAAAGGCTTTGTGACAAAACAACGCTTCATAGTTGGTCAAGTTTTGCCATGGTTTTAAATTAGTTCGCTTTACGTCATAAGAAAGTTTTTCACTGACAACTTCTCACCCGTATGTTTCCGCGCACTTCCTGGCGCGATCCTCGCTGATCGTCCGCTCGTCCTCCAGATCCGCCTTGTTTCCGCACAGGATGATGTCGGGGGCCTCGCAGTACGAGTGCTGCTTCAGCTGGTCTGAAATTTAACGTCAGTTTGATCCCAATAAATCAAAATCTTTTGCCACCACAACATAATAACACAATTACAGCCACAAAAACCTAAAATTTCAGATGTCTTGCGGTTTATCGTAAAAGTAAAATTGTACAATAGTATGCGAACTCCGAAAAATATTGCAAATAATATTAAAGTGATGCTAACCAAAATCAGCAAATAATAATTTTAAAGTTCCGATAACCCAACCAGTAGAGGAAATCCATTTCGTTAAGCGCAGCACAAAGCAGCTGGCCACCTGCTCAACTACAACCGCACATCATTAAACGCACCTAACCAATTTCTTATGTTCAGGAAGCTCTGCTCGCTCGTGAGGTCGAAGAATAAGAGAAAGCCCATCGCGTCGCGGAAGAAGGCGGTGGTAAGACTGCGAAATCTGAAATAAAAATATTATGTTTTGACATCAAACGAGTGTAAGCACGCTTGCACTGGTTAAAGAACGACAACAGGGTTTCTGTTCAATTCTGTACCAAATTAACGGTAACAACAACGAACGAACGAGTTTATTTTAATTACCAGACCAGTGAAATATAACAAACACCGACATTACAAAAAACAGATAGAAAAAAGCTATAAGAAATGCAATGCAAATACAATGTTACGTAACGTACAGTTTAACCAAGGTAACTGGGAAAACCGCGAAGGGACCTTTAGGGTTTTCTAGTCGAGCGGTAACCCATTCGAATTTTGAGGGCTAAATAATAAAAAAAAAATAAAAAATAAAAAGAGAAAAAATGTATCTATCATTAATTAAGTATTATATCTGTTTAATAAGAATGCTTTGTAATTAAAAAAAAAAATTTAACAGATGTTGATTTTTTGATCTCATTACTAATAGAATTCCATAGTTTAGCTCCGTGATATTTTATAGATCTTTGAAGTTTCATCGTTTTGTAACGAGGAAGAAAATAATTGTCATTAGTAGACGATCTTGTTTGCTTTGCATGAATCGCATTTGTAAGTTTGAAATAATCAAGGAAGCTGGAAGGCAGCTGTTTTGCTTGAAATTTAAACATGAATAAAGCTAGCTCTAATAAATACATATCTTGAATTTTTTAAATTTTCAGTTTAGGAACTGAGGTTTCTACCCATTTCTCCCCAAAAGCATTCCGAAACTCGAACTTGGCATACCAAACAAAATGACAATCAATTTAAAGTAAACGCAAAAGCAAAGTATTGGTGTTTTATCTATGAAATCAAAAAACGAAAATATTTCCAGCACAGACTTCATTATAACACATAATCATTGAAGCAGTGAAGTTAAACACAGAAGAACAAACAAACGGTCTACAGTGGTTTCTATCTATTTGCTCTCCACCCGTACTGCAAACATACGCTTCTGCCGGCGAGCTATTAAATTTCCTCCGGCTTGAAGCTGCTGTCTCCAACATCAAACGGGCGGGATCACACCAATCATAAATGTGCAACAAAAACGTCTCATTTTTTACGCATAAATTCTGTATGTTTCAACGCAGCACAACTTTACACTTCTACTGAACATTTGCCAGAGGTGGGCACAAATAACATTATTTAAAAAGCGCAATGATCTTTGAAACCTGTAAAAGCGCAGCGCAAAATGCGCAATTTAATTTTTCAAATTTCTGAAGCGCAGCGCAACTTCCGCAAAGAACTTTTTGATTCAGTTGAAGCGCAACGCAAATCCGGAACGGCATTTTTGTACTACGTTAAAGCGCAATCTAACTTCCGCAATTAAAATTTCACAACACAATGCAAATACCGCATTTTTTTGTATTTTAGACAGAAAAAAAAGTAAATAATTTGCTATAGAAAGCCGACATTTATCAACATAACAATCGAAATAGAACAAAATTGAGTTCCATGAATAGAATTGCGCTATTAACAGAAACAAATTTTGAAAGTGCAGCGCAATTAAAGCGCAATAAATTTTAAAGACTTAGTCCGCAACGCAACTTCCGCAATGTTTCAAAAATAAACAATTAAAGCCCAACGCAACTTCCGCAATTGTGGAGGTTACGGAAGTTGCGCTTTGCCCACCTCTGACATTTGCTAAATATTCTCTTGATGATGGTCGAGGTTACACTTTACAGAGTACATCTATATGGAAATTACATTATACACGCAATTCATTTTTTACATCAATTAATCCGGCAGAACGATACAATCGCAGGAATGCGTTCATAAGGTTGAACTTGTTCATACCTTTCCTGGCCGGCTGTGTCCCACAACTGCAGGTGAATTCTTTGAGCACGGGCAGATTCTACACCAGAAGGTCGATAATTCTTAAAAGTTAAACAAACACAGCGTTAATGCGATGAGTGTTTAGACAAGAATTCTTTTGATGGTATTTCCAGGGGTTGGTATGCTTTTTTTTTCAATGCACTCAAGATAAATTCATAAGTGCTTCAATTAACGGCACTCGATCTACAGCAGTTACGGGAAAGCAGCATAATTTATCATTAACAAAAAACACGTCAATAAAATAACTCGCAATAAATTGATTTAACAGTTACTCAGACCATAATAACCAGGGCAAGTTTTTTCAATAAAGTCAATTTTTTCGAAGTAAGTAGGAATGGAGTGACTTTTTGCAATAACTCTGGATAGAAAGAGTCAATTTCATATTTTTAATTTGATTCCTCAATAAAAAGTCAATTTTTTACCGTTAGGTCAATGTTCTTTTCAAACGGCAATAAAGTCAATTTTTTTTAATTATCACTCATTTTTCAGTTTATCACCCATGAATAGCAAAAGCCAGGTGCGTAGCTAAAAATCTGCAATTGGGGGATGTTTGGGGGTGTCTGGGGCAAACCCTTAGCATTTGAAGATTTTGCAATTTTTTGCCAAAATATCTTAATTTTAAGCCTATTTTGATAAAATTAATGCTTTTAAAACGTGGCATAGAAATTAGCATTGACAGCAAAAACCTAATTAAAATAAGTGCGCAAATATAGGCTGTGTGGGTTGGGCCAACTTAATTGAAACATTTCAGTCTTTTTATTACAAGCCAGTAATGTCATTAAATCCTATATTTCGAAAAGCTCGTAAGTATTAACCTAATTTATGTGCACATTATTAAGAAAGATAATTTGGGGCAAGGGCCTAATGGAACAAGATTTGAGAAAAGTGATTGGTAATTAACTAAATAAAAAGGACTACTAGTACCGAATAGGCAGGCGCGTAGCCAGAAATTCGCAATGGGGGGGCTGTTTCGGGGGTCTGGGGGCTGAGCCCCCAGCTGCCGGAGGCCAATGGGGATCTGGGGGCAAAGCCCCCAGCCGCCGGAGGCACGGGGGTCTGGGGGCGGAGCCCCTAGCGCTCGAAAATTTTGCATTTTTTGCAAAAATAACTTCATTTTAGGGCTATTTTGATTAAAAAAAAATTTTGATTAAAAAAAATGCTTCTAAAACGAGGCTTAGAAATTGGCAGTACAAACATGATTAAACTGGTGGAATAAATGGGCTATTTGGGAGGTGGCTAATGGTAAAATGTTAGTTCTCTTGTTTAGATGCTGGCAAATTATAAAATCGAATAGTTCAATAAAACTCACACGGAGTAATCTATTTCGTATACAGTTTATATAGAAAAATAATTGGGGGGGGGCTAATGAAAAGAGATTAGAGAGAAATGATTGGTAATTAACAAATACTGAATAGCCTCCCCTCCCCCCCCCCCTATCCCTTAGTTTATAGTATATTTGTTGATGACACCTATGTTCAGCACTTTTACACTTGCGATCAAACTTGATTGCTTATTTCTTACCATTTTTCAAAGTTTTCATTTATTTGTTGGTTTTCTTTTTGACAAATTAGCCCCCCCCCCCTGAACATATGTTTCAAAAAATGTTTTAAATCATTATTTAGTCCACTCCAGTGCATAAAACAGTCTCAAAAGTGTTTAAAATGTAGTGTTTTTTCCATTCTGCATTTTGGTCGACATGTCAATGAGGGGGGGGGCTATAGCCACCCCGCCCTTCCCCCTGGCTAAAAGCGTGGTATTTTCCTTATTCGGCATTTTGGTCGGCAGTCTATTAGCCCCCCTAAACAAACGTTTCAAACTATGCTTTAAAGCATTTTTAGTCTAATCCAGTGCAAATACACAGTCTTAGAAGTGCTAAAAACGTGGTATTTTCCGTATTCTGCATTTTGGTCGGCAGTTCGTTAGCCCCCCCCCCCCCTAAATAAACGCTTCAAAATAGTCTAATCCAGTGCAAACACACTGTCTTAGAAATGCTAAAAACGTGATATTTTCCTTATTGTGCATTTTGGTTGGCAGTTCATTAGCCCCCCCCCCCCCCCCAAATAAACGTTTCAAACTATGCTTTAAATCATTTTTTAGTTTAATCCAGTGCAAAAAAGAGTCTTAGAAGTGCTAAAAACGTGGTATTTTCCTTATTCTGCATTTTGGTCGGCAGGCTAATGGGGGGGGGGGGGCTATAGCCCACCCCGCCCCCCATCCCCTGGCTACGCTACTGTGAATAGGTCCTACCCATCTATAATTTGTTTGATGAAGCCTACGTTAAGCACTTTGCATCAAGTAATTGAATTTGATTGCTTATTTTTAGCCATTTTTAAAGTTTTACTGGTTTGTGAGCTTCATTTTTGACAAATATTAGCTCCCCCCTTAATGTTTTAAAAGTGGCTTTAAACCACTCTAAAGTCCATATCACTTCAAAAGACTGTTTCAGAAGTGCATAAAATGTGGTATTTTCCTTTCCTGCGTAGTTTGGTTGACAGGCCAATGAAAGGTTATAGCCTGATAGAACCCTTGGAACTATCAGAAACTCTATCCATCGATTATTCTCTGATGCTGCAAAATACTTGGTGGCTGCAGGTATAACACATCCTTGATGTTTCAAGTGACATGTATTGCACATATTGCGGAATTGTGCTATGACAGTCACATCTCACTTCAAAGATGCTAATCAGGTAATTTTTAAAGGCACTATTAGTTACCCTCCAAAGCCTGTTCATACCAGATGAGAATCATGGAAACTGGTGAAATGCTACTTTATATGATGCAAAAAGAATTAACCAGAAGTAAAAGTGATTGTAAACGTTTTGAAGGGTCTGGTATTTTGGTAACTCAAGCAAAAGTTAGTTCAAACTCCTGGTGTAGCTGGCCACCTAATCAAAATTAAAGAACATTAATATCATGATTTTACACTTTACCCCGTCTACCTGATGATTAGCTTGCAGTGTTACTGTTTATCACAATAGTTACCGGGAAAGACTTATTTTGCAATAGAACATAGACTTGTATTGCAAATTTCGTTGAGAATTTGAGTGCTTTCATTTATTAAATGTTTGTTTTGATATAAAATCTTGAAAAAGTCTCAAGAAAAACCTTTCACTAAGTCCAAATTTTGTCAGGTCAATAAGTCAATTTTTTTGAATTTTTAGGTTAATAAAAACTTGCCTTAATAATAACCATTAATGACATGGCTGTCCCAACGGCACAGTTCAAAAACGTAAGAGAAAGCATTAAAGCGATAATTTTTATTTAGTGATAGATAAAATGTTAGTCTTCAGCATTATTACACTTGTGAAAATTATTATTTTCATGAAGAAACTTGAAAATCAGTGACCACATAAGTCAAACAGCTCAGACATGAGTGGCCAGTGGAAACAGGCTAAAACTTATAGTTGAAAACATAGTAGTTTTAATTGTATAGGCTAATGAAAACAACTATTCAATTAAGAAGATTTTAGCTGAATTTTACAAAAGACGAGATTTAAAGCACAACCCATACCACGCGTTTCTCTCGAAAGTCAATCCCAACTGTGGTGACAAATTTACTCTCAAACACACCATCTGTGTACTGGAATAAAAACGATGTTTTTCCAACCCCTGAAACAACAAAAAGTTCAATCAACAGCTTCAAATTGAAAATAACTGTACATTATTTCACATAAAATCCAAATTTTAATTCTTTCAGTATAATGTACACTGTTCAAGGTATGTAAGTGATGAGAATTAGTTTTTAGTTTAAAAAATTCTGGCTGCGACAATCACAAAATGCATTGTATATTTGATCTTGCAATTTTGTGGTTTTCATCCATTCAAAAATTACAGAATTCTATTTTAATTTTTTTCTACGGTTGTTGAACTTCGACCATCTTTGGCAGTCTAAAACTGCTAAGCTCAGAACTAGCAGAAGTGAATCAAATGATTTGCACAGTTACTAAGTTACACTAAACAAAGTGGCATGGACAGTTGCACACTCAGTGTCTGGTGTAGCACTTAGCTTCAGGTTTCATGAGAAGTTTGAATGCTGAATCAAGATCATCTCTACGGGGCATAGAGTGATCCATGAAATCAAAATAGGACAAAACCATGATAATAAAAAAGACTAGCTGGATAAAAAGCACAACCTAAATACACAAGAATTTTAAAAAATTTCAAAAAGCGAAACAGACCACATCTGGCATGGGCTTCTGATATTAAGCAAATACACAAAATAAATGCAAACAAATCATCTAATTCATTTACTGGTACTCACCTGAATCTCCTAAAGCTAAAAACTTTATAAGGTAATCATAGTCAGTATTCTGAAGCTGCTCATTTCCACTTGACATTATGACCCCAATATTATATAGGCTGTAGACCAACAATTTACCACCTTTTGCAATCAGTTTTCTTAGTTTTGCTTAGCAGGGGGGTTGCCTGGTTGCAAATGACAATGTATATGTTAATCTGTAATCATAAGTCAGAGATTTTACTGTCTATTATTTACTAAAGTCTAAAGAACAACATGAAATATACACCAGTTAAGTCTGTAAGTCCTTTATCTGTTTATTCTGTTAAAGCTCTACCCTGTACCAGATTCCTTCCATTCATTTAGCACCAAAGGCTAGCCTAGTCATTGACAATTAAAATTTAATACCTGTATTGTATTACACAATGAAAATACCAGTATGAGACAAGTGCATATTTATGGTATTAGCAGCTTAGCCTTGTATTACATAGACCTATTGTAACCAGAAAATATTCAGGATTTATGTAGCCTTTGGTATTATTATATGCTTCAAAACTATGAATAAGATTTGATATCCACAGACTAAGTCTTATACTGTGCTAAGGGCACAGTATAAGTATCTTATATGATACTTAAAATGAAATATGATACATATGCTGTGCTAAGGGGGTGACATAAGAAAAGACAAAAGTTAAGAAGAGTAAAACAAAAAAAGGATTATTTATTCACGCATTTTTATTTGCTTTTGAATCAGGATTATGGCATGTGTTGGGGTTAGTTTTATAGTGAGGATTTGAGTTTTGAGTTACATTATTAGCATATTTTTATTATGCCATACTACGGCTTGTGCATACATTGACATACTATGCTGCTATACCTAATATACCATAAGCTTGAACATCGATACTGTAGCTGCCTTATGCCTAACCAGTGATCTTGTCACCAAGTGATTTTGTCAGTTGTCACAGTGATTTTGCAACAAACTGCAGAAAGGGTTAGGGCAAGACAGCTTTGGGGATAGTAAAACAGTTTTAGGTTTAATGACTGTTGTTCTCAGTCAATGCTTTAATTTTAATAATGCAGAATGCAATAGGCCTAGTACAATATGATTGGCAGATAGGCTTATTCCAGATTCTGTCTTTAGAATGCCATCTGTCACTTCATCACTTTGTGATGAAATGAAATCACTGGCAACTGGTAGCTGAACCTGCTTAGCAGACAATTTCAGTTTGCAATAATCTTTTTTTACTCTGTCTTGGTGGAAATCTTGGGTGTCGTTAAGCATGAACCATCGCTTTTTTAACGAAAGCTCTTCGACTTGTGTACACTGTACAGTATGAGTGTACATGCGCTCTTCTTCTCTTCGATCTAAGCCTATTCCCCAAATCTAGCTCAAACCCTAATGAGTGCACGCATGAGAGGAGCGAGACTGCGCACAATCATATATGACTGTATGAGTGGCAGAGATTCCAAAAAATGCTGACGACTAATCCTTAATGACATCCGAAATCTTAAGGTTTTGCTGAATCTATTACCGTACTGGTATTTGATGTCAAACTTAAGCAATCCCCCCAACCAAAGTCGCTGAAAGAATAAAAACTTCCCATTTTGGGTTATAATTATAATAATAGCAGCCGATCAATTGCAGAACCACCACAGTAAAGCACATACAAACCACAAAATGTCCATCAGATTCGTGAAAACGAAATGAAGGTACAAGAAACAGGTGTCAAGGGTAAGACGGAGCATAGCAAACAAGTATTCCACAAAATGAGCAAAACCACCATATTACCATAATTTGACATGGTTGCAAATATCATCCATTGTTGTAAGCAGTCAGGCAGTGCCAGTAGATAAATTCAGATTTAAAGTTTTCCATTACAAACAATATTTAAAAGTGTACTCAATAAATGCAGATAACAGTAGCATGTACAAGCATGTTATTTTTTAATGGGGTATCAGGTATGGCAATGAATATAGGCATGGTTTGATAACGTAGGCATAGCAGGCATTGCAATACTACAGACTATGCAATTCCTAACATCCTATACCATACTTGATACTATGCAGTAGACCCAAAGCACCTAAAGGTAGGCTCTTGCCCCGCAATAATTGTGGCGCAAGCTTGTTGTGCAACTATTTTTAAGCAGTTGCGCAGACGCTTGCGCCGCTAGTATTTTAGCAATTTTGAGCGCAATCACGCAACCGCAATTCAAATGCTGTAGATTAAGAATGATTGTTTTTCCATCAAATGTGATTAAAGTTAAGAAAAAAACATTTACGAGGTACGTAGGGGTAGCCAGAATTTTTGATTGGAGGGAAAAGCTATACCGCTAATCACACGCAATAACGTTATCAAAATTTTTCCAACAGGGACTTTTTATGGGACAAAGATATCGTAAAATGAAGGATCAGAAGTCAGGGACTTGGTTGGCATTTAACCTGGATTTTGCCAAAGGGAAAGGACTTGAACCAAAAATTAAAAAACTTTTCCAAAATTGCCTAAGTTGGGAGACGTGGTGAATAAATTTGTTTAACCAAAATGCATCACAGACTGGGGTATGGGGGTCGGCAGCTGGGCGATTTTTTGTATTTTTTGGGAGGGAAAAACAGCTATTTCAATACCATTTAGATCGTATTTCGCACGTTTTTAGAGTCATTTGACTTATCTAAATTTTTTTTAATTTGAAAGCCAATGGAAAAAATCAAACTTGTGAGTCTTCCCTTTACATACAGATCAAGCTCAAAAACATGTTTAAAATCTTGAATTTGGAGGTTAAATTTTGTTAGTGACTTAACTCAGATGTAAGAAGCAAGGTACGTTGCCTCTTGCAATATTTTTGGCAGTAAACAATCACTCAAATATTTGCTATGAAGGTTTTTGTTTTGTCATGAAAATAACCGAGTTTAGTAGTACATGTTCGACTAGGGGTCCAGGCCCCCTCAATTTAAATTTAATAATATTTGTTCAATGATCATTTTGCCTAGCTAGTTTGTTTTTTTTGTCAAAAGTATTTTGTCGCATAAAAACTGGCGAGGTGGATTGTGATTTTAAATTGGTGCAATAGATGGTTACTAAGTAGTCATGTTATTGCTTTAAGATTAGAGGAGGGCCTAAGGTTGCAACTTTTAGGACAAAAGCCTTGAATTTCTCCAGGGTTATACATTTAAATTGGATGCCAAAATTTGATTTGAAGGAGCCCAGGCCACCTGGTTGTCACTATTACTGTAATATTAGTCTGTTGTCAGTGATGGGCACTAGAGATGGCGCGGATAACAAAAAATGCATTCGCATGCTGTGCTGTGTCCGCAAACCTTGTCCACATGCTGCACCGCACCGCATCCAAACACAACTAAATTCACGCTGCACCGTGCCGCACCGCAAGTTATATATTCTATAATCTCCACTAACATAAGAAAAAAATTAGCTCTCTAGCTTACGACATAATAAAAAAATTGATTTTAGGGGTATCATTTTGGAGAGTTTTTAGAAGGGTGGTTCTCTCAAACCATGTCAAAATATTTGTCTAATAAACATCTGCTGATAACAAAAAAAACTAATGCCGTAGCTTGAGCCAATCAAAAATTGATTTTGGGGGGGTCCATTTGGGGGCCCCTGGGGGGGGGGTACCCCCAATGTATGTCAAAATATTTGTCGCTTAAACAACTACTGATATAAAAACAAAAATATCACCCAAGCTTGAGCTATCAATAAAAATAATTTTGGGGGCCCATATTGGGAGGTTTCTGGAGGAGTAGCCCCAAAAACTTTTGGGAGACAAAATTGCATTTGGAGCTGAACAACTTTACACAAAAATTAAATTTTCATGTTTTGTGGTTTAGAAGAGCACACAAGATTTAGAAAAAAAAAACGTGGCCAAAAATGGGTTGGTAGGGAAGAAAGGGTATCTATTTTTTGCCGTATTTAAGCTGTTTTTGAATAAGACCACTTTTTGCACCAAACTTTCGAGGTGGTTTTTGGGTCCTAAAACCGAAGTCACATGATTCATTGCCTCGAAATTTGGCACAAACTTATAACTCATTAATCTAAAACTGCTGTAAAAATTTCATACAGCTAGATCTCACTTTTCTTGAGTTTTACGTAAAAGTCTGAAACTTCGCACTTGTTAACTTCGAAAATGGCCGAGTAAAAACAAACGAACACGCGATGCAAGGTCAGTCGTTCTAATTATACTGGTTTTATCTGCCTTGTGTGTGTTTTCTATCAGTTTTTCTGCGCCATGTTTTGGCGATCAAAAACAATCTACCTGATGATCCATGAAACTACTGTACTAATCCTGAACCAATAGCCCAAATACTGGTATACCACATGCTATGCATGCTGTCACATGCTACCGGTACTACAGTCATATTTAACTGTCTAACTTGATAAGAACAACTTTACTGCCTCCCAACCTAAGCCTACATATGGGTATTCAATATTGGGTAAACTACCAGTTGCTTACTTATCCGTGAACCTGGAACCCTCTCATCATCTGCTACTACCATGTAGGCTATTCTGTCATTGCAACTTTGTGTAGCCTAGTCTTCCTACTCTACCACGGAAGGCTTTATTTCACTGGAAATTTTTATCTAGTTTTTTATTAATTCTGACTCAAATATAACACAAACTCAAATGCTTAGTCTAAAACTATTCTTAAATCGAACCCTAACCTAAACCCTAATCATAACCCCTAAAAAAGCAAATAAAAAAAGCGCGGATGAATATTTCTCATTCTCGTTTTATTCTCTCTAAGTTGAAAATTTTCGGTGAAATAGTCACTACCCTCTACCACATAGGCTACCAGATAGACAACAGACATCTAGGGCCAGAAGCCTAATGCTTTATGCCATGACCTGTTGACGAATACCATAGGCTACACTGAACTAACTCTGTCACTTTAAAATGCAAGCGTTGTACCAATACCATAGGCCTAGTGAATACAGGGCGGGTATATAAGGTATGGCTAGGCTATGTGCCGCTGCTCTGATAATTGTTTCCCACAAACTGGTTTCATCTACATTTTTTTCTGTCTGCCTTAGTTTCATCTGCTCACCAAACGTCCAAAACTTTTCCTAGCCTAGCTTACCAAAGCCAAAATCTTTTCGTTGGTGTCAAGAAACAAGTTCAGCCAACCAAAACTAAGCTTATTGTAGCCAAACCAGCCTATTTTAGGATGCTCGGAATTCTGAAAAAATATATTTGAACCGAAGGTACCTTTTACTGTTTTAGTAGCCTAACCTGATGTATCGTCACAACATGATATTGTTAGCCTATTGTCTTGAAACCATATTATCACAGAGAACTATATAAACCCAGAGAGAACACATTAACACAAGGCTGTATTACGTCACGTCACGCATGAATGAAATGCGAGAATTCTTCCTGCTTGCGCTTGGAAAGCAATGGAAGTAAACGGATATCGCCTATCGGCATAGCCTAGACCAGTTACCGAAGCAAATTGGCCCAAAAAAAATATATGGGGGTGTAGGCAACAAACGAAGTGGAATTGGAGAAAGTTAGTGATGTCTGTGTATCTTCAACTAGGTTCTTCATTCTATTTGAATAAGTTTCAGAAAATGCTCTTCAACGAGGTTCTTCATTTGCTAGATTAGCCTAATAATAATATTATATTACTTTTACAATAATTTATAATTTTGAATTTGTGGATAAATAAAAATGGAAAATTTAATGAAAACCTTGGTATCAATGGAATCCGAATTAAAAGATGTTAAAAACAATCAAAAGAAAATTATTTTGCGGCATAATGCACTAAAGGATAATCCATCGGCTGCCAGTTCTGAAAATGCTAGTAGCCTACCAGGCGCGTAAACAGGATTTGAAAAAGGGGGGGGCTATTTTGAAAGAGTGAGAAGTGTGCATACGACGTTGACTCGAATTTTCATTGACCTTGAATCAGTTTCAGACGGTTTGTCCGAAATTTGAGACGAAATGTCTCGGAAACATCGGAAATTCAAAGGTTTTTTCCGCCCAAAATTAGGTGATCTCCAAAAAAAAAAAAAAAAAAAAAAAAAAAAAAAGGTCTTCGCCAAAATTCAGAGTGATTTTTCTCCCAAGTTTCGCAAGTTCAAACGTCTGAGGGGGGGCTCTTTTCGTATGGGGGGGGCTATTTTCCATTTTTCACAAAAAATCGGCCTCAAAAGCACAAAATACATGCGTTTTTGCATACTTCACAAGCCAATGGGGGGGGCTCGAGCCCCCCCCGCCCCCCCCCTGGCTACGCTACTGTAGCCTACCACTAATGAGTAGGCCTAATGTTCCTGATGGTATCTCTGAGTCAAACAAGGATGACCACAAAAACTACTCTTCATCAACCAGCAATCAAGCTACACAAAACGTACAACCAGAAAGAATTGAGCCCAGCTTACATGAAACAGAGATAAACAAAATGGACTTGGGATTGGAAATTGCAAAACTGAGTCAACACATGGAGGAACTATACATCAAGTTCAACTTAATCCTAGCTGCTATAGCAAAACTGGAATTCTCCATTGATGAACTCGAACAATATGGACGTAATAATTGTCTGATACTTCATGGATTACATAATTTTCCCAATGCTCACAGCAATTATGACGAATTTTTGCTCAAAGTAATCACCACTTTGAATCTTCATCTAAATCTGAGTCTAGACATTGATTGTGTGGACATAGCCCACCCTCTACCAACAGCTAGAAATGGTAATACTCCTATTATAATAAAATTTTTAAGAAGATCAACCAGATATCAAGTTTTTAAAAGGAAACGTTTATTTTTAAGGACTGGACTGGCAGTGACAGAGTCACTGACAAAAAGAAGGCTCTCACTGCTAAATGAAGCTAAATCATTGCTTGGTGACAAAAACGTTTGGACTTATAAGGGAACAGTGTTTACCAACATCAATTCAAAACATGAAAAAATAGTCTCTCAAGAAGCCCTCTACAAATTGGTGACTGAACTTGGTGATTAAACTCAGATATCCACGATGTTGTAAGTGACTATGCTGTTATTGCAATAAGAATAAATGCTAATACAGCATACCCACTGTGCTTAGTTGATCAGTTTCCATTTATGAAAGCAAATAGTTCAGAGTGCAACATTTGTAACAAAACATGTGGCAGTCGGCCTGCTGTAAAGTGCAGCAGTTGTTTAAAGTGGCAACATACTAGATGTACAAAGCTTACAACAGTGCAAATTTCGCTTTACCTTAACTCAAACACATCCTACATCTGCTCAAAATGTCTAATTGATATTTTACCTTTTCAACAAGTTTGTGATGTTGAATTTAAAGAAATGTTTTATCAGAATATTTTTAAGCAAATTACCAACACTCTTAGTAATGAACCAAACCTAGATGATCTAATAAAACCTAATTGCAAATATCGGGGTGTTGAATGGTACAAAAAGTGTTTAACTAACTCAAAAAATCAAAATGGCCTGTCCATAATACATTTCAATGTTAGATCTATTGTCAAAATAAACACATATTAGAAGAACTTATTATGAATTAGATAATTTTCCTGACATAATAACTATATCTGAGGCTAAGCTCGATAAAAACAACATTAATCATGCTTCAATTCAAAACTATAAGTTTGTTTTCTCTAACTCCACTACTAATGCAGGAGGAGTAGCAATTTACGTATTAAATAACTTAAAATATTCAAGAAGGCATGATTTGGAATTTCAATCAGCTGATAGTGAAAGTGTTTTCATTGAATTAAATTTAGCTGCTAACAAAAAAATTATTGTTGGTTTGTTATACAGGCATCCTGCTAATACTTTTAATCATAGGTGGGCACAAGTCCGTTAATCGTTAATCCGTTAATAACGAAGCTAACTTTTTCATCAACTCGTTAATCCGTTAAAAAGTTTTTTCATGTTAACGGACTAAATTAACTTCCCTTAAAATGAACGTTAACTTAACGACAATGGTTCATTAACTTACGTTAAGTTGCGTTAACATAAGGTTTTCATCGTTAATTTCTTGTACCACCCACTCATCGTACCGGTACAAACCAATTTGCGCTGTTAACACTTGTTGCGTAATTAGCACGAGTTTTATAAAAGAAAAAGCGAAGGAGCTGCGAGATAAACAAGCGAGCGCGGGATCAAATGAGCAAGCGCAATAAGAAATGCTGCAAATATAATTTTAATCATGCAAGTATAAAGTGGGTTAGATCTTAGATGAGTTGAACTGCAATACTGCGATAGACCCATGATGCACCCATGAATAATCTGTTTTTGGTGGTAAGATGGAAGTGACTAGCGTGGCAGCGTTAGCAAGGAAAGTGGACATGGATAGTTAGTTAGCCTAACCTATTCCAGAAATGATCTCGATTATAATCGTAGTCTACAATCACTAATTTGTAATCGATTACGCAATTTTCAAATTATCGTACTCAGAAATCAATTACAAACGATCGTAATCTACGAATTGCAGATAATCGAGCCATGGCTGGCTACTACTATTGGCTAGGCTTCCACTACCAAGCAAAAGCGTGAATGATGATATAAGTATAAACTCTATCATGGGAGGGGTACCGTGGACCAACTACAGAACAGAATGCAAGTGCAAGACATGCATGATTGCAATTTTAATAACAGCTTAATAATATTGATAATGCAAAACAGAATTGCAGGGTAGATTGCAGAAAAAATGCAGGATAGATTCCGACTTCGTAAGTGCTGTTACAAAAGTTATTTTTAAATTTTGGCGAAGCGATGTAATCGTAATAGCGATGATTAAAGGTGAAATAATCGCAATGGAAAATCGATTGCATGGGTGCGTATTTATAATCGTAATCGGCGGAATCGATATAATCAAACCAAAGACCATTGAAAGAACAGAATGTAGGTACCGGTACTAAAACATAGCTGTAAAAACAGTGTTTATTTTGAGCTAAGTGTTAATGTCATCCAAAAACTTGGAAGTGTTTGCATCCACGGATCGCGGATGGTTTCAAAACGTGAAATCTACGTAGGCCTACACTGTACAGTGGTTGGTGATAGGACTAAAACGAGAATGAATGACGAATATTCATTCGCAATGTTTTTAGTTACTTTTTTAAGAGTCAAGATTAAGCTTTGGGTTAGGGTAGATCTTGACACCGTCTAGAAATTGTTTTGCAAGCCATAGCTTAAATAGTTAATTTTAGATACTGTTGTAGCGTGAAAGCACAGAGACTTAACGTAATAGTGTCGTAGCACTGAGTAAGCAACCGTCTCTATCTAACAGTTTCCATGATGTTTAATCGTTTACGTACCATCTGGCCTAAAGGCTACCAGCACGGAAGCCCAGGGAAGAGCCACCAGAAGGGCGACAACTTAAAAACAAGCAATGCGAAAAAATGGCTCTTCTTGGGCTTCTGCGCTGGTAGCCTTTAGGCAGGGCCACCGAGAGGGGGGAAGCGAGGTGAGACAATGACCCCAGTGCCCATGGAGTTTAGGAGGCCCATTAGGGGACCCATGGGCTTCAAGGGGCCGTTGGACTTCAGAGGGCGTATGGAAATGACACTGACAAATCAGTTTGTGGAATATCGAGGAACTTTTTTGGGGAGGGATCACATCAAAATCCGAAGAAAATTGTGGCATTTTCCTCTTCTTTTTTGAAGTTCACAAAGCTGGAGATGCCCAATATTTGAGCTGACCCTGAGCCTACGTTTGGCTCTCGGCGCCCCTACAAACAATTAACGATATATCTATTGCTTTTTGAGGCAAATAAAAAGCTGCAGCCTCATAAGCATAGGCGTAGCCAGGGGGGGGCCCAGGGGGCCCGGCCCCCCCCCAATCAAAACTCCACTAACGACAAAAAGTTATGACAACATAGCCTGACGATGTTTAGTTGCAGTTTTTTTTCAATAATTGCGCACATAACAGTAATTAAACAGTAAAGTAACAGTAAAGCTAACGGTTTCGGCCGAAAAACCACTCTCAATTTCGGTGAAGACCTTTTTTTTTTTTTTTTTTTGGAGATCACCTGAATTTGGGCGGAAAAATCGTTCGAAATTCCGATTTCGGCTGAAAAATCACTCTTAATTTCGGTGAAGACCTTTTTTTTTTTTTTTTTTTGGAGATCACCTGAATTTGGGCGGAAAAATCGTTCAAATTTCCGATTTCGGCCCAAAATTCACTCTCAATTTCGGTGAAGACAGCCGAATTTTTGAGGGTTTGGGCCCCCCCCAATCAAAAATCCTGGCTACGCCTATGCTCATAAGTCTATTAATTATCGCTGTTCGCAACCTCAAAAGATTTTCCGGTCGCTGCTTTGTTACTGCATATGAGCTTATTATTATCTTGAACGTAGATTAGACTGTAAAATGTAACTTCCAAAACACAAAAGACCACCATAGCAATAAATTTTTCCGTACAATCAGCTCAATACGTGATTACGCGTGTTCTAAAAGTCAATGAACAAAATGAAATGTAAATTATTTTCAATATGTTAACGGATTAACGGACTTCATTAACTTCCGTTAATTTCAGCTGAAAATAACGAATTAACTTTAACGGAGGTATGAAGTTTGCTGACGGACTAGTGGTTAACGAAGCTAACGTTTTGCATCAACTTGCCCATCTATGCTTTTAATAAATTTCAGGATCTGTTATTGCAAATACTCAATAAAATGGATCTTGAAAAGTATGACTATTTTCTTTGCGGTGATTTCAATATCGATATTTTAAAACATGACAGTAAAAAAAAATATAGGTAATTACCTTAATGCATTATATTCTGAAGGATGCAACAATGTCATAAATAAACCTACCCGCATAACGGAATCTAGTGCAACGCTGCTTGATCACATGTATACTAACACAACTAACAGCATAACCAACAGGGGAATTCTGACTTATGAAATCTCAGATCATTTACCAAGATTTTGTATTTTAGCCAAAAGGCCTTTATACTGTTGTGGCGTGTCAAAAGGGAGCGCGCTCCGATTGCGGTTAACCGGCTCGGTTGTACAACCTCTGAGCTGCTATGATCTGTTGACTTATAATATAAAGCTATCGGTTCCAATTATCTTTCATTTGAGGTTTCTTCCATGCTAGTTTCCACATCGCCACTGAATGAAGCAGGAACTGCAACACACTTCCCCCTTTCTGAAAGCAGTGGTACGAAGGGGCCTGCTAACGTCGTCTCGAGCGCCGACCATCCAATCACGTCGGGGTCACCAGTGTGGCGTGTCAAAAGGGAGCGCGCTCCGATTGCGGTTAATTGGCTCGGTTGTACAACCTCTGAGCTGCTATGATCTGTTGACTTATAATATAAAGCTATCGGTTCCAATTATCTTTCATTTGTGGTTTCTTCCATGCTAGTTTCCACATCGCCACTGAATGAAGCAGGAACTGCGACACTGTGCTCCTGACAAAAAATGATAAGAGACCTCAAAAAGTTTAATAGAGATAACTTTCTTGATGACATAAGCAACTTATCACTCAAAACTAATGCGCTGATTTTAGGTAACAAAAACTACTGTTCAAATAAGGCCATGACTCAATTCTTAGAAGGATTTTCAAAAATAGTAAATCAGCATGCACCTCTTCGACCTCAAACAAGAAAAGAAATTAAACTAAATGCAAAGCCTTGGCTCAGTAACGGAATACTAAAATCTATTCAAACAAAAAATGCATTATTTAAAAAATGTTATTAAAAAAATGATCCAGTTTTGATAGAAAACTACAAAAAATACTCCAACAAATTAACCTCCATCAAAAGAATAGCCTAACAAAACTACTATGCTCACATGATACAGTTACATAAAAATGATCTTTCAAAACAATGGCGATTAATAAACCAAATTTTAGAAAGAAACAACAAACACAAGGCATCAATAACTATAAACTAATAAATGAAAAAAATGAAAGTCTAACCAGTAATGTAGAAATATGTAATAATTTAAACTCCTATTTTATAAACATTGGCCCAAAAATGGCATCCAAAATACCTGAAACTGAAACACCAAACACTATTTCATCATCACCAAATTCCTTTTTCTGTGAGCCTTGCACAGAAGGTGAAGTCTTTCGAGAAATAATGCATTTAAATGGAAAAAAATCAGTTGGAATCGAAAATATTCCCATCAAATTTATCAAAATGTCGGCTGAATATACTTCATCTGTTTTAGCTGACATGTATAATAAATGTATGCAAGATGGTGTATTTCCCTCAAAATTAAAAATTGCTAAAGTAATCCCATTTTTTAAGAACGGGTGCAGATACACAGCCTCAAACTATCGTCCCATCTCAGTTTTATCACCCTTTTCCAAAATATTTGAAAAAATTATTTACAATAGACTAAACAACTATTTTAGTAACCACAATATTTTAACAAATGAGCAATTTGGTTTCAGAGTTAAGCATTCAACTAGTCATGTAATTTGTGATGTTACAAACAAATTGCAAAACTCTTGTGACAACAAAAAATTTACTTGTCTTATCTTGTTAGATTTATCGAAAGCATTTGATACCGTGAATCATAAAATCTTGCTAAGCAAACTTGAAAAATATGGAGTGAGAGGAAACTCTTTAAAATTAATTAATGACTATCTAACAAACAGAAAACAAGTTGTTCATGTTAATAACACCTATTCAGACCAGCAAAGCATAGTATGTGGAGTTCCACAAGGTTCTACCTTGGGACCATTATTGTTTTCAGTATATATTAATGATCTACCAAATGCTTCAAAATTTGAAACGCGACTGTTTGCTGATGATACAGCGCTGTTCCTATCTAATGACGATTTAAAAACCCTAGACAACATGTAAATTATGAACTACTTAACATAGAAGCATGGTTAAATGCCAACAAGTTATCCTTGAACTATTCAAAAACAAAGTGTTTACTTATAAAGCCCAAGACTAAAACTTCTCAATTGTGCAAATTTGCTGTTACAATAAAAGGCATTGAACTAGAAAAATGCCAGTCAGCCAAATATTTAGGAATAATATTGGATGAAAACTTGAATTGGGAGCCACTTATTCATTTTTTTAGGGAAAAAATTGTCTCAAGCAGTTGGTATTATTGCAAAAATGCGCCATTACCTTAACCAGAAAAATCTGATTAATTTGTATTATGTCTTCTTTTATTCACAAATACTGTATGGTATTCTTGGCTGGGGTTGTGCATCTCAAACTAGGAAAAGACCCATTCAAATCCTTCAGAACAAAGTATTAAGAATTATCAACAAAACTTCCTGGAAAGACAAAATAATGAACACCACATTGTACTACAAATATAAATTTTTGAAAATTGATGATATTTATAACTATCAAGTTGGAAAGTTTTTCTCAATGATATAAAAGCATTGCCTCAGATTTTTGAAAACTACTTTTTATCCCTTGATCTAGCTCACAATTACAACACTAGAAGTAAATCTAACAAAAATTATTTTCTAGACTTTGTGAGAACTAATTCTGGAAAAAATTCACTTAAATTTAAAGGGGTCCAACCTTGGAATAATATACCTTCAAAATTAAAATCATTCTCGTTTTTTCGGTTCAAAAAAGAATACAAGAAGATATTGTGTGAACAGTATAAGTAAATAAAAAAATCAAACCAATTGCTTCGTGCTATCTAGATTAAATTTGAGTTTGTTGCTATAAAAGGAAAGTTGAAACTGCTGAATTATCAGAAGGCTGGCTATTTCACAGTTATGACTTTGTACATGAAAGTGTATTGCATTGTCGTTTTGAACTTGTATATATTGCTCAGCAAACTTGTTTATAGAGCTACTTTTTTGCAACAATTGGCTGCTACCTTTATTTTATTACATGGTGCCTTGTAATTCTTGCTTGCATTTCTTATTGCCATTTACTTTAGGTTCAAAAAAAGGATACGTGTGGATGTGCTACCTTAATTAATTAATTTTTTTTTAAATCAATCTTTAATTTATTTACACTGTCAATAACAACAAGATGACAATTCTATTGAGACATTTACTACAATAATTCTTGACAAGAGGGAGGCAATGAATTGATCTTTAGGTATCTGATTCTGCAGCCCCCATGTTCATCCAGAGAAAAACTTAGTTTATTAAGGTTACCTCTTATTCATTAAATCAAAAACAGGATAGTGCAATCATAATATGAAATGTAAATTTTCAACTATAATTTGGTGAAAGATATTTCTTGTGTTTGTTTTTGAAGAGTCTTGTTAAAGGATTTTAAATTTTTGGTGGGTTGTTGTTCTCGGTTTTGACTTCTTGATCTTTAATGCATTGTTGAGATTGAGTGGTCGAATGTCGGGGACTGTATAAGTTATTCCGTAGTGGGTCGGATGCTCTGGTAGCGCATGAGGAGTTTTTTTTTTTTTTGTTTAATTCTTTTTTTTTTTGTTAGTGAGAAATTTGGATGGAAGGTTATCAGTAAATTAAATCTGTTCCTTTTAAAGTTTGAGGGTGTGCTCCCTGAATTAAATTTAATACTCTGTACGACTTGAATTTATATTTTAAGTTTATTGCCAAAAAAAGAGAGTATGATTGCTGTTGAATTATCAGTAGGCTGACTATTACATAGTTATGACTTACTGCATATAACAATGTTTTCATTGTCTTTTTCGAACTTGTATATGGTGTTTTTTTGTTTTTTTTTTTGCAGCTGTTGACTACTATGTTTATTCCACGGTGCCTTGTTGTTTTTTTTTTGGCTTGTTTTGCTTGCTCTTTTCTTATCACCATTTGCTTAAGAATTGAAGTCTGAAGTGGGAGTGTGGGTGAAGCTGACTTGATGAGCACTGCTCCTTCGCTTCATCCACAGTATGCATAGACTGTGGTTTCGCATTGTTCAGCTTTTACAGATGTCATTGTGTGCCTCTTTTTGTGCATGCTGAAAGAATAAACTACTGACTGACTGTGATATCAAGGAAAGCTTGTTTCCTTGAATGAATTAGGATTTTTAGTAAAAGACGCCTTCCTTTGGCCGCAAATGCTAAATTTTGCGGTTTCTAGCCATTATTTTAATACCGGTATCAGTTATTTATCAAAGGCAATAAATTGATTGGAGGCATAAGTTGAAATATCGTTTTTGAGGAAGCTAAATCACTGCTGTAGCTGCAGACCGAGCGGTTTTAGCCTATTTTGGATGTACTATGGCTTAAAAGTGCTATAACAGTGTGAGGTAAAAATGCTTTCTGATGTGTTAAAATATGACAAGTCACTCTTAATTTAACATTGTAGTCCTTGTATAAGACAATCAAGTTTTAGCGACAAGTTTAAGGTTTCCTTTCACAGATGCTGGACCTGCATGATGGTTAAATGCACTAATTAAGGCAGCAGTTTTTAGTCGCATTGCATTTATAGTTTCTCAGAGTATAGTTTTATATGTTATGCCCTATACAACTATTATAACAGTGCCTGTTTGATATCTACTTATCTTTATAAAAACTATATTTTTCCAAATTATATAGGGTAATAGGCATTGTGATGGTATTTTTGTTTGTTCACTGTCCTTTGCCAGACAGAGTTTTTCACAAAATCTTATTTATTTTGCCTACAGATGATTGTGAATTATGAACAAGCCAAAGGATAAAGATAATTATCATATTCTTCTCTGAAGTTTAAGATAGACCGTTACTTCTTTGAATTGCATCAATTCAAGAAATTAAACATGGAATCGACTTCTGAAATGTTTCTGCAAAGTTTAAGAGTGGTTATATGTTATCCAAGAAAACAGTATTTTATCAACAGTTTACAATTTCTAATCACCATAGCCTACAATTTCCATTCATAATCAAGACATTCCAACTTTGATCCAATTTGTTTCCGTATGTTAAAAAATAGTGGTATGCAAGTGTTTTAACCACGACTTGGTAGGTGTTAGATCTGAAGTCAAAATAATTAAAAGCTTTGTATTGTCAATTTTGTCATGTTTTTTACTATCACCGTGAGTAGGCCTGGTGGCTCTTATCCAAAATGTGAATATACAGTTGTAGACGACGCGAAATCTCTTCTGTCTGCCGTGTCTGACGCCTCTACACGCGTTAACTTATCTTCTTATATTGTCAACGGTTTCTGTAGAAAGTACGCCAATTAGCAATTTCGGAATAAAAAACGAACGTAAATATTACTGCGCAGCACCAAATAACTCCCACAATTTGAACACACACAGTACGCCTAATATCCAAACAGAAAGTAACAACTACGGTATAATTACGATTTAAGAATCAGACTGAGAATACTGATTAGAATAATTGCAATAAAAAATCAAACTCACCGATGGTTTCGTCTTCAGGCAGACAGTAAGCTTTAACTCCAATGAAGTCTTCAAAGAATGCAATCTCTGAAGTGGGCCCCCGGGAAACGGTACGGAAACACTTGATGAGAGGACAATAGTCCAGTAAATAATTCTCAAACTTGAGCAACAGCTCAGGGGACAAAAGGTCCAAGTATAAAGAGCAACAGCTCAGGGGACAAAAGTCCAAAATATAAATAAGATGGGACCCACCCAGGACAAGTTTAAGACCTCGAGGAAGGACTGCAATTCTGAAACTCCAAAGCTTGCTAAATTTCTGTAACAATCCAATACTTAATAATTTCAAATTTAAAGATTCTTGGTAATTCTGAGTGTAAAATTTTAACGTCCTTCCTCGACTACAACCAAATTTGACTGACCCAGAACAAAGGAGTTATAGCGCGAAAATTCAAGAAAACGGTTTCAAAAAGTTGCGCAATAGATAATTTGCATACAGTAGAAAAGGCGCGGTAAAACGCTTAATCGCTGACATCACGTGCGTTGTGTAGCATTACATCATTGGAAATCCTTAGCAGCCAAATATACACGAAAAGCTAAATGCAGTAGAGCGAGTGTTCGAAACCAGGTATAAACAAGAAAACATAAGCGACGTTACACTCCCCCTAAAAATGGGTACTCTAGACATTTTTATAACACTAAGTCGCGAAAGTCGTATTCAAAGAACACACAAAGACAAAATTTAAACAGAGCAAATTTAACGTATAACATGTAGCACAACAATAAGCAGGTTATTCAAAATCAGTCGTGAGTAACAACAGGGCATAACTTAGCTATAGGCCGTTTAACAACACTTGTTTGAGTCTTGACTAGAACAGTCCTAACTAAGCCATGTTTATCAGGATAAGTTTCAAGGATTCTACCCAAAACCCATTTGGAACGCTGCTGAGTATCTTCCACAAGAAGTACAACATCATTGACTTGAAAATTCCGTTTCACTTCAAACCATTTTTGTCGTTGTAACAAATTAGGAACGAACTCATCCATCCAACGTTTCCAAAATTGATTGGCAAGATACTGTATTTGTGCCCATCTTCTTTTGACATAACAATCGTTTTTTGAAAATAGACCAGGAGGCAGATTCGGATTGCTTCGCAGCAATAGCAAATGGTTCGGAGTAAGAGGTTCCTGGGAAGTGTCAGAAACTGAAACTGGAACCAAGGGTCGAGAATTGATTATACCCTCAACTTCAGCCATCAAGGTGAGACAACTTTCGTCATTTAAGGATTGCCTTTCTAAGATGCTTTGCAAGATTCTACGAGTAGAGCGGATCATACGCTCCCAGGCACCACCCATATGACTTGCCGTGGGAGGATTAAAACTCCAGGTAATATTCCTTTGCAAACAGTACTCTTGCACCCTATTTGAGTTCAATTCTTGCAAAGATTCTCGCAACGTTTTGGAAGCGCCAACAAAATTAGTTCCGTTATCGCTAAAGATTTGCTGCGGGGCCCCTCTACGGGCAATAAATCTGCGCAACGCATTAATGAAGGAGTCTGCATCCAGAGAATGAGCAATTTCTATATGAACTGCACGCATGGTTAAACATGTGAATATGCAGCCATACCTCTTGACAGTGCTGCGCCCTTGCTTGACTGATAAGGGTCCAAAATAGTCTACGCCTACATTAAAAAATGCAGGTTGGTCGAATTGGAGCCTGCATGATGGAATATCAGCCATTAATTGCTTCCCAACGGCAGAATTCCTTCGCTTGCACCAATAGCAATTTCCAATCGATTTTCTCACTGCGGCTCCCCCCTTTATTATCCAAAACTTGCGGCGGAGAGAAGCCCAGGTGTGGCTGGAACCAGAATGGCCAACCTCAGCGTGATGTTGACGAATAACAAGTTCTGTGAAGTGCGAAGTTTGAGGTAAGATAATGGGATGTTTCACATCTAATTCAAATGGGGCTTGTGTTAATCGACCTCCTACCCTCAGGACACCATCAATTACAACGGGTTGCAGTTTTTGAAGATGCCGGGGTAAAGATTTTATCGGTTCTTGTTCTTGATTACTTGAAGTAAAGCAGTATGGAAAATGTTGGCGTTGCAAATGCTTAATCAACATCTGCTCTGCAATTTGTAATTCTTGTACGGAAAGAGGTTCATTACAGTAAAGTGGTTTTCCAAATCTTCGTTGCTGTAAGAATGTAATGAATCGCCATAGCCAAGCAGTTTTCCTTTTAAGCTTGTACAAACTTGAGCAATGACTTGTAAGTTTGTCGATGGCATCCAGCTCTCGATCCACTTTGATGGTCGCTTGTATGATATGCGTTTTAGCACCAAGAAACTCGGACGGTGGCTCATCTACAGTTTGCTCAGAATCGGGCCACTCAGAATGAGGCTGTGACAAAAAAGGCGGTCCCTTTAACCAATTCTCCGAAATCAGTTTGCTCGCCTCCACCCCTCTAGAAGCAATGTCAGCTGGATTCTGCTTTGATGGCACGTGATGCCATTGTTCAACACTGGTGTGATTTTCGATAATAGCCAAGCGATTGGCTACAAACACAGGGAATCTTTTGGTGCTGTTCTTTATACAGTATAGAACCGCAGTAGAATCAATCCAAAAATAAGAAGAACCCACCGGTAGATCAATTTCCTTCCTAACTAGCACATCGAGCCTAACGGCCAACACAGCAGCGGTCAATTCCAGGCGTGGGATTGATACAGATTTTACTGGCGCTAGTCTTGACTTGCCAATGATGAACGACAAACAAACTGAGCCAAATTCGTCCTCCAACCTCAAGTAAGAGCAAGTTCCGTAGCCGTAAGAAGATGCATCGGCGAAGTGGTGTATTTGCACAGACACGACCTTTCCGAATTCTGAGGGTTTGAAACATCTTGGAACCTTAACTGCGTTCAAGTCATGAAGAGCTTCGATCCAATCTTTCCATTGTTCGAGTTCGGGTTCACCAATGGGATCATCCCAACCTAAATTTTGCTTGCAGAGTACTTGTAAAAGTCGTTTGGCTTTCAAAAGTACGGGAGCAACAAAGCCAAGTGGGTCATAAAGACTTGCAACTGTAGAGAGGATTCCTCGTCTCGTAGATGGCTTGTGCGTAAGTTTTACATCGAACGTGAATTGATCGTCATTCACATTCCATTGAATGCCCAAAACTCTGTCATCAGTTGGACCTCCGACAAGATATTGTTGAGCCCTTTTCGATCTTTCACTCTCCGAAATTTCATTCAACACCTCTTCATGATTTGCAATCCATTTGGTTAAGTGGAAACCTCTACGAGCCAGGATACTTGTCAAGCTATTGTAAACGTAGATTGCATCTTCAACAGAAGGAAGAGAGACGAGGCAATCATCAACGTAAAAATTGTTGTTGATGATAGAGGAAATAACAGGCTTGTATAAATGTCCAAACTCAATAGCAGTTTGACGCAAACTAAAGTTGGCACAACTTGGAGACGATGTCGCTCCAAAGAGATGGACCAGCATCTGACATACAATGGGTTCATTGTTCAAATCTCCATCTTTCCACCAAAGAAATCGCAAGGCATTCGTGTGTGAAGGCTCCACTCTGACTTGGTGAAACATAGCTTCCACGTCAGCAACTAGGGCAATCTTGTTCTTTCGAAAACGAATCAGTACTCCAACTAGATTGTTCATAAAGGTTGGGCCCTTCATCAACGTATCATTCAAAGACAATCCGTGGTATTTAGCTGCACAGTCAAATACAACTCTCACCTTTTCTGGCTTGTGAACATTAGTTACCGGATGATGAGGTAGATACCAAATCGGGTCATTTGATTCAGTCAGGTAAGCTTGCTGCACCTCGCGAGCGTAGCCTTTAGAAAGATAAGACTCGACAACTTCGGCATACTTCACTCTCAAATTATCATCACGTTGAAGTCGTCCTTTCAAGCTAGTGAGTCTACGTTGAGCTAAGGGTAGATTATTGGGAAGCTGATTCTTATAAGGTTCCTTCCATAGCAGAGGGAGTTGGTAGTGGCCATCAATAGTACAGATTTCTGATTGCATCAAGGTGTGTGCTAAACGATCTTCTTTAGAAAAGGAATCGTCAAATATCGAAGTTCCTGGTTCAAATTCAGTTTCCCACATTCTTGCTACCATCTCTGTTGCGTCTTTCTTGACGATGAAATTTACAGTGCAATTACTTCCTTGGGAAGGCGATAAAGACGGCCCTAAAAGCGACCATCCAAGTGGAGTCTCAATAGCACAAGGCGTGCCTCGAGGTCCTCTCCTAGCGCTGTAAATGCAAAAGAGCTCTGGGACATCGGCTCCAATTAAGAGATTGACAGAAGCGTGAGGGAGTGACTTCAAATTTATATCCTGTAAGTGCGGTAACTTACATACTTCCGCATCAACCGAAACGTTGTTAGGCTGGACAGGTATGTTTTCGACGGAATGTACATTGGATAATGAAAAAGAACTGTCGCTATCCAAGTCAGATACAACCAGATTGCAAGAAACAGAATCCATGTCATTAGTAGTTCCAGTAATAGTTTTGAGTTGTAACCTTTCCCGAGTGCCAGAAGCCTTTAACTCTTGCAATAAAGATCGTTTGCAGAATGAGTGAGTTGATCCCTGATCCAAAAAGGCGTAGGTAGAAACAACATTTTCACCGAAGGACACTCTAACAGGAACGATACAAAGGTAAACGTGGGAATTGTCCGAATTACTGCAAGACTCTGACTTGGTAAATCCGCAAGTCACTGGCACAACCGCCTTATCCTCTGAAGACGTCTTTGGAGGGTGCTCCTTTGTCGTAGCAAATTTATGCAACAGAGTGTGATGATATAACCCTTTGCATCCAGTCACTGAGCAAAGTTTACTCCTCTTGCACTCTCGTGTTTTGTGCTTCGAGCTTAAACACTTATGACACAACTTGGATTCCTTGACAAAGGAGATACGATCCTCAACAGGTATTTGCTTAAAGTCCTTGCAGTCAAAGAGTATGTGGGAAGTGTTCTTACAATACCAACAAGAACCAACCTGAGTAACGTGTCTGGAACCAGAGATAGAAGACTTGGAGTTGACATTCGCAGATGTCTTGGACATGACCGATCCGAATGAAGAAGCCTTTGTTTTCGTGGATGTAGTCTTAGGATGGAGAGAGCGAAGACCAAAGAGAGAGTTTACTTCGTCTGATTCCTTGCGAACAAAATCCACAAAATGTAAGAAATTGGCAAGATGTCCAAGGTAATTCTGGATTTGAACAGACTTGCTGACCCAACGCTTTTTAAGATCGTAAGGCAATTTGTTCACCAATTCTGTCAGCATATCTAAAGAGTCTAGACTGGTATATTGTCGTATGTCCTTTACAATTACGCCAGTTTTTTCGAGAAGTTCTGCAAAACGTCTTAATTGCTTTCCATCGCCAGATCTTACTGAAGGAAATTTTTTCAATCGCTGCTCGCACGCATCAGATATAACCCATGGTGAACCGTATTCTTTGTTTAGTCTTTGCTTAGCCACAGTATAAGGTTGAACTTCGCTAGTAGCAAAGTGTTCTATGCGATCCTTAACATCCTTTGAGCAATGTTGCGAGAGCAGGCAAATCAAAGTCTTCTCGTCGCGCACTCTCGGTTCAATGTGCGTTTCAAAATTGTTCATAAAGGCTTTGTATTCCAGAGGATCGCCAGAAAACTTTGGAAACTCCGGACGAGGAAGAAACAAGCTGTCGTAATTCACGGAGTTTTGATTGTACACACCAGGATAAAGTAGCGGTGAAACGTGGCTATAGATTGGTAAATCTGCACTACTGGGCGGCGGACCCAAAGGGTTAGAAGCAGGAAGTCTGTTGAAGTTATAAGAGTGAGCAACTGAAGGAGCCACTTGCATATGAGATGATCCAGCGGAAATATCAGGATGTGCAGGCAGGGGATCGTGAACATATGAGGAGCTCCAGACTTGACAGGTGGAAGAGGATGATTGGATGGGTGGAAGACCCAGGACTGGACCAGTAGACATGGAAGACTGGACGGGCGGAAGACCCAGAACTGGACCAGTGGACATGGAAGACTGGACGGGTGGAAGACCCAGGACCGGACCAGTGGACATAGAAGACTGGATGGGTGGGACACCCAGCACTGGACCAGTAGACTTGGAAGACTGGACGGGCGGAAGACCCAGGACCGGACCAGTGGACATAGAAGACTGGATGGGTGGGACACCCAGGACTGGACCAGTAGACATGGAAGACTGGACGGGCGGAAGACCCAGGACTGGACCAGTGGATATAGAAGACTGGATGGATGGGACACCCAGGACTGGACCAGTAGACATGGAAGACTGGACGGGCGGAAGACCCAGGACTGGACCAGTGGACATTGAAGACTGGATGGGTGGGACACCCAGGACTGGACCAGTAGACATGGAAGACTGGACGGGCGGAAGACCCAGGACCAGACCAGTGGACATAGAAGACTGGACAGGCAAAAGATCCAGGACCGGACCAGTAGACATGGTAGACTGGACAAGCGGAAGACCAAGGACTGGACCAGTAGACATGGTAGACTTGGCTGGCGGAAGACCCCCCAAAGACAAGGTGTTACTTCCAGAAAGATTGTTAGAAAGGAGCGAAGATGATCGAGCAAAGGTTAGTTCAGAACAGGTTTTTGGAACGACAGTTTCAACAGTGTTTTCGTTGTCACTACTCAAGATTGTGGTGACGTCATCACTCAGTCGCGTGGTTTCAGCAGCAAATTCATTGTAGATCTCATACTCCGCCCTTGCCAAGGCAATTTCACGATCAGCCTCTCTTTGTTCAATTTCCTTTTTAAGACGAAGCCGTTGCGCTTCTTCATTAGCTCTAAGACGAAGCCGTTGCGCTTCTTCATTAGCTCGCTCTTCAATGTGCACAAGCTTCAACTGAGCAATCTTTAACTTAGCTGTCGCCTCTAAGTGTTTAGCACTTATTCGTGAAGAGGAGCTACTAGACAACTTAGAAGAACTCCTGGAAGATCTGGAAGAATGCCGGGAAGAGCTGGGAGACACAAAACTTGACGGCCTGGGAGCAATGGTAGATGGTTCGGGAACAGCAGCAGTGGAAGATGATGGGTTATCCAAAGTTGAAAACCATTCTTTCTTTCGTAGATTAAATTCGTGTTGATTTTGCGTTACTGCTACAATGGCCTCAGTATCTTTACGTGCGGATGCCATAGCCCCAACTAATTCGTCATAAGATTTGTCAATTTTAGCCAAAATAGCCTTAAGTTCGCTAGTATTAGGGGTACGTAATGCCATAATTTTTTCAGCAGCTAAATAATTTTCATTCAGAACGCCTTGCAATTGATTAATGGCACGCTCTACATCCGTAAGATTGGTTTCGGATGCCATAATAAACGTATAAAAACACTCCACTAACACACGCTCTAATGTAAAGTATATAAGCACAAAATAGCACAAGATAGTATAATCCAGGAATGGATTCAACAAACTCCGTACTTATTGTTACAATTAGCAGTCGAAGTCTATCGGTTCAAATTTGGATATGGTAACCACTAATAACCGGCAGTTAAATACGATCAGCGGGTCGATTGCAACAGCGCTGTTTGGAATAATATCAGTACAATTTAATAAACCGAAATACCGTATATGTTGTTGGAAATGTTCATGTGATGAATTTGAAGATGTGAACGAAGAAATCTCTTGAAAGACTGTTGTCGAAGTTGAAATTAGTATCATCAAACTTTGTAGCCAACAAGAGAAGAGACATCGAAACTTTGTAGACGACGCGAAATCTCTTCTGTCTGCCGTGTCTGACGCCTCTACACGCGTTAACTTATCTTCTTATATTGTCAACGGTTTCTGTAGAAAGTACGCCAATTAGCAATTTCGGAATAAAAAACGAACGTAAATATTACTGCGCAGCACCAAATAACTCCCACAATTTGAACACACACAGTACGCCTAATATCCAAACAGAAAGTAACAACTACGGTATAATTACGATTTAAGAATCAGACTGAGAATACTGATTAGAATAATTGCAATAAAAAATCAAACTCACCGATGGTTTCGTCTTCAGGCAGACAGTAAGCTTTAACTCCAATGAAGTCTTCAAAGAATGCAATCTCTGAAGTGGGCCCCCGGGAAACGGTACGGAAACACTTGATGAGAGGACAATAGTCCAGTAAATAATTCTCAAACTTGAGCAACAGCTCAGGGGACAAAAGGTCCAAGTATAAAGAGCAACAGCTCAGGGGACAAAAGTCCAAAATATAAATAAGATGGGACCCACCCAGGACAAGTTTAAGACCTCGAGGAAGGACTGCAATTCTGAAACTCCAAAGCTTGCTAAATTTCTGTAACAATCCAATACTTAATAATTTCAAATTTAAAGATTCTTGGTAATTCTGAGTGTAAAATTTTAACGTCCTTCCTCGACTACAACCAAATTTGACTGACCCAGAACAAAGGAGTTATAGCGCGAAAATTCAAGAAAACGGTTTCAAAAAGTTGCGCAATAGATAATTTGCATACAGTAGAAAAGGCGCGGTAAAACGCTTAATCGCTGACATCACGTGCGTTGTGTAGCATTACATCATTGGAAATCCTTAGCAGCCAAATATACACGAAAAGCTAAATGCAGTAGAGCGAGTGTTCGAAACCAGGTATAAACAAGAAAACATAAGCGACGTTACACAGTACTTGGATGTAATTTTCAATTGCTTTTAAGTTTAAACATTAAACTGCTTGCAACATTAATTATTACTTGTCGTTATGCTGAATTAATTAGTGATGAAGTAAGAAATGAAAATTGAATAAATGCTGATGCATCAACATGCAAGACTAGTATTTCTCGGAAAAATAATTCAACTAGCCTTTCACAGATAGAAATGAGCTGCAAGGCTAATGCGAATGGATCCAGAATAAACGCAGAGATACATAGCTACTGGTACTGAAAGACAGTTAAAAGCTTACAAAATTTTTTTGAGTTAAATTCAATCTAGCGCCAAGCAGCTAAACTATCGATAAGTAGCCTACTCCACAAGCAAATACGGTAAAAACCGAATAAAATCTCAGAGCGTTTTGTTAACGAATAAATAGGCTACCTAACCGACGTAATCTCAAAGCGTCTCGTTTACAAATGAATACCGATACGTAACCGAATAAAATCTTCAAAGAATTCTGTTTGCAAATGAATGCGATGTAATCGAACATTATCTCAGGACTCGTACTGTTGTAGGCTGACTTTCTAATAGGGTTTGTCATCTCTTGCTAGATTCTTCCTTGACTTTCGATGAATAAGCTAAAATCATGCAAAAATTGCTTTATTTTTTGCTGAAGCAAAACACATGTAATAAAACATATTTCAGCAATCAACGCAGTAATCCAATGCACAATTAGCAAAAATTCTTCTGTGTAACTGATGGTGAATTCAGCTTGAATTAGAACTGATTTTACTACTAGTGGTATCATAAGATGACAGTCACTGCTAACATCTTTTAGCGGTTCTGCCGTAGTCTAATGAGAAGTAAAGCAGATCGATGGTTTTACCCGCTAATATATTCGTAGTAAACATAACATACGAAATCGTTTCTCTGACTGTCTGATTAGTAAGGGAGTTAATGACGGCTCGCTCCAGCTTTATATACCAACCGCCATTGTATATCATTGTTACGTCAAGTTGACAAGAGCGTCACAGTGATAAAAAGAATGGGCAAATTTGATTGGTGCGCTGTAATTGAGAAACAATGGTGCAATTTATGGAAGCGGCAAAACGTGCTATCGCTACAATCTGCACAAGGTTATACCCTACAACGACGATACTGCCGTAAACGGCTTTTCCTGAAAAAGAAAAATCACAATAATATACAATTTTGGTAGCCTGTGCTATGCATACCGGCAGCCTAAGTCAACAACATACGTCTAATATCAGATATGATGGGTGATGGATATTGTGAGAGCGTTTCAGAACTGCTGTTAAACTAGTAAACACCTTGAGCAAGGAAGACTATGATAAATGCTTCTCACTTTTTACGTCTTCGCAACGAAACACCGACTGCAGGAATAGACTAGTGCAAATTTTAGGTGGAAAGACCAAAACAAAGCTTTAGTAGGCTAATATCGCAAAACTTTTTTTCAAAATAACCAGTTTCCTAAATCACTTGCTTTATGTACTTTTTCAAACTGTACTTCATTTGTCGCCTACACATCCATAATTTTTTTATATTTAACTTTATTTCGATGTCTAGCCTAGACTCTGTCTGCTTCCATTTACTTTCTATGCAGTCGGATGCTTAGCTGAAAGAATTCTCGCATTTCATTCATGCGTGACGTGACGTAATACAGCCTTGTGTTCTCTGGGTTTATATAGTTCTCTGTGATATTATAGGTGCATCATGACTAACCATTCTTGAAAATAAAAAAATAATTTATCAGCAATAATTGTAAAAAAATGTAAAAAATTATAGAACGCGGCGCTGCGCTGTGACGTAATGCAGATTTTAGTTAACATGCTGCGCGGCACGGTGCACCAACAACAGCGCGCGGCAGCGTACGCTGTTACCATCTCAAATAGGCACAGCAGCGCTGCTAGCGCCGCTACTTTTTTGGTAGGGGTAGCGGCAGCTAGAGTGGAGCTTGGAGCCGTAGCGGAGTTGGATTTTGCATTTTTCAGCCGGAGCGGAGTACCAATTTAGAGAAAAAATTAGGAGCCGAAGTCTGACTTTAAAGTAGTCTTTGAAGTCGTAATGATAGTTGGTGGTAGAATGAGCCACTATTTTTGCTCTTTGGAAATGGAATATCAGAGTATGTGATTACGCTTGGCTTATTTCAGGCTATTGAGCAATCAGTATCAGTAGTTTATTCTTTCAGCATGCACAAAAAGAGGCATACAATGACATCTGTAAAAGCTGAACAATGCGACAACACAGTCTATGCATACTGTGGATGAAGCGAAGGAGCAGTGCTCATCAAGTCAGCTTCACCCACACTCCCACTTCATACTCCAATTCTTGAGCAAATGACGATAAGAAAAGCGTAAGCAAAAACAAGCCAAAACAAAAAAAAACAAGGCACCGTGTAATAAACTTTGTAGTCAACCGCTGCAAAAAAAAGCACCATATACAAGTTCAAAAAAGACATTGAATACATTGTAACATGAAGTAAATCATAACTATGTAATAGTCAGCCTACTGATAATTCAACAGCAATCATACTCTCCTTTTATGGCAATAAACTTAAAATATAAATTCAAGTCGTACAGAGTATTAAATTTAATTCAGGGAGCACACCCACAAATTTTAAAAGGAACAGATTTAATTTACTGATATCCTTCCATCCAAATTTTTTCACTAACAAAAAAAAACAATAAACAAAAAACTCCTCATGCGCTACCAGAGCATCCGACCCACTACGCAATAACTTATACAGTCCCCGACATTCGACCACTCAATCTCAACAATGCATTAAAGATCAAGAAGTCAAAACCGAGAACAACAACCCACCAAAAATTTAAAATCCTTTAACAAGACTCTTCAAAAACAAACACAAGAAATATCTTTCACCAAACTAGAGTTGAAAATTTACATTTCACATGATTGCACTATCCTGTTTTTGATTTAATGAATGAGAGGTAACCTTAATAAACTAAGTTTTTCTCTGGATGAACATGAGGGGTGCAGAATCAGAGACCTAAAGATCAATTCATTGCCTCCCTCTTGTCAAGAATTATTGTAGTAAATGTCTCAATAGAATTGTCATCTTGTTGTTGTTGACAGTGTAAATAAATTAAAGATTGATTTAAAAAAAAATTAATTAATTAAGGTAGCACATCCACACGTATCCTTTTTTTGAACCTAAAGTAAATGGCAATAAGAAATGCAAGCAAGAATTACAAGGCACCATGTAATAAAATAAAGGTAGCAGCCAATTGTTGCAAAAAAGTAGCTCTATAAACAAGTTTGCTGAGCAATATATACAAGTTCAAAACGACAATGCAACACACTTTCATGTACAAAGTCATAACTGTGAAATAGTCAGCCTTCTGATAGTTCGGCAGTTGATCTACTTTCCTTTTATAGCAACAAACTCAAATTTAATCTAGATAGCACGAAGCAATTGGTTTGATTTTTTTATTTACTTATACTGTTCACACAATATCTTCTTGTATTCTTTTTTGAACCGAAAAAACGAGAATGATTTTAATTTTGAAGGTATATTATTCCAAGGTTGGACCCCTTTAAATTTAAGTGAATTTTTTCCAGAATTAGTTCTCACAAAGTCTAGAAAATAATTTTTGTTAGATTTACTTCTAGTGTTGTAATTGTGAGCTAGATCAAGGGATAAAAAGTAGTTTTCAAAAATCTGAGGCAATGCTTTTATATCATTGAGAAAAACTTTCCAACTTGATAGTTATAAATATCATCAATTTTCAAAAATTTATATTTGTAGTACAATGCGGTGTTCATTATTTTGTCTTTCCAGGAAGTTTTATTGATAATTCTAAATACTTTGTTCTGAAGGATTTGAATGGGTCTTTTCCTAGTTTGAGATGCACAACCCCAGCCAAGAATACCATACAGTATTTGTGAATAAAAGAAGACATAATACAAATTAATCAGATTTTTCTGGTTAAGGTAATGGCGCATTTTTGCAATAATACCAACTGCTTGAGACAATTTTTTCCCTAAAAAAATGAATAAGTGGCTCCCAATTCAAGTTTTCATCCAATATTATTCCTAAATATTTGGCTGACTGGCATTTTTCTAGTTCAATGCCTTTTATTGTAACAGCAAATTTGCACAATTGAGAAGTTTTAGTCTTGGGCTTTATAAGTAAACACTTTGTTTTTGAATAGTTCAAGGATAACTTGTTGGCATTTAACCATGCTTCTATGTTAAGTAGTTCATAATTTACATGTTGTCTAGGGTTTTTAAATCGTCATTAGATAGGAACAGCGCTGTATCATCAGCAAACAGTCGCGTTTCAAATTTTGAAGCATTTGGTAGATCATTAATATATACTGAAAACAATAATGGTCCCAAGGTAGAACCTTGTGGAACTCCACATACTATGCTTTGCTGGTCTGAATAGGTGTTATTAACATGAACAACTTGTTTTCTGTTTGTTAGATAGTCATTAATTAATTTTAAAGAGTTTCCTCTCACTCCATATTTTTCAAGTTTGCTTAGCAAGATTTTATGATTCACGGTATCAAATGCTTTCGATAAATCTAACAAGATAAGACAAGTAAATTTTTTGTTGTCACAAGAGTTTTGCAATTTGTTTGTAACATCACAAATTACATGACTAGTTGAATGCTTAACTCTGAAACCAAATTGCTCATTTGTTAAAATATTGTGGTTACTAAAATAGTTGTTTAGTCTATTGTAAATAATTTTTTCAAATATTTTGGAAAAGGGTGATAAAACTGAGATGGGACGATAGTTTGAGGCTGTGTATCTGCACCCGTTCTTAAAAAATGGGATTACTTTAGCAATTTTTAATTTTGAGGGAAATACACCATCTTGCATACATTTATTATACATGTCAGCTAAAACAGATGAAGTATATTCAGCCGACATTTTGATAAATTTGATGGGAATATTTTCGATTCCAACTGATTTTTTTCCATTTAAATGCATTATTTCTCGAAAGACTTCACCTTCTGTGCAAGGCTCACAGAAAAAGGAATTTGGTGATGATGAAATAGTGTTTGGTGTTTCAGTTTCAGGTATTTTGGATGCCATTTTTGGGCCAATGTTTATAAAATAGGAGTTTAAATTATTACATATTTCTACATTACTGGTTAGACTTTCATTTTTTTCATTTATTAGTTTATAGTTATTGATGCCTTGTGTTTGTTGTTTCTTTCTAAAATTTGGTTTATTAATCGCCATTGTTTTGAAAGATCATTTTTATGTAACTGTATCATGTGAGCATAGTAGTTTTGTTAGGCTATTCTTTTGATGGAGGTTAATTTGTTGGAGTATTTTTTGTAGTTTTCTATCAAAACTGGATCATTTTTTTAATAACATTTTTTAAATAATGCATTTTTTGTTTGAATAGATTTTAGTATTCCGTTACTGAGCCAAGGCTTTGCATTTAGTTTAATTTCTTTTCTTGTTTGAGGTCGAAGAGGTGCATGCTGATTTACTATTTTTGAAAATCCTTCTAAGAATTGAGTCATGGCCTTATTTGAACAGTAGTTTTTGTTACCTAAAATCAGCGCATTAGTTTTGAGTGATAAGTTGCTTATGTCATCAAGAAAGTTATCTCTATTAAACTTTTTGAGGTCTCTTATCATTTTTTGTCAGGAGCACAGTGTCGCAGTTCCTGCTTCATTCAGTGGCGATGTGGAAACTAGCATGGAAGAAACCACAAATGAAAGATAATTGGAACCGATAGCTTTATATTATAAGTCAACAGATCATAGCAGCTCAGAGGTTGTACAACCGAGCCGATTAACCGCAATCGGAGCGCGCTCCCTTTTGACACGCCACACTGGTGACCCCGACGTGATTGGATGGTCGGCGCTCGAGACGACGTTAGCAGGCCCCTTCGTACCACTGCTTTCAGAAAGGGGGAAGTGTGTTGCAGTTCCTGCTTCATTCAGTGGCGATGTGGAAACTAGCATGGAAGAAACCTCAAATGAAAGATAATTGGAACCGATAGCTTTATATTATAAGTCAACAGATCATAGCAGCTCAGAGGTTGTACAACCGAGCCGGTTAACCGCAATCGGAGCGCGCTCCCTTTTGACACGCCACAACAGTATAAAGGCCTTTTGGCTAAAATACAAAATCTTGGTAAATGATCTGAGATTTCATAAGTCAGAATTCCCCTGTTGGTTATGCTGTTAGTTGTGTTAGTATACATGTGATCAAGCAGCGTTGCACTAGATTCCGTTATGCGGGTAGGTTTATTTATGACATTGTTGCATCCTTCAGAATATAATGCATTAAGGTAATTACCTATATTTTTTTTTACTGTCATGTTTTAAAATATCGATATTGAAATCACCGCAAAGAAAATAGTCATACTTTTCAAGATCCATTTTATTGAGTATTTGCAATAACAGATCCTGAAATTTATTAAAAGCATAGATGGGCAAGTTGATGCAAAACGTTAGCTTCGTTAACCACTAGTCCGTCAGCAAACTTCATACCTCCGTTAAAGTTAATTCGTTATTTTCAGCTGAAATTAACGGAAGTTAATGAAGTCCGTTAATCCGTTAACATATTGAAAATAATTTACATTTCATTTTGTTCATTGACTTTTAGAACACGCGTAATCACGTATTGAGCTGATTGTACGGAAAAATTTATTGCTATGGTGGTCTTTTGTGTTTTGGAAGTTACATTTTACAGTCTAATCTACGTTCAAGATAATAATAAGCTCATATGCAGTAACAAAGCAGCGACCGGAAAATCTTTTGAGGTTGCGAACAGCGATAATTAATAGACTTATGAGCATAGGCGTAGCCAGGATTTTTGATTGGGGGGGGCCCAAACCCTCAAAAATTCGGCTGTCTTCACCGAAATTGAGAGTGAATTTTGGGCCGAAATCGGAAATTTGAACGATTTTTCCGCCCAAATTCAGGTGATCTCCAAAAAAAAAAAAAAAAAAAGGTCTTCACCGAAATTAAGAGTGATTTTTCAGCCGAAATCGGAATTTCGAACGATTTTTCCGCCCAAATTCAGGTGATCTCCAAAAAAAAAAAAAAAAAAAGGTCTTCACCGAAATTGAGAGTGGTTTTTCGGCCGAAACCGTTAGCTTTACTGTTACTTTACTGTTTAATTACTGTTATGTGCGCAATTATTGAAAAAAAACTGCAACTAAACATCGTCAGGCTATGTTGTCATAACTTTTTGTCGTTAGTGGAGTTTTGATTGGGGGGGGGCCGGGCCCCCTGGGCCCCCCCCTGGCTACGCCTATGCTTATGAGGCTGCAGCTTTTTATTTGCCTCAAAAAGCAATAGATATATCGTTAATTGTTTGTAGGGGCGCCGAGAGCCAAACGTAGGCTCAGGGTCAGCTCAAATATTGGGCATCTCCAGCTTTGTGAACTTCAAAAAAGAAGAGGAAAATGCCACAATTTTCTTCGGATTTTGATGTGATCCCTCCCCAAAAAAGTTCCTCGATATTCCACAAACTGATTTGTCAGTGTCATTTCCATACGCCCTCTGAAGTCCAACGGCCCCTTGAAGCCCATGGGTCCCCTAATGGGCCTCCTAAACTCCATGGGCACTGGGGTCATTGTCTCACCTCGCTTCCCCCCTCTCGGTGGCCCTGCCTAAAGGCTACCAGCGCAGAAGCCCAAGAAGAGCCATTTTTTCGCATTGCTTGTTTTTAAGTTGTCGCCCTTCTGGTGGCTCTTCCCTGGGCTTCCGTGCTGGTAGCCTTTAGGCCAGATGGTACGTAAACGATTAAACATCATGGAAACTGTTAGATAGAGACGGTTGCTTACTCAGTGCTACGACACTATTACGTTAAGTCTCTGTGCTTTCACGCTACAACAGTATCTAAAATTAACTATTTAAGCTATGGCTTGCAAAACAATTTCTAGACGGTGTCAAGATCTACCCTAACCCAAAGCTTAATCTTGACTCTTAAAAAAGTAACTAAAAACATTGCGAATGAATATTCGTCATTCATTCTCGTTTTAGTCCTATCACCAACCACTGTACAGTGTAGGCCTACGTAGATTTCACGTTTTGAAACCATCCGCGATCCGTGGATGCAAACACTTCCAAGTTTTTGGATGACATTAACACTTAGCTCAAAATAAACACTGTTTTTACAGCTATGTTTTAGTACCGGTACCTACATTCTGTTCTTTCAATGGTCTTTGGTTTGATTATATCGATTCCGCCGATTACGATTATAAATACGCACCCATGCAATCGATTTTCCATTGCGATTATTTCACCTTTAATCATCGCTATTACGATTACATCGCTTCGCCAAAATTTAAAAATAACTTTTGTAACAGCACTTACGAAGTCGGAATCTATCCTGCATTTTTTCTGCAATCTACCCTGCAATTCTGTTTTGCATTATCAATATTATTAAGCTGTTATTAAAATTGCAATCATGCATGTCTTGCACTTGCATTCTGTTCTGTAGTTGGTCCACGGTACCCCTCCCATGATAGAGTTTATACTTATATCATCATTCACGCTTTTGCTTGGTAGTGGAAGCCTAGCCAATAGTAGTAGCCAGCCATGGCTCGATTATCTGCAATTCGTAGATTACGATCGTTTGTAATTGATTTCTGAGTACGATAATTTGAAAATTGCGTAATCGATTACAAATTAGTGATTGTAGACTACGATTATAATCGAGATCATTTCTGGAATAGGTTAGGCTAACTAACTATCCATGTCCACTTTCCTTGCTAACGCTGCCACGCTAGTCACTTCCATCTTACCACCAAAAACAGATTATTCATGGGTGCATCATGGGTCTATCGCAGTATTGCAGTTCAACTCATCTAAGATCTAACCCACTTTATACTTGCATGATTAAAATTATATTTGCAGCATTTCTTATTGCGCTTGCTCATTTGATCCCGCGCTCGCTTGTTTATCTCGCAGCTCCTTCGCTTTTTCTTTTATAAAACTCGTGCTAATTACGCAACAAGTGTTAACAGCGCAAATTGGTTTGTACCGGTACGATGAGTGGGTGGTACAAGAAATTAACGATGAAAACCTTATGTTAACGCAACTTAACGTAAGTTAATGAACCATTGTCGTTAAGTTAACGTTCATTTTAAGGGAAGTTAATTTAGTCCGTTAACATGAAAAAACTTTTTAACGGATTAACGAGTTGATGAAAAAGTTAGCTTCGTTATTAACGGATTAACGATTAACGGACTTGTGCCCACCTATGATTAAAAGTATTAGCAGGATGCCTGTATAACAAACCAACAATAATTTTTTTGTTAGCAGCTAAATTTAATTCAATGAAAACACTTTCACTATCAGCTGATTGAAATTCCAAATCATGCCTTCTTGAATATTTTAAGTTATTTAATATGTAAATTGCTACTCCTCCTGCATTAGTAGTGGAGTTAGAGAAAACAAACTTATAGTTTTGAATTGAAGCATGATTAATGTTGTTTTTATCGAGCTTAGTTTCAGATATAGTTATTATGTCAGGAAAATTATCTAATTCATAATAAGTTCTTCTAATATGTGTTTATTTTGACAATAGATCTAACATTGAAATGTATTATGGACAGGCCATTTTGATTTTTTGAGTTAGTTAAACACTTTTTGTACCATTCAACACCCCGATATTTGCAATTAGGTTTTATTAGATCATCTAGGTTTGGTTCATTACTAAGAGTGTTGGTAATTTGCTTAAAAATATTCTGATAAAACATTTCTTTAAATTCAACATCACAAACTTGTTGAAAAGGTAAAATATCAATTAGACATTTTGAGCAGATGTAGGATGTGTTTGAGTTAAGGTAAAGCGAAATTTGCACTGTTGTAAGCTTTGTACATCTAGTATGTTGCCACTTTAAACAACTGCTGCACTTTACAGCAGGCCGACTGCCACATGTTTTGTTACAAATGTTGCACTCTGAACTATTTGCTTTCATAAATGGAAACTGATCAACTAAGCACAGTGGGTATGCTGTATTAGCATTTATTCTTATTGCAATAACAGCATAGTCACTTACAACATCGTGGATATCTGAGTTTAATCACCAAGTTCAGTCACCAATTTGTAGAGGGCTTCTTGAGAGACTATTTTTTCATGTTTTGAATTGATGTTGGTAAACACTGTTCCCTTATAAGTCCAAACGTTTTTGTCACCAAGCAATGATTTAGCTTCATTTAGCAGTGAGAGCCTTCTTTTTGTCAGTGACTCTGTCACTGCCAGTCCAGTCCTTAAAAATAAACGTTTCCTTTTAAAAACTTGATATCTGGTTGATCTTCTTAAAAATTTTATTATAATAGGAGTATTACCATTTCTAGCTGTTGGTAGAGGGTGGGCTATGTCCACACAATCAATGTCTAGACTCAGATTTAGATGAAGATTCAAAGTGGTGATTACTTTGAGCAAAAATTCGTCATAATTGCTGTGAGCATTGGGAAAATCATGTAATCCATGAAGTATCAGACAATTATTACGTCCATATTGTTCGAGTTCATCAATGGAGAATTCCAGTTTTGTTATAGCAGCTGGATTAAGTTGAACTTGATGTATAGTTCTCCATGTGTTGACTCAGTTTTGCAATTTCCGATTCCAAGTCCATTTTGTTTATCTCTGTTTCATACAAGCTGTGCTCAATGTTTTCCGGTTGTAAGTTTTGTGTAGCTTGATTGCTGGTTGATGAAGAGTAGTTTTTGTGGTCATCCTTGTTTGACTCAGAGATACCATCAGGAACATTAGGTCTACTTATTACTGGCCTTAGTAGTAGGCTACTAGCATTTTCAGAACTGGCAGCCAATGGGTTATCCTTTAGTGCATTATGCCGCAAAATAATTTTCTTTTGATTGTTTTTATCATTTTTTAATTCAGACTCCATTGACACCAAGGTTTTCATCAAATTTTCCATTTTTATTTATCCACAAATTCAAAATTATAAATTATTGTAAAAGTAATATAATGCTATTATTAGGCTAATTTAGCAAATGAAGAACCTCGTTGAAGAGCATTTTCTGAAACTTAGCAATTTGACTACTGCGTAGAATTTTTTGTCAAAGCGTATTTTTGTTCGGAGTATTTTGGAGCGGAGAATTGTTGTAAAATTTCGGAGCCAGAGTCAGTAAAAAAAATTTTGGAGTGGAGCCGGAGTGTAAAACTTAGCCACTCTGCTCCACTCTAGTGGCAGCGCGGCTGCGCTTTTTCGCCACCAGTGACTAGAGTGGAGCGGAGTGGCTAATTTTTACGCTCTGGCTCCACTGCGATATTTCTTCAACTGACTGCGGCTCCAATCCGGCTCCGAAATTTTACAACAACTCTTCGCTCCGAAATACTCCGAGACAAAAATACGCTTTGACGAAAAATTCAAGCCAATTTTCATATTGCTCAATAGCCTGCTATAAGCTTAGCCTAGCTACATATTCTGATATTCTATATGATTCTATATCCAGAATGCAAAAATAGTTACTCATTTTACTACCAACTATCACTTTGACTTAAAAGACTACTTTAAAGTCAGACTCCGGCTCCCATTCGGCTCCTAATTTTTTTAAAAACTGTCACTCCGGTTCCGGCGTAAAAATGCAAAATCCGGCTCCGACTCCACTCCGACTCCAAGCTCCACTCTACCAGTAACAAGCAGTAGAAGCTAGTCATGCAAACGCTCACGCACGAGCCATTGCCTTTTTCTCATACATTTGGTTTAAATACGACATTTTGTCACTGCATTGCTGCAAGCTGGGCGATGTAGTGGTTAGTACACTCAGCTCTCGACCCTCCGCACCCGGGTTCGATTTGCAGATGGGTTGTGCAAAAATGATACAGTATGCAGGTACCTGGAAGGATACATAAATAGCTATCTTTGTTTGCTTCAAAACCTTGCATTGCAGTTACGGTTAGGGCAGCGCTGCCAGCCTTAGGGGATAGCAATTACGTAGCAGCAGCTTTTTAGCTTACAAAAGCGACGTACCGTTACGCTTGAGTGCGGCTCCCTGCGTAAGTTTTGCGCGACTAGCTCCTCGTGTAACAAGCGGCAGCGCTGCTGTTTTTTTAACTGGAAAAGCGGCAGCGCCCTATTTTAAGCATATATTCTGCCACTACTGCTAAGTAACTCCTTCCAAGACTTTTTCGATTCACATTTTCACACGTTACCATTTGGAGTCTTTACTCTCCGCTTGTTTTCACTCTGCTCTTGTTGGAACGACCGACGCTCACGTCGCGTGTTCCTTTGTTTTTACTCGGCCATTTTCCAACTAACGAGTGCGAAATTTCAAAATTTGCTTATAACTCGAGAACGGTTAGATCTAGCTACATGAAATTTTGACAGTAGTCTGAGATTAATGAGTTATATGTTTGTACCAAATTTCGAGGCAATAGGTCACGTGACTTTGGTTTTAGAACCCGAAAACCGCCCCGCAAGTTTGGTGTAAAAAGCCGTCGCAGTCAAAAACGGCTCAAGTACAGCAAAAAATATTTCATATGGCTGTATATCTTAAAATACCCTTTCATCCCAACCAACCCACTTTTGGCCGCGATGAGGTTTATTTCTTTTTTTTTTTTCCTTTTTTTTTCTTCCTAATTTTTGTATGCTCTTCTTCTCCTAAACCACAAAACATCGAAATCTAATTTTTGTGTAAACTTGTTGAGCTGCAAACGCAATTTTTTTTCTCGAAATTTTTTGGGGCAACTCCACCGGGAACCCCCCAAAATGGGGCCCCCATTAATCCATTTTTTGAACGGCTCAAGCTAGAGGGCTAGTTTTTTTGATATCAGTAGATATTTAACAGACAAATATTTTGAAATAGTTTGGAGGTGCCACTGCCCCGGGGACCCCCCCCCAAAATCAATGTTTTGAACGGCTCAACTTATGTTGCCAGTGTTTTATGAAATTAGGAGGTATTTAACAGACAAATATCTTGACACAGTTTGGGGGTGCTATCCCCCCAGGGACCCACCAAAAATTAATTTTTTGAACGGCTCAACTTAGGATGCCAGTTTGTTTTGATATCAGGAGATATTTAACTGACAAATAATTTGAAATGGTTTGGGGTGCCACCTCCCTGGGGACCCCCCAAATAGACCCCCAAAAAATTAATTTTTTGAATGGCTCAAGCTAGGGTGCCAGTGTTTTATGATATCAGCAGATATTTAACAGATAAATATTTTGACATACTTTGGAAATGCCACCCCCCCAGGGACCCCCCAAAAATCAATTTTTTGAACGGCTCAACTTATGTTGCCAGTATATTTTGATATCAGGAGATACTTAACTGACATATATTTTGACATAGTTTGGGGGTGCCACCCCCCAGGGATCCCCAACAATCGATTTTTTGAACGGCTCAACTTAGGGTGCCAGTCTGTTTTGATATCAGCATATATTTAACAGAAAAATATTTTGACATAGTTTGGGGTTGCCATCCCCCCGGGGACCCCCCAAAATCAATTTTTTGAACGGCTCAACATAGGGTGCCAGTCTGTTATGATATCAGGAGATATTTAACTGACAATTATTTTGACTATACTTTTCTGGAGATTCCATAATCAGATATTTTTGAATAATATTATTGCTGATTTTACGGTTGACGAAAAGTACTTTTGAGTGTCACAGCATTAGCTACTCGTCGGTCGTTCACTGGGTTTGCTGGCAAACTCCCATCTAGTTACCATGTTATTTTAATTTGGAGCATACAAGGTTATACCTTTGTGACGTTTTGTCGTTGCTCGTATATGCATAGGCGAGTTTTATCGTACGTGGTCTTATTTTTCTGAACCAAAATTGAACGAATAATGTGGTCTAGTAGCCGGCCAATTTGAACTGATAAAACCGATTTTAATAAAGCCGATTTCAAGCAGTATCTTTTTAACGAAAATGCGATAATTACAGTTCGATAAATAGCCAAAAATTAACAAATCGCAAAGACGGTTTTCTGCAATATTTTCTTAAAATGCTAGCATTTAGTAGGACAAATGAAGACGATTTGTTGGCTATCTGGTCAGAGACCACAGTATAGTTCGCGCACTGCCAGTGCATGTAGAACAGTGTCAGTTACAGTCCCAGCGCCAGATATTGTGTTTCGGCGGGCACAAAAACTTTCGGGGGGACGCTTACGCAGCCGAGACCAGACAAATTCGGAATTCAGCAGCAATCTGGTGATTATTTTGCTCTAAATCTTATGTTATCCTCCTTTGGTATGGATTTTGCCCTCAAACTTGGAGGTGAAGACCAAAAAAATAAAAAAAGGTCTTCATTGCATAATCTTAGGCTGCTTGATCACGCCCACTCGATCTGTCTCGCTGTTTCATAGATAAGCGTTTGTGGCATAGGCGTAGCCAAGGGGGGGGCCCAGGGGGCCCGGGCCCCCCCAATTAAAATATCACCAATGATAAAAATTACGACAACGTAGGCTAGCACTGTTTAGTTGCAGTTTTTTTTTCAGCAATTACGTACATAAGAGTAATTAACAATAACATTAATGACCATGAGGGAGCCCAGGGGCCCCCAACTAAGAACCAGGGGGCCCCAAACTAACGACTATGGGGCCCAAAACAACAACTAGGGGTCCCCGGGGCACCTAACTGACAACCAGGGGGCCCAAAAACCCCTAACTAACAACCAGGAGCCCTAGGGCCCCTAACTAATAGCCAGGGGGCCCCGGGCCCCTAACTAATAACCAGGGGGCCCCGGTTCCCTAACCGAAAACCAGGGGCCCCAGGGCCCCTAACTAACAACCAGGGGCCCCAGGACTCCTAAATAACGATCAGGGGGCCCCTAAATAACAACCAGGGGCCCCGGGACCACTAACTGATAACCAAAGGAGCCGGGGCCCCTAACCAACGAAACGGGGGCCTCGGGGCCCCTAACTGACAACCAGGGGCCCCGGGGACCCAAACTAACAACCACCTGGGGGCCCCAGGCCCCTAACAGACAATCAAGGACCCCGGGGCACATAACTAACAACCAGGGGGCCCCAGGGTCCCTAATTAATAACCAGGGGCCCCTAACCAACAATCAAGGGGCCCCAGGGCCCCTAACTGACAACCAGGGGGACTGGAGCCCCTAACCGACAAACAGGGGGCCTCAGGGCCCCTAACTAGCAACCAGAAGCCCCGGGGCCTCTAACCAACAACCAGGGGGCCCCTAACTGACAACCAGGGGCCCCGGAGACCCTAACCAACAACAAGAGGGCCCCTAATTGACAACGAGGGGGCCACGGAGACCTTGACTGACAACCAGGGGGCCCCGGGGCCCCTAACTGAGGACCAGGGGGATCCAAGGCCCCTAATTAACGACAAGGGGGCCCCAGGGCTTCTAACTGAAAACCAGGGGTACCCGGGGCCTCTAAGTGACAACCAGGGAGCCCCAGAGCCCCTGACTGACTACTAAAGGTCCTGGGCCAGGAGCCCCTTAATTCAAATTTTTAATAATTTATAAGCAAAACCTGTAAGAAATTTAGGAGTTTTTTCCTAAAAGTTGCAACCTCAGGCCTTCGTTTAACGTTCTTATGAACTTAATGCTATAACACAGGCGATAAAGCAAACCCCCCAATTGAAATACTACCAATGACAAATATAATGAGAGCATAGCCAATACGTTGTCCTTGTCCGGAATTGCAGTTTCTCTTATTTAGGATTTAGACGTACAAAATTAAGTAATAAAGTAATAATGACGACCACGTGTCCACGTCATAATAATGTCATGCAATTCTTGTACGTTTCAAAAAACTGTCAAGTGACTTGATTCAAGTCCTCCACGCTTTGGAAAAAAGTTATTTTAAGTTTGTTTTAAATGTTTTTTCATGAAAAAACTTAAGGGCGCGATCTTATCTCAAAATCATAGACGAAGCCAGGGGGTGGCCCAGGGGTAAAAAAAGCAATTTTAATCCCATTTTTACAAACATTTTTAACAAACATTTAACAAACATTTTTCCAAAACAAACATTTTTTTTCAAAAACTTTCCAAAACAATTTTTTCATTTTCCAAAACCCTTTTTTTTCCAAAACAAACATTTTTGTCCAAATTTTACAAAAATCGCCCAGCGGCTGGGGGCTTTGCCCCCAGACCCCCATACCCACGGGCGGCTGGGGGCTCTGCCCCCAGACCCCCGTCTGCGACACGTTTGAGTACACTAGTTTTCTCAACACGTCTCCTAAGTTAGACATTTTCTCTTTTTAATTGTTAGTTTTTGCTCTCTCTCTTTATCAAAATCCTGGTTAAGTGACAACAGACCACGACTTCAGATCTTCCATTCTGCGATATCTTTGCCCTACAAAAAGTTCCTTTTTTGAAAAATTCTGATGACGTCATTGCATGTGATTTGTGGTTTGGGCCCCCCCCAATCGAAAATCCTGGCTACGCCTATGGTTTGTGGTAACCTGTTTTTGGGCAAAAGTTTGGTGATCCTCTTGTGCTAGTGCAAAAGTTTACTCTCGCTTGGGGGGTACAAGCAGTGATTTGGGGGCACGGCCCGAAACTCCCCCGTGCGTAGGCGTAGCCAGGATTTTTGATTGGGTGGGGGCCCAAATCAAAAATCACATGCAATGACGTCATCAAAATTTTTTGAAAGACGTAGAGTGGAAGATCTGAAGCTGTGGTCTGGTTTGGCACTTAACCAAGAGCTTTCTGGAGGGAAAGGGCTGAAATAAAAGTTTAAAATAAAAATATCTAAATTGGAAGACGTGTGTAAGTAAACTAGTGTAACTCAAACGTATTACAGAAGAGGGTCTGGGTCGCACCCTCAGCTGCTGAGCAATTTTTTTGTAACTTTTGGGAAAGAAGAGCTATTTTAATGCCACTGGATCACATTTCGCATGTGTTCACAACCATTTGAAAGAACTAAATTTTTAACATTTGAAAGCCAATTGAAAAAAATTAACTTGTTTCAATCCTTCTTTTACTTGAAATTTAGTCCAAATTATGTTTATAAGTTTTGCAAGTATTTTAGTTGTAAATAATAACTCACTCGAAGATTTTCCTCAGAGATTTTTATTTTGACACGAAAATAACCAGTTGTAGGAGTACATGTACGGTCAAGGGGCCTCAAGTCCCCTCAATTCAAATTCAATAATTTGTTCAATGAGCATTTCTCCTAGCTAATATTTTTCAAAAGTATTTTTTCGCTTAAAAACTGGCGAGGTGTAGGTGAACTGTTATTGAAAACTGTACATTAGATGGCTACGCCTACTTACAGGGATATCTAGATATCCCTGGCCTACTTACCATGTTATTGTCTGGGTCGGATTTAAATTGCGCGGGGTCCCTGGCACTTTGGAGATATTCGCAACATCTTCATGCCAAACATAAGTGCAGACCAAAAATAAAGTCTTACCATCTGAGCGCAGGGCCCCTGGCACGGTGCCATATGGTAAATCCCGCCCTGGTTATTGAATTACGTTTTTAAAAAGGTTAGATGAGAGCCGAGGCAGCAACTTTTAAGAAAAAAACCCTTAATTTCAGCCGAGTTATACATTTTAATTGGTTGGCCAGAATTGAATTGAGGGGGCTCGGGCCCCCTGGTTGTCAATATCATTGCTAATTATTGTTGTACGCGTGTACTGTTGTACGCGAAAAATGCTAAAAGAAGCTGAAACTGACAAAATAATGGGCTTTTTGTCATATTTTTATCATTGGTGGCATTTCAATTGGGAGGGAGGGGGGCCAGGCTCCCCGGTCCCCCCCTCTAGCTACGCCTATGTCTGCGTGGCGCCGGGTCTGAGTACTTACATCAAAACATAGCAAAATAAATTTTGCTCCAACAGTGAAAAGCAAAACTGAGAATTGAATTTATAGTGCGTTGAGAATTGAACTAACAAATCGAACCTGGTAATAAATAAGCTTCAAAGACAATTTAGTCATGGAGTTATGCTCGAAGAAAATATACTTAGTGTAACGTGAATCGCATTGAGCATCATTTACTTAACATGACTCTACTCTACATAGCGGCGACGCGTATAGCGTGTTGCCAGCGCTATAGAATACGTTATTATTACGTATCTCCTTCGACTTCGTCAACATCAGTCCATAAACGCTCGATCTACTTTTGTGTCAAAGTTGGACAAAATCATCGCAGGGAGGGGAATCACCTACCATTTCAAAACTCCAAGAAATGTTTTATAAGTTGGTCGATTGATAAATTTCCCTGTCGGATCTCAACACGAGAAGTTATTTTAGTGGTTGAGGGCCTAGCGTGTGATAAACATATCGACTACTTCAAAGATATAAGAGCCAGGACAGAATTGTACAGAAGCTAAATACTGTATGTCATCGTGCTGTAATGGCAAAACCTTAACTTAGTTAAATCGATAGTGATTTAAACAATTTCTTGTTGCCTTTTGTTTGCGTAAAAAATGCGATAAGGAATTTAACTTCCTATACTTAGTGTAACTTCCCAGGGTAACTTCTTACTTAGTGTAACTTGCAAAGGTAACTGGAAATTACTTAGAAAGTTATTTCTAAGTAATTTCGAAAGCGTTGGTTTGACCAACCAGCATTTTGAAATGCTTGTGTTTTTGAAAGTAACATGCCAACAACTAATTGAATGGTGATTTGCTTACTTGTCTACCATTTAATCCGGCTAATGTCGATTCTAACCTGTACCGATATTTTAAAAGCTTGAATAATTAACTTTCGTAAATAAGTTGAAATTTCACCATTAGATACCGTATTTGATTGCCATTGTTCTTTTTGCTATTTATTTTTTTAAAGTAGCGGCGGCGGCCGCTGTTTTGCATGCAAGTAGCGGCAGCGGTGCTACTTTTTCATTTGACTAGCGACAAGCGGCAGCGCCGCTGCTTTTTTTGCCAAAAAGCGGCAGCGGCAGCGTCGCTGCTTTTTTTGCCAAAAAGCGGCAGCGGCAGCGCCGCTACTTTTCAAGTAGAGGGTGCCCAGCTCTAGTTGTACTTGTATACTACTGTATTCGCGAAAATGCTAAAAAAAAACTAAAAAAACATAATGCTTTAATTGTTGTTAATATGTTTATCATTATAGGTATTTTAACTGGGAGGGGGCGGGCGTTATGTCCCCCGTTTGGCTTCGCCTATGACGAGGTAGTAGGCTTATAAAACCTCGTCATGGAAAATTTCATTCGTGTATTACTTGCAAAACTTTTATTGGATTTACAGCAAGGGTCTTCTTTGGCTGAAATGTTTCTCTCTGTAAAATATTTTTTGCCGATTTTTTAAAAACAAGAATTTCCAATTGAGTAATTCAATAAATCGTTTTAAAATCAAATTTTTAAACAAGAAAAATTATTTTTGTAATTGTCTTTGTTTCTAAAAAATTTTATGCTTACTTTAGGCATTAAACGCGTTACTCGCAACAGTCCGACTTTTTTACCCTAATTCAAGAACAAGAAACAACAAAAACTATTAATTACAACTTTTTTGCTCGTCGGGAAAAACTTGAAAAATATTGCAAACAAGAGTGACAGCATAGGTATAGTCACAGTATGCATACCTGTCAACATCTAAAAATGCCAAATCAGGAGATTTCTCACTTGCAAATTCAATAGCTGGGAAGTTTCACCCCCCAGACCTCCCTCCTGTTTCTACTGTTTGAATAATTATTGTTATCTTTTAATGTTGGTACACATTACCATTTCAGGTTCTAGCAGTTCTAGCTACTAAAAGAAAAACTAATTAAATCAAGCAGTCTTTTTATTTTGGATACGGTACCAGGTAACCAGTAATATCAGTGCTGTTTCATACACTTCGCTGACACACGGCATAAAAAGTCATGCTACATTCAGCGTATCAGATGCTTTCCAAGAAATACTGAACGATAAAAGTGAAACCAGACCCGCAGCCTCCCAAAAAATTTAGTGCCCCCTCTTAACTACCTTTCGCCATCCCCACCTACCCTTACTTTAAGCATTTGCTTCTACTTGCGGGCCTGACTTTAACTCTTGGGGACTTGATTATATTTGTATGAGGCTTTTTTGGCAGCATTCAACTCGACTTTGGAAGGTTTAAAGCTAGTTGCACTGCGGTCACAATTTAATTTGCAACTTAAAAGCGCGCTCACAGTGTTATTGTGCAAACTGTTTCTGTTTTCGGTTACAATCTTCGCTCCATGGTAAAGGTTTTTTTGCTAGATGCGTTTGAGTGAGGTATGCACAGGAGCGATTTTACTAATGCAGCAAGATTGCTGAAAATTCGTTCACCGGCTATTTTCTTCCACTCCATAAAGCCCCAAAACTTGTCCACTTGCAGATCTTTGGGCATTTCAGCATCATCCTGCAATTGGTGCTCTGAAAACTCATCACAGATGGTATCTTCGTTCAAGGCAAGTTAAGGGAATGATTGGAACAACCTCACAATTGTCATGTACATGTTTTATGTCATAAGTTAGAAATAAACTGACGACATAATTTTTCTATTTATGTAAAGCTTTGGGTGAACTATTCCGATTTTTAAAAATCTAAAATTTGTACAGCAATCCCAATCTTTGTAGACCAAACCATAATAATATTAGTTCAACAAATTTTAAGTCATCCTTTTATCTGCTGGTAGTCCTACAACTTGGATTTTTTAAATTTCCTCTCCTCTTACCTTTTATGATTAGTGAAGTTTCGAAACCCGACATAAGGGTGCATACAAAACGGCACAGGACATAAGGGCGCAGAAACGTAAATCTGCAAGCTGCGCTAACATTTTCGTGCTTCGGAAATAACATTGATTGATTAGAATTTTAGTTAATTTTTGAAAGTCAAGTTTTGAAAAAAGTTTTTTCAGTTCGTTTCCTGTTTTTAATGTTCAGTTGTCGCACAAAACACAACCCTTAAACCAGTGGTTTTCAACCTGTGGGCCATGGCCCACCGGTGGGCCACAAAAAGTATTTTGCAGTGGGCCCACAGAGCATTTTGGTTTGAAAAAGTCGTATTTGCACGATGAGCTGCTTACTGATTTGGTTTGAAAGCTTGCAGAAAGTTGCGGTGAATGGCGAGTTGACTGATTTTTTTGGGGGGGGGAGATCACCCGTTTTCGGCCGGAATAACTGTTTGAATTTTGGTGAAGGCCTTTTTTTGGAGATCACCTGATTTTGACAGAAAAACTGCCTCAATCTAATTCAAGACTGATGAAAATTTGGGTCAAGTTCGTTTACTAATGTTTCAAGCTTCCAAAAAAGCCCCCCCCCCCCCCCCCCTTTGCGAAATCCTGGCTACGCTACTGCTCAGGATAGTGGAAAATTGCAATTGAGCAATACTTAGGGAAATGGGCCGTGGAAAACTTTTCAAAATGAAAATGGGCCACGGTTAGAAAAAGGTTGGGAACCACTGCCTTAAACTGATGTTTATTTTTTCATCATTTTAATTTGCTTTACGTAACCGACGAACGTCAGCGGTTGTTTTCAAACGCAATCATTTGACTGTTTTCAAACGCCGTCATTAAAGGATTGTAGTTAATTTGTTAAGCAAACAATAATAATTAGTCTTTTGTCCCGCTGCGAAGCAAAATCAATTCTTTCATTTTCTCGCTCTACTAAGCCGAAGGCGTGTAAAGAAGTTTGTGGGGCCCATCTCCATGTTATTGCGCCCGGCAACGCAGCTGTTTTCCACGTAAATCGTACGCAGTGTTGCCAACGGCTCGCCACGCTGCGACATTACTTTGAAAAGAGCTGCGTTGCCGGGCGCAATAACATGGAGATGGGCCCCACAAACTTCTTTATACGCCTTCGGCTTAGTAGAGCGAGAAATGAAAGAATTGATTTTGCTTCGCAGCGGGACAAAAGACTAATTATTATTGTTTGTTTAACAAAATTAACTACAATCCTTTAATGACGGCGTTTGAAAACAGTCAAATGATTGCGTTTGAAAACAACCGCTGACGTTCGTCGGTTACGTAAAGCAAATAAAATGATGAAAAAATAAACATCAGTTTAAGGCAGTGGTTCCCAACCTTTTTCTAACCGTGGCCCATTTTCATTTTGAAAAGTTTTCCACGGCCCATTTCCCTAAGTATTGCTCAATTGCAATTTTCCACTATCCTGAGCAGTAGCGTAGCCAGGATTTCGCAAAGGGGGGGGGGGGGGGGGGCTTTTTTGGAAGCTTGAAACATTAGTAAACGAACTTGACCCAAATTTTCATCAGTCTTGAATTAGATTGAGGCAGTTTTTCTGTCAAAATCAGGTGATCTCCAAAAAAAGGCCTTCACCAAAATTCAAACAGTTATTCCGGCCGAAAACGGGTGATCTCCCCCCCCCAAAAAAATCAGTCAACTCGCCATTCACCGCAACTTTCTGCAAGCTTTCAAACCAAATCAGTAAGCAGCTCATCGTGCAAATACGACTTTTTCAAACCAAAATGCTCTGTGGCCCACTGCAAAATACTTTTGTGGCCCACCGTTAGGCCATGGCCCACAGGTTGAAAACCACTGGCTTAAGGATTGTGCTTTGTGCGACAACTGAACATTAAAAACAGGAAACGAACTGAAAAAACTTTTTTTCAAAACTTGACTTTCAAAAATTAACTAAAATTCTAATCAATCAATGTTATTTCCGAAGCACGAAAATGTTAGCGCAGCTTGCAGATTTACGTTTCTGCGCCCTTATGTCCTGCGACCTTAAGTCTGCGGCCTTATGTCGTAGATCGGTGAAGTTTTTGTCTTTCCAATTCCATATTTTTTTGCCAGCTCGCTGTCTGGAACAGGCGCGTAGCCAGAAATTGGCAATGGGGGGGGGGGGGGGGCTGTTTTGGGAGTCTGAGGGCGGAGCCCCCAGCGCTCGAAAATTTTGCATTTTTTTGCAAAAAGAACTTAATTTTCGGGCTATTTTGATGAAAAATAATGCTTTTAAAACGTTGCATAGAAATTGGCAGTGCAAACATGATTAACTGGTTGCATATGGGCTATTTGGGAGGTGGCTAATGGTAAAATTTTTGTTCTGTTATTTAGATGCTGGTAAATTATAAAATCGAATAGTTCCACAAAACTCACACGGAGTAATCTATTTCGTATACAGTTTATAGAGAAAAATAATCCGGGGTGGGGGCTAATGAAAAAAGATTTGAGAGAAATGATTGGCAATTAACTAATACTGAATAGCCATCCCCCCATTCCTTAGTTTATAGTTTATTTGTTGGTGACACCTATGTTTAGCATTTTTACACTTGCGATCAAATTTGATTGCTTATTTTGACCATTTTTCAAAGTTTTCATTTATTTGTTAGTTTTATTTTTGACAAATTAGCCCTCCCCCTGAATATATGTTTCAAAAGATGTTTTGAACCGCTATTTAGTCCACTCCAGTGCATAAAACAGTCTCAAAAGTGCTATAAACGTAGTATTTTCCTCATTCTGCATTTTGGTCGACGCTACTGGTCTAGAAACATGTCGCTGACAATTTTCCAAAATTCATCACTAATTTTACGCGGCAAGTTGTTCTTGATCACCTCGAATATTGCAAGTTTTGTTTCCGCATAAGTTTATCGCGCTCTTCTGGTCCCTTTACCATAAAGCTGGTTATTCTTTGATTTCTTTTTTCGGCTGCAATGTTCTTTTTATGATTTTCGGAGGTGACGTGTTTTATTACGTCATTCTTTCCTCCTCAAGCTATTTTAATGTCGATTCTGCAAGAATTACATTTAGCATATTCATCCCCTTTATGGCTTCTACTTATAAAAGGATAATCTTTCTCCCAAGTTTGCTTCTACTTGCAGCTGTACTTCTTTCTTTCTTCTTTTACCTGCCTCTTCTTGCAACTCTCATTGACAATCTCCCTTGCGATTATTAGTAGCCTACTAGCACTTTCTCCGACAGACGCCATTCAAAGAGCTCAGCTCTACAGTTGCAATGACCGGTACCAGAGACTGCAATTTGTGCATGTCATTGCTATTTGTTACGTCATCAATTCTTAACATTTCGAATTGATTATTTATTTATTTATTTATTTATTTATTTCACGTCGAAGACGTAAGGAAGGCGCAAAAAACACATTGAGCGTTATAGCATGAGACGCGAAAACATTAAAATGCAAACGATATACCAAAACTACTTTAGTAACACGACTACATGCATGCGCCACCTTGCAAATAAAAGTAAAATTAATAAGACATAACGAAAAAGTTTTCAAAAAATGCTGACCAGTAGGCCTACAGTACCATTTTCAATTCAAAATACGCAATTTATGTTTTTAAAATTGTCATGAAAATTTTGTTACCCGTTATGTGAAAACAAGATCACGCGTTAAATTTTAAATCAAAACTGCGGAAAAATATAAATTCAGTCGAAGTGTATTCTTTCCCTTTCAAAAAAACAAAAAAGATTCGCCAACAAAATTGATTAATTTTTCGAAAAACTGATTAATTTTTAAATTCAAACAATCTTGAGCTAAGTCGTGATATCGGGAGATTTTTCGCTCACATCGGGTGATCGGGAGAAATTCTCGAAATCCGGAGTCTCCCGACGAAATCGGGAAAGTTGACAGGTATGAGTATGCTGTGGTATAGCTCTGATAAGTAAATCTTGGATGGTTCAATTTCTATAAACAACACACTTGACGATTTTTTAGCGTGCTCCATTCGTTGGAGAGTGATGCTAATTGCACCACAAGCACAAAATATGTATCAAAGCTTGTAAAGGATTTCCGTGACAAACAATTAAAAAAAAACAGTAACTCCGAAGTCGATTGCTTACCACCACATGATGACTTTATTAGTGGAATTTTTTAACACCCCATTTTGGTTAAGTGCGGGTATTCAGAGTATTTTTGGTTAGGTAAAAGATATTCTTCGCCCAAAGAGGTTAAGCGATGCACATTTTCAAATCCTTGTGTTTTTTAGCGGAAATCAACAATCTTTTGTTTGCTAATTTGGCAGTGAGCATAATTTGTTTCGAAGATTGGTTTTGTACTACAGCCTAGCGCAGTTTGAGCAGTGGGTCAATTAGAATTATACTTTTTAAAACGTCACACTTGCGGTTGCGCTTGCGGCGCAATTATTTTTTTTTTGGCTTTCTTGGAACTCTTACGGCGCAAGATTTTCAGAGTAGTTGCTCGTGCGCTTGCGGCCTACTTTTATGACTTGCGCTGCCCACCTATGAGTAGAACTATGCCTACAATGCCATACTAATTAGCATAGGTGGGCAAGTTAACGCAAAACGTTAGCTTCGTTAACCACTAGTCCGTTAACAAACTTCACACCTCCGTTAACGTTAATCCGTTATTTTCAGCTTTAATTAAGGGAAGTTAATAAAGTCCGTTAATCCGTTAACACTTTACGTGTAATTTACATTTCTTTTTATTCACTCGCTTCTAGAACACGTATTGACGCTGTTGAGCTGATTGTAAGGAAATATTTAATGCTATGGTGATCTTTTTGTGTTTCGAAAGTTACATTTTACAGTCTAATCTAATTTCAAGATAAAAATAAGTTCATATGCACAACGAAGCTGCGATCGAAAAGTCTTTGGAAATCGTGAACAGCGATAATTAATAGACCTATGAGGCTGCAGCTTATTATTAGTCACAAAAAACTCCTTTCTTGAATGAATGATGCAAGATATTAACGATAAAAACCTTAACGGAAGTTAACAGAATTTAACGGAAGTTAACAGAATTTAACGGAATTTACTTTAGTCCGTTAACAGCACTTAACGGAAGTTAATTTAGTCCGTTAAGATGAAAAAACTTTTTAACGGATTAACGAGTTAATGAAAAAGTTAGCTTCGTTATTAACGGATTAACGATTAACGGACTTGTGCCCACCTATGCTAATTAGTAATTACTATCTGCAATGATTGCAATGCAATATTATGCCATAATACGCTTGAACAGCTGTAGCCATAGGTGGGCAAGTTAATGCAAAACGTTAGTTTCGTTAACCACTAGTCCGTTAACAAACTTCACACCTCTGTAAACGTTAATCAGTTATTTTCAGATTTAATTAACGGAAATTATAAAAGTCCGTTAAATCCGTTAACATTTAGCGTGTAATTTACATTTCTTTTTATTCTCTCGCTTCTAGGACACGTATTGCCGCTGTTGACCTGATTGTAAGGAAATATTTATTGCTATGGTGGTATTTTTGTGTTTTGAAAGTTACATTTTACAGTCTAATCTAATTTCAAGATAATACGTTCAAATGGCCTAAAGAAGCTGCGATCGAAAAATTTTTGGAAATTGTGAACAGCGATAATTAATAGACCTGTGTGGCTGCAGCTTATTATTTGCCACGAAAAATAGCTCCTTTCTCCGCTTTCTCCTAAAAAACTTGCGCTATTACGCAACTAGTGTTTCCCGTGCAAAATGGTTTGAACCGGTACGATGAATAAATGGTGCAAGATATTAACGATAAAAACCTTAACGGAAGTTAAACAGAACTTAACGGAAGTTAATTTAGTCCGTTAACATGAAAAAAACTTTTTAACGCATTAACGAGTTAATGAAAAAGTTAGCTTCGTTATCAACGAATTAACGGACTTGAGCCCACCTATGAATGTAGCTGATTTACAGACAATTTTAGCTGGCAATAGTCTTTTTTTTACTCTGTTTTGATTGAAATCTTAAGGTTTTGCCGACTCTAATAACAGATAAAAAATCATTTCGGTTAGACTGTCAGCTGATTGAAAAGTGTCAAACGTACCGGTACACAATCCCCCCACAATTACGGTATAACTCAACTGCACAGTCCCCTTAAACACTTCAGCCTATATACTGCTTAAAGATGGTACAGGGTAACCTACCAGTAGACCACTACTACCACATAACAGTTGGAACCGTTGGAATCTACAGCTCTAGGTTAGTAGGCCTATCAGTTGTAGGCTAGGTGCTAGGCTAAGCCAAAAGGCAAGATGAAAATGCAAGATGAGAAGGAAAAAGATTGATTTTTTGAAGGAAAGAGGAAAAAGATTGAACGAACAAAACAGCTTCAAGAATTCTGTTCGTATTAAGTTGCTATTTTATCCTATTGGCTGTGTTTCCTGCAATAAAAAATTCGTTATCGTTAAAAAAAAAGATTAAATAGTATTTGGTTACGGCTTCAGCTCCAGCGTAGCCACTAGTCAAAGATTAATTGGATATATGGATTAGTAAGTCAACCCGGTGGGTAACTCCATAGGTTGTTTAACCGAGCCAGTCGACTGCATCGGGACGCGTGCTAATAAAACGGACTTACACGGTATTAGCACATCTAGCAATGGGCTTCAAAATTAAAAGGCCTACTACGTCATTCCTCCTCAGATCACACAATCTACTTCTCTGTAAAGCTTCAGATTTGCATAAAATTTGCTTTGCTTGTAGAATTCATACATGAAAGCCAATATTTTTAATCTTATTGAAATCGAATCTGTAGTTTTGGAGATTCGCCTCTTCAAAAATTAGTAGTTTTGCTAAAAGAGGGTGTAGCCTACCCGTTTTGCCAAAAAAGGGTGGAATTGAGGACACAAAGTTCGAAGCCAAGGCCAAAGACACAAAAAAATCCGAGGCCAAAGACAGCCCTTCCGAGGATAGAACCTCTCGAGGCCAAGGACCAAGGACACAAATCGGAAGTGATCTCCAAAAACAGGCCTTCTCTCCAAAAATTTGTAAATTTTCCGGAAAATTCAAGCGTTCTCCAGGGAAAAAAATGTCTTCAAAAATTTCTTCGCGAGCTCTCTGGCTTTTTTCACGACAAAACAAAATTGCTCATGACCTTGGCCCATTTTCAACAAGTCAAAAAATAATGCTGTCCTTGAGCCGAGGACAGGGCATTTTCGAGAACTTGCAGGCTTCGAGGCCAACGCCAAGGACTTGACCTTCGAGGCCAAGGACTTCAAAAGGACGTCCTTGAGGACTCCACTTTGCTTCCCGCCATATATCCGCAACCAGTAGGGAGATTTGAACAAATTTGGAGTCATTTTGAAGGAAATTACTCAAGAATTCCATTCCTGTTAAAAAATTTCCAGAATCTATATGTTTAAGGAGAATGACCTTTTTACCTTTACCTTGACCCTAAATTTGACCTTGTGGATCACATGACCCAAGATTTTTAAACGTGGAAAAAACTCTGCCAACCTTTCAATAAAATAATCAGGGATATACTATATCCCTGCAATAACATATAAAAATTTCAGAGAGGTAATATTTGTAGTATAGCCATGATTTAATTTTTCATTGATTTAAGTTTCATTTCGAGTAATTTGCCGAATTTCCGCAAATTGATTATATGTACTGCAGTAAAGTTTATAATCCAGTACCTTGCAACCATACATGTGTTTAATAGTTTTCATTGTCCAAAAAATGAATTATTTGTAGCATAAAGAAGATTTAAAATTAACGCTTGCATGAGGCAAGCTGAAATCGCCTTGGGCAAATTATGTTCTGGCTAATGATATACAGCATATATGAAGTGAACAACATCGTACAAGATTATTTAAAGACGCACATTATCGCTTTTGTGAAAATAAAATATAATGCTAGTAAAGAAAGTGTTTGCTTGCTTTATTTTAGCTCAATCACGACAATTAACGCTTCGTATAATTGAGGCACATCCTTGATTACAATTAACACTTTCTAATTAACAATTGCTTGCAGATTCGTTCCATACTCAGGCGCGCTTTGCAACATTTTTTGGCACGAAATGTTACGTTCTTTTCCTGCAAAAATTTTTCCCAAGCATGCCGCAATAACCGCTCTTTTAAATATCACAAGTAATAGCTGGCTTACGGCATTTTTTAGAAAGTAAAAAAAAGTAACAGATTTGTTCGACACTTTGGTGCGCTTTGCCACTTTTTGGGCACGAAATGCTACGTTCTTTTCCTGCAGGATTTTTTCCACGCTTGCCGAATTAACCGCTCTTTTAGATACCACCAGTAATAGCAACAGAGATGGAGTTCTCGAGGACGTCTTTGGCTTCGAGGACGTCCTCGAGGACACAATTTGAAGCCCTTGGCCTTGGCCTCGAAGCCTGCAAGTCCTCGAAAATGCCCTGTCCTCGGCTCGAGGAATGCACTATTTTTTGACTTGTTGAAAATTGACCAAAGTCATAAACAATGTTGTTTCGTTTAGGAGCTCGCCAAAGACCTTGCAAATTTTTGAGCAAAGACTTTTTGTTTTTTTCGGAGAACACTTCCGCGTTGGGTCCTTGGTCTCGAGCACTCCTGCCCTTGGCCTCGAAAGGCTCAGTCCTCGGAAGTTGTGTCCTTGGTCTTGAACCTTGTGTCCAGGACTCCACCTCTGAATAGAAGACTTAAGGTATTTTTTAAGAAGAGAAAAATTGAGCGCATTTACGTTTAAATTGAAAAGTCAAAAGTTCACAAAATTAAATATACTGAAGTTCAATCTTAGCGTTAGTAACCCCACTAAGGGTTTTAATTTTTTTTATGTTAAATTTATTGTGCAAACTCAATGTTTTGCAATTAATTCAATATTTACACTTTTTTTGTTTCAAAAAATTAAACAACCTTAAAATTTACTGTTCTTATTTGTTTTGGGCAAGCTGAGGTTTTCTTGAGCAAGTAGTAAATGATTGCACTTGGCTGTCGAGCAACTTTTTCTTTTTAGCTTCCAATAGCTTTCTACATACTTAAAATTTACGTATTTGTAGCAATGGCGTTGCAAAGGGTGGTGGTACCCGGGGCGGGATTTCGTGGTGTCACCCTTTTTCGGTCCAGAAACAGGTGAAGACCAAACAAAAAGAAAAAAAAAAAGTCTTCGCCGTAAAATTACTGGCTTTTCGGCGCAAATGAGGTTGGAGACCAAAAAAAAAACAAGGTCTTCACCACAAATCAGTGAAGTTATGGTTTCACATCATAGTATGATGTCACCCTGAATGGTGTCATCCCAAAATGGTGTCACCCGGGGCGGGCCACTTGCCCCCCCCCCTAGCTATGCCGCTAATATGTAGAGTGATGTTTTATTCCGTTTGAACGCATTTTATATTGGAAGTGACAATTTAAGAAAATTTCCAATGAGGGAGAATAAAAGGAAAATGCGGAATAGTCACCTGCGCACTTTTTTTACCTTTAATTTTTTTAGCGTTAAAATAAAAAACTTGCCCTAGTCATCATGGCAACACTTATTAGTGAACTGCACAGGTTAATGTAATGGTTCCCAAACTGCGGGTCCAACTCCAGGTGATTTTGAAAAAAGTCATCCGGGGTTGCTTACTTTTCAATAAAAAAATTGATTTACATTTCACACAGTTTTTGTAGGTTTCGCGCAAATGCCATCACACGTTAAATATCCTCAACAAATTACTTTCAAAAGGAAACAATGAAGAAAGGATTGGTAGATAATATAATATACGTACTAGCTTTTACTTTGAACTTGAAGCATATTTAGTTCATGACAATCAGCGTTCTTACATCACAAACGAAGTGAGATTTCGTGTCTCACTGTATAGCATTATACAGCTGGTTTTAGCAAACCAGAAACTTGTTTTTTTTTGAGATGAGTGGTTTCTTGTATTGTTAAACGAGTCAATTTTTAGGGGTCACAGGTGGATGAAATTTAGTTTTCACGAAAACTGAGGTCACGAAGACAAAGTTTGCGAACCATTGGCGTAAGTGCTTTGTTAACTTTAGCTTAGAACTAATTACCGATGTTATTTTTATTTCAATGCACATTGCACTGCACACGTGTTTCCATGTTAAAAGCAGTATAACCAATACAAATCATTGCATGATCCATTTAATTGTGATACAGTAATTACGTTTTTCTGCAAATTGCGAAAATTCTGTGAAATGGCCCAAACTTGAGTATAACCTGTTATTAAACAACAAATATTACCTCTCTGAAATTTTTATATGTTATTAGGAGAATGGCTTTTTTTCCACCTTTAAAAAATATTGGATCACTTGATTCTTAAGGTCAAATTCGGGGTCAAAGTGAATGTCAAACGGTCATTGGCCCTAAACTTGCATATTCTGGAAATTTTTTAACAGAAATTGAATCCTTGGGCAATTTCTTTCAAAATGACACTAAATTTGGTTAAAACCCCCCTAGTGGTTGCGAAAATATTGCAATTTGAATATATGGCGGGAACCCCTTTTTTCGCACAAACCCGAATTTTTGAAGGGTCGTATCTCCAAAACAACAGCTTCGATTTCAAGGAAATTGAAAATGTTGGCTTTTTTATATAAACTCTCCAAGCCAACCAAATTTTATGCAAATCAGAGATTGCCATGTATAATAATTTTGAATGCCCGAGATATAATTATGTGCTGTGCTTTAAAGGCGATGAATCATCCAGCCAATTCTGGTGGTTTACAATAGCTAAAATTGAACCATAATTTTTGATATTTTTTGTTTTGATTTTGGGGTTGCAGTTGCAAAAATACTCAACAAATACAAAAAGATATCCCCCCGAAAAAAGTTTTTGGAAACTCTGAGTTTTGTTCTTCCCGCCAAAACCACGGTAGGCCTAATAGTTTAGAGAACTGTGGTTTTGACAGGAAGAACAAAACTCAGAGTTTCCCAAAACTTTTTTCGGGGGGATATCTTTTTGTATTTGTTGAATATCTTTGCAACTGCAGCCCCAAAATCAAAACAAAAAATGTCAAAAATTATGGTTCAATTTTAGCTACTGTAAACCACCGGAATTAGCTGGATGATTCACCGCCTTTAACGTATACGTGACTGCTTTATTAGTTTTGCCACCTTTCTGATTTGGAATGTTCGAGATAATTCTTTTCTAGTATGTTCTACGATCTTTCACAGTTATCAAATTATTTGGTTGTTTACCATTATTAATTGCTATCTTTAGACTTGACGTTTGTGACGTCATAATTTTTTTGCAATTTGTTATAGTAAGTTTGAATGCTTTTTCTATTGTGACGTATCAAGGATTTTTCTTGGATATTCGATAGGTTTGCCGTTGTATATATACGCGGGTCGTTTTACATTCTTTTATTTTAAGAGTTGGGTAAAATTAGATATTAGTTTCGTGGGCAGTTTTGCAAAGTTTGTGCATCTGTGGTTGGGTTCTGTTGCCGGTAGTTTGCGACCTGAATTGATCGACCGTAAGAAGTTTTAGTGGAGCGGTTTTGCTCAGTAAAGAGTTGGTTTGTGATTCAATCTTAAATAAAAGTTAGTGATTTAAGTTTGGTGTGCTGCTTTTTGGGATTCAAGAAGCTAAAGGAACTATCAACTGCCATTTTCGATTCGTCAATTAACATCTTAGTCGTTCTCTGGTTTTAGTCGATGTGGACAATTCTAGAGATTAAAGATCCAAGTATCCACGATCGCGATAGAGATTTTAGGATTAAAAATTGAAAAAATTTTGGGTGATCTAAGATAAAATGACCCTACTGTCACTGTCAGACTGTAGCATCACGGAAATAAATTGATTTTTAAAAAAACCTCTTCTTTTCTTATTAGTTGACAATAACAATCCTGGTGAATTTCTTTTTGTTGAACTGGTTGGTCGAACAGTAACACGTTCTTCTCTGTAGCTAGAGGTCTACAGACTAACGGTCGAGAAGGTTCAAATCTTGGGCCAGTCAAATCATACGCAGTGTTGCCAACGACTCGCCACCGCTGCTACATTTCTTCGAAAGAAACTGTGTTGTTCGGGCACAATGACACGGGGATGGGCCCCGCCAACTCGTCATGCGCTTCGGCGAAATGCAATACAGGGAGTACGAATCGCCAGTATCAGTAAATAAAAGATTTGACTTGAATCACAGACCCAGGACCTGGACTGTTGAAGTAAGACAGAAACAGCTCATCTTACTTGAAGTTTCGTCGCCCAGAGTTAGTATAGGCTGTATAGAATTTTCTCAAAATTATAGTGAAGGCTCAGATGCGTTTTTGCTTCATGATTAAAGAGAAACAGAAATCTAAAACAATGAAGAGGTGCCCTAAACCTTGTTCCACAATTTCCCTAAAATAGATTTAATCCGTTCGACTCCGTCCGATTGGGAACCCAGCTTTTCACACTTTTGAGACATCTGAAAAAAATAACTTTGCAAAATTTGAACGCGACGTTTAATTATAACACCGCGTTGCTTATTCTGCAAAAAAAGATTAGCAATAAACGTGATTAATAACATAAGACAACTAGTTTTTACCCATCAAGAATGGATATCACTTTATCCAATAAAATTTAAGAACAAGCAGGCTTATTGTTTGTGTGTTCTTTAAAAGAAACAATAAAATTTACATGAATAAACGTAGCGGTAGCAATGCTGCATAGTAAAACTAAACTACCTCTCTAATGTTTAGATTTTTTTTGCTATTGAATTTCCAGTGATCCATTGTACATTTCTTGTCCACTGAACTTGCTGGTTGTTCGAAGTCACCAAGCAGAGATAACACTGGCAACAGAAAAATTTAGGCATGTAAGGTAAAAGCGTTTAGGGGTACTTTGGAATGCTAAACCCAAAAATGATGTCTGTTTTGCCAAATTGGCTCTAGTTTTTGAGATATTTTATGATATTAGGTGTTTTTTCCCAAAAAATTAGATTTTGCCACTAGAGGGCATTGTATAACTGACATGCTTCTGTGAGTAATTTAAAAAAATGTCACTTTTGATTCTGCATCAGTTAAAAAAAATTTGGTGCAATAAAGTGCACCAAATTTTTTTTTGGTGCACTTTATTGCTTTAGAGGTGGTACATTGTCTATCGGAAAAGTACAAAAGTATTACTTCTAAACTCTTGTGCCACTGACACATACGAGCACCAGGCAGCCCTTTCAACTAATATCATGTGAGAAGTGAAGGCTTGGTCATACACGCGTAAGAAACATTCAACAATATAATGCAGAATATACAACAAACAATTTTGTCCATCACTTGCACAACATGGCCTCTGCTACAAATAAAACAACGGGATTGTGATTGTATGTTTGTTGACAAATAACACTACTGACCATGAGACCTTAAATCCAGTTTCATTCATTTGAAGAAAAGTTCTCTTGTATGATTTTCGTCTATAGCTTTGTTCAGTGAAATCATGGATCAATGTCCAACAATAGTCTGACATCATGTGGGCGTCCCATCTGCCTAGGTATCTTTCTTCCATCATCTTAATATCTTGATGGAACCTTTCCACTTGTTCCTCGCTTACATCACCAAGATTTTCTGGGAAGTAGTCTAAATGGCTAAATACATAATAAAGTTTGATGCTCATCCTTGAACCAAGAACTTGAAAGTTACCGAGCACCACATCCACAAGATACCGGTAGTTGCTTACCTTTGTGCTACCTAGAAACTTTTGTACCACTGAGACATACGAGAACCAGGCAGCACTTTCAACTGCTGTCATGTGAGAAGTGAAGGATTGGTCTTGGATCAATTTGCGAATTAGTGGTCCATCAAAAATTCCTGCTTTCATTTTTTCCATGCTGAGACCAAGAAACTTTTTGACAATATAATTAAAACAATCACCTTGTTTATCCAGAGCCTTCACAAATTGTTTCATCAGACCCAACTTTATGAGCAATGGAGGTAAGATAATGCGGTTCCGACTAACTAGAGGCTCATTTATGATATTTTTATTACCCAAAGCAAGATCTTCTCGCGCCAGCCAATCCTTCTTTACCCAATGCTGAGAACTTGCTCGACTGTCCCAGTAACAGAGAAAACAAGGATACTTAGTGTACCCTCCTTGCTGTCCCAACAAAAAATTAACCATCTTAAAGTCCACACATATGGCCCAGTTATGCTCATTGTAGCCCAATTTGTTCAAAACCATCTTCACATTCAGATAGTGTTCTTTGACAACCACTGAGTGTCCGATCGGAACGCATGCAAACTTGTTACCTTCATGAAGTAACACACATTTTAAACTGCGTTTAGAGCTGTCAATGAACAATCTCCATTCATCTGAAGTGTATTTTGAAAGACCCATTTCTGCAAGAAGGCCTGGGATGTTGCTACAAAATACAAAGTCTTCTTCCATAGTAAAAAAAAAACGAAGAGGACCATCCCTGTTGCAATAGAATGTAATTTTGGTCCCCGAATCCAGTACACCATGTTCACCAAGACGAGATGCTAAAAGTTCAGACGACTGTTTGGAAAGATTAAGATCACGCACCAGGTCATTCAGTTGGTCTTGACTAAAAGGTTTAGGGTTTGTGTTGAGTGAAGATCATAGGTGGGCACAAGTCCGTTAATAACTAAGCTAACTTTTTCATTAACTCGTTAATTCGTTAAAAAGTTTTTTTTATGTTAACGGACTAAATTAACTTCCGTTAAGTGCTGTTAACGGACTAAAGTAACTTCCGTTAAGTTCTGTTAACTTCCGTTAAGGTTTTTAACGTTAATATCTTGCACCATTCATTCATCGGACCGGTACAAACCAGTTTGCACTGGTAACGCTCGTTGCGTATTAGCACAAGTTTTATAGAAAAAAGCGAAGAAAGGAGTTCTTACCTGTAGCCTCATAGGCCTATTAATTATCGCTGATCACAATTTCCAAAGACTTTTCGATTAAAGCTTCGTGGTGCATTTGAACTTGTTTTTATCATGAAATTAGATTAGACCGTAAAATGTAACTTCCAAAACACAAAAGGACCACCTTTGCAATAAATATTTCTTAACAATCAGCTCAACAGCGTCATTACGTGTTTTAGAAGCGAGTGAATAAAACGAAATGTAAATTACACGCAAAATGTAAACGGATTAACGGACTTTATTAACTTCCGTTAATTCAAGCTGAAAATAAGGGATTAACGTTAACGGAGGTGTGAAGTTTGTTAACGGACTAGCGGTTAACGAAGCTAACGTTTTGCATTAACTTGCCCACCTATGGTGAAGATGCTTCAGCAGCCACGCTGATAGAGCTACAGTTACTACAGCAGCTATTACTATCTTCCATTGCTTCCAGCACTGGTTCATCTGCAGTGAGGTCAGGTAAGAACGTGAAAACAGGAACTGGAACTTCAGTGCAATGTGGTACTGGTCGTCGTGCAGACTCTATATCAGGATAGTACCAATCTTTTTTCTTGCGCTGATTCCATTCAGTCATATCTACCCAGTGGCGTACGCAGGATTTTTCAATGGGGGGGGTTTCAAAAAAGACGTCAAAAATTTGTTCGCGATCTATACTTTGGCGAATAAATAACTTAGTGCAATGTAACAAAATGGAATCAAAGTCACACACTGCGTAATGCAAATAAAATTTTTCAACCAAAAAACAATTAAGCATACATCTACAGTTAACATCATAAGGTTTGCAACTGAACGATGAAGAAAAAATTGTTCAAAACAAAAGCTCCCCACCCCCGTATAATTATAAACATTGCAAAGTGTGGCAGGCGCGTAGCAAGAAATTCGCAACTGGGGAGGCTGTTTTGGGGGTCTGGGGGCAAAGCCCCCAGCCGCCGGAGGCACGGGGGTCTGGGGGCGGAGCCCCCAGCGCTTGAAAATTTTGTATTTTTTTTCAAAAATAACTTAATTTTAGGGCTTAATTGATAAAAAATAATGCTTTTGAAACGTGGCATAGAAATTGGCAGTGCAAACCTGATTAAAGTGTTTGCATAAATGGGCTATGGGGAAGGTGGATAATGGAAAAATTTTAGCTTTCTTGTTTACATGCTGGTAAATCATAAAATCTTATAGTTCAAGAAAACTCACACGGAGTAATCTATTTCGTATATATTTTATAGAGAAAAATAATTGGGAAGGGACTAAGGAAAAAAATTTTGAGGCAAGTGAATGGTAATTAACTAATATTGAATACCCCTCCCCCCCTATTCCTAAGTTTATAATATGTTTGCTGATGAAACTTATGTTTAGCATTTTTACAATAGCGATCAAATTTAATTACTTGTTTTTGGCCATTTTCAGAGTTTTTATTGATTTGTGGGTTTTATTTTTGACAAATTAGCCCCCCCCCCAAAATTTATGCTTCAAAAAATGTTTTAAATCGCTTTTTAATTCATTCCAGAGCAAAAACCAGTCTCAGAAGTGCTAAAAACGTGTTATTTTCTTTATTCTGCATTTTGGTTGACAAGCCAATGTGGGGTCTATAACCCCCCCCCCCCCCGCCTACGCTACTGAACTCTGACTCGTAACACGACATTCCAGATTTTCAGTATTACACTTAGTCGCAAGATATTTACTATAATTAAATATTTTGCATTAATATGAAAAAAGAAAGAGCTCGTTTGTTTTGCGCAATAAGACGATATTTTGAATGATACACGTCGAATCAATAGGGAGGATGGTTTAAACCTCCACCCCCCTGTGTACGCCTTTGCGCATAAGTGAGCTATGTGGGCGGTGGCTAATGGTAACACTTCAGTCCTCTAATTTACAAGCCATTAAATCATAAAATCATAATTTGAAAAAACTCACAAGCATTTATATTCTGTAGTTTGTAGAGTGAGACAGTTGGGCAAAGGGTGGGGGTGGGGGCGAATGGAACGAGATTTGAATGGATTAATAATTAACTAATACTGAAATCCCATCTCCATATTTTGATGAAGAAAATGTTAAGCATTTTTAGCGGTGAAATATGCTAATTTTGGCAATTTTTTTAAAGTTGTTACTAAACTATAAGTTATACCTTTGACAAATAAACCCCCCCTAAGAAACTCTAAATGCTTCAAAAGTTGCTTTAAATCATGTTGGAGTCCGTGTCATTGCAAAAAAAAGCAGGATCAGAAGTGCTAAAAACGTGATATTTTCTTTATCGTGCATTTTAGTCGACAGACCAATGGGGGGGGTTTGAACCCCCAAAACCCCCCCCTGCGTACGCCCTTGTATCTACCATACAAAAATAACAATCTTCGTGGTGATTTTTGGGTTCCCGCTATACCATAGGAACCCCTAACCGCATGGAAGTAGCTTTACCTTGGGTCCAATCCAACGCAGTGCCATCGCTACGGGGGTCCAGGGGGGGGCCGTGCCCCCCTAAAGACTGCTCGTGCCCCCCATTTCGAAAACTCAAAATACTGTTTTTGGAACATCATGTAACGGCACGACCAGTAGCGTACGCAGGATTTTAAAAAGGGGGGGTGGGGCCAGAAACTTCAGAAAATTTGAAAGGAACATAGATCAGAATTTGAAATTGTCACACTCAAATTTCGTCCCATTTTTCGCCCAAAATGAGGTAAAGAGCAAAAAAAAAAAAAAAAAAGAAAAGAAAAGGCTTTCACTCAAATTTCGTCCCATTTTTCGCCCAAAATCAGGTGATTTCGAGCCCAAAATCTGATGCCCAACTTGCAAAGGGGGGTCCATGCCTCAATTTTGCTCACTTTTCTATGCAATTTTGCAATCCTGGCGACCCAAAAGGGGGGCCATGGTCCAATGGACCCCCCCCCTAAATACGCCCCTGGGCACGACAACAGACAATGATGGAAAAACGAATAATTACGTTGTTCGAACATAATTATGCTTTGATATTTTCTTGATTCCTTGCGAAGTTGCTGGCAATCAACTCCTGTACACAAATGTTGCGCAATAATCCGTCTTATCAACGTGCCTTTGCGGATGTGTCGAGGAAGAGCGGTGAAAGCCTGCAGAATTGTTACCGGTAGTTTGTTAGTTATTTTGACAACATGAAACAATACGTAAAAACTTTTTTTCAAAGACCGTCTGTTTTGATTTTTAGAGCACACTCAAGATTTTGAGGTCGCAGTCAGTGGCGCAACCAGGGTGAAGGCTGAAGGGGCTTAAGCCCCCTAAGCCAAGTCACTTAGAAAATTAAACTCAAAATACGCGCATTTGAACGCATTTTAGACTTGATCAAAAATATGGGGGGACTGAAGGGGCTTCGCATTATTTAGTTCTTTGAAATGACTTCTTAATTTTAGCAATTCAGTTATTTGTGCGGCTTTAAAAAGTGCAAAACATAATGAAAATGGTGTTGAAATTGCTACTTTTTTGCCGTAAAACTACAAACATCGCCCAGCGGCTGGGGGCTCCGTCCTCAGGCCCCCGTACAAAGTCACTACTTATTTCGTGACTAAGCCCCCTTTGTGACACGCTTGAGTTGCATCAGTATGTTTAGCACAAGGTCTAAATCAAACAATTTTTGAGCAAAAAACACAAAAATTTTGGTTCAACCCTCTTAGCAAAATCCTGGTTGCGTGTCTGGTAGCATTCACTAGTGTAAATAAATTTTTCAGGTGATTATAGGCCGCAGACGAAACTAGGTTAGAAACGCTGCCGGCCAAATAGGTCTCTTCTTTTTAGACATGAATACAGAATTTAAAAAATTGCACATATTTGTAGCCGCACAAGATCTGAAGATCAGTTTTTATACGCAAAAGTTCAATTTATATTAGTGCCCCCCCCACTTTTGGGTAGTGCCCCCTAACTTCGTTTGCTCTGGCGACGGCACTGGTCCAACGGCACAGCGTTTCCGTACATTGCGTGCAGACCTTTTGAGATGCCCAAGACTTGTTTTGGTTCCCTAACTTCATGTCAAAGTAGGCTTTGTAAGACCTTTCGGTGATATCTCTCACGTTGAAGCGGTACTTTGCCAGCATATATTCCCCACGAATGTAGCAAAACACATCTGGATGAGCATATACTCCTGGCAGGAATTTCGCCCAAAAAACCATAAAAATGTTAATTATTTAAGCCCCAATCACTCTATTGCGCCAAATTTTTTTCAACTGATGCAGAATCAAGTGGCATTTTTAAAAATTACTCCCTGAAGCATGTCGGCAATACCGCGCCCTCTTGTGGCAAAAACTTAATTTTTAGGGAGAAGAACGTCGCAAATCATAAAATAGCTCAAAAACTAGAGCCAATTTCGCAAAACAGACATCATTTTCGTTTTCAGCATCCCCAAATTACCCTACAAAGGCTATAACATGTTGTGCCTTTTGAAGTTTTGTTGGCCTGTGTAATCATCGTACAGCGACTTACCCCAAGGACGCAACAAGGTGACCAGGGTGCGGGTTAAACAAAAAGCCACGCCATCAAGGTTGTCGTAAAAACGTCTTTACCCTCACGGCTACGCTGCTGGACCGAGGTTTGAATATTGACAGACGTAATAATTTGGAGCAAACCTAGCAACGGAAAAAAATCCTACTGCACCACGAAGAAGTCAACTTTTCTGCAACCTACAAAAACAATCAATCAGATCCATTACGCTTCGTGCTAATCAGCACGATCTGTTTATTTCTGAATTTTCAATATTTCGTTGAAAAATGTAAACCGCTCGAAAAAGTGCGAACTTCTCGCCAGTCTTTTGTCGGACGGAATTCGTCGCAAACGTCCTTCTCTGTCGTTGCATATTCCGTGCTTCACAGTGTTAACTTTGTCGTCTGCAAACAAAACCGTTGTAAATATCGTGGAGTAAATTAGAACAAAATACGAATCACAAGTCGAAGTTCACCAGCACATAACAAAATGACCTCCCCTCTAGTCTTCCGAGTCAAATTGCCTCATGTACAGTCAGTCAGTGTTCGTTTAATCATGTACCAGTACACGCAAAGAAAAATCCACATTTGGAATATACATTACACAGTTGCATGTACAGTAAAAAAAGTGCGGCACATAGCGAGACCACGAAAGAGCGAAGCCCTCACCGAGTCATGGCCACCCTATTTCACACATTTTTGCTTTTATGATGTAATGCACAGCGTTTCGTTGTAAGTTCTCAAGAAAGATGACATAGTATCGATGTCCTATTCCTTTACAGTTCTTTTACCATACAGTACAGCAAAACGCTTGAGCAATCTCATTCTCTTGCTTAAGCCCGCACGGTATGAACAGATTTGGGCTTCGAACAAATATAATATTCACTTCATACGCCATGCACTACTTCACAACAATCCTTAAAATTATGACTGTGTTTTTTTTTGGAAGAACGAAATATGCAGAAGAAACAAGCATCGCTTCTGCTAACCCACCCCCCCTTCCAAAATACAAATAACTTGCAGTATTACAATGTGCTGCTGTGTAAGATTTAGATTTTCACGCAATGCAAACAAAGGAATTAGTTATCGCAATGTATCAAAAATTAGAAAAAATCATATCTAATTCTATTTGTACTTTAAGATTAAATCGGCTTTAAGTGCTTCTTTAAATTTATGAGAAGAAAGATCTTTTCAATTCGGTTGCAAACTATTCCAAATTTGGGCACCACTAAATTGCAATGCTTTTGTGGCAGCATTCAAGTTCCTAGCATGTAAAGAAAACTTGATGTAACTAGTGCATCTTGTGTTGTACTTATGTACTGTTTTAGTGGATGTGAAATATTGATTGTATAGATTTGGAAGTTTAATTGTGTGGGAAGGTACATAAATTTTGCCATTTCTAAATGATACATACCGTATCCTTGACTTTTAATAGTTTTAAATCATGATACAAGGTGTTGTTTTTTACATGTTCATTTTTGCTGACATTGCAAATAATTTATATAATTTTATTTTGAAGGACTTGCAATGGCTGCAAGATTGAATGGTTTGTTGAACCCCATACCAAGATTCCATAAAGTATATACGAGTTCACTGAACTACAATAAAACATTAGAAGGGTTTTCTGACAGATGTGGTGTTGAAGATAACGAAATATACCACAAATTTGTGACAATTTTTTGCAAACATGCCTAACACGGACATCAAACTTAAGTTTGTCATTAATAAGCAGAGGTGGAGTCGAGGACACAAGGCTCAAGGCCAAGGACAGCCTTTCCGAGGACAGAACCTCTCGAGGCCAAGGACAGGAATGCTCGAGGCCAAGGACACAGGCGCAAGCGTTCTCCTGAAAAAAAAAAGGTCTTCAAAAATATTTTTCAGGCGATCTCCAATTCATTGGCGTACCCAAAATTTTTGATTAAGGAAGGCCTAAACCACAAATTACATATGACGTCATCAAAATTTTTCCAAAGAGGAAGGTTTTGCGGGACAAAGATATCGTAGGATGAAAGATCTGAAATCGTTGTTGCCTCTTCGCATGTAACCAGGATTTTGCAAAGGAAGAGGGCTTAAACTAATAGTTTAAAAATGAAAACATCTAACTTTGGGAACGTGTTGAGAAAGCTAGTGTAACTCAAATGTATCACAGACGGGGGTTTAGGGTCGGGGCCCCAGCCGCCGGAGGCTTTGGAAATCTGGGGGCCAAGCCCCCAGCCGTTGGGCGATTTTTTGTAATTTTTTGGAAAAAAAAGCTTTTTTAATGCCATAGGATCACATTTCGCAAGTGTTCAAAGCCATTTGAAAGCACTAGATTTTTAACATTTGAAAGCCAATTGAAAAAATCAAATTGTTTAATCCTCCTTTTACTTGCAATTTAAGTCCAAAACACGTTTAAGAAATTTTAATTGTTAGTGATTTGGTCCATGTAGGGGGAAGCAAGGTGCATTGTCTCTGGCTGCATTTTAGCAGTAAATAATAATCCACTCGAAGATTTTCCTTCGAGATTTTTGTTTTGTCATGAAAATAACCAGTTATAGGAGAACCTGTTCGCCAGGGGGCCCAGGACCCTCAATTGAAGTTCAATGATTCGTTCAATCAGCATTTTCCAGGGCTAATTTTTTTAAAAAACTATTTTGTACGTAGAAGCCGGCGAGGTTAGAGGTGAAATACTGAAATGTTTTTGAAAAATGGTACAATAGATGGTTACGTCTACTAACCATGTTATTGCCGGGCCGGATTTACATCGCGCTAGGCCCCTGGCACTTTGGAGATTTTCGCAACATCTTTCTCGGAAATATAGGTGAAGACCAAAAAAATCTCACGATTTCAGCTTGGGGCCCCTAGATGGTACTGCGTCATATTATGGTAAATCCGGTTCTGATTAATGCATTACGTTCACAAAAAGGCGAGATGTGGGCCTGAGATACCAACTTTTAAGACAAAACTCGCCATTTTCTCTGGGTTATACGTTTAAATTGGCTGGCAAAAATTGAATTGAATGGGACCCGGCGTCCCTGGTCTTTAATATTGTAAATTAGTTAAACTGTCGTCAGCGAAAAATGCTAGAAAGAAACTGAAACTGAAGACACAATTGGCTTTTTTGTCACATTTTTGTCATTGGTGAAATTACAATTAGGGGGGGCCTGCCTCCCTCCCCATGCCTACGCCTATGCTACAATTGAGAAAAACAAAAACGGTGTACGCAAATTTTCTGGCGTTTTCCAACGAAATTTTAGCTGTTCAAAAAATAGTGCTGTCCTCGAGCCGAGGACAGGTCAATTTTCGAGGACTTGAGGCTTCGAGGCCAAGGCCAATCCTAAATGTTTTGCAACAGGCGTTCTGTTGATTCTTTCTCCTCGTATAGTTAAGGAAAACTTATCGGCACTCATTTTCTTCGATGAAAAAAGCATAAAACTAGTTTTGGATATATTTAATAGGATGTTTCATTTTTTCATCAATTTCGAGAAAAGCTTAGTTTGGGCGATTTTATGACAGGGTTTTGGGTACAAGTAACGAATCGAGCGTTTTTTTTCGATTATGACGTCATTCACCGGTGGCACCGGCCGTTTGAAGTTTATGACGTCATATGAGGCGCCGAAATTAGCATATCTCGCGAACGGGTCGGGTTAGGAACCTCATATTGGTGTCAAACGACGCAGAATAGCCGGTTTCCTATCTTCTCTTAATACATTTCATACGTCTATCTGCTACTACAAACCGATAAATCAAGAAAAACCGTGTTTTTTAGAAAAATTTGAAATTTTTAACACTACACAGCAATTGCTACAGTTTTTGGTTAGTTGTAAGGATCTAGAAGTTTTTTTTTATATGGCTCAGAATCTTAGTTTTTGAGTTATGTTTCCGATCTTGTTTTGCAGACTTCTTTACTTACACCAGATTTTATTTAGCTCAAGTATCCAGCTCTTTCATGCTTAAGATACCGGTATTTTTAACATTTTTTATTACCGAAGTTCTAATTCACCTAAGAGATGATGGCTGACTAGCGTACCTCCTCCAAATCTTATAACAAACAATTAGTAAGAGAACAATTATTAATAGTAGATAACATTAAAACATAAAGCATAACACATCAAACAAAGACGGCAATGTGATTTTTAAAACCGCATTATTTTTGCAAATATTCCATTGCACATAAATATGCTCTAATCTTCACATCGACTAAACCACTTGCAGCATTGTCACTAATTTTACTCTGTACAATTGATCTCAATTTACCAATTCTTCGTTCAGTGGAACGGTTGTTGTTATCAATTGTTTTCCAAAAATTGGGACTAACTGAAGTCATGGTGATGCAGGGTGCATTTTTACTTGCGGAAGTGAAAAAATGACGAAGACGGGAGGTCCAATCTTGCAAAAGAGCTCGAGTATTGACCACATCTGGAAACGAAGCAGTTTTTACAGCTTCCATGCAGTATGGTGGCACTTAAGAGAACACACTGAGGGAAACGTTTTTAGGTGAAAGCCAATGAACAGCATGATCCAAAAAATACTTGAAAACAACATCAGCAATTTCTCTATCAATTTCTTGGTAGGAATTCAACAAATCTCTCTGAAAGAGAGTTAACTGTGGTCCTTCAGCAGCTTGTGGTTTCAAATGCATCATTATAAAAGATGGAACATACACAGAAACAATGTAAGAAACCAATCGTTTCAGAGTCGTTTGCTGGTGGCGGTTTAGTTTATCATAGTAAAACAGCAGAAGTCGCAAATAGCCATTTGCGGTTGTTATCCACCTTGAACGACTAATAGATTCTTGCCGATAAGCAAGAAAATTGATAAGATTTTCCGGCACATCCATAATTAAATAGCTTGCCAGAGTCAGCATCACCATTTGGTCACTGCGAAACTTGTCATCTGTTTTATGATCGGATTTTAATTGGCTAAACCATTCCACTTTTGACTTTATATGAAGAGAAGCAATTTGAGTGAATCGGATGTCAAGTCTTTGTCTTGAAAGAAGATCTTTCATGTTTGGCTTGCCAATATTATGTATCAGACTCATAAGTGCATCACCTTCTAGCGAAGATGGACCCTTTGTAATTCCCTCAAGAGATTGAATGACATGCGACAAATATATCTCGTTCACATGGAACAAACACTCGAGTGTGTGAATGCCATGTCCTACCTTTTCTTGAAAGTACTTTTCTAAACGGACATTTACCCCTGACTTCTTGCCAGTATTAACTGCTGTAGTATCTGCCATTACCGATACAATCTTGTTTATGTAACCGCCACAAATTTGATCTACAATGGTTGCAAATATAGCTTCTCCAGTAAGAGACGATGTTTTTGGAAAAGATTTAACACCCATAACATGCTCCGACTTGATGGTTTGATTGGAACCTACACCTTGACCTAGAAAAACGTACCTATCAACTTTATTGACTACTCGACCATCATAGCAAAGCTGTAGAGCTTCAGCTCTGTTCAAGGCAGCTTCACACTCTTCAAGGGCAGTTAATCTGAATTTCTGGCGCTTGCGAAATACAGTAGAAGCTGAAGCAGCAACAGCATCTTTTCCTACAACAGAAAGAATAGCATCCGACTGTTGACGAACAGATAACATGCGCTTGTCTGCACGCACGCAACTCTCATCCTTTAAGTGCAACGATTTTCGTTTTATGGATTTTTTTTCACCAACCGGTATATCTACTGGCGAATACTCTTTAGCATCGCCCTTATCTTCAGTTGGATCAGCATCATCGGGATCAACTGTAATATTAAATGTTGTAGCCAAAGATGAGGAAGTACAAGGTTCATCATCCTCCGAGCTGTTCTTGGGTTTATGAGCTAACCGTTTTAAAAACTGCTTTGTGTGAGTTAAGTCTTTACTGGCAGAAATCATCATTCTACGTTCACCTCGTTGTTCCTTCAAGAAAGATGCTTCCTTTTCAGGTACACGATCTTCGAATGGGCAAGGGCACAGCACTTTTGTTTGATGGATCTTTGGATGATCGCTAATTTTACATTTGCACCTGCTCAAATCAAACAACTCAAATAACCATTTTTCACCTGATAAATCCTTTTCTTTAGTCTTTCTAACTCTTTTTAGAGCAAGGGTATACTTTTTAATGAGTTCCTTTAGTTTAGTTTCAACTCTTTTTGTGGAAATAATTGGAAGACTGGCTTTCCCCCACAACCCAATCACATCACTGATCAGTTGATTCTTGACGTCAGTAAAGTTTGGTAATTGCAGCAAAAATTTTGGATTGCTTTCGGATTCAGATCTCCTCAAAAAGTTATAATAACCTAAGACTTCTGCTGCTAACGGCAAACGGTCACCTTTCAAATCCTCGTCTAATTTTTGGGTACTGGCTGCTTCGTGCCTAGTAACTGGCATTTTGGAAACTTTAGCTCATATTATATGTCACTCGAAAACTGATTTAGCAATTGATTGCGACCAAAATAATGAAATGTTCTATAATTTTATTATGTCGTAGTAACTAACATATTGTCCGCTAACAAAACTTATTGGGCAAGCTAATTGAACAAGTTTCAGAGCTGGCAATTGCGATAAAAAGACCAATATTTTGCTAAAAAAACGGTTTTTCTTGATTTATCGGTTTGTAGTAGCAGATAGACGTATGAAGTGTATTAAGAGCAGATAGGAAACCGGCTATTCTGCGTCGTTTGACACCAATATGAGGTTCCTAACCCGATCCGTTCGCGAGATATGCTAATTTCGGCGCCTCATATGACGTCATAAACTTCAAACGGCCGGTGCCACCGGTGAATGACGTCATAATCGAAAAAAAACGCTCGATTCGTTACTTGTACCCAAAACCCCGTCATAAAATCGCCCAAACTAAGCTTTTCTCGAAATTGATGAAAAAATGAAACATCCTAATATTTAAGGTTAGTTTGTTTGAAGTTAGCTATTTATCGGCTGTACTGTCTAAACTATTTGTCACTCATAATCATACTTGTGTCATCAGCAAATAGTCTAACACTTAACTCAGTAAATTTTAGACGGTCATTAACATACAAAGAAAATACAGTACAGGCCTAGGATTGAACCCTTGAGGCACTCCACATGTCACTTTTTGCTTCTTAGAAGCAATTCCATGAACCAGAGGTGGAGTCCTCGAGGACACATTTTCAAGTCCTTGAAAATTGCCCTGTCCTACGCTCGAGGACAGCACTATTTTTTGAATGGTTAAAGTTTTGTAGATCGGCTGAAAAATGCTTTTCTAGATTGCTTTTTTGGAGATCGACCGAAAAAAATTTTTTTTAAACTTTTTTCTTAGAAAAACACGTGCATTTGTGTCCTTGGCCTCGAGCGTTCCTGTCCTTAGCCTTGAGCCTTGTGTCCTCCATTCCACCACTGCCATTAACACATACAAACTGGAATCTGCTTGACAAATAAGTTTTGGAAGAGTTTATTACTATTGCCTTTAATGCCAAACTTGTCTAATTTCCTTAACAATATCTCATGATTGACTGCATCAAAAGCTTTTTTTGAGGTCTAATAACAGTACGCAAGAATGTTTACCATTATCTAGGTTATGGTGGATTTGAGAATAAAAATCAGAAACTGCATGAGCTATAGAATGAACTTTACAAAAGCATAAGTTTTGGTCTGCAAGAATATTATCTTCCACAAATTTGGTTAATCTTGTTGACATCAATTTTTCAAAAACTTTGGCTAAAGGAGACAATAATGAGATAGTTACCTATCCGTTCACCAGCAATATTTAAAATTTAATGGGAATATTTTCGGGACCAGCTGCTGTTTTGGAATTTTGATTTTAAATTACTTGATCAACTTATACTGGTACAATTGGTTAAAAAAAACAGGAATGCATATTTGATGGTATTTTGTTAATAAACGAAGCTTGAAGGTTACCAGACCTGCTTGAGCACTTAAATTTGCTCCAGCATTTACAAATAATCATTTAACGTATTGCTTGGTTCAGATTTTGCCTCTATATTTTCATCATCCTTAGTAGTAAGCTTATGAATAGGAGTACGGCTGCATCGTTTGTTTTGATCAAGCAATTCGTTGATTATAGACTAGGGCAGGGCTTCTCAAACTTTTATGCTCGCGACCCACTTTAATCTTCTAAAAGTTTTAGCGACTCTTCACAGTTAAAATAATAAACACTGTGAGTTGTGCATTTGTGGTAATTATTCCATGGAAAAACTAAACCACAAGGCGCTGGTACCCATTGCGTACAACACGCAAACACATTCGCTTACACCCTGTTTGCATTTGTGTTTGCCGCTGCTTCAACATCATCTGCAGTACGCTTATTACAGTTACCGCGCAACTTTTTTAACTAGCTATTCATTCATTAGAATCTGACCAGTAGCAGTAGTATGGTAGGTATACCTCTACAGAACTATCTATATTACGCTCCTACTCCTCCACTAAACTACCGGTACTACAGCTAGGCGAAGAGTTAGAATTCTGCAATGGGGGGAGGGGTTGTTACAGGGGTCTGGGGGCGGAGCCCCCAGCGCTCGAAAATTGTGTATTTTTTTTTTTGAAAAATAACTTAATTTTATGCCTAGTTTGATAAAAATATTGCTATTAAAACGTGGCGTAAAAGTTGAAAATGTAAAAAACATAGTTATACTAGTTGCATAAATGGGCTAGGTGGGATTGCTAGAATTTTAGTTCTCTTTTTACAAGCTGGTAAATCATAAAATCCTATACCGGTAGTTCAATAAAACTTTCAAGGAGTATTCTATTTCGCCTATGTTTTATAGAAACAGATATATTTAGGGGGGCTAATGGAAGGAAGTTGGAGAGAAGTGATTGGTAATTAACTAATACTGAAAAGCCCCCTCCTCTATTCCTGAGCTTTTTTTTTTTTTTGATGAAACCTATATTAAGCATTTTTCAATATGTGATCAAATTTGAATACCGATTTTTTGTCTATGTTTCAAAAAATTTTTTTTTCTGATTTATGAGTTTTGCTTTTGATACGTTAGCTCCCCCCTCCACCCCTAACTAAACGTTTTAAAAAATGCTTTAAATCATTTTTTGAGTCTATTCCAGTGCTAAAAACAGTCTCAGAGGAGCTAAAACGTGATATTTTCCTTATTCTGCGTTTTGTTTGGCAGGCCAATGGGGGGGGGGGGGGGGGGGGGCTATAGCCCCCGACCCCTTTGGCTACGCTAATGACCACAGCACAATACAAGTATCGAATTTAGTCTGCATAGTTCTATTATGTCATAAGCCAAAGTGACAAAATAAAACAAGTTAAGCATCCAGCTGTGCTACGTGATACGAATGGAAAAAGTTTATGAGCTGTCTTCTTATATAATACTGTTCAACAAAGGCTCAATGTAATAGCGCCTATTTAAGTATAATCTACGGCTAAGTTAAGAATGACGTTTTGTAGAATTGCACGAGTTTTTAACGACAGTCAGGGGTCGCTGAGAGGATACTATTTTACACTTTCTTGTAAAAAGTTGTAGACTATTTGCGACCCCTGAAGGTCGTTAGGCAACCCCTTGGGAGGTCGCGTTTGGAAAGCCCTGGAGTAGAGCATTGTTTTGGTATGTCTTGTTTATGCTTTAGGAGTTGCGATGTGGAATAATGTTCTTTTGCAAGTCTTTATATGAAGGTTAGCTTATCAAGAAACTTTTTGTAATAGGTAATTAATTTTGGATTATTTTGTTTGTACCACTAGGTGTAGAATCTGTTTTTAGTCTTGATAGACTTAAGAATTGCTACGGTTAGCCAAGGTTACAATTTTTGTTTCTGCTATCTTCTGCTGCGTATTTTGAGTGGAGCATGCACATTAACGATATTAGCAACGCTATCAATCAAACTTGTACATATGTTTTCAAGGTTAATATCAACGTTTTGGGTCATTGAGGCTGAGTCAATTGATATAATCTGTCAACTAGGCAGCATACATCATCAAGAAAATTATCACAATTAAAATTACCAGTAACAGTACACCTGTATATCTGATCATTGTTTCAATCACGTTTTAGAAATACTGAGCATGTTGTGGGCAAATGATCAGAAATTTCATATTCTAGAATATTTGAGGTTAACGTCTTATTGAAAATGTTTGAGTAAACATAATTAAGCAGAGTAAAATGTAGCGTAATACGAGTAGGTTTATTTATCATGCAATTACATCCTTCGGAAAACACTATTAAAGCATTTGTTAACAGGTGGAGAAGACTGGGTTTTGAGAAGATCGACATTGAATTTTCCAAAAATTATGTTATCTTTTCTTATGTTTTGCAAAAAGACTTGAGTTTGAGTGAATTGCAATTTGAATTCAGATAATGAAGGGGAGGGATGTCTAGACTCTAGATACTACACCAAGCACAAGACCCTTAGCAAAATTCTTTAGCTAAACTTCTACAAACAAAATTTCAAAATGAGGTGATGAAATGGAGTATTCTCCAAAGAATTTGACACATATAATGCTACTCCTCCTGCATTAGAAATTGAATCGCAATGCACCATTGAATAATCCATTAAACTTGCCCTTCGTAAGGTATTGCTATTAAACTTCGATTCAGAAATAGCTAAAATGTCAGGTTTAGTTTCAACAGATTGCAGCAATTGTTCAATTTTATTTTTGTTTTTCGAAAGAGATCTTACATTACAATGAATAAGATTAAAGTTTTACCCTAACGACTTGGAATATTGATTTGCAAGCCATTCCACACTTCTGTAGTTGCACGTCTAATGCATGGTTGGGCTCATCACATGTAAGTCATTGCAATCAGTGGTCTTGATTATTTTAGAATAGTTTGGTTTGTTTTCAACGTTACTGCTGGACAATGAATTTTGATTTCTCATTTGACTTGACATTCCATACAGTGTTCGCAACAGCACACGGCGCTACACCACACTGGTGCGGCAATCAGTGGGCATAACGAATGAAATCTACTCACCATTTTCAAGCCTCAAGCACTGCAAAAAGGCTCGAAATGAAACATTCCACGAATTGAGGCCACTTATGTAAGGATACTCTCTACCGCCTCTTGGAGGAGAAGGTCCTCTTCAACCTCCTGGGTGGCAAAGTGCTCTGGCGGGTCGGGCTGAAAAATCCTGGGTGAGGTAGAAGATTGTCGCAAATCCCCAGCAGGGTCTGATGCTTGCTGCTTGGCTTGGATTTGCGCTGAAAAATAGGTAAGCGTTAAAATAATAGACGCTACACACGTCATCAGGATTCTAAGCCTAACCCGAAACACTACAAGCATCATCCACTTTCTAGTGGTTCAAACATGAGCATTGCAGCCAAAATTAGCCAGATACGAAGCGCCACTGTGCACAATGCGGAGGTTCTACAGTAGTTATGGAAAGGCTTAGAGCAGATAACAAAAGCTCGACACGTTTCAAGTAGTCAATACGCAAGTGCAGCCTTTCGGGGTAATCTCACTGTTCATTAGAATGGGATTTGGGAAAAAAGTTGGGGCAAAAAGTTTTTGGATGACGTTATTTTGAGGTTGCATGCGTCAGTTGAAATTTCGAGGGACAGTTGAAATTTTAAAATTTCGCAAATGTGACGCAACTCCGAAACTACTTCGCGTAAATTAACAAAATTGGTGTCAAAATGATCAGGAGATATGATTTTCTGTAGGCACTCAAAAGGCTTCTGCTCTGTAATGGCAATAAAAATAAAATTAATTTAAAAAAGCTTGTTTCAGATTAAAATTTCGGTCAAATACGTAGAATTATCATATGTAGCTATCATCTGATACACATATTACACAGTTGTTTATGCAAGTTTTTGAATTTAATAGCAAAAAACATAAACTTGGGTAAACCCTCACTTAAACTGTAAAATATTGCATGAGGGAATGCTTTCGCAGCCAGAACCGAACGTATCTTGGAATTAACAAGTTTCAGGGCGGAAAAAAGAAAATATTCAAGCTTAGAATATGTGATGACCGAAAAAAGATCTTTCTTCAGCAATTTTTTTGTTCAAATTCTACGTACAGCCAGCACAAAAAACAAAACGACGGAGACGCTTTATTTCCATGGGAGGACGCTGAATTTGGTTTGGGGTGCGCTAATTTTCGACGTTCCCCCTACAATTTAAGTACTGGGTAAAACAAACATAACAGCAAGCCCAACGCAACCTTTTAATAGAAAAATTCACGAACGTTAGTTGAGCGTAGGCGTACGAAGCAAATTGCGCTATTCAATTCAATCTATTCTCATACGTCAATTGTGCTGATGGAAGCACGCAAAAGACCATGTTGGTCGTCTAGTCTACAGCTCCCAACATAAAGCACATGAGAAAAAAATACTCATACACACACACAAATAATACCAACAAAGTTGGGCGCACCTATGTACATCAGTCCATGGTGCCATGCCCCCCCCCCTTTGTGTCCCTAGAATAATTCGCATAGAATTGTATGCAAAAGTGCGGCATGGCCCCCTCCCCCTTTGTAACTTGGGCAGACAGAAAGTTTGAGCACACAAACGGAGAATCTCGGTGAAGACTTTTTTTGGGGGGCCTAAAACCGGATTAAAATTGAGTGAAAACCTTTTTTTGTCTTCACCTAATTTTGGGCCAAAAACCGGACTAAATTTGAGTGAAAACTTTTTTTTGGTCTTCACCTAATTTTGGGCGGGAAAACGGACTGATTCTGAGTGGAGAAAATTTTCTTTTGGTCTTCATTATTCTCAAATTTCAGCTTAACAGCTTAAAGGCCACCTAATGCCCGCAAAGCAACGCCATTAAAATGTTATCAAAAAAATATTGCTAATCGAATGCTGTAAACCCGGTTTAGATACACGTTCTCAGTTTCAAGAAAAAGAATAGCCAATATTTTCTCGGGATTACCGTTCGCGTTTTAAAAAAAAAAAGACATGACGTCATCAGACCCAGAAGTTTAGTGCCTTTGGCTTGTTTATCATTGCAGAGCATAAGCGATTTTGCAAAGGCATGTGATAGCAGCTTGCTAGTCAAAAAGTATTGCACAAAAAAGGCGTAATTAGCTCAAAGTAGTTTCATTGCTAAGTTCAAAAGTGAATTACCCGCAGCAATCAGCTTTCATTACCAAAATACTCCATCACTCAAAAATTCGAACAGTATAAAAGTTTTCGTATTCTATCTGGCACATCCGTACCCAATACTGGTTGGCTACCACAGTGTGAAAAAAGATTTTAGACTCAACAAGAAACTATTGAAAGCTTATAATTATGTAAAATTATTTTACCCTTCTAATACATACCAGTAGGCTGGTACAGTTCACTGCGTAGGATTAGGAATATACCGGTACGGATATGTACAGTAGAAATGGCACCAGTATCAGATCAGTGTTGGTTTGGTTTGTGTTTTAGTAAATATTTTACTCCTAGCAATATATTAGGCTGGACTAATCTGCAAGGGTACCATAGTTTAGCGGTACCGGACTAGGCTACCAGTATCAGATTGGTGCACTGGTATCTCAGATCTGCAGAGCCAGCTAACTACCAGTAAGCGTAGGTAACTTATTACAAGTACCAGTATTGTGAATATGGAATTGTAGTACAAAAATGCTGCCTGTAATGGTAACATACCGGTACAGGCGATACTTACGTTCCTGCCATTATTAGCCTATCGTACCAATACTCCTACCAACTACCCATCTATTAATGTCCAGTAATCTGCTCCCCAAGCATCCAGCAATCTGACTAGGTCATTGTTTTTTCTGTTGTTCTACGAGATTAATCACTGAAACACAAACCAAACTAGGCTACTAATATGATACTGGTACCTGTATCATTTGTACCGTACCATTCCTCTGGTACAGATATATTCCTAATCCTACGCAGTGAACTACAGCAGCCTACTGGTATGTATCAGAAGGGTAAAATATTTTTACATAATTATAAGCGTTCAATAGTTTCTTGTTGCGTCTAAAAAATTTTTTTACACTGTGGTAGCCAACCGGTATTGGGTACGGATGTGCCAGATAGAATACAAAAACTTTTATATCGTTGGAGTTTTTAGAGTGATAGGGTCATTAGCGGTAGTAAAACTGCTGGTCAATACTAGTAGTAAAAGCTGATTGCTGCGGGTAATTCACTTTTAAACTTAGCAATGAAACTACTTTGGGCTAATTACGCCTTTTTTGTGCAACACTTTTTGACTAGCAAGCTGCTATCACATGCCTTTGCAAAATCGCCTATGCTCTGCAATGATAAACAAGTCAAAGGCACCAAACTTCTGGGTCTGATGACGTCATGTCCTTTTTTTGAAAACGCGAACGGCAATCCTGGGAAATAATGGCTATTCTTTTTCTTGAAACTGAGAACGTGTATCTAAACCAGGTTTACAGCATTCGATTAGCAATATTTTTTTGATAACATTTTAATGGCGTTACTTTGCGGGCATTAGGTGGTTTTACAAGTTTATGTTTTTTACTATTTAACACAAAAACTTACATGAACAACTGCGTAACGTGTGTAACAGGTGATAGCAACCGTATTTGACCGAAATTTCGGTCTAGACCAGGTTTTTTAAAAATAACTTTATTTCTTTTGCCATAACACAGTAGAAGCCTCTGAAGTGCCAATAGAACATCATATCTCCTGGACACTCTGACACTAATTTTGTTAATTTACGCCAAGTAGTTTCGGAGTTACGTTGAATTGAAGAAATTTCAACTGACGCGTGCAACCTCAAAATGACGTCATGATCCAAAAAAATTTGGACCCCAACTTTTTTTCCAAAAACCCCATCCTATCGCACCCAGGGCATTTTTTATTTCAAAAATGGTGAAAAAATGAAACATCCTACTGTTCAACTAGCATGCCAGGGGTTTGTCAGGAGCACCAACAAAAAAATACTGAAACAGCAATCACCTTCAAAATGGGCGGCCAGGTGCGGGTATTCGTTTGCATAGGATGGAGGTAGATACGATACTAAACTGTCAGGATTATCTAAAAGAATTGTTCAAGTTATTACCCAAACGATCGATTAGCATGCAGCTTCTACATGGTCATTGCTCAGCAGAGTTACACTCCACTAAAATAAATCCTCCTCCAAAAACTTGGTCTCGCGATCCCGAAAATGCCAGAGTTTGGGGACGCCTGATTAAGTCAGGTCGAGGTTAAATCAAAGATTTGACTTTCGTTTGTGCTCTTTTGTCTTGAGCTTAATCTTTCAGGAAGCCAAATTAAGAGGCGTTAAGGCCCAGAACACATCATGGCACATGCACGTTTGGTTGCAGCACATGATTGAACGGCCTTATGTCCAAGGTTTGCCAGTGGACTAGACGTTTGCTCTTTGCAAACCCTAAATAATCATTTTGCGATACTATGAAGAGAGCAGTATCACAACTTCTACTGTTGCCAGGACATAAATAGTACCTTTTACGTCACGCTTGACGTCCGCCAGGGCGGTCTTCTCTCGCTGCAGGAAAACCCGGTCAAGCATGACCAAGTCTGCCGAACAAACTTCCATCTGAAATAGTAAATTAATTCAGGGTATTAAATCGAAACAAGCTCTAAGTCTAAGTAAACAAGGTAACTAATTCAAGGGATATGAAACATCAACTTTCAACACCCAAATCCATACATAAATCATTAAAATATTGGAAGCAACTTACAGCCGCATCTTTGAGGCAAAGGAGCTGATATTTCTTCAACATTTTGTTTATCTTCGAAGTAGCACCTTCCGATACCCTATCAAACATCGACTCCGCATCGTGAAAAGATTCCTCTTTAATCTGGATAAAAAACGAAGATTGCACTTTACTAGAAAAGATAAAAGACATAAGTTACAAAATTATCGGCTGTTGCACCTCACATGCATGTCCAACACAGAAATACGCCTCGTACACGATCTTAACTACCAACACCAACGGCGTATTTTAGTCGGAAGAGCGACATGTTTGCCATCGAAAGTTGCAACCCTTCAAGTTCGCTTCCCGGTCAGGTAATGCATCGCTATGTCACCGGAAGTCCATTGAACCAATCAGCCATCAAGGCGGCGCAATTTACCAAATACCCGTAAATTGCGATGTTTGTGAGACTAACAGCAAATTTCGACACCTGCGGTGTATTGAATACGTGGAACGGGAGAAGTTTTCGGTACGCATCGCGCGTGTTCTTGAAAGGTTCGCCGATGTTGGGTGTCGCCGCTAATTCGCGATGTTTCTGCAGCTGTTCAAGAATTCTGAAAGAACAAAAACATATCCATATTAATAAACAACATAAAAATGGTTAAAAAAAAACCATCATGGTAACAAAACATTCAATGTGCAAACGTCAACACGACCACGGGTTGGCTTATGCCCGGATAGATCGCTCTTTTGAAAAAATAGATCGGCTTGAACAATTACACTTCACTTCTACAGTCTATGATTCAGAGCACAGTGCAAGCCTACCAATGAAATTCAGGATATTGCTCGTTCACCATAAATCACGTTGCTTGCAGCCATAACTAAGAATGAGAAAACTCACAGTGAGGGACGCTTAGCAGGCAAGGCGGGCAGTGCTGAATTGTCAGGGATGACGTTGGCACTTCTTTTGCTCTTTCTTGACGCCACAGTGGTGGTAACGGGAGGGGCAGTGCGCATCGGTAGATGTCGGACGGGCTTTGGCACGTGGAGGACGGGAGTTGAGGAGCTCTTGATGGGAATTGGGGCGCTCCTGGAAAGGGCAGCAACACTTACGACAGGGGCTTGGGCACGGAGACCGGGAGGTTGGGTGCTCATGACAGACAGAGGTCCTCGGGGAGCCGATGTTTTATGAGCTCCATCAGCCGATAAGGTGATGGTCGGGTGGAGTCCTCCCTGCAACCAAATAAGATTAGCTGAAATGTTTTAACTTACATATCGAGTTGCAGAGAATATTATTTAATACCACCATCCGGCGCACCCAAATCAAAATTTCAGCATGCAACATCACAGTAAGTTTTACAACTCAAGCAAGTTGGCAGTTGAAAAAAAAACAGCTTGCAAAGCGATTACCAGTACTTTCAGCAAGGAAATTTGTAGTTTTAGTATGATATGCGCGAAGTTCACTTCTCAAAGACTAAAAGCTTGCAGCAGACAATCAATTCTGGAGAATGTGAAGTCGTGGAGTCAAATATGGGGTACGGACAGCTATGCTTAGACAGCTTTTGATACTTTTGCTGCATTAAACCAAAGTTGCTGCTTGCAAAACGTTTTTGTTAAGAACGAAGGTACCTGATGCTTTCTCGAGCTCTAAAAAAATCAATTGCGAACAGAACGAACTTAGTTCACGTACATAAAGGTTTGGCTTTGAAGTAACACTGGTGGTTGGAGCCGTAGTTGCCTTGGAGGTATTTAACGAGTCCACTTTAACTTGAAATACAAATGGCTTCCCAGTTTGAATGTGCTGATGCACCTGCAGAAAACGTTTAAACATAACGATTGCCGAAGCAAAACCATCGATTAAATTGGAAATCAGTAAAGCCAACATTTGAATAGATAACACAGAGTTAGCTAAGGAGATGCAACATCATCCAACTATTGAAATTCGGACGTTTTCAGGCAGAGCTACATTGAACTTCACATACTAAAAATTATAGCCTCGCACAATTCTGAACATTTTTTTGGTCGATTTTACATGCCGCCACTCACGTAAAAGCGTAGTTAAACGAGGACTATCGGCAAAATCAATGGGGGTATCTAAAGTTAGGCCAATCGTATTAGACTAGATTGGCGTTGACACCATTCTTTTTGATCTTTCCTGAGATATTTTACTTCAAACACGACGTAGGAGCCTCTAATGTTGCAATTTTTATTGGCAACCCTGACGTTGATAGCTTAAGAGTCGTTAGCGACGCCATCCCAGTTCTAACCTACAGCAACGCCGCTATTAGGTCTTGCAACAGCAACCGCAATGAGTCGTTTCGCTGCGCACTAATCAGTTTGATCTTGTCAGACCAATAGATCAGAGCTGGTAAAAAGAGTAGACTGTTTGGAACCCAGCGATCTCCGTAAAAATGAAGTTGTAAGATACATTTCAGTCTTAAATCATAACCTAGCCAAGCATAGAACTTTTATTACTAGGCTACTAAGTTCAAACTCATACATGATAATAAGACTACCAGTATTTAGTAGGCCTATTGTATTTGCTTGCAGTATTTTGTGATCCTAGAATAAACTTTTACCAAGTTGCAAACAATGGCCTCCGACTCTAACTACCCTTGCTTTCGCTTGTTCTTAAGACTTTTGTTACCACTTGTAGACGACTCTTTTTTCCAGCTCGGATCTGTTCTGCTGATAACATCAAACTGATTAGAGCGCAGTGAAACGACTATTGCGGTAGCCTAATAACGGCGTTGCCTTAAGTTGGAACTGGGATGGCGTCGCCAAGGCTATCATTGTGAGCGTTGCCAATAAAAAGTATAACGTTAGACTGATTAGAGGCCCCTACGTCGTGTTTGAAGTAGAATATCTCTGGAACGGCTGGATCAAGAAGGATGGAGTCAACGCCAATCTAGTCTTATGCGCTAGGTCCAGCTTTAGATGACCCCATTGATTTTGCCTTTAGTCCTCGTTTGAAGGAAGAATCTCTATCAACACACCAAATTTTTCGACTTTAGCTTAACATTGCAGCCAAAGTATTCCTCTAAGAGTTTAAGATATAACTAAACACAATGCGAACGCTCAAAAACGACTCGACCTACTTTTTGCAAGAACAAATGCGGGTTTTTGAGGTAGTACTGTTGCATGGCGGGTTCCACTGAACGAAGCTGAGCGCGAAACACCGACAATAATTGCTTCTGCTCGTTTGTTAACTGCTGCTGAGACTGAGAACAAAATAAGAATGAAAAAGCTTTGCATACTCTTGCTAAAAAAATTTTTTTTAAAGCAGTTTAACACAGATGGTACAATAGTACCATAAACATATGTTTCAGAAATTGCACACAGCATTTCCCTAGCCAAAAACTCCGTCGTTTGGCAAGCAGCATTGCTATCTAAAACGTTGCTGGCTACCGATTTGAGGCAATGTGTCCCTTGTCTGAAGAAACTTTACGCCTATTTCCATTAGGTCCAAGCACCCTACCAATTACGGAGGCCTGTCTGATGGAAGACTTGCAAACAGAACTCAAATAAAATTGATGTGGTTAAGAAAACACCGCGTAATTGGCCTACAGCAGGAATGAATCAAGACCCAAGCTTGCTGCTTACACAAATCTCGCTTAACCTGCTGTACGGCATAGTGTGGCTTCATAATAATCATGTTTCTTTTGTTCCATTATAAGTTTGTACGTCCAAGAGTCTCACCTTATTCAAAGGAACCTTTTGCAATATGATCTGCTGCACTTCATCTATTTGTTGGCTCGTCAGATTTGGATCCACACGAAAGGTCATCACCTTGGTTATTTTATCCTGTCAGAAATGTGAATAGAACAAAATTTTGAAATGTGAATGAGTGCTGTTTCAAACATTGGTATTTGCTGCTAATACATCCTAAAAGTAACGACGAGGCAAAAACCAGGAAACTCAATTGCTAATAATTTGCATCTGCTTCAACAGTTATTTTTTGAAACATAAAACCATATTATATCCCCTCTGCCCAATCTAAATATGGAGGAACAAATACCGCATCTTCATAACCTATTTATGACTAAATTTTTACAACAAAACGTTTTGTAAATTTATTGATAATATGTTCTATTGACATCATAAAGTTGGTAAAAAAAAAAGACAAGAAAATATGTCGAAAGGAAAAGTTTTCTAAAAATTTAACTGTCAGCATGACAAAAAATTAACAAAATGTACATTTTTTTAACCAAATTATATCAAAACAAATAGACTCCATCACTCACAACATGCACTCCATGGGCTGAGGTGATTAAGGGTTTAGTTTGAATTTGCAAAGCAGCTCCATTCGTTTGAGACTGAACAGCAGTCTTCCCTGGAGTTGCTGTGGCTTGATGCTGAAAAAACAATTGAGCTTGGGTATAAAGTGTCATCAATGTAGGTAGATCTTGCTAAGAAATACGCCGAATAAAACTGTCTATTTAGTGCACAGCTGAAAAACACATGCCATGACCTTCATATTTATGCACAACACAAAAGCCGCAGCTAGAGATTAAATAAAAAAAAAGTTAACATAATTTTAGATTAAGCATTTAATTAATTATTAAATAAATGGAGGCCTCAAAAGTTAAAAAAAACAACATTTTATCAATTAAAAAAAAAATTCAAGAAGTCTACAGTAAATAACAAACATCTATCTGCCTTTTCAAGTTGGTACAAAGTATCTGATAAGAGTAACTTCATTTTAAAAATGAAATTTCTAAACTACTACAAACTACAATCATGTGCTAATTTTGTCAGTATGCCTGTTCAACAATGCTTACTAATGATTGTAAAATAATGCAGCGTTTTGATCTATTTCTTGAGACAAAAATGACTGCGGATCCCAAGCAATATATTGCCTGCTCAGTGCTCACCTGTTGAAGAACTTTTTGTAGCTGTTCATTGGTCAGGCAGCTAGCTTGTTGCGCCGGTAGGTTCAATTTAATAGTAGCACCTTGATACTGTATGACTGTACTCGGCCCGCTGCTGGTAGCAGCATGTAATGGACTCTGAATAGGAATAACTTTCACGGCATTAACGAGTTGTGGATTTGAAACAATGGCAAGAGGAGAATTGATCCGTTGCTGTGAGCTGGTGCCAGGTAGGTTTGAAATTCGTGAAATATTCACGCTCGCTATCTGGAAGCGGCCTTGAGGGCTGGGGGTGGTATTTTCCCTCTTAACCACCGGAACTGGCTTGCCGATTGCAGATATAGACGATGAAGTTGATGGTGAAAATGCAGCATGTGTGCTTCTAGCAGGAGCTCGAACAGCAACTTGAGTGTGACTCAAGTTTGAATTTGGAACCGGACTGTGCAATTGTTGAGGTAATGACACAGCCGTAGTGTTTTTTAAACCACTAACAGGAATGTTAATTACCGCGACATTTTGACTTGTGTTGACCAATGATGATGATGGAGTTAAAACAGTAATTTGACTTTGTTGATTACGTTTTTGTTGCAAGATTTTTGATGCAAGCATTTTGGCAGCTCCAATATCACTAATATTGATATTTTGACTTCCAACTTTCAAAACCTTTCCAACTCCAGGGTAGTTGGTTGCTCGACTTTGCAGTATTAAAGCCAGTTTTGTGGTTTGGTCGTCAAGGTTTTGTGTAGCTTGTTTTTGCTGTGTAGCAGCTGAAACGTGATTTCTAACCGGTTGCATTTGAACTGAACCAAGCGCGGCAAGATTTTGGTTGTTTAAGGTCTTCACAGAAAAGACCACAGGCGTAGATACTGGTTGAGAAACACTTTTTGTAAAAGTACTGTTGCATACTGGAATTGAATTCTGTAGAGAAACTGGAAGTCGAACAGTATTAGATACTGATGCATTAGCAGTAGATGACTTTGTTTGAACAGCAGATATAACATACGGAGTATTTTGATGAGTCACGATAAAATTGGAAAGAGATTGCAAACTTTTGTTGATTACTTGATTGCTTTGAGACAAATGCAAAACAAAAGCAGAGTTTGCAGGTGCTGTGGTTAAAGGTAGAGTTAAACTTCCACTCACTGTGTTTGAAATAGATGCAGTGCAGTTAGTCTGATGATGAATAACTGTATTCGGGTAGCTGGTGAATGTTACATTTGTTACAGAAAAAGAAGGTACAGAATTTTTCACAACAACTGTTGTGCTTGCTTTTGTTGCTGCTGTCGTTATATTGAGAAACTCTGAAACATCAAATGATGAATGGTTATCATTCCTCAGGGTTACAGATTTAATTGAGCCAAGGGAGGAAGCAGGTATCTCGGAACCATTGTTTGAATTAAATACTTGAGAATAGTCGTTGTAAACATTGCTATTGTTTGAACAATTATTGTACGTAAATCCAAAGTTATCAAAATCCAATGGATCTGATTCTTCATTTGTATCTAAAATCTTGGCTTGCCTCAAGGATTGTTGCAAAATATCCTCCACAACTGCGGATGACGACACTTCCTGAAAAAATTTCAAAACTTCATCTTACTGACTGCTACAACACTATCTTTTTTTACAAAAATATTAAAACATTATGATTGATTATAGTCGTCGATTTTTTGTTAAGGAAAGAATAAAAGCAGGGTGGCAAGAATTTTTTGTTTGAGATGGTTTTTATAAGCGTTTTGCGGGAGTGACGAATGCGGTTTTTGTGTCCTTCCGACGAGCAGATCCTCGCACGTTTAGTCGCAATTTCAAAGGCAGTGCTGTTTGCCTATCTGTTCATAGCATTGCGATAAGTTCACAGTGACTATGTTTAGCGTAACGTAATCGCATGTTTATATGTTCATAATAAATTAGTCTAGTCGATAATGCAACAATGAAGTTATGATGCAATAATGCCGATCAATTTTCATAAACTTAGTACCGGTATTTCTTATAAAGCCCGGTCTACGCTCCAACCTGAGTCTAAAAGAGTGAGCATATGAGTCGAGCGTATTCTTATATCAACGGTCACCAAATTACGGTACAGATCGCCACACGTTGCCAAAATAAAAGCTGAACGACGACTGCTACGCAAAAAGGTTACGTATTTTTTATAAAAGATTGACGTTGTTGTTGAACCTTGTATTACCAATATTGTACTCTTTAAATCACTAAAAAAAGAATAGATTCTGAGTGACGAATGTTCAATGAAAAAATGGAAACAATATTTTTTTGGAAGCCATTTTGCTTTTTGTTTTGTAGGAACTTCCTAGTTTAAAATAGTTGGTTTTAAGTTCATTGTTGACTTGTTGTTTGTTGCAATTCTACATTTTTTCAACAGGGCAACCTTACAAGTTTAAAAGGGTATTCAGGTCGAAAAGTTTTTGCTCGATTTTCTCTCTCAAAAAAAAAAAAAAAAAATTGACAAATCTGAAAACTAACTTCACCAAATTTGAGTTTTCTACGAACCGCCCGTTACTGAGATACAGCAGATTAGATTTGCTTTTGTAAAGGATTTTTCTTCTAAAAAATTTTTCCAATTAGAAACAAAATTTTTAAACAGTTACTGCTTGTTCATGATTTTCAATAAATGTAGGCCAGCTTTCCAAACGTTAATCTTCCTTTGTCACAATTTACTGAAAAAATGGCAACACTGAAGTAAAAATAAAATCAGTAATTTTGAACTGCAATATCTTGAATTTTCCAACGTTGTGATATCTTGATTTTTCCAAGGTTGCCAATTAGAAACAAAATTTTCAAATAGTTACTGTATGTTTACGATTTTCAATAAATGTACAGGTAGGCCAGCTTTCTAAAACTTAATCTTCCTATGTCGTAATACTAACAAAATGACAACAGTGAAGTAAAAAGAAAATTAGCAATTTTGAACAGTAATATCTTAGAAACGACAAGGCGAAAAAAGTTCAAATTTGGTGAAAATACATTTTAGGCTTATCTCAACATTTAGGTCAACAGTGAAAAACCTAACTTGGAAGCCCTTTTAATGTTTGCCACATACCACGGGTAGTGTTTTGGAGTTGTGTTTTTCAAGCATTAGGCCACTACAGATTGGGCCAAAAGGTGTAGTGTTTTTTCAAGAACACGATGCCCTGCAGTGCACCACCGCAGGAGTTACTCAGTTATTCCAGCAACCTATTTCCATCACAAATTTGCTATACCACCACTGACTTTGCTATTTATTGCGCTCAATTCGAATCAATGGAAATTCTACATACTGTATATCTCTTCTCAATTCGCATCCAGCCAGCAGCCGCTAATTTCGCAGTAATCCGGCCCTCTGCAAAAAAAGTTTGGTGACCCCCGTCTTAGGTTAATATTTTTACCAGCAGGCAACTTGTAAGCTGGTAAGGCACTATATATAGAAAGCGTACCAAATTTTTGTTTCGAGTTCGCTAATAATACGCTCACCATTTAATGCGCTGTAAGATCGGGACTAAGAGTGGAAATTACAGATTTTTTTCTAGATAACCACCGTGATAACTGCAAAGCGCATAACATGAAAGCCCCAACCTAAAATTTAGATACCCTTGCCAAATCGTTTTGGGCACAAAAGCACATCATATTTGAAAAATCCCAGAATTATAATTAAGCAAAGTTGCTGAGATCTAAACTTTGCAAAATCAGCCTCACAAAATTACTACTCCTCGAACGCAAATCGTAGAGCAGTAAATCAATAATCCAGAAAATCGAACCCCAAAGAACAGCTTTTATTTTATTTTTAACATGTAGTTGCCACCGCAGGCCCGGTCTAGCCTTAGCGTACAAACTACGAGCATATGAGCGCATTATTTGTTTCAAGTATCTAACCCGTTAGCAAGTGGCACGCCGAGCGTACGAAATATCAATTTAAACTTGGGATAAAATCGCATGCTCCTGAACTACAAATTTACGCCAAAAGCAAACCGTGTCTAGACAATCTTTTTGAGGTTATGTAGAAATCGAAGCCAGATTACACAAAAATACTAATACATATCTAAAATCCAAAGTTTCTGGCTACGCACGTGATAAAATACACCATAATAATACGTAGTGTAGTACTTTCAATAGGTATGTACAAGATATTTTTCAAGCTTGGCAACACGTACGTACTTGCGTAAAAGACCAATTTGTTACATGACGAAATAAATTGATCTGCAATAGTGAGAGCATTTACGGAGTAACATTTCTTTCAAAAATGCCAAAACGCCTTGAAAAAGATTTCATTGGGTTAATTAACGGTTTTGGATTAAACTGAAGTATCTGAGTAATTGTCTATTGGCACTAAAATTGACCGTAGTTAAGTTTTATGCTATTCTTTGCTCTTGCAGTATGGCAAACGCAGTCCAAGTTTAATCATTTTAATTTTTTAAATTATATCGTAAATTGTGCGATACATTGATAAAATTGCTTTCTATGCTTTTTTAGTAAGCTTCTAAATATTAAGTGCTTGAATTTTTGTGCAACAATAAGTATCAATGTTTGATCGATTAATATTTTGAAATCTTACTGCGGCTAAATATATAATTTAAGAATAGCGACGTAGATTTTTCCTTGCAATACTTAAAAAACCACATTCATCATTTTCGCAACACTTGTCGGGAAGTTGTATTTTACTAACGCGCTCGATTATGTTTTAGCAAAAATATTTGATTTCGCAAACTTGAAATGTTTATCATTTATAAACTAAATTATTTCTGACATAACTTCTGAATTTTTTAATTCGCTTGCGCAGCACGTAAGCCATTCATCGAAACCGAGGGAGCAAGAGACATATCATCTCCTTGATTGTCAGACCCCAGGGGAACTGCCCCCCTGGAATCGACGCCAGTGTGATTGATATATAATCAATTGCCAGTACTTCCATTACTTGTAAGACAATTGGCATCAACCTTATAAAAGTTTGAGTTCAACAGTACTTTACCAGAAAACACAATCTAGTTTTTAAAAACTCAAACCACATAAATGAAAAAACACCAATGATTATATCTCATAACATCTCCTTTTGCTTCTTGAATGAAACTTTTTTATTGAAATAGTCACTCCAGAAGTTTTAACTAGTTTAAATTACAGCAACACATAAAATGACTATTTAACCGTAACATTTGAATTTAAACACGAAGAAAAATACGTATTAGCACGTTCTTGTTTATGTGTGTTTGTAACAGCTTAATCTCAAGTAAGTTTACACCTTCAAATGTAACAGCTTAATCTCAAGCTGCTACCCCTGCAACTATCATAGAAACACAAGCAATACTAAAAGAGATCATGCCAAGCTAGATTTATTTTTTCATTCATTTAGATTTATGGTAATTGACCTAAACTTTTTAGTGAATGACCAAATAATAGCGATCATATTTAAAATAACTGAAAATTTTGCATACTTTTGCACACAAGCCCATAAAGTAGCATTTGAATTACAAAAACAACCAAAGAAAATTTCAAAATGATCAAAAATATTTTCAAATTCAGACACTCGATAAAAGTTTTTGGAAAAAACTCAGATGCCAAGAATAAACTAATATTTTTGGCAAGATCAAAAATAACTGAATTCAGCATACTGTATAGATTAAATAGCATACCACATTAGCACTGGGTTCAGGAAAATTTGAGCTTGTGCCAACAACATCATCCCAGAATCTTTCTCTGAAAATTTGGCATTATGAATTTTTTGATAACTAAATAAGATGTTATTTAGCTCTGAGCAATCATTGCAAATGCAACAACACAGAAGAGCTGAAACTAAGCTCTAGGTCAAACTACCAATGCTTGTCTTAGCGTAGGTACTAAACACAACTATTTTATTTGGTTCTAGTTATGCTGATACAGTAATATATAGTCATTACATCACAAACAATTTGACAACAGGATTCAACACTTTGGTCGGGTATCATATACATCAAACTATAAAAATTACAGTGAAAGGTAAGAAGTACAACAGCCTGTTTTGTCTTAAGGACTTGTCAGGACTACAAACTTTCAGGGTCTAAGGAATTTTAAACCTTTTTGAGTGATTTTTAAAGTTGTATTTTGCTCTGATTATTTTTACTTAACTGTATATCATCGAGCACTGTTTCAGAACAGAGAAGATTAACTACAAACAAGTTGCTACTAAAATATAAACTTTTTGCATATAAAACTGCTTTACAAAAATGGTTGCTACCGATACAGTAAACATTAGATAGTGGCTTAGGGCTATTTTGCCTCTGTTCGGGTTTGGGAGGCCTAAGTCAATGACTAGGGCAGTGTTTAGAATGGCAAAAATAGCATGGGACTATTTTGCCTACAGAGGCAAAATCGCCACTGCCTGAACATTAATATGTCACAGCATAAATATTCTGTCAAATTCAATAATTGAATAATATTCAGAAATGTAATTTTCAGCAAAAAGATCTTCTATCATTAAAATTTAAAGTGAATAAAATACAGGTAATGTGAGGTATACCATTAACCAATAAATCATTTTGTTTATCTATCGTCTAGCTCTCAAATCTAGAAACTTTAACAAGTCAGAAAGTATGGGGCAAAAAATGTAAAATGAGCTACATCTGCAAGATATAATTATATCTACATGCTTGTTGTGTTGATACAGTATATAAATAGTGTGCAATATAATTAGTCTTTCTGAAATTGTTCCTAAATATGCATAAAAAACATTGATTGCAATTTTACAATAAGCCACCTTTTGTACTTTGTAAATGTAGATATCGCTAAATCTGCAAAAAAAGCAGTGTTGCAAACTGGCAATTTTACCATTTGCGTTTTCCTGTAATGTACTCGTAGACATAGCACTCATGTAGATATAGCATTTATTCAGGTTACCATCATTACTAGAGCTCGGCGCATTGCTTTTTTTCGTTAATAATGTGCAAATTCGCTGATCCGTTTTCTTATGTCTGAGGCAAAATGGGTAAAGCACTCATCAAACAGTGAATGCGTTTCAGTTTGATTTGTATAAAAGTTACTTCCTTTTTTTTCTGCAAAAACTTGCATTTTCGTTTTGTCTAGTCTTTTTTTGTGCCAAGTCTTTGCATTATTTAGTTCGGACAGCATTACCAGCCTTAAAAATCCATAACAAACCGATCAAAAATATGCTTCCAGCCGTCACTGCCTTTAGTTCAATTTAAATTCACGAAGTTAGAACATTCCAAATTTGTTTGGTTCAGAAGCAAAAAACAAGCCAAGGAAAGAAGTAGTTTAGATAGCTGGTTTTGTAGCTAGCTAGGTATTGCCAGCCTAGTCACGAGTTAATTGTTTGGGTTATGCTATTTCTTGTCATCGTAATGCTTGACAAAATATACTTGAACTTCTGTTACCTTTGGCAACTTTGCGTAATTTTGAATTGAACTGAAACATCAAACAGTGACGCTGAGAAATTTCCCAAGAGTACCATTCTTTTTTTATTATCAAATCACTTTGCTATTTCTAAGACAAATGATAATAAAAAAATGGCACACTTGAAATTTCTTCTCACCGTTGCTGTTTGATGTTTCAGTTCAATTCAAACTAACGCAAAGTTGCTAATGATAACAGAACTTCAAGTTCAAGTATATTTTGTCAACCACTATGACAACAAGAAATAGCATAACCCAAACATTTCACTTGTAACTAGGCTGCCGATACCAAGCTAGCAACAAAACCAGCTATTTAAATTACTTCTTTTCTTGGCTTGTTTTTTGCTTCTGAACCAAACGAATCTGGAATGCTCTAACTTTGTGACTTCAAATTAAACTGAAAGCAGTGATTGCTGGAAGTGTATTTTTGATTGATTTATTAATATTATGGATTTTTAAGGCTGGTAATGTTGCCTGAACTAAATAACGACAAGATTCTGCCCCCCCCCCCAAAAAAAGACAATGCAAGGTTTTGCAGAAAAAAAAAGGAAGTAACTTTTACGCGAATCAAACCGAAACGAATGCACTGTTTGTTGAGTGCTTTACCCATTTTGCCACAGACATTGGAGAATGGATAGGTGGATTTGCACGCTATTTTAACAAAAAAGCTGATGCACCGAGCTCTAGTAACGATGGTAACCTGAATGCATGCTATATCTACATGAGTGCTATATCTACTTTACATAACACGATATATATACATTACATAATGCATGGAACGTGCAAATTGTAAAGTTGCCAGTTTGCAACACTGCTTTTTTGCAGATTTAGCAATACCTACATTTACAAACCACAAGATGTGGCTTATTGTAAAACTCCAATCGATGTTTTTTATGCATATTTTGGCCAGTGTTCCCTCTAAGTTTTCACCTTCTGCGAAAATGTCGGAAATAGTGCGAACGTTCTAAACTCAATGTGAAAATGCCGAAAATTTTCTCATTATTTTTCTCCGGTTTAAATGTGATCTCCAAAAAAAAAAAAAAAGGTCATCACGCCGATGGAGGCATTTTTTTCTCTGATTTTACGTTGATCTCCGAAAAAAAAAAAAGTCCTTCGTCTAAGTTCTGCAACTTTTCTCCGCGATTTCTGCGACATACCAGAGAGAGGCGCCGTGAACCGCGGCTGTCTAAGGTTTACGGCGGGAAACAAAAACGCCGCTTTTTGGCGGGAGAAAAAACGCCGGAATTCGCAAAAATTCAGTGCAAGAATGCCGGAAAAAATTTTGCACTTTTTTGCGCTTATAGGGAACCCTGATTTTGGCACAATTTCAGAAAGACTTATCAACACAAGAAGCATGTAGATTTGTATATCAACACAAAAAGCATGTAGATATAATTACATTGCATGTAGATTTATATATCAACTCAACAGGCATGTAGAAATAATTACCGGTATATCTTGCAGATTTAGCTGATTTTACATTTTGCGCCCCATATGAAAGTATATACTGAGATAATTTATTATTAACAACTATAACCAGTATGCCAAATGCAATCAAACTGCCTTGAATGTTTAGGTCTCTTTCCCCATTCCAAAGAGGCAGACTACAAACATTTCAGATTCAACAATTAACAGACTACATTATGGTTTATAAATGAGATATTAATGCTAATGTTATACATTTACAATTTAAAAATTACTGCGCCACGTTATACACTAATCATTAGGCCTAGTCTATTAATGGTCTGTATCAAACTGAATGAACCGATAATTTACTACCTTGAGCTGACACCAATCAACCTAATTCTGAATTAGCTAGATCAGTCATGGTTAAATTATAATTAACAACTTTATTAATGAAATGTAGTGTAACTAGGCATTAATGCATGTGGTACATACCCATATTCTCCGAAAATATTTTTGTTGGATTCCATTCTTTGTCAAGACCTAAAAGAGAAACAGCATTACTCTAAAATTACTGCAGCAAAAAATTAATTGTTTGGTTTTATCAATTGTGCATTAATTTAATAAGTAAAGAATATTGCCACAATGATTGTAGATTAATGCAAAAACTGGATAGGTGAATACAGCATACCTCCTAAAAACAACTGATGATATCTGCTTTTGAATTAGAAGGAAAAATGTCCACTAATGTTAAAGGAAGTGGCTAGTATTACAATACGTATTGCCCATTGAGAATTAAGAGAGCGAAGAGTAAGCATTCATTTACTCTTTTTCATTTATCAAAGTATTGTTAAGTGTAGGGTTGAGCTTAGGGCTAGGATCAGGGATAGCGATTCTTTTATTCTTACATAACGTAACAGTAGCCTCGGCCAATTTTAGAACAATCCAAAATCTGCAATCAATCATCAAAGTTAGTTTCACCAAAATCGAATTGGATCTGAACAGAAATCTACCTGTATCACAAGTAAGCACATAATGTACAGAAATTTATACACAACAGATGTTAAGTAAAATTCAAAGACTTGATCAAAGAGGCAATTCATTGTTATGTCGCTTTTGTGTTTGATTTAGTGAAAACTTTCACAATATAATGCTGTGCAAAAACCAAAAAAAATACCTGCAGCATGCATGAAAAATACACCAAAATATTCATGTTGTTTATCAGATAGATTTGAAGGAAGATCAGATGGACAGGTAGTTTGTTACACAAGCAAAATTCATGGTTTGTTTGTCCAAGTATTATAACCTGTAGCCTACAGGTTTTTGGGTCATTGAAAATAAATGCTATTCACTGGTTGTAACCGACTTAGAGAAAAAGGCAGAACATGTGCTTTCTTGTCTAACAAAATGGCCAAAATAAAGCATGGTGGTTTTCAGTACGTGGCTACAACGTACTATGACGTAATCACAGTGCAAGATTGAGATGAAACATTACTCTTTCAACAGCGATCAAAGCTGCATTCGATTCGACGTGTTTTGAAAAGCGAATCTACACATACTAAAGCATTTTCTCTCAGATATTGCTGAACAAAATAAATGCGTGTAACCGCTACCAACATGAAAAGAGAAATATAATAAATAAAAAGAAACTTACCTACATCATGCTGACTCGTTGCTGGTTGGGAGCGCACGAGCTATCGCGAAGGGGTTGTGCATATCAGCCAATCACGAATAATTGTGGGCGTGACGTAGATTTTGTGTGACGTACACAACAGCGAGCTTGAAGCAAATCACGTGAAAAAAGCTACTTACGTCGGTGACGTAGGCTTTAGCTCGAATGAATGAATGAATGGTTTTATTTATCGCTTTAACTCAAATAACTCGACCTCATCCCTCAGTACACCAATTTCCATTAGGTGTAAAAGTCGTGTTGGTTGTTTAGTTGCACTGGATTATTCATGATCTTGGTGCATTTTTTGTCGATTGTTTTGTGATGAATGCTACAATGCTAATTCTTTGCTGCTTGAAATTTTTTAATTCTGCATCTTCAAGAACTATGCTGACAGCGTTGGTAAGTTAGCACTATGCGTCTGTCTAACCACATCTACGCAAAGCACCCATTTGGGAATGACACAAAAACAAAACTAACTCAAGTCGCAATTGAAAAGTCCAGCTGCGGTGGATTTATGCATTTCGGTTACGAAGGGCGATTTTTAACAAACAGTGCAGAGTTACAAACATGTTAAAAACAGGAGCTCAACCGTGCAATCCAACATTCAAGGCAAACCGATTTTGAAAAGTTATAGCCCCTCGTTGATCAGCAGTTTTAAACCTCTTGTAAAAACGAGTCCATTCGATTCCTTTAGCATCTGACAAACTTTTTCTACAAATCGAAAAATCTTGTAAAAAGATTATTGACTTAAGACCAAACATGGTGTCAAAAAAGAACACAATTCAATTTTTAGAACTGAAAGTTAGATGTATTTGTAAAAGTTACGACAATTAGGAAATGATGTGTTAACATTTCGATTCAGAATCTAATTTCTTAATCCCTCTATTGCTGCAACTTTGGTATTACTTGTGTAGAAAAAAACTTTTCAATTTTAAAATAAAAGAAAACGCTTGTGCGCCACTTAGCAAAAGAAATGGTAACAATGTCAACAATTATTTTGTTCTGCATGACTGCGCTCTGTCGCCGCAATGTTCAAACGTTTCAAAGAGCTCGTGTACTCAGTTCAGTAGGACAAAATAGAAACAGATGCAAAACAAAAACAAAAATTTATTTTTGTTGCTCAAAAAGCAAACATCAAATCACTAATAATGCACAATCGCAATATAACAGTAGTAGTAGTACTGATTGTCTGGTTGTTAATAATCGAGCTGCAACTGACCAGTACCATACGTCAGTATGTTGCAAAACTGAAAATCAGGCAATGGCTGTTTGATTTTTGAGAACTCAAACAAGCTGAAGAAGATATGAAATAAAGTCTCTGTATCCTAAACCTTCCACAGTAGTTCTACTTGTCTAGAAAAAAATGATGACTTCAGCAGTTTAATCACTGTGCCAATGTGTAAATAGTTTACTATTGTTGGAGCACTGCATTGTCATTGTAACTTGTGTAATTGTAACTCACTGACCTGCTGACCTACAAGCTGAGTAGCCTAGTGAAGACAACAGCACATTTGAAAAATTTTGTCTTAGCATGGACTGTCATGAAGTTTGCTGGAACTAAGTAAGATAATAATAGCTGCAGTAGCCTTGAGCCAGAAAGTCAGAAGCTTGGTGTAAGTAAAATTCGAACTCAAAAGTTAGTTATTATTAGATTAGGACACCCAGAAATAAGCCTAGGCCTGTTGTACTGTTTGTACATGAGTCAGCCCAAGTTTTGAGAATACTTCGTTACTAGCCTGAACAGTGAACAAGCTCTGCTATTACTAACTAGTATCGGTAACTGCTACTACATACGGTAATTGCTAAAACTAAGACAGTAGCCTACTTGATTTGTAGCCTTCAGACTTTGTTTGCATTTTTTTCTTATTTAGGCTTGAGACTCAAAAAGTTCAAGAACCAATGTCGAATGTCTTGCCAGTATTTTTTTCAAATCGTAACCTGGCCTACTCAGTACTGTACTACATTGTACAGTCCATTTCAATGACCATGAATTATCTTTTTGTTGATTATGAGAACCAGTAAATTTTGGGTTAAGGCTGGCTGTTCTTAACTTTTATTGAAGAATAAAAAGGGACATAATTTATTTGGGAGTAATTCATTTAACCCAAAGTTTTCATTAATTTTTTAAAATTTTAAACCAAGTTCAAATCCTAACTGTACAACCCCAAACCTAACCTAAAAAAAGTACGGTAAATAAAAATGTGTGGATGAATATTTATTTTTGTTTTATTTTAAAACAATTTATGGTGAAATGGTCACTCCCATTCATTTCTGCTTGGTTGTTTTTTCTGTTTTTTTGTTTCTATAATTATCTCTTCGGTGTGGTGTGTTTGCTTTTTGTTTTCTTTTTTCGAAATATTTGCTGGAATAATCTCCAAACTTACAGTTTTTATTGCCATTTAATAGTATGTTTATTTGGTTCTCAGCCATAAATAGGATAATAATTGGCTTGACCAAATGGCGTTTTCCTTTTCTCTAATCTTTGCGTTTATCTTTGGCATGTTTAAATCAGAATTTGTAGAATAAATCTAAATCTATTAGGAACAATGTACTAAGAAAATTAATAATAAACTGTAGACAGTATACAGAGTCTTATAGGCACAATCAAACCTTTGATTAACAGCCTAAGACATGCTGTTTCAAAATCGACATTCGCCTTTTATTCCTCATCAGTATAGCTAGGACTACAGGTATGAACATGAGCATAGAAAGGCTAGGAATTGGAAATTAATCAGACCATAACAAATTTTTCTCTTTTTTCCAAAAGTACGCTACTTTAATCACAATATCATTAGAGTTCAATTCAAAATAATTTCTAATAGCATGCCTTATACCTGAGACAGCTGCTTCGCCCAATCTCAGGGCTCATCAGTAAGGCTAGCAAGGCCAAAATGACAAATATCACCAGTGATAAAAATCTTCAAAGCAAGTATCTTTACCAATTTATCAATCAATGAATAAATCTTTACCAAGTATGTTTATAATACATAAATCTTTACCCATCAATCAGTCAGTTTTAGTCAAAATAAGTAAATCATAACTGAAAAATCTTTACCCAATGAAAGTAAAGCTATTAATAAAATCTTTACTGAATGAAACTACCGTATATGCTAAGTACAAATCTTAGATAACATCTCTCAGAAGAACGATAGGCCATCTAACTCTCTACTCTCTTCAAAGCTTGCCTTAAATGGCTACGTCCCAGTTGGCTGAAAGGTTCAAAACTAGTGCTAAAATTCAGACTAGAGCTAAACTAGGCTTATAATCTTTAGAAATGAAATGCTGTCAATACCCTCTGCTCTCCTCGTTGCTTGCCTAAAATGACTACATCTCCAACGGGTCCACAACAACTGACCGCGACAAACTGACCGCGAACCAACTGACCGTGAACAAACTGACCGCGAACAACATTGATTGGCGAGAAGGGCGATCCTAAATATATTTTTACTATCCCCAGAGCCATCTTGCCCAAACCCTCACTTTGTGACAAAATCACTGCGACGAAATCAGTGACAAAATCACTGTAACAAAATCGTTTGTTCGCGGCCAGTTTGTCTTGATCAGTTGACTTGGCTCAATCTCCAACAGGGCCAAGACGGCTGTAAACTAGAACCAGCGACTCAATAATGACCATTTATTAAAAATAATGTACTAAGAAAATTAATAATAGGCTATAGACAGTATCCAATGTATTATAGGCACAATCAAATCTTTGATTGATAGCCTTAGACATACTGTTTCAGAATCGACATTCACCTTTTATACTGACGAGGAATAAAAGACGAATGCCGATTCCAAGACAGTATGTCTGAGGCTGTTAGTCAAAGGTTTTATTGTGCCTATAAGACTCTAGATGCTTTGTATAGCTTATTATAAATCTAAATCTGGTTGAAATTTGTGTTGTGTAAAAGTTTTCAAAAAAAGTGTAGAAGTGTAAAACTCTATTTTAAGTTCTTGGTATTTATACCCTGCAGAGCAGAAAAGTTAACGTAGTACTATTGGTCATGCCATGTAAAATTTGAATCACCTACCATGGAAGTGGTGCTGGATTTGTACAACTTTGATTCTCATGAAGCTGAAGGATCAAAATATGTTTTAACGAGTCCAAGATCTTTAGAAGCTTGCTCTCGTTTGAAAATCAAACCCGTTGAGCTGCTGCAGAAATCTCATGGCGAATTTTCACAAGAAAATTCAGGAAAGCCGTTGGAACTTATTCAGGTTTGATACAGTGCTTAATCTATGATACATAATGTATTTGGTCTAGAACAGAAATGTACCATACATGTAGTTTTAAACTGCAGATACAGGTCACCCAATATTGGTTGCTGGGTTAAAGTGTGTATCAGATGTTCAACATGCTTAACAACTTAGTTGCAGTTTAGTCACTAGTTGATATGGTTAGATTTTATAATTGGTGAACATTTGTTCATAGGTATTGGTTAACCAATTAACTGCGTATGACGAGTCAGCTCATCATGAGCTTAAATTCGCCAAACTGCATATGACGAGTATAGCTGTCACAGACTTGAGCTCTTATATAATGCTGCACAAAATGCGCTGAACTCTAATATAACGTAGGACAATCATTCTTGTCATTAAATTTAATGCATTTTAGAGTTGGCAAAGGTCATTTTACTGGTGAAACTATATCAAATCATTAAAATACAGTCTGGATTAATGTAGGCTTTTCCTGAAAGTAGATTTTTTGTTTTATAATTCGCTTTGATTGCACTGAGAATTGCACATTGCTTTTTTCCATGTATTGAAGTGCTTTTTTCATTGCTCTGCAACTTTTACTACTTTCAGGATTGGTGATAACAGCTAATGACATTTGTAAGATGTATTCAAACATGACATAATCAACGTGACATAATCATCATTATGTAATCAACGTGAAGTATTTTTTGTATTATTTTGCGGATTGGATTGCATTGAAAAATAAACTCCGCTTTTTTTTCTGTTTTTCTGAATATTTTTTGTGCAATTTTGCTCGCGTATTCTGACTGTTTTTGAATTGACAGCAGGTAGTCTAAGTGAAAGCTACCAGTACTGTGAGGTAAAGAATGCAAAAAACCAATATGTGTGGATCCTTGCTTTGAATTGTACCACACTAAGAAGAACTTCTAATGAGGCACACAGAAAAGAACTGTAGCCTACCATCGTTGAGGAACCGATTGAAAAACAATGTTTGATTTACTATTACCGCTGAAGTATTTGAAAACTTTTTTCTGATTTCATCATCAATGACGACACTGCATGCGGTTTTGCTGTATTTTTCTATTTTTTATTTAACCAAAAATAAAATGAACAAAAGTAAAAATCAGATAATTACATTTTTGCAATGAAAAGCACAAACTAATCAAAAAAGTTAGCAATACATGGATAAAACATTTTTTGTGACATCATGTATGATGTAATCAATATAACGTAACATTTTTACAATGAAAAAGACAAATTAACTAAAAAAGTAAGCAATAAATGAACAAAAATTCAATAACTAACCAAAAAAGGAAGCAATAACAGGATAAAAATTCTACTGTGATGTCATGTATGAATGACATAATCCAAATGACGTCACATTTTTAAAACAAAAAACACAAACTAACCAAAAAAGGAACCAATAAATGGATAAAAATTCAATAACTAACCAAAACAGTTGACAATAAATAAAAAACTCTACTATGGCGACATGGCGTCATGTATGGTGTAATCAATGTGAAATCACAAAAAATTTTTCAACTTTTTGTTCCAAACAACCATTCAACTATTTTTAGTGCATAAATGCACTCATTTACGTCACGGATCAACAATATTTAAAATATCTTCAAATATTGAAAATTAAATATGCATTGTTAGAACGACTTTGTTAAATTGATTACGCAGTTAACTGGTTAAAGACAGTGAAAGAGCAGTCTTTGTATCGGCAGCAATGTGAGCTGACCTATATGCCACTTTATTGTAATTATATTTTATTCACCAAATTGCCTTGATCAGGAGACAGCAAAGGCACCTGATGTTCTTTGAGTCATTTTTATGACAGAGTTTCCGTATTGTCCTTGTAAATGTCAATCAGAAAGGCTGCAAGTTATTTTATAGTATGAAAATCCACTGGTGCTCAGTTAAATCCAACATAAAAAATACTGGTATCTCATGAACAAACAAGTAAATTGTTGCCAAAAGATTTGCCATACATTGGTGGACTGAACAAAAATTCTCAAGTTTTCAGTCGAGAATGTCGGACATTGGTTGAATGTTTGCCCTATGTTGGTTGGAAGATTCACCTCATATCAATTCCTCAGCACTTAGGGGTTGGGTTAGTGTTACATCCTATTGGTATAAGGCAAATCTTCAGGCTACCTATTAAATTCTGTTTCATAGATAAATGTGTGAAGGAAGCAGAATTTTGTGATCAAATACAATTACAATTTCGGTAACACTTACACCTGATTTGCTTGTTTCTAGATTTTGTACAATGAATGGGAGGATAAAAGAATTTTGTTACTACAAAAATGTAGACAAGAAAGAGAAAAGATCATTATGGAACAACAAGTTGCTAAAAAGAAGGAAAAGCAAAGGTTTGTTACTACTATGAGTTTATTGGGATGCATGGTATAGGGATTATATACTATATTAAAGAAATATGAAATCGGTTTTAATGAAGAGATGAGAACTATTTTGAGATGCCTCAAACCTTTTTCCACAATCGTCCTTATTCGTGAATATACAGTATGTTTTAATCCGTTTGATTTCATACCATTGGCAACTCTGCATTTTGCAATTTTGTGACATCACACAAGGCCTACTGTAGATCAGTATTGATGGCCTAGTACAGGCACTAGCAGGGGTTGGCAACCTACTGCCTGCAGGCTGGATGCGGCCCGCCAAAGCATTTTACCCGGCCTGCAACCTTTTTTCTTTCAATGACAGATATGCAGCAATAAACCGCCGAAATGATTCTCACCTTATGTTTTGGTCTTCGCCATTAATTCGGCCGAAAAACTGCGTGATTTTGTGCCGAAGACCTTTTTTTTTTTTGTTTTTGCCATCGATTTGGCCAAAAAAAGGCCTGAATTTCTAGCGAAGACGTTTTTTTTGGTCCGCTGGAACCTTTCTAGGAATGAATATGGCCCACTACTTCAAAAGGTTGCCAACCCCTGGATACTAGTAACAGTAGTCAAATTTTCAGTTTTAGTTATAGGCTACTCACTGGCCACTGCTACCAGTTGGTAATCGCGTTGCTTAGTCTGCGAGAATTTTTGCAAAATTATGCCTTTTGTGATGTCACAAAATTGTGAAATGCAGGGTTGCCAATTGTACGGAGTTAAACATATTAAATCGTACTTTCGTGAATAAAGGGAATTGTGGAAAACGATTAGGGGCACCTCTTTATCAATCAATCAATCAATCACTGATTTATATTTCCTTAAGCATTTCTCGTTTCTTAAAATAAAACCGATTTCGAGCAGTATCTCTCTAAGACTTTTGCGGAGCATTAAAAAACAATGTTTATTCACTTCATTTAAGCAAAACAATAGCAAAATTATTTTATCCTATCAGATTGTTTCACTGTTAAGGGTCAACTTCTCTTCAATAATAACACTGTAATTTTGAAATTTTGCATTTGGCTTTTAAGTTTCTAGAAATCCATGAAGATGTACGACAATATTGTTGAAAATTTAGTGCTTAGTTGGTTATACTGAATTGTTCAATGATTGGCTTATATTTGTAGAAACATCAACTTTGAAGAACCGCCTCCGACTAGCAAGAAGTTATCGGTTGTCCATCAGCGCAAACCAACTAAATCCATATTTGAATCGACGCTTCTGATAAGCGACTCTCACAAAGATGATGCCGACAAAGACGACCCAACAAACCCCACCAGTCCTTCAGCAAGTAAGCTGTTGTTTCAAGGATACTTTCAGGTTTAGTTTTGGGACAACCAAAAAAATATGTGCCAAAACGCTGCTACATAAACCGGTGGTATTGTGCAAATTTATGTGCAAATATTTTATCCAAATTTGATTATGTTTTGTGCTTCCATTTACAAAAACTTTTAAGCGAAACATTTCGATAGACTCAGGAACCGCAGATCAGTGGCAACATGACAAATCAACAAGCGTTCTTTGGTAGCGTCTATAAAATTATTTCCTTCAGATTTCGAAACTCCGCGATCGCGGAATCTTATCGTGAACAAGAGCGACGGGCTGAGAAGCAGAAGCGTGGAGCACGACAACAGGTAGAGTTGCTCGCGATTCGATTTGCCTCGAAAGATCTCTTTCCTAGAATTTTGTTATTTTGAAAACGATTTCTCTCTGCATAGTGAAGCTGCATTCAATGCTACCGCCAGATAATTTTGACAAAAAACTTGCATTTTTATCAGAGCTTAACTGCAGAGGTCAATTCCTCTGCTGAAATGCAGCAATACATGATCTGGCTCGCCATTTATGCCAAACATAGAAAATTGTTGAGTAGTTTTATTTTTCCCCGAGATCTAGTTAGATACAGGCATGCAACTCAAAAGCGCTTCCAACAAATCTTTGCACTGCTGCTTCTAATGTATTCACCTCTACTATGCGGATGCCAAGCTAATACATAGCGGAATTCCAATGGTATTTTGGTTTGTGCTGCAACTTATTTTTGGAGGTTGGTGCTGCTCATTCGTCAATTCTGTTACAGGAACAAAAGTTTGAAGCTGAGCAACACGAGCTCGCGATCCCTGTCTGTGTTCGGTAACAATTCGACCCGATCCAGCGGCTACGTCACACCGCAGATACAGGTATCGATTGTTACTACTCATTGTGACGCAATCAAAGCAGCTTTTTACAATACTTATGCTCAGTAACCTTATGAAACCGCAATTTTTTTAAATATTGTCTTTCAATTTCCTAACGTCTTCAACTACATCGTTAATCGTCTTGAGCTGTGGAGTTTATTATCGTTAATATAAGTATCAGTTGGTTTGATATGTCTCGTGTCTTACTGTCGGTGAGACGCAGATTACACGTGCGTATAACGCGTATATCGTTTTCAATGCAAATGCTAATAAAAGCAAAATGCAAACATTCAAATGATACTTGTAGGCTATTCCACGCGGTCGTTGAAACGGCAGATGGGGTGTAGAGTACTGTTGTTATTACCACTACTGGAGTCTTTATATCAAGTTGTTGATAACTTAATTTTGGTTGCTCATTAAATTCCCTAAACAGTTTAAAAGGTTTCCTCTATAATTTGTTTTTGATGGCTTGGTTTGGCTTCTTGTTTCATCAAGATTCTACAGCAGCCGACTTTATGTCTTTGCGTTTAAAAAGCGAAACAGCCAGTTTCGTGTTTACTTCTTGTTGCAGCGCGACCGGCGGCTGGTGGAGTTGATGAAGGACCGACGAAAGCAGGACGCGAAAGAGGAGAAACAGCGGAGGAGCAAGATGCTTGGGTGGAGCAAAGAGCTGAAGATGATCAAGGAAGCTAAGGTGGGGTGGCAACCTACTGCCAATGCTGTTGCAAACTTTGGTTTATTGCGGTCGTTTCTACCCCGGTTGACGTTATTGCCGGTGCTAGAAAACATATTGTGCTGGTACAGTAGCTAACTGAGTCTTTAATCTCGCTTTACAGCGCAAAGAAGAGCTGCAGCGGCAGAAAGAATTGGCCAGCAGCCATCTTGCCTGGGAGAGAAAGCTGAGAGAAGAGGAGGCGAAAAAGCAACAGCGGGTGCGGAATATGGAGGAGGAGAGGCTCCACAAACAGGAGCAGTTGGAGGATCTCGCCAGGATCAACGTGGAAAAGCAGGTGCTTGTCTGGTTGGGTGTCCCCTTTATGCTGTAATATACAAAGCTATGTTTTCTGTATTTCATGCGGCAAAATGTCTAAAAGCGTTGTGAAATTGGGAGTTGGTTTTCCTAACCGGACTACAATCCAATTGCAATCTTCTGCAGTCGCCCAGTACAATGCAAACGCGTTCTCTTTCATTCAATATCATAATAATACCTAAAACGTATGATGCTTAGTGTTTAATACTACTCCGTGAGAAATTACTGACTGACAAGCCATAAGGAAGACATATCAAACCTTTCAAGCCTTAAATTAAGGTTGTTGACGTCAGATTTGTTCCAAGTTTTTTAAGCTTGTGACGGCTCCGGCCAGAGCCGAATTAGATTTTTTTAATTTCTTCGACTAATTTTTGGTTAAAAAAATATCAATTTTTATTGATTATAGTGAACCATATATAGCACAATCTAGGTTGGTGCCGTAGAATATTTATGTTAAAATAACGCAAATTTCCCTTGAAGGTCACAATCTGATTGAATTTCAATTCGGTTGTTGTGTTCATTCTTATCGCAATTATGTGCTAATTAACTTTTGTGTGGTTGTTTTAATTTCAACGAACAAAGCCCAGCCGTATTGCGTTGGTGTGATTTGTTACATTGGACTTGGAGGGCGAATTTCCCAGTGGAAATAGGACGATAAGATGTTAAGTGTTGCTCCAAGTGGAAAGTCGACATGGTCAAGTGGCCCTCCTCGGTGCTTAAGTGCGCGCCCGATGACGCTTTTGCGGTGTACGTAATAATAACATCTTCGCTGAACAATAGAGGGTAGAAATCTTGATTTCTTTTGAAATGAAGCGTTTTCGTGTTTTGTTGGTTTTAACTTTTCTAAAACCTCAGCGTTATTTTTGCTGATTAAATACGGGGATTACAACTGTTGCCCTTGTTACTTAGATCTTTTGTGTTTTTAGACTAGTAAAGCTGCGCTGTATAAACGTTCTTGCTTTAGCTTTTATCTCGCGTAGTTAATGGCTGGGCAGTGGACTCATTTGTTGAAATTTTTCCTGAACAACTCCAACTAATGACCGACTCTTTTTACCGCCAAACACAATGCACGATTGCCTCAGTACTGCATGCTTCTTTGAAGCAAAGAATATGGGTTTAGCACTTAGTTTGATAAGAAAAATTTGACCAAAAAGTACATGAAACATATTTGAGTTATGGGTTATACACACCTTTCTAATTCGATTATGTTTCACATGTTATTGACTCTAATTTTTCTGATCAAATTAAATGCATTCTTCTTCTTTAGCCGTAGTTTTGATTGCGTTGAATTCCGGCGAAATTATTATATTCCTTCATAGTTCTGTACATTGTGCCTTTTTTCTGAACTGTTGAGAGTTTGGTAGTTGGGGGGGGGGGGTGGCGGGCTTTTGGCTAAATCTACCTTGCCAAGCGGGTAAGGATGTAGAAGATTATCGCTTTTGTGTTCACAGGAAAAACTTCGCATGGAAATAATCGAGGAGAAGAAGAAAATGGCGTCGGAAAGAAAACAAAAGCAGGAGAAAAGTTTGAATCTGGCCAACTCCGAGATCCTGGTGAGCTCAACACTTTGTGTGAAGTCTGTGCGATCGACCTGTCAGGTCATCACGGGCCGACTTGGTGCAAGTGCGTTGTCGCAGAAGGCGCTGCAGAATACGTGCTACAATGCCCGCTTCTCCCACAGGAATGATGACCTTTTAACTTCACTGCAGAATTTTTTTGAGTTTTGGGAAAGTCACTATTTAGCACTTGGTTAAACAACCATTGGACTAGGCTTACACCGTTGGTAAAACCATGAGCGAATTCTTACTTTTAACCAATTAGAAGCGAATAAGGCGGAAGCTGCGGCGCCAAATTTCTGTGGAGTACAGCGCAGGCCACGCCGTGAGTGGGGACTGGGGATGAGTGTAAGTGGTTCTCTGTTATCATCAATAGTTCAAACGCGACCACTTTTCAGGCCCATCAACAAGCCACCGAAGAAGAAATCAAATCGAAGCAGGACCGCGCCGGTCGGGCGAAGCTGGAGAAAGAAATCAAAGAATTACAAAAGGTAGGGCGTCTTCCCAAACCACTTCCCAAAGGAAGATCGGCTGCAGGGGCGTCCAAATGCTTTCGATGGTGGGCCAAATTAGACCCCAGCTTGCGTGGGGACTAATCAAGTCCACGGAAACCTAAATGAGACTAAAAGAAGAGTATTTCGGCAAAATAATGGATTCCGCGTCGCAAAAGGCAAAGATAAAAAAAAAGGTCTTTGCCGTTTTGGTATTTACTTTCCTCTAGGTCAGTGTGCCGGCCAAATATATTCGGTGGTGGCTGAACGCCAGTTTCTTTCGTTCACGATGACTGGCCTTAGGTCAAACTTGCATTCTTCACGTTGCTCTTCTGGCTTCGACGTCGGACGTTAAAAGCTGCTATTTTGTAGCGAGTTGGGATCTAAAAATTCAACTTCACGAGAAGTCGTGCGGTCACGTGGTTTCCGCTGATGAGGTGGAAACGAACTCTGGTTCTCGACGAGTTGGCGGCTGCCACGCTCCTCTCTTATTTCGCGATTTTCTATCCATGAAAAGAAACGGGCGTGTCCGTTATTTGATAGATCACTTTTTTGTGCCTTACTGCTTGGCATTCATTGAGCGAAATATGTTGCTGGCTGAGCCGGAAGTTGCCGTTTGGCCCATGAAAATTCTTTTCAAATTTTATATTTGCCCTGGAACGTATTCTCCATGCATGCAAGGCATGCATTGCATGCCTAGTCATTTAGCCAAAAAAGGTAATAATAATTTAAACAAGTACATGTAAAAATTTAAAACGCAATCAAACGTAAAACGCAACATGTAAAAAGTTGCCACGGTTATAGGTATTCACTTGCAAGTCAAAGTGGCAATAAATAGTCTCGCTTAATTCAATGATTTCAATTTTTGCCTGTTTTCAGCATATCGCTAAATTGCGAAACGTAATGGCAACACTCATGCAATTTTTAGACTGCATTCAACGGCTCAAGAGATCGCTATGTTTCGATACAATTACGAACAAAATTAAATAGGTTTGAAAACTTTACTCGGCGCATTGTTCGCTGCAAAAGTTCTTTTATACGTCTAGTTTCTGTTTTCGTAGAATATAGTCTCTATTTTGATTTCAGATTTGTAACAGTAAATTTGCTTAAAACAGGCCACAAGCTATGCACCAAAGCATGCAATTTTAAATATTGCATGCGTGTTGACATTTATTTTAATTTAGCGATATGCTAAAAGCGAATAACTCAGCGGCGAAGTCAAGCCGTGATAGCCGGTGTGTATTGGCATTAGGGGATGTAAGTCAGAGTGAGTTTTTGATATGGTACTGTTCGCACTATTTAGGCTACGTGATGAGCTATAAGAGTGAAAGCAAGGTTGTTTAGCTGCTATATTTGTGTATTACTGGTTGTTAAAAAAACTAAACAAAGCCAGGCCTAACCATACGTGCTTTGAACTAGTCTTCAGCCCACCAGTCTGCTTAGTATTGTACAGCATCGCTAGCTGTTGCCAGGCTACGATATATTGTAATGACATGAGGAAAAGAGGCTATGGAAGTAAGCTAAGCCTATGTATTTTCTATTCAGCAAGTTGGCTCAGCTTAATTCTACAATCTACATTAATGCTTTTATCTCAATGTTGTGAAGCCACTTTACTGTTAGCGTTAGCCTAGTATGGCACTGGCTACTGGTGCATATAAACTGCTATACCTGTCACTGACTGTAGTAACCGAAGAACAGAGAAAGACTGGTGTACTTGAACTGTAAATATACACACTAATGTGTGCTGGGGAGAGGAGGTCTAGTTACAATACTACACATTTATCAGTGTGAGTTGCTTTTTTATTTTACTGCCTGATAACCAATGACGTCATCAAAGCCGATGACCTCATCATTATTGCATGCCATATCTGAAATATCACGCTACTCCACTGTGTTTGCCAACTATTAACACCGGTATAAACTATCCTTTAGCACGTTAAACGTCGCCTATTATGTTGGTATGGCGCAACAAAAAGCGTGATGTTTCGTTAGGTCGGCTGTTGATACAAAATCGAATTGCGGTTCTCGGGCTCAAATCTGCTGCCAACCTGAAATCTTTTTATCAGGTGAAACTAATGAACCGGAGGCAGCAGGAGCGGATCGTCGAGATCCAAGCTGAGTTGAAGCGGAGACAGGAAGCAGATGAGCGGAGTAAGAGGGAGGCGCTTGGACGGAAACTGAACAAAGCCGCTGAAAACCACGCGAAAAAGGTGTGATGTCATGTTGAATTGTACATCAAAGACGTGCGAGTAGCGTGACGTAATTGTTCAGTAAATTCGCAGCGGAAGAAACGTCACAGTGATATATTTGTGATTGATAATGTAAGGTAATGTTATTGCCACATCTCAGATGAAATGGAACGTAGAGAGCTGTAGACTTATCGGTAGCTTCCATGGCCTTATCGTGAGATGCCTGTCGTTCCTTTGTCTCTGTTTGAAATAAACATCATTTCTGCTGCATGTGCAGTGCATTGTGCATTTCCTCAGCACCATTGTTTCGCAGTAACTTCCACGCCAGTTGGCGTCTGCTTTTTAACCGGCGTTTTAATGGCGCGCTTGTGTTTAGGTTGTCATTCGTGACCTGAACATGAAGAATCAGGGGCGGCAAATGAACGAAAAGATTGATCAAACGAAACGGAACCTGAAGCGAATCGACAAAGAGAGCGAGGAGCACAAACAGTCGATCGTCGACGAGAAGGTAGGGATTGTTCGGCTTTCTTGCGGATTTATTCGTTCGTATGAACCAAGCACTCAGCGCCTGTTTAACCACACCAACGTAGAGCACCCTTTTTTGTGGGTTCTGTTTGCAAGTTTTTCGTTAAGCTGGGCCACCGCGACGGTTAGTCTGAGTGCTCAGTCCCGATTGGACGTGAGCGTAAAATGTTTTTCTCAAGGATGCAGCGACGCAGTTCCTGGCTGGGGATGGAAGGGGGGTCGGCAATCTTTCCATCACTGACTCGATGCTTAAGCAACTGGGCTTTCGCTGGGGTTGAGCTGTGGACGAGACCATGGTACAACGAAGTATCGTCCCGTAGATATCCAGGGTTGCGTTGGAGAACCCGGGAAACAAACTGTTATTTCTACCCCGCCCAAAAACTTCTTCACCTCATCTCTTCTAGCGATTACTGCTGACGTGCATCCAATCCATTGGTCACCTTTCTGACCCGCTGCGGGGGGGCTTCACTACTATACACAGTGAAGCCTCTGGGCTTCCTTCGCATTTTTCCTTATTCATGTTGAACTTCAAACGGAAGAGCTGCAAGGTCCACATTTGTAGTTGGTTTCACTCTACTTATCAACGAACCCACGTCTTGTAGCAGACTCTTTATTCACTTGGCTGAACGTATAGCTTTATGTTTCGAGACATTCAGTGTTTGGTGATCTGCGCAATTGGCTTCACTCACACTTAAGCCCCCTACCTGTTGGCCATGACCAATGACGATTGCATGTAGTTGAATTTAAAAGTTGTTTTGCTTTAGAACGAGCGAACCCAGAAGGCGGCCCACATCGCGCTCGAAACGACCTTGAACAAAGCAAGCCGCGCCAAAGAGATCCGGACGAGCGGCGAAATGGAATGGCGCAAGAACTTGCAGCTTATCCACAAGCGAGATAAGGAATTGATAGCACGGATGAAGGTCGGTGGCACTCGCGCGTTTATTGTGACTTCATCATAGAAAGCGATTTTCATAACGTGCAATATTAATTGGTGTTAATAGTCTATACTAATTTGCATTGATGAGAAAGTTGGGGAATTCTTTTCTGCTCAGATGTACGTTTTTATACCACTTTTTGTATTCATAATCTAGAAATAGAATACAGCATTGCGAGATAACTGTACAAAGTGTACATGCAATAAAGGTAGCTGAATGGTAACTTGATAGCGGCAGTTTTTTGTATCGAAACCGACTTATTTCCTGTTTCATTTTTCTTCTGATTAGCGACGAAGAATTTGAGTCGACATCTTCAGTTAGTGATTAATTATACCATAATTAAGTTATTCAAGTAAACTGCCATCTGTCTACCTCACACGACGTAGGCTCTGCAGTCTACACCGTCCCATAAATGCTGAACGTCAAGCAGGGAATTGTGACGATTTCAAATATTTTTTATTTTGACACAACTGGGAATCGAATCCGCGTTTACCGTTTGAAATGCCGTTGCCGTTATTTATTTGACCTCTGGTGACTTCGGACGTGGTTCTCATCCTGGTCTTGTTTGGCAGATCCTTTTAACTTTGGCTGTTCAAATTTTTTCGATGGAGTGCCAAATGGGGCGCAGCAAGATGCGCGCCAGCGAACCATCAAGATAATGTATAATTTGGGGGGCCTTTTTGTTCAGAGAACACTTAAAGCAGCCCAAAACGAAATGTTCTTTGGACCACGTTTTGGTGAAAAACTGCGGTGAGGATAATTTAAAAAAAGCAACCACACTTTGGTCAGAAATACGATTTGCTTTCATCGGCATCGTTCGTTTGCGAAGCGGTGGCGGACCAGAATGAAAACTGGACGCGGGCCTGATAAAATTTTGCAGGCCGCAAATGGCCTATGGCTCGGACTTTGGACATCCCCGTCATAACTCAACTTATTTTTAGGAAAGTTTGGAATTGAAGGATGACAAGGTAAAGCGGCACGTGCAGCTTAAAGAAGCGGCGCTCGAATTTTCTCGCGTTCAGGCCAAAATCAACGAGGCGGAACGGGAATCAATCAAGCGGAAAACTACAAACTTCCACCAGATGGCCCAAAAAGCGAAAATAGCTGCGGACATTGGTCATGGGCCTCGAAGCTCGTTTGTTAACTATTCAACTGTTAAGCTCGGCTAGCGCTGGGTGACGCCAGTAAGTTGTGAACAATCGGAACACAGCGACAAAATAACTTCGCGGTAACGAAGCGAGTCGGGGTGAGTTCAACAGATAAGTTCAAGGGACTGGTGTTGTCTCCTCTGACATCAAGTTCTTTCTGTTCGCTGTACTCTGGCGTCGAATGCTAATATTAAACAAAGCAGCGGTCAAACCCCAACATAAGGAACCTGCTTTGAAATCTCGCTGATACTTTCGAAACATTCTGTACATAGGTATTCACTTGCCAAATAACCAAGATAAACTAATGCAACAGGGTGATATTCACAGGGGCCAACATTCTCTCTACGACCGCCACAGAGGTTTCCTCCACTTAATTGTCAGCTTATTGCATTACTTTCTGTCGTTTTCCTCTCTCACCAACTTGTTTGGCATCGCTGGCGAAGGCTTGCTTAATTATTTGCTCAAAAAAGCGTTTGCTAGTTACTACGGTATTTGTGCAAAGTAACGAAGATGAAAGCTGATGAATCAAATTTGCGTTATCTTAAGCGCAACGCTACAATTGTTTGATTATTTGACAGATGCACCGCGATCGTTAATACGTATTAAAAGTTGGCTGGCTCTATCCGATTCCACGTCGTGAACAACTGAAGCCGTGCATCAACATGGTAGTTTGGTCACCTCCTTGTTTTACGAAAGGCATGACCGATTGGCGTAACATTTCCCCAACGGCCCAGACTTCTTGATAGCATCGTAGTCGGGTTGTTTAAAAAAAATGTCCAGTCCTGGTGTGCGGAGTCCTGGTATGCGGAGTTGAAAAATGAAAATATTTTGTTAAATGTTTTTGTGCTTCAAATGTTTTTGTCGCCGAAAGCTGTTTGTAGTTCATGTCATTAATCAATCACTGTGCTATTCCAATATAATCTATTTCACAAAAACATGTTTGGTTTGGCAAAGAGCATGGTGGAAGGTAGGTCGGTGAGCTTGAGCAACACAACTCCCGTTTAAAAAAATGTGGCGACTAGCCGTTGGTAATTGACCTCGAGATCGGTGTTTAAAGGGTGCCGTTTGGAGTAAAACGACCTTAAAAGAAATTTGATTGATATTTAATGGGTGCTCACCCACCAATTTTGACGCGCCCCCCTGAAATTAAAAACATGCTATATCTAGTGCACCAGTTGAGCTAGAGACTTTATTGACCGACCAAAAGATGCAGAAATGATAGTTTCCTATCTATGTTCAGTACATTTTGTTACCGTTTCCAGTCAAATTTTTGAGTTAAGTTGAAAAAACATTTTTCAATCAAAAGCGATATAATAATCACCACGTTGCAATACCTAAAACATATTTCATGTTTCATAACATGTTTCAGAAGAATTGATGTTTCAGAAATAAATTTAGCGCATTAGAACTAATCTTGCAATACACCATCAGCCATTTTATTGGTAAAGTACGTCATGTGTAAGCACTATTAGCAAAAAAAAAGTCTGATTTCGGTATAATTTAATGCCACAACAGTTTTCGTTCAAAGTGGATTTCGCAATGTAATGTCATCTACTAAGTTTGTTTTCAGTAGTGTAGATTTTCGATTGTCTGGAATTTTTCTTCGCAGCATGGGTACCACTTGGTTTAAAGGAGATCTTTGATTTGGGCTTGTGGTTAATTTATTGTGATAGATTTTAACCAGCAACATGGCTCTTTCTGCAGAATTATTAACAACCTGCATTTTACTCAGTTTTTAAAAAGTAGTAATTGGAATCGTTTTCCCATTGCAAAGCTTGTGCTTCCATTTTTGCGAGAATCAGAAACGAATTTGGTCAAATAGTTTGTTTTTTTGTACATTTTTTGAGCTCTGGTGTCACCACTTTGCCTAATTTTTGAAGAGTAAAACTGGAATTCCGGTTGAATCGCAACATTTTCTTTCTATGCTGATCTTTTTCGTTGACAGTCAACTGCTTTGAAAAAAAGCCAAAAATGCCATTTCTTCGCTGAAGTACCACAGATGAGCATCAAGACAAATCAGAGCTGCTGTAATAAAACCATCACAAAACGGAGAAAGATTCGATTTGTCTTGCTCGCTTCTGAGTTGGTGGAAAAAAACGAGATCATTGACTGTAGCTTCAAAAGGAAGTGGACTCTGAATCCAAGGTTTGAAGTAGAATATTGTGAGGAACAGAGCTAAATATCTATGCAGTTCAATCACGAAGTTACTTTTAAACATCCCTAGTTTACAAAGTTGGGCCGGGTGCAGAGCAATTTTTTGATCACAGATTTTAGCCATCCATTTTGAGTTGCTAATGCAACCAACAGTCCTGATAGGAGTCGCGCGCACATTGCTTGGATATGAATTCAACAATATTAGCAGCTCAAGTTGAATCAGCTCCTAGTTGTCATCCCTTGCCATCGAGTTGTTGGGTTTGTCGTTAATATCAACTGGTATCAAAAAACACTGGCAAAAAGTTGATTTAGGGGGGCGCTAGTTGGGGGGGCTCTGGGGGGAAATGGTACCCCTAAACTATGTCAAATATTTGTCAGTTAAATATCAACTGATATCAAAAAACACTGGCATCTTTAATTCGTTCAAAAAAGTGATTTTTGGTGGGATCCATTTTGGGGGAGTCCCCGCAGGGTTGCACCTCCAATAATGTCAAAAAAAATCTGGCACCACAGCTTGAGCTGTTCAAGAAATTGAGTTTTGGGGAGTTGCCAGGGGGGTGGCATCCCCAAACCATGTCAAAATATTTGTGAGTAAAATATCTGCTGATATCAGAAAAACAAAAAAACTGGCGCCCTAGCATGAGCCGTTAAAAAATTGACTTTTGTGAGCCGTGGTTAAGAGGGTTCCCGGGAAAGTCGCCAAAAAAAATTTCGGGAGACAAAATTGCGTTTGCACTTCAACAACTTTACACAAAAATTAGATTTCGGTGGTTTTTGATTTAGGAGAAGAAGAGCGTAGGCAACAAGATTTAAGAAGAAAAAAAAGGAAAAAATCTTATAGGGGCCAAAAGTGGGTTGGTAGGGATGAAAAGGTATATAACGACATATCACCTAGTGAAATATTTTTTGCCATTATTTTTTGCCGTTTTTGAATGAGGCTGCTTTTTATGCCAAACTTTTCGGACAGTTTTTGGGTTTTAAAATCTAAGTCACGCGAACTATTGCTTCAAAATTTGGTACAAACATACAACTCATTAACATCAAACTGCTGTCAAAATTTCATGTAGCTAGACTAAACCGTTTTTGACTCATAAGCAAAAGTCTGAAACTTCGCACTCCTTAGTTTGAAAACGGCCGAGAAAAAACCAAAAAACACGCGATGCAAGTGTCGGTCCTTTCAATAAATAGATGCACTGACGACAAGAAAAAAAGCCAACTACAATAATGCAACCCACACGCAATTATGATAAGGTTGCCTAATCATTACGAGAAATTATGATGATGTAGCTACGAGTAATTATAACTGAGCTGCTACAATCACCCACCCCCCCGCCAAAGCGGTTAAAATTCGGGAGAATTTTGAAAAAAATATGACACCATAAAACGTGAATTTTGAGATGCAAACGGAAACTTTACAAAACTTCGTGAGAGCTCTTCTCTTGGAAATAAGTGGAGAAGCCAGCTGCAGAAGCTTAGCGCGTGACTTTCAGCTGTAGTCGTGAGCGATCAACCTTTGCGCTGGTTGTTGTGACGGAACCAACTTGTTTCGTGCGCTATTCTATTTGAATAAGACAGGTGAAAGAGGTTAAACATTATTCATTCTATTTGAATCTTATTCATTCTATTTGAATAAGACAGGTGAAAGAGGTTAAACGGTAGGCCTAGTGGTAGGCCTAGTGATAGTTGGTGGTAGAATCTTTTAACTTTTGGTTCAAGCCTTCCCCCTCTTTGGTCAAATCCAACGTTTTCTTGAAGATTTTATTGCAGTGAAGCCAGATGGTGTTCAGCGGGGTTTAGTTGGCAAAATAATTTGCCGTTTTGAGGAGAAAGGTTTTAGGCTTTGTGCCATGAAAATGACGACTGCCAGTAAAGATTTGCTAGAAATGCACTTTGTAGATCACAGTTCAAAACCATTTTTCCCAAAACTTGTTGAATTTATGTTGTCTGGGCCAGTTGTGGCAATGGTTTGGGAAGGAAAAGGAGCAGTTAAAACTGATCGTAAAATGCTTGGAGAGACAAACCCTGTTGATTCTCTTCCTGGAACGATTCGTGGAGATTATTGTATTGACATTGAGAGAAACATATGTCATGGATCTGACTCTGTGGAAACAGCAAAGAAAGAAATAGCTTTATGGTTTAAAGAAGGTGAACTTAACAATTATTGCTGTGCTAACAACTCTTGGGTGTATGAATAAGAAGGCTACTTCAACCTGACACTCAGCACTCTTTTGTTGTTTTGTGCCTACATAGCAGGATCTGACATTTGTAGTTTTTGTATTTTAGTGTACATAGTTTGGATCTGACTTTTTTTTTTCTGTACCTTTCTGTCTAAATTTATAATTACCAGTATATTGAAAGATACTTTTCACCTGTTTTCATTTTTAATTCAAAACTACTTTTTCTGCGTATTTTGTGGCTGATTCTAAATTTGCTATTTTGTCTAACTAGTGTTGAATCTTTCATTGGTTTGACTGCTTGATAATGCCAGTTAAATGTCCATGTGAAGTATGTTTAAGACCTTGAAAAAGGAACCAGTGTGCTATTCAGTGTGATATGTGTGGTGGATGGATTCATCTCAAATGCACAGTCATTAATCCCCTTAAATTTCACACTCATTGTTCTTCTACTGAACCATACTTCTGCCAAATTTGTTACAGTGAATTGTTTCCTTTTCAAACCCTAGATGATAAGCAATTGTTAAATGAAATGAGAAATGATGACAAACTAAACTTTGATATTAATCACACAAATAATTCGTTTTTCCCAGCTAAATGCTTACAGGTAGACAACACGATAAAAAGCTTACTAAATGATTTAAATTCTGGTTTGGTTGACTCAAAATACTGCTCACAGGCCGAAGCCAATATTATTAACAAAAAGTGTAAATTTTCTTTGCTTTGCGTGAATATAAGAAGCCTAAATGCAAATTTTGATAAATTGAATGAACTTTTAACAAATTATGATATCTTACCTGATATCATTGCTATAAGTGAAACCAAACTTAAATTGTTACAGATATACAATGCAAAGTTAAGTGGGTACCATTTTTACCACAAAGGCACAACTACAAGATGGGGAGGAGTAGGATTGTTTATTAAGGAGTCTTTATCAATTTCAATTTGCAAGGAGTTTGATTTAAACATTCCTAACTGTGAAGATGGATTCAACTAGATTTAGGGAATAACAAAAAATGTATAGTGGGAGTAATTTACAGACACCCCAAACAGAAATTATCAGAGTTTTGCAAGAGTTTTGAATCAACCATTGAAAAATTGAATAGTAGAAAATTGATGTATTATATCGGAGGAGACTTCAACGCAGATTTGTTGAAAAGTAACTCTGATATCAATATTAAAGATTTCATGAATTTAACATATAGCTTAGGCTGCATTCCCTAAATTACACACCCGACAAGAATAACCACTACAAGCTCAACTCTTTTAGATCATGTTTATACAAACAATGTAGTTGGTGAACACAAAAATTTTATTCTGGTGGAAGATGTAAGTGATCACCTGCCAGTAATGGTGTGTTCTAATTTAAGCCTGCCCAAGAGTGAAAAATCAACTGTCACCCTAATTCGTGATACAAAAAATTTTGAAGTAGGAAAATTTCTAGACAAATTAACACGAGGAGCTAGTCGTGCAAAACTTACGCAGGGAGCCGCACTCAAGCGTAACGGTATGTCGCTTTCGTAAGCTAAAAAGCTGCTGCTACGTAATTGCTATCCCCTCAGACTGGCATTGCTGCCCTAACCCTAATTGTTATGCAAGGTTTAGAAGCAAAGAAAGATGATTACATGCTTCACCTTCAAGGTTCCTGCATACTGTTATGCACAACCCATCCATGAATCGAACCCAGTTACCGCGGATCGAGAGCTAAGCGTACTAACCACTCGACCACCCAGCTTGCAGCATTGAAGAGACGAAATGTCGTATTTAAACCAAATGTGTGAGAAAAAGGCAATACAGGGTTACGCTTCAATGCGGCTGCCTACGTGACTTTTGCATGACTAGCTTCTACTCAAATTAACTGAAGGAATGGAGCTATTAGGTGATATCAAAGAGGAATGCATTGACAACTACACTGAGAAGTTTATTGACATTTTTCATAAGACATTAAACATACATGCACCATTACGAAAACAAAGCAGAAAGGAAACAAAACTAAAAAACAAACCATCGTTATCCAAAGGAATCCTTATATCAATCCAGCAAAAAAATTTATTGTACAAAAGAGCCCTTAAATTAAATGACAGTAGTACATGGGCACAATACAAAGTCTATAGAAATAAACTGACTCATATTAAGGAATATGCAAAACGACTTTACATTAAAAATTTAGTGAATGATAATAAGCATGACACCTCGTCGCTTTGGAAAATTATAAATAAAATTATTCACTTGAAAAATGTGAAGAAAAATAACATTCCTAATAAAATGTATGCTTCCAAAAGTGAAAGTGCACAAGGTCCACAGGCCATCAGTAACTTGTTCAATAAATATTTCATAGAGATAGGAGTTAACCTTGCGTCTACAATCGAAACACCAGCTATAATTGATGGCAAATTTAATGCCACATCTTTGATTCAGAGTAGTTGTAATTCGTTTGTTCTAGAACCAATAGTTGAAGAAGAAGTAGTAAATTACATCAGAGCTATGAATCCATCAAAAAGTACAGGAAGACATGGAATTCCTGCAAAGTATATAAAAGTGTCAGGCTCTGTTATAGCTCCAGTTCTAACTAACATTTTTAATGCATGCATATCAACAGGATATTTTCCAAAAGTGTTAAAAATCGCTGAAGTTGTTCCAATTTTCAAAAAAGGCGAAAGAGAGTTATGCAGTAATTATCGCCCTATTTCTATTTTAAATCCTTTTGCCAAACTTTTTGAAAAGTGTCTGCTTGATCAACTAAACAATTATTTTGTAAGCAATAATTTGATTAGTCCAAACCAGTATGGTTTTAAGAAAAATTGCTCAACAAATGAAGCTGTTTTAGATATTTACAATAAGCTACTTGACAATATGGATAAAAAGCTCATTACATGTTCTATTTTCTTAGATTTAAGAAGAGCATATGATACCATCGATCACACAATACTGATCAAGAAACTAGAAAAGTATGGAATTAGAGGATTACCATTACAGTTACTAGCAAGTTACCTGACTGACCGTCAACAGTATACAATTGTAAATCAATATAAATCCAAGTCAAGAGATGTTATTTGCGGCATTCCTCAGGGATCAACTCTAGGCCCGTTGTTATTTAATATTTATATCAATGATCTACCACTTGCCTCAAATTCCACAATTCATCTTTTTGCAGATGATACAAACCTTACTCTCTCCCATTCTAATGTTTCAACACTGCAACAAAATATTAATGATGAATTAGTCAATGTAAGCAATTGGTTCAAGGTGAATAAATTATCAATTAACTTTAATAAAACTGAGTTTATGGTAGTGACAACAAAACAAAATAAACCTGAACTCAAAGTATCAATAGATAATAATCCAATCAAGCAATCACATCACATAAAGTATCTAGGTGTTCTCATAGACGACAATCTAAACTGGAAACAACAAATCAAGGAACAATGTTCAAAGGTAGCAAGGGGATCTTGGGCCCTCAATCAATTAAAACACTTTGTAGATGAGCAAACCTTAAGATCTGTTTACCACTGCCTCATATACTCTCATCTACAATACTGCATAAGTAGTTGGGGGACTGCTTCAAAATCAACACTAGCACCTCTCTTTATTCTGCAAAAAAGAAGCATCAGATTGTTAACTGGAAGTGGATATCGTGAGCATACTAATCCTTTGTTCTATCGAGCTAAATGCTTAAAACTCAAGGATATTTACTCTCTGGAAACTGCAAAGCTAATGTACAAAATTCACAATAATGTATTATCTTTTGCAAATACAGATAAGTTTAACCTAATAAAAAACTGCTATACACATAAGACAAGATTGAGCCACAAAAACAACTTCTTTCTTCCAAGAACTAGAACAAGATTAGGGCAAAAGTCTCTATCATTCGCAGGAATTAAAATTTGGAATGAAATTCCAAGCAGTATGAAAGAAGTTTCATTCTACAGATTTAAAAAAGCTGTTAAAGCTCATTTTTTTATCAAACTATGAAACCGATAAAAGCTAGAATAACAGCTTTCTATCAGCAATGCAGTAGTAATTACAGGAATCATAGTTGCATATTTATGCTTGAGTTCAACAATAACCTATTCTATTGCTTGAATAGCATGACTTTGGTGCATTGATCTATCACACATTTATTACAATACGTCATCTCTAATTTTGATGTGCCCTTGAATTATTAGTAATTTTTGCTATAACTGACTGAGGTTGATATATACTGGTATTAGAAATTGTACCAGTACTAATGACATATTGGCAAACAATACAAAACAAAGCAAGGAGGTTTTTTTTCCACTACAATTGCCCACTTTAAATTCTATAAAACATAAATAAGCATTTATGAACTTTATTAATTTTATTTCGATCCAATCTGTAGTTACAGCATTTTTATTTTTTTATTTTTTAGTATGCTTAGAGTTAGAACAATTCTAATGTTGTCTTGCATTTTCTTTACATGGTGACTGTGAGTTTTGTGTATACACTGTACAAAATGTACATATCTTTGCAACACTTTGTTTTAATTTTGCGTAAAATTTTTTATCATAGAAAGTAGCAGACTGAGAAAATCTAGAAGCTGTTTTTTTTTTAACCTTAACTTGGTGAGGTGGCAGTAGACTTAGATGACCTTTCGGTCCTTCGCTGTCTCCTCACCAAGTGACTAAATATCGCTTTGACTCTGCAAGTTTGTGTGTTTGGTTTTAAAGGAGTTGCATATTTCGATGCTTTGGTGATAGACCTAGAGGAAGTTGCAGTTTTTTTTTCTTGTGATATGACGTCATTTGGTAAATAAATAAATATGATGATGATGATGATGATGCTATTATAGTTGCAAGGCTGCATTCGACTTCCAGAAATAGAAACTCAAGCTCTCGTTCAATCAAATTGTCTTTTTCGGTCGAAACATGGGAGTTGCAGACCAAAGTTATTTATTCGTGTGTGCTTACAGTTAGATCCTTTCGCGGGTGCGCGTGTGGGGCAAGAGCCTGAGGAGGTAAAAGAAAAGAAAAACACACTAAATAGAAAATTTGATGCTGCGATCGGATGTTCTTTTTGATGGGGTGGTGATTAAAAAAAGAAACAGGAGCAAAAAAGCATATCCAAAAATTGGTGACAAAGACCTGTTTGAATGCTTCAAGCAAAACAAGCCTTTAAAAACAATGGCCCGGCAGTGATGAAAGGCAGGGGCGTCGCCAGCTTAGCGAGATCAGGGAGCAAAGCCGAAAACCGGGAGGGGGGCAAACTTTTGACGGTAAATCATTGCAGTATTTTAAGAGTTAAGTCGGTTGTTTGTGTGGTAGGGTTGTAAATTTCGTTTCGCCTTTAAGTAATACAGCTATTTGGCGTTGATTAAGTTCATAGAAAAATTTTCAGCTTTATTTTACAAACTAATTGCTTAGGTTGCAATGAAGAGATTACTAAACCGTGTATTTATTTAATGTCTATCTGACGTGCATGATTGTCGTTGTCTTTTGCATAAGAACAGCATGGGATCATATCAGTTATCATACCACATTGTTTAAAGCAAGACACAAACTTGCAACAAAAATTTTAGGCATATTTTATGGCTATCGCGTTGGTAAACATATCTAAATAATACGAAAAGATAAGAACTGCGCATAAAAAACTACCTTGAATGATTTTTGAATAAATGGAGAAAGCAGACTGTCTCTGACATGTTGAAATATTGACAAAGCCGCTAACTCAACAATTGCTGAAAAAATAACGTAAATCTTCTCATTTAACTAAACATGATTACAGCTAGCATAACGGCTGGAAACGACTGACGACAGGAAACTCCAGAAAAAATATGAGCAAAATTTAATACCAGTACCTCTATTATGAATACTGTAGCTAATAATATACAATTTATTGTTGTGTATTCCAAGCCAAAGTAGAAAAATGAACAGTTTAGCATTCGTACTTGAATGCCTATTCTGTTTCTGTATTGCCTATAACTTCATTAAAACAAGTAAGTGCCGGTTCCTGGGGTGCATCCCCCAGAAAAACTTCTGCTGCATCCCTCCCAATAGTTCGCATCGGTACCCTGTGTAACTTTAGTGTTACAACTTGCAACGTTACTAAACGATGCATTTTATCCTCAAAAAAACTTCGAAAAAGCTAAAGATTTCGGACCCTGCTGGGGAGCTCACAGCGCCCCCCAGACCCCCTAGCTGGCTATAAAACCGTCTCACCATAACTTTTGTGTTTGAAAATTCTAAATTCCTATTGCCACCAGCACTCCTTCCAAACCTTAGCAAATGTTTCTGAGGACTTCCTTGCTGGTATTGGCGAAAATGAGCTTTGAAGTTTGCGCCGAAAATCTCCAGTCTGAGCATCATCCCTTCTCCCAATGTTCAAATTTATCAAAAAATAGACAAATTCCTTAAATCATCCCCCAATGGTCAATATGGATCGGCACCACTGATTACTGTATCGGTAATGCACCAGGACTGTATTACTGCTATAAAAAAATCATCACAAATAGCAGCACCAAACTGCCAATATTGTAATTGTAATGTAATGTAATATAATAATCTTTTTTTCCCAAAAAACCAATATTGTAATGTAATGCCAATATTGTAATATGGTACTATAGGCTACGAAAGTTTTCTCAAAATCTCAGATATCAATGGCGTTACTAGTGCCGAGAACACTGCTTGGTTTGCCTTGCTACCGGTACTAATCGATCTAGTTAAATAAACTATACGGTAATGGACACTTTTTGCAAATCTGAAAGTCAGAAAATTCCCGTAGTCTATAGCTATCAAAGAATTGGTCAATGGATTCCGATTTGGGGGAGGAATGCAGTCTGTTTCTCTGTTAGCTCAGATTTTCTGCAGATCGATTACTCATACTGCTGAACAAGATCCCAATCAAAGTACAGTATGGTTTGAGTTGCTAAGCTAAGGCCTTCCACTTCCAGACATGGGCTTGTCCACTCAACTCACTTTAGCTAAGTCTGCTTTACCGTAGCCTACGTTTGCTACATAGCCTAGAAGCAGTAGCGTAGCCAGGGGGGGGGCGGGGGGGCTCGAGCCCCCCATTGGCTTGTGAAGTATGCAAAATCGCACGTTTATGGTGCTTTTGAGGCCGATTTTTTGTGAAAAATTGAAAATAGTCCCCCCATAGGAAAACAGTCCCCCCTAAAACGTTTGAATTTCCGAATTTGGCCGAAAAATCAGTCTCAATTTTGGTGAAGACCTTTTTTTTTTTTTTGGAGACCACCTGATTTTGGGCGGAAAAAACGTTTGAATTTCCGATTTCGGCCGAAAAATCAGTCTCAATTTCGGTGAAGACCTTTTTTTTTTTTGAAGACCACCTGTTTTGGGCGGAAAAAACCTTTGAATTTCTGAGCTTTCCGAGAAATTTTGTCTCAATTTTCGGACAAACCGTGTGAAACTGATTCAAGAACAATGAAAATTCGGGTCAAGGTCGTTTGCACTTTTCTCACTCTTTCAAAAAAGCCCCCCCTTTTCCAAATCCTGGCTACGCGCCTGCCTAGAAGTGCAACTGACCGATCGAATTCTTATCTTTTTTCCGGAGGCATTTGGCGATAGTCCATTTTTCTTTCTGCAACTATTGATCACACAATACATTGCGGATGGTTTGTACTATGCGTAAACCACTGAACACCAACTTACAGCCTACACCAACTTACTGTGTATTACCTTCAACAGTCACAACACCTGACTTGTAATAAGGCCTCGCCCAGGGGTGCCAAAACCCGGGGGATAGGAGTGATATATGCCCCCCAACAATTTGAGTATGATCTTCATCTGCATTCCTACCACCAATTTGACTCTGGTGTGCATCTGAGCGCAGGTCTCTACTTGAATTCGGGCAAAAAGTGTTCCATTTTTGGTGAAGACCTTTTTCTATTTGGTCTTCATCTGAATTTGGGGAAAAAAAGTGTTCCATTTTTGGTGAAGACCTTTTTTTTAGTTTTATTTTTTGGTCTTCACTTAATTTGCTCTACTGAAAAAAATCGTGGTCAAGGTTCATCCCCCCCAATGTTGAAAATAGGGCAAAATTGGGACAAAATTGCAAATTATCCCTCCCAAATGCTCAACAACGATTTGCACCCCTGGCATCGCTTGTAAGTGCTGGTGTTTATGACATCATAATCAACGATGCCACGCCTACTACATAGTACACACAAACTGCTGGTAGCTGTATTATTATTACACTGTATTGTATTGATTTGTTGTTGTTAAACCTGACCCAAGACACGAGATTGTGCAGCGTACCGTACCCTAGATTGTAATATACTGTAGATGTCAGGATAGTTAGTTGCATGAAGGAAACAAAGAATCAGCTGAAAAATATATTTAACTAACATATACTTACGAAAACTTTCACTAAAATTAATTTCGGCCAGTGACCATCTTCAGCTTATTCAAATACAATCAATCAAATAGAATCGATGTCAGGATAGGGTATGGAACAGTTAAAATTACCACTATTTTAAAAGGGCATTCACGACGTTTTTGTTTAAAAAATTTTTCGGCGAAACCATAGTGAAACAACTTTGGCAATTTTTTAGAATTTTTTCGCACTATTTTTGATTCTCTTCGGCCAAGAAATCGTAAGATATTCGAAACTATTTTTCCTCTTAGACTAAGGAGAAACGCTTTCCGAACATTACCAAACTGAAACGACGTAAGTCAAAATCGTTCCAAATGACTGACTACATTAGCAGCTGCGGAGGAAGTGGCTTCGTAGGTGCCTGCTGATAACCGTAACAAACCTGTACGAAAAATGCTGACTAAACTGCTTTGCACTGAAGTTTGCAATTTTATATTTACATGAAAAACTATCTGGCCTTATCTGATCTTCAGGCCTACACCAATTGCACAATAATTGCATAAAACTTACTGGCTCACTAAAACCTAGAATCTTAGTCCAATATCCTGTCAGCTACGATGCTTCAGTCTTCAACAGGCAATAATTTTTTCAGATAGGCTATCTATAGTCAGCAATAGTCACAATCTGCAATAGGCTATAGGCTACTACGCCTAAAGCACTAAAGCCTTATCTTATTTCGACTACTTAGCTAGCACTTGGCGGACAAAGCAGACTAGGAAAGCATCTAACCTCACTGAATTCAAACAGTAGTTGTTGCACTAATTTATTTACCTATACATGCAGCACTCACCTAGTTCCAAGAAGCCTGGTACTTAGCAAGATTCGGAAATAGAAGTTACAAATTGATTTATTGCGCAAGCTACTTGAAACAAGATGGCCGAAATTTGGATTCTAAGGGGAAAACATAAAATTTTTTCTCTTAGACTTTCTTAACCGGATGAGTTGCAAGAATCGCAGTGGGGTCATGTTGGTAAACATATTTTTAAAAGATTTTTTCGCAATTTTTCAAAATTCGGGTTAAATGCCCTTTTAACTGTTAGGGCGATGCTCTCTTTGAAGGAAAAATACAGTGGGAGGGCAAGAAATAAATCGGGGGGGGGGGGGGGGGAATAAAAATCGGGGGGCAATGCCCCCTATGCCCCCCCCGCTGGCGACGCGCCTGATGAAAGGCCAGGACACTGGGGAACCTGGGAGAGGTGTGTCATACCTAGTGTCGGTTTATGTTTGTGTTTAGTTGTGCTCATAGAAAAGACACAAGATACCCGAAACTTATGCATCTTGAAATCGGCATTGACGTATTATCCGTTGTTCGAATCGGTTAATGACTACCTCTGTGGGTTGTTCACCCTGGCGGGTTGTCTTTCGTATGGATGGGGGCTGGAAATGTCGAATGGACTTGGGGTCGCGGAGGTCCAGGGTGCTGGCTGCTTCGTTAAGTGCGATTAAACTACATACTTTCGTGTACTGTCTGACTGTTTGTTTTAATGTGTGACATGATTTAAATTCTTTCTAGGTTTTGATTTTGCCTTTCATTCTTTCCAGTTACAGTAGTCTGAAGTTAACATTGCTACAATAAACTAATACCTGGAGAGGCCTGATGAAAGGCGAAAATGTTTGTATTTTTGATTGTAAAGAAATCATTAGAATGACTTTAGTCTTGCTTGTAGGTGGGCAAGTTAATGCAAAACGTTAGCTTCGTTAACCACTAGTCCGTTAACAAACTTCACACCTCCGTTAACGTTAATCCATATTTCTTTCAGCTTTAATTAACGGAAGTTAATAAAGTCCGTTAATTCGTTAACATTTTGTGTGTAATTTACATTTGTTTTTATTCACTCGCTTCTAGAACACGTATTGACGCTATTGAGCTGATTGTAAGAAAATATTTATTGCTATGGTGGTCTTTTTGTGTTTTGGAAGTTACATGTCACAGTCTCATCTAATTTCAAGATAAAAACAAGTTCAAATGCACCAACGAAGCTGCGATCGAAAAACCTTCGGAAATTGTGAACTGTAGCGCCGTTTTGTTGTTGTTTTATTTATTTATTTACTTTGTGTGGTTTCAAACCCGGTTTCATTATTTTTGTTAATTTACATTTGGAAGCCACGACTCGTTGCAAATGTTGAAATCTGTTATCTGTTAAATCCGTTAAATCGTTGCAAATGTTGAAATCTGTAAAATCCGGTTGCCGTAAAGATGCCTTTGTTTCTTTTTATATGACGTAAGTTGCAAATTTTCGCGTTGACCTAATTAAGTGCAAATTGTAAACTTTGCAAGCTGAAGCCTTGCGATGTCAAAATCACTATTCAGTTGATGTCTGCAGTAAGCAGCGACAATTTTTGTTACTAAATTTTAAAAGGTTGAGTCAGCAAGAGCTTCTGTTTGAAATTTGAGATATAGCTGCCTTTGCAGCTCGTATTGAAGACAGCTGATCTTCCATTAAAATTACTTCAAGTGCCAATTGCCTTGGTTCCCATTTTGATAGTTCGCTGACTCAATCTTAACAAATATTATTTTCTAAATTCCCCCCTTTTTTGTGAGCATAAATGAAAGCGAGTTTGACATCGGCCAGGCTTCAGTTTGAATTCAACATTTGATTTGATTGTATTTGGAATTCGCCGTCTGTATTTAAAAATTCATCAGTAAGTACAAGTATTATTTTTGTTAAATTGTTTGTTAATTGTAAAAATAGATTCTAAATTTGAATAAGCAAACGAGATAAACGAGTTGTGTGCTAAAAGTCATATTTTGTTTTCGTTGAAGTATTAATTCCAATTTGTTTTGCTCTAATTTATTGCGTAAAATATTTCATGTGTTTTTTGTGTTTGAATGTTTATTTTTTCTTAGAAACCGCTTCCAATTTTCGCTTTCCGTTTTCGCTCAGCTTACTAGCACACCAACAAATAAAAGAAGAAATTGCAAACAAGAACAGCGTGTTACGAATTCTAAAGGCAGACGGTTGACAACCGAATCCGTAACAAAGTTTTGATGAAAAATTTCACTCTTGCTGGCTGTCAAATTTTCAATGATTCTCATCCTGTTGGCTACAAAAATATCAACGTTCTTCATCTTGCCGGCCATCGCGAAGTTCTAAAGATTTTCGGAAGCTGTCAGTCTATGTAAGAGAGGATTTGATTGTCGATACCAATTAAAAGATTTCAAGGACTTAACGTTCAAAAACGGTAGGACTGAATTGAATTATTTATTTTTTGAGCTGCAATACAGTAAGCAGCTAAGCGCATTTTGTGCCTAAGTAAAATCACATTTTGTGCCGACCAAGAAATCATAAATTTTAGGTGTTGCCCTAAATTAGTTTTGCTTTGTAGTTAAAAATCTTTCAGTGACGAATTTATTTAAAGCGTTGTTTTCTTAAGTTATGGCGACTGAAGCTCTTGTGTTAAATACGCAATCAGTCATTGAGCAAATGCAAGATGTGCTTGATCAAAATTATTTACGTGCTTGGAAAATAATGTCACTAAGTGATCCTAAACCGGACAAACTTAAAGCTGTTCTACCCAAAATTAATCGTATGTATCAAAACGTAAAGGCCATGATAACTGCCACTGATTGCAATAATTTAAAAGTTGATGTGTTAACTTGCGATGCATATCACTTTGAGTTTGAAACATCTGTGAATGAATGGTTTTGCATTATTTCTAAATTAGGCTACTCAAGTTTTGAAGATAGCATTAGTGATCACAATGTTTCTCTTGCTACTGCCTTTTTTTGTAAGTCATTTAGTAGTCGCTCATCACTCAAACTGAGCCTTAAACGTTTACGTGCGGATGCAGAGTTAAAAATTGTCCAGTTGGAGAAAATTGAAAGGAGAGGTGAACTAATGAAGCTCGAAAGTCTTTCGCATAAAGCCTGTTTACCGAAACGTAATGCCAATCATGTTTTTGGTGATTGTAACGATAAGATTGTTCAACTAGAAGTGAATACCAAGCGAGCTGAACTTAAAAGGCTCGAATATCTTGAGCGAAAGGCATGTGATGTTGTTCGTAAAGCTGCTCTTGCTTCTATCGAATTTCATAACGATTTTTCATCTTTATCTTGCGTTGACACTTCTGAAAATCTTATATTTGAATACTTAACTGTAGCTGATCAACCTAGTGATCTTTCTTGTGCTGTTGCTGGCGCTTTTCAATGCTCTTTGTCTGTGTCAGATTCGACCAGTGTGACCTTGAGTAGTGAAGTGTCTTGCTCGTTTACTGAGTCTGTCTTGTTTGTTCAGCCGCTTAACAGTTTAGCCAATAAGTTGGCACCCTGTCGGCCACCTCCGGGTTTTACCGAGTTTCGTGAAGGCGATCAATCGTTTTCTGCCGTTGGTGGAGATGAGCAACTCTACTCAGCTGGATCCCTTTCCCGCGCTGTTCCGGTTAGTGAATATCCGGCCAATCAGTTTATGATTTCTCCGAGTCCTGTCGCTGAGGGTTGTGACGCTGACTGTGTTGTGCCCACCGCCTCAGTTGAGATTATTGTCGGATTCTCATCCTCACATGAGACCTTAATTTATCCGAGCTTAACCAACGTTCTTGCCTGCGCTGGTCTTCCTGATCATGATGATCGGGTGCTTGATTTTTCAGAAGATGAGTCTTCGTTTTTAGGTCTAGTCGATGCGGATGTGCACGCTGGGACCACTACCAATGTTGTCAAAGATGCTGGATCTTTAATTGACGAGTCTTTGTCTTTGGGTCTAGTCACTGCAGAAATGCATACTGAGGCCACTGCCCATGAGGACGGCCGGGTTGCTGGATCTCCGGCCAGTGGATTTTCGACAGATTTAGCCGATGTAAATGCCGATGTGCATATTTGGACCACTGTCGAAACAGATGCGATTGCTGCATCTTCAATCGATGACTCTTCGAGTTCCGGCAGTCCAGTTCATGATGTTGAGTTAACTGGACTTCCTGTAAGCGATGTTTTGAACCCCTGTTATTTCGTTTCTAGGTCTTTAGATTCTGACATTCCTTTCTTCTATCCTGGACATACTAAGTCAGCTGTCGTTGCTGGTTTGGGCCCCGGTCCTCCTGGCTGCGGGTCCCTGCTGGGCCTGTGTAATCCCGTGTATGCCTTTGGGTCAGCTGTCGTTGCTGGTTTGGGCCCCGGTCCTCCTGTCTGCGGGTCCCTGCTGGGCCTGTGTAATCCTGTTTATGCTCTAAAGTCAGCTGTCGTTGCTGGTTTGGGCCCCGGTCCTCCTGTCTGCGGGTCCCTGCTGGGCCTGTGTAATCCTGTTTATGCTCTAAAGTCAGCTGTCGTTGCTGGTTTGGGCCCCGGTCCTCCTGTCTGCGGGTCCCTGCTGGGCCTGTGTAATCCTGTTTATGCCCTGAAGTCAGCTGTCGTCGCTGGTTTGGGCCCCGGTCCTCCTGTCTGCGGGTCCCTGCTGGGCCTGTGTAATCCTGTTTATGTTCTGAAGTCAGCTGTCGTCGCTGGTTTGGGCCCCGGTCCTCCTGTCTGCGGGTCCCTGCTGGGCCTGTGTAATCCTGTTTATGCCCTGAAGTCAGCTGTTGTTGCTGGTTTGGGCCCCGGTCCTCCTGGCTGCGGGTCCCTGCTGGGCCTGTGTAATCCCGTGTATGCCTTTGGGTCAGCTGTTGTTGCTGGTTTGGGCCCCGGTCCTCCTGTCTGCGGGTCCCTGCTGGGCCTGTGTAATCCTGTTTATGCCCTGAAGTCAGCTGTCGTCGCTGGTTTGGGCCCCGGTCCTCCTGTCTGCGGGTCCCTGCTGGGCCTGTGTAATCCTGTTTATGCCCTGAAGTCAGCTGTCGTCGCTGGTTTGGGCCCCGGTCCTCCTGTCTGCGGGTCCCTGCTGGGCTTGTGTAATCCTGTTTATGCTCTAAAGTCAGCTGTCGTTGCTGGTTTGGGCCCCTGGCCCGGTCCTCCTGTCCTCGGATCCCTGGATTGGTGGAACTCTGTTTATGCTCTTGGGTTGGCTGTCGTTGCTGGTTTGGGCCCCGGTCCTCCTGCCCATGAGTTTTTACCATTTCTTGATCCCATCCTTTCTTCCAATTATGCTTGGTCTGCTACTGGTCTCGCTAATTTTGAGTCCAGTTCTTTGCCCTTATGCCGTAAACGTTTGGTGTTAGATGCATCGGTCATATTGTATTCATCTATTTTTCTAATCTCTCTCTGTGACAATCTCTGTGTTCTCCTTCTCAATGAATCCTATTGCTGTACGCAAGAGTTTCTCTTTATGAACTGTGCAACGTTGAATAACAATACGTTACAACTTGTCGTTAATATTTGTCACTATTGTTGTTAGTGTACCCTGATTATTTCCTATCAATATCATTGCCGTTCATAATATTGTTAGAATGCAAGTTAGAAAGCCTTGTCGTAAATTGTAGAAATTAATTGAAACTAAACAATGCGAATTGGTTGTTGTTGTGCTTTTATTGTGCTTGTTATTGTGTTTATACGAGCAATGTGTTTAACTAGAAGGTTTGTGAACAGCGCTCAATTATTCATCATTGTAAATGTACCAAGAGCACATTTAAGAGGGGAGTGTAGCGCCGTTTTGTTGTTGTTTTATTTATTTATTTACTTTGTGTGGTTTCAAACCCGGTTTCATTATTTTTGTTAATTTACATTTGGAAGCCACGACTCGTTGCAAATGTTGAAATCTGTTATCTGTTAAATCCGTTAAATCGTTGCAAATGTTGAAATCTGTAAAATCCGGTTGCCGTAAAGATGCCTTTGTTTCTTTTTATATGACGTAAGTTGCAAATTTTTGCGTTGACCTAATTAAGTGCAAATTGTAAACTTTGCAAGCTGAAGCCTTGCGATGTCAAAATCACTATTCAGTTGATGTCTGCAGTAAGCAGCGACAATTTTTGTTACTAAATTTTAAAAGGTTGAGTCAGCAAGAGCTTCTGTTTGAAATTTGAGATATAGCTGCCTTTGCAGCTCGTATTGAAGACAGCTGATCTTCCATTAAAATTACTTCAAGTGCCAATTGCCTTGGTTCCCATTTTGATAGTTCGCTGACTCAATCTTAACAAATATTATTTTCTAAATTCCCCCCTTTTTTGTGAGCATAAATGAAAGCGAGTTTGACATCGGCCAGGCTTCAGTTTGAATTCAACATTTGATTTGATTGTATTTGGAATTCGCCGTCTGTATTTAAAAATTCATCAGTAAGTACAAGTATTATTTTTGTTAAATTGTTTGTTAATTGTAAAAATAGATTCTAAATTTGAATAAGCAAACGAGATAAACGAGTTGTGTGCTAAAAGTCATATTTTGTTTTCGTTGAAGTATTAATTCCAATTTGTTTTGCTCTAATTTATTGCGTAAAATATTTCATGTGTTTTTTGTGTTTGAATGTTTATTTTTTCTTAGAAACCGCTTCCAATTTTCGCTTTCCGTTTTCGCTCAGCTTACTAGCACACCAACAAATAAAAGAAGAAATTGCAAACAAGAACAGCGTGTTACGAATTCTAAAGGCAGACGGTTGACAACCGAATCCGTAACAAAGTTTTGATGAAAAATTTCACTCTTGCTGGCTGTCAAATTTTCAATGATTCTCATCCTGTTGGCTACAAAAATATCAACGTTCTTCATCTTGCCGGCCATCGCGAAGTTCTAAAGATTTTCGGAAGCTGTCAGTCTATGTAAGAGAGGATTTGATTGTCGATACCAATTAAAAGATTTCAAGGACTTAACGTTCAAAAACGGTAGGACTGAATTGAATTATTTATTTTTTGAGCTGCAATACAGTAAGCAGCTAAGCGCATTTTGTGCCTAAGTAAAATCACATTTTGTGCCGACCAAGAAATCATAAATTTTAGGTGTTGCCCTAAATTAGTTTTGCTTTGTAGTTAAAAATCTTTCAGTGACGAATTTATTTAAAGCGTTGTTTTCTTAAGTTATGGCGACTGAAGCTCTTGTGTTAAATACGCAATCAGTCATTGAGCAAATGCAAGATGTGCTTGATCAAAATTATTTACGTGCTTGGAAAATAATGTCACTAAGTGATCCTAAACCGGACAAACTTAAAGCTGTTCTACCCAAAATTAATCGTATGTATCAAAACGTAAAGGCCATGATAACTGCCACTGATTGCAATAATTTAAAAGTTGATGTGTTAACTTGCGATGCATATCACTTTGAGTTTGAAACATCTGTGAATGAATGGTTTTGCATTATTTCTAAATTAGGCTACTCAAGTTTTGAAGATAGCATTAGTGATCACAATGTTTCTCTTGCTACTGCCTTTTTTTGTAAGTCATTTAGTAGTCGCTCATCACTCAAACTGAGCCTTAAACGTTTACGTGCGGATGCAGAGTTAAAAATTGTCCAGTTGGAGAAAATTGAAAGGAGAGGTGAACTAATGAAGCTCGAAAGTCTTTCGCATAAAGCCTGTTTACCGAAACGTAATGCCAATCATGTTTTTGGTGATTGTAACGATAAGATTGTTCAACTAGAAGTGAATACCAAGCGAGCTGAACTTAAAAGGCTCGAATATCTTGAGCGAAAGGCATGTGATGTTGTTCGTAAAGCTGCTCTTGCTTCTATCGAATTTCATAACGATTTTTCATCTTTATCTTGCGTTGACACTTCTGAAAATCTTATATTTGAATACTTAACTGTAGCTGATCAACCTAGTGATCTTTCTTGTGCTGTTGCTGGCGCTTTTCAATGCTCTTTGTCTGTGTCAGATTCGACCAGTGTGACCTTGAGTAGTGAAGTGTCTTGCTCGTTTACTGAGTCTGTCTTGTTTGTTCAGCCGCTTAACAGTTTAGCCAATAAGTTGGCACCCTGTCGGCCACCTCCGGGTTTTACCGAGTTTCGTGAAGGCGATCAATCGTTTTCTGCCGTTGGTGGAGATGAGCAACTCTACTCAGCTGGATCCCTTTCCCGCGCTGTTCCGGTTAGTGAATATCCGGCCAATCAGTTTATGATTTCTCCGAGTCCTGTCGCTGAGGGTTGTGACGCTGACTGTGTTGTGCCCACCGCCTCAGTTGAGATTATTGTCGGATTCTCATCCTCACATGAGACCTTAATTTATCCGAGCTTAACCAACGTTCTTGCCTGCGCTGGTCTTCCTGATCATGATGATCGGGTGCTTGATTTTTCAGAAGATGAGTCTTCGTTTTTAGGTCTAGTCGATGCGGATGTGCACGCTGGGACCACTACCAATGTTGTCAAAGATGCTGGATCTTTAATTGACGAGTCTTTGTCTTTGGGTCTAGTCACTGCAGAAATGCATACTGAGGCCACTGCCCATGAGGACGGCCGGGTTGCTGGATCTCCGGCCAGTGGATTTTCGACAGATTTAGCCGATGTAAATGCCGATGTGCATATTTGGACCACTGTCGAAACAGATGCGATTGCTGCATCTTCAATCGATGACTCTTCGAGTTCCGGCAGTCCAGTTCATGATGTTGAGTTAACTGGACTTCCTGTAAGCGATGTTTTGAACCCCTGTTATTTCGTTTCTAGGTCTTTAGATTCTGACATTCCTTTCTTCTATCCTGGACATACTAAGTCAGCTGTCGTTGCTGGTTTGGGCCCCGGTCCTCCTGGCTGCGGGTCCCTGCTGGGCCTGTGTAATCCCGTGTATGCCTTTGGGTCAGCTGTCGTTGCTGGTTTGGGCCCCGGTCCTCCTGTCTGCGGGTCCCTGCTGGGCCTGTGTAATCCTGTTTATGCTCTAAAGTCAGCTGTCGTTGCTGGTTTGGGCCCCGGTCCTCCTGTCTGCGGGTCCCTGCTGGGCCTGTGTAATCCTGTTTATGCTCTAAAGTCAGCTGTCGTTGCTGGTTTGGGCCCCGGTCCTCCTGTCTGCGGGTCCCTGCTGGGCCTGTGTAATCCTGTTTATGCCCTGAAGTCAGCTGTCGTCGCTGGTTTGGGCCCCGGTCCTCCTGTCTGCGGGTCCCTGCTGGGCCTGTGTAATCCTGTTTATGTTCTGAAGTCAGCTGTCGTCGCTGGTTTGGGCCCCGGTCCTCCTGTCTGCGGGTCCCTGCTGGGCCTGTGTAATCCTGTTTATGCCCTGAAGTCAGCTGTTGTTGCTGGTTTGGGCCCCGGTCCTCCTGGCTGCGGGTCCCTGCTGGGCCTGTGTAATCCCGTGTATGCCTTTGGGTCAGCTGTTGTTGCTGGTTTGGGCCCCGGTCCTCCTGTCTGCGGGTCCCTGCTGGGCCTGTGTAATCCTGTTTATGCCCTGAAGTCAGCTGTCGTCGCTGGTTTGGGCCCCGGTCCTCCTGTCTGCGGGTCCCTGCTGGGCCTGTGTAATCCTGTTTATGCCCTGAAGTCAGCTGTCGTCGCTGGTTTGGGCCCCGGTCCTCCTGTCTGCGGGTCCCTGCTGGGCTTGTGTAATCCTGTTTATGCCCTGAAGTCAGCTGTCGTCGCTGGTTTGGGCCCCGGTCCTCCTGTCTGCGGGTCCCTGCTGGGCTTGTGTAATCCCGTTTATGCCCTGAAGTCAGCTGTTGTTGCTGGTTTGGGCCCCGGTCCTCCTGTCTGCGGGTCCCTGCTGGGCCTGTGTAATCCCGTGTATGCCTTTGGGTCAGCTGTCGTTGCTGGTTTGGGCCCCGGTCCTCCAGTCTGCTGGTCCCTGCTGGGCCTGTGTAATCCTGTTTATGCCCTGAAGTCAGCTGTCGTTGTTGGTTTGGGCCCCGGTCCTCCTGTCTGCGGGTCCCTGCTGGGCTTGTGTAATCCCGTTTATGCTCTAAAGTCAGCTGTCGTTGCTGGTTTGGGCCCCTGGCCCGGTCCTCCTGTCCTCGGATCCCTGGATTGGTGGAACTCTGTTTATGCTCTTGGGTTGGCTGTCGTTGCTGGTTTGGGCCCCGGTCCTCCTGCCCATGAGTTTTTACCATTTCTTGATCCCATCCTTTCTTCCAATTATGCTTGGTCTGCTACTGGTCTCGCTAATTTTGAGTCCAGTTCTTTGCCCTTATGCCGTAAACGTTTGGTGTTAGATGCATCGGTCATATTGTATTCATCTATTTTTCTAATCTCTCTCTGTGACAATCTCTGTGTTCTCCTTCTCAATGAATCCTATTGCTGTACGCAAGAGTTTCTCTTTATGAACTGTGCAACGTTGAATAACAATACGTTACAACTTGTCGTTAATATTTGTCACTATTGTTGTTAGTGTACCCTGATTATTTCCTATCAATATCATTGCCGTTCATAATATTGTTAGAATGCAAGTTAGAAAGCCTTGTCGTAAATTGTAGAAATTAATTGAAACTAAACAATGCGAATTGGTTGTTGTTGTGCTTTTATTGTGCTTGTTATTGTGTTTATACGAGCAATGTGTTTAACTAGAAGGTTTGTGAACAGCGCTCAATTATTCATCATTGTAAATGTACCAAGAGCACATTTAAGAGGGGAGTGTAGCGCCGTTTTGTTGTTGTTTTATTTATTTATTTACTTTGTGTGGTTTCAAACCCGGTTTCATTATTTTTGTTAATTTACATTTGGAAGCCACGACTCGTTGCAAATGTTGAAATCTGTTATCTGTTAAATCCGTTAAATCGTTGCAAATGTTGAAATCTGTAAAATCCGGTTGCCGTAAAGATGCCTTTGTTTCTTTTTATATGACGTAAGTTGCAAATTTTTGCGTTGACCTAATTAAGTGCAAATTGTAAACTTTGCAAGCTGAAGCCTTGCGATGTCAAAATCACTATTCAGTTGATGTCTGCAGTAAGCAGCGACAATTTTTGTTACTAAATTTTAAAAGGTTGAGTCAGCAAGAGCTTCTGTTTGAAATTTGAGATATAGCTGCCTTTGCAGCTCGTATTGAAGACAGCTGATCTTCCATTAAAATTACTTCAAGTGCCAATTGCCTTGGTTCCCATTTTGATAGTTCGCTGACTCAATCTTAACAAATATTATTTTCTAAATTCCCCCCTTTTTTGTGAGCATAAATGAAAGCGAGTTTGACATCGGCCAGGCTTCAGTTTGAATTCAACATTTGATTTGATTGTATTTGGAATTCGCCGTCTGTATTTAAAAATTCATCAGTAAGTACAAGTATTATTTTTGTTAAATTGTTTGTTAATTGTAAAAATAGATTCTAAATTTGAATAAGCAAACGAGATAAACGAGTTGTGTGCTAAAAGTCATATTTTGTTTTCGTTGAAGTATTAATTCCAATTTGTTTTGCTCTAATTTATTGCGTAAAATATTTCATGTGTTTTTTGTGTTTGAATGTTTATTTTTTCTTAGAAACCGCTTCCAATTTTCGCTTTCCGTTTTCGCTCAGCTTACTAGCACACCAACAAATAAAAGAAGAAATTGCAAACAAGAACAGCGTGTTACGAATTCTAAAGGCAGACGGTTGACAACCGAATCCGTAACATGAACCGCGATAATTAGACTTATGTGGCTGCAGGTTATTATTTGCCAGAAAAAGAGCTCTTTTCTTCGCTCTCTTCTATAAAACTCGTGCTGATACGCAACAAGTGTTTCCAGAGCAAACTGGTTTGTACCGGTACGATAAATAAATGGTGCAAGATATGAACGATAAAAACCTTAACGAAAGTTAATTTAGTCCGTTAACAGCACTTAACGGAAATTAATTTAGTCCGTTAACATGAAAAAAACTTTTTAACGGATTAACGAGTTAATGAAAAAGTTAGCTTCGTTATTAACGGATTAACGATTAACGCACTTGTGCCCACCTATGGTCTTGATGTTTATTGCTGTTATGTACTGAATAGGCTACTGATTTAGTTTGGGCAATTTTATCACTTTGATTTGGGCAATTTTGGTTTGCATCCAGGAACCTAGCTCTCGTTTCCGATTTGAGCCATCAGTACGTCATTTTTTCAGGAACTTTGGCAATGACGTCACCAGCAATGGCGTCATCAACTTCAAAGGAAAATTTTTAAACCTGAGCTTGAAAACCAACTTTTAGTTAAAACTTGGCACTTTTACAACTGTTGGATTGGCTGTTGGATAGTGGAGGCTCTTTGGCACTGGATGGCAGACTTTGAGGGCCGAGGGGGGTCCCATGTCCAGGGCATGGAGATTTTTTTGGTGGCTCAGGACATGGTCCTGGGTCGTCGTGCGGGGTTGCGGCTTATTACAAATTTTTTTCGGGTTAAAGCTATTTCTGCCGGACTAAAACGGTAATTGATTGATTGATTCAGTAACACGGTGTTCAAAAAAATAGTAACTCCTAAATGACTGAATTATAATTCTGTCTGTCTGACTATTCATTGTTTACGGTTCGGTTACTACTAATAACACTGTAAATAAGCATATGTAATGTATATAGTTTGTTTGCGACTTTGCGTTTATTTTTGTGCTATAATGTTTGTTCTGCTTTGCTTATAATGTACAATTGCTACAGGTATTTTATAGGCAGTGGTGGGCAGTAACTAGTTACAATTGTAACTAGTTACTGTAACTAGTTACTTTTTTAGTAACTGTAACTGTAACTTCGTTACTTTTTTTCAGATGTAACGATATTTGTAACTAGTTACCAGTTTAGAGCCCTAAAAAAAGTTACAGTTACAGTTACTTTTTTTACTACATGCTTTGAGGCAAATTATAGATTTTTTATGAATTCCATTCAAAATTATTGTATTACAATGGCAACATAGGACGCACAGTCGCATGTTTGATCAACCATAACCTTTTATCCATATTTTCTTCACTGTGTTCACTGGACTATACATGTGGTTGCTGGTTAAAGTTTAAGTTAAAGCCGTCAGGCCTGTTTTTAGTCCAAATTTTTAATCACTAAAGTAACTGTAACTTGTAACTGTAACTGTAACTAGTTACTTTTTCAAATTTGTAACTGTAACTGTAACTTAGTTACTTTTTTTGCCAAGTAACTGTAACTTGAAAACTAGTTACTTTTAGAAAGTAACTTGCCCACCACTGTTTATAGGTTGCATGGCCATACTATGCTTTAATTCATTGATATATTGCTGATAAATTTTAAATTGTATGTTAGTATGTTTTAAGCCGTTGGGCTTTGCCATGTTTTCCTGCCGATGTGTTGTAGTGCATCGCAAAAATTAATAAACTAAATAGTAATGCTGTACGGCGTACGCCGGATTTTTCTTCCACGCACCGACGCACAATGCGAACTTTTCAATATTGGGATACGGTACAAAATCAGTTAGTAGAATCAGAAGTGGAGTCCTGGAGGACGTCTTTGGCTTCGAGGACGTCCTCGAGGACATATTTTGAAGTCCTTGGCCTCGAAGGTCAAGTCTTTGGCCTTGGTCTCGAGGCCTCAAGTCCTCTAAAATTGGCCTGTCCTCGGCTCGAGGACAGCACTATTTTTTGATTTGTTAAAATTTTGTGGAGCGCTTGAAAAATTATTTGGAAAACGTTTTTTTGTGGAGATCGCTTGAAAAATTTTTGTGAAGACCTTTTTTTTTTTGTAGAGCACGTGCTCTTGTGTCCTTAGTCCTTGGCTTTGGCCTTGAGCATTCCTGTCCTTGGCCTCGAGAGTGTCTGTCCTCAAAAAGGCTGTCCTTGGCCTTGGCCTCGGATTTTTTTGTGTCCTTGGCCTCGAGCCTTGTGTCCTCGAATCCACCTCTGAGTAGAATAGGGTGGTCAATATTACTAGACATGCAGTAGTGTTGCTACTGTGCCAGCTAGCCTTGTAGTAGGCTAGTTCCAACATCTATCAATCAGCTTAGAGCTAGCAGCCTTTTTCTAGCCTTTTTCTGGTTTTCTAGCTAATAGTAATTTTTTAGCCTAATTGATTTGTTTGGTCTAAAACCTGAGCACAGTAGAAATATCTTACAGTAGTGGTAGGCTAGACATGTGGGCAGATGGCAGCTTGACTTGAGGACCGCAAGGTCCCTTTGCTGTCTCCTGGCCAAGGCATAAGGCAACTTGGTGAAAAAAATGTAATTAGGCCTACAATTACAGGTATCGATAAGTACAGAGTACCAGTATCCATATTCGAATTTAACATATCAATACATGTTAATATAACTATAAGTGCTAAACCCTACAGTAGGCCTACATGAATTAATCTAAGAAATAAAATGAACACCTGTTAGTGTTATTGCAATCTTTAAAACTATTGGTACAGCTTACAGTAGTACTAGTAAAATTTGCCCTGTGCGGAGTGTGTAATTACTGGTCAGTAGGCAAGTCATTTTAAGTGACCAGTGAAAAAGTACCATAACAAAGTAGGGGAGCGGATGAAGTTGAAATACAGTACGGTAGTCTAACTTAAAGTAAGCAAGTTTGCTAAAATCTGTCATCAGCATCGCAGCTTTAAAACATTATCATAGAAACGCTTGTGCATGTCGCGGTTATTCATAATCATAAATCAAACAATACTAGGACAAAGACAATAAAACACTGAATTAGGCAGACTCTAGGCTACCTCAGACTTGTCTACTGTACTGTGTGTTACACAAAGTTGGTGCAAATGTAAAATACAGCTCAAAGCTGAACCTGTAAACAGATTTTTACTCTGAAAAAAATTAATGATTTTAGTTTGTTTTTGATCTCTAGTTCTGAATTAACTTCAAAAAGTTTCTGTGCTTCCTCTATGGGGTACAGCTGTATGGGTCACACTTTAGTCTCATGCATCAGTGCATCGTGTTTACCTTTGTAATTCAGAATTGAACCAGTTATGTGTGAATACCAATTACTGTAAACAAACAAGGATGTGCATCAGTGCATTGTGTTTCATTGACAAAACAGACTTTTAAGATCTTTGTTAAGTATAAGTAGTCTTTGTGTGAATGGTTAACCCATTATTTACTTTGAACCAACAGAATAAACATCAAAGAATAAGGCTTAGCACTTCTTCCATGCATGCAGGCATTTTCTTTTTGTATTAAGGCCTCAAAAACCTAACTCTGAACTGTAATCTTAGCCGTAACCTAAACCCTTACCCAAACCTATAACTGTTATAATCAAAACAAAAATTTTTGAAAACAAATGATATCTCCAGAATGTTTGTTGATTCAATCTGGTCCAAAAGCCTCTAATATCTTGATAAATTTACTGCCTATTAGTATTATAATATTTTGTGAGCAACGTGGTATACTTTCGCAGCTTTTGACATTTTTATTCGCAATATCCCCAAGTCAATCGAGGACGTACCTAAAGCAAACAATTTTTCTTTGAAATGTCAAAACTTGTTTAATGTGTTGCAAATTTTCTTAGAAACATGTTGATACCTGATACACTGCTTAAGACAGTAAAGAAATTGCCAGTGCAACTAATGTTTACCGTATGAATGGTTTCTCCCCCATATTACTGTGACGAGTAATCCTTTGATGTGTGATTTGCAACCGCCTCTAACCCATGGAATAACCCCATCTATTCATATACTGTCGTCAGGATCTTTTTGGCTCTTTCTAAATTCAGAGCTCAGACCTGAAGTTTTGTTCAAGCCAAGAGCAATTTCAGGCTTTTATTGGTATGGTTTCATTCAGTTATCCATGGGCGAAAGGTAGCATCGTTCAGCTTTCGCTTGTTTGGTTTGACTTTTAATAAAAGACAAGTCAGAAACAAAGACATTCTGCAGCAAGGAGCAGAAGTCACTTCAATCTCCACTTCCCGTTTAGAGTCATACTGATTGGCTTCTGCTATTTTACAGCAGTTGCCACCCACTTTCCCGGAGTTCCCGCCAGAGGCAAGGGTCCATAACTTTTTGGCGCCAATATTCTGTGCGTTTTACTAACACTAACCCAAAGCCCTAACCCAAACCCTAAATAAGTGAACTGTCAAAGAGCACCGAATTGGCGCCGAAATGATCTGTGTAGAAAACGTATAGCAACAAAATAAGTGGTGCCGAAATGGTCGCGCCGAAAAGACGTGATTCCCAGAGGCAACGACCGCTTTGTGGTGACCTGACAGCCGCAGCCGTGTCAGGGCCATTTTTCAGAGTCCAGCCAAAGCAGGAGCCCTTGGTAGATTAACCTCTGCGGTGACCTGACAGCCACCGTCGCATCAGGGCCATAGAAAGAACAGCTTCTGTGGTGACCTGAGAGCCATTGTTGTGTCAGGGCCACAACCGCACACGTTTTGTGCACCAAGTCACTTCGAACTTAAAAAGCAAAATCGAAAATGATGACATAATTCTGAGTAGATCAAAATGATCTCGTGCACCATCAAATGGTCTTAAAGTAGACAATCTGAGATCTGACAAAATAACTCAAGAGTGAAATAGTCAATCTCAAATTTACACTAAGATAGAAATTCTGCTGGTACCGAGAAAAATAAACTAAAAAGAGACAAATACAGCAAACTGATGAAACAAATCAAGATGAATTAGGCATGCTTTATTGTATCATGTTGTTTCAGCCACCTTAAAAATGTTCTTTGTGAGAATCAAATCCACAACCACCAGCACAAAGCATGTTACCCACGATTCAGGTCAAAAGTTCAATACACTGTGTCAGATCTTTACTTTATCCTAGCACTCATCCACATGTGCATTTTCCGAAACAGAATCAGCGAAACAACGTACCAAGAACGTTAGTCAAGAGGGTGAAATTTAAAGCTTGTTACATCCCCTTCCTTGTTACATCCCCTTCCCCTTCCTCTGCGATTCCTTCAAAAAGGTTTGTTTGCGAGTTAAAATTTTTTTGAAGTTTTCAAGCCATCATTACCAGTATTTGCAATGAGACAAGACTTTGCTTGGTTTCTGTGCTGTGTCGCCGTCAATGCTATTTTTGCAATTTGTGATTATTTGCACTGGATAAATTTGCCACAACCAGGTCTGCCATGTTTTCGCTGCCCAGAAAGAGGACAGGTTTCACCAGCCCATCATGGATTCCCCAAGTGAAGACCTTTTATGATTTGAAGATCACCCCAAGACTCGCAAAAAAATTGGAGGTTAACGGACCTGAAAACCTTTTTTTTGGTCTTCACCTCACACACAGTGTTCCCACTAGGCCGATTTTTTTCTGCCTATCAGCAATTTGTTAGAGCAAGGGCAAAGAATTTTTGGCAATATGATAAACATAGTTTAAGAAAACTCAACTAAATTTGTGGAAATATGACATTAGGTATACTTTAATTCTTGATTGATATGAAAATTAGGGCACATAATCGTCTTTTCAGAGCTTTGGGTACAATTGTTTGAAAATTTGGGCAGTGGCTGATTAGCCATAAAGTTAGGAGGAACACTGCTCACACAAAAAAATCTAATCGGTAAAAAGGAGGACATTTGACTACTTTTAACTGTCTTTGGACAGACAGTGACATCAGTTAAATGACGGGACTTTTAGGCGGCTGAAAAAAAATTTTTGTTTCAAATAACAATTTTGTTTCAAAAATAACAGTTTTTTTAATTTCTTTTTTTCAGAACATATCTTATTTTAAATAAAAGCTCTTTTCTCCTAAAAATGTTTTTCGAACTAAATAGATTACTTAGATTAAAATGTTGATATTTTCGAATCTTTTCATCTGACGCTTGTCAAGAAGAATCGTCAGAATAGAGAGCTGAGGAAAAGGAGCGGGTATAGAAAAAAGCCAAGCAGTGATTGGCTGGAAAAGAATGGATGAGGAGCATCATTTGTGTACAACCTTTTAGCTATAGGTACAAATTCTTTTTGTCGGCAAAGAGCATGGTTAAAAAAAAGTTATGATAAAAGTGACTTTAAAAGCAGATAGATAGATGGAAGGAGAGCGCAAAAAGTTTTACAAAAAATTGATTTCTTACTGTATTTATTTCAATCATAAGAAATGTTTTCCACTACACATTCTTGTACAGCTTAAAGGTTGTACACAGATGATGCTCTCCATCGATCTTTTTCCAGCCAATCACTACTTGGCTTTTTCCTATTTCCGTTCCTTTTTCTAAGCTCTTTGTTTTGGTGATTCTTTATGACAAGTGTCAGAAGAAAAGCTTCAAAAATATTTACATTTTATTCAAAGTAAAAGTTTTTTGCTGTAAAAACATTTTTAGGGAACAAGCTTTTATTTGAAAAAAAAAGTTTTTTGAAAAAAGAAGAAAACGTATTTTTGAAAAAAATTACTGTTATTTGAAACAAAAAAGCTTTTTTTGGAAAAAACTTTTTTTACAAAAAAAATTTTTTTGGAAAATTAAAAAAAATTTTGAAAACTTTTTTTACCTCCGGCACCTGAACATTCTGGTGCCTAATTGGTAGTGCCTAAAAGTTGTAGACTCGTCTTTGGAAGGCTATTCATTTTAAACCAAAAAGAGGATAAACCCTCTTAAAAGAGGACTAATGATAGCCTTAGCCGTTAGGTGCAACCTGCAAACTTCCCAATAAGGCACAAGGTTTGCACAGCAGGTTCTGCTCTCATTGCTAAATCAATGAGCATTGACTTTATTCAACCCCTAACATTTCACTCTAAAGCGAATTGTTTTTCGATCATGTGACTATGATATGTATCACATCTGACATAGCTAGCGGTTTGAGTTTGGAGTAGAAATAGGTAGGCCCACTCTTGTTGTTGTATTTTTTTTGCTGTTGTCTTGCATATTTGTCCTCCTTTTACTGGACAGCGTCAGATGCTAAGTATTGGATGATCCGCATTCCACATATTTTTTATTGCTTTGACTACTTTACGCTTGGAGGAATTCGCACCTGCTTGAAATTTTCCAGTATTTCTATGTATTTTTGAATTCTTGTCCACTTAATTTACTGCTTGTTGGCAGATGGTGGCAAGAAGTTGTTTTTTGTGGTTAGAGGGACCTTCAACATTTGCAGATATTACTTTCATTGCTGGCCTTGAAAAGGGCGTCTTTAAATCGTCGGAATGATGCTGATATCTAAAGTGGTGTTGGTCAGTGATGTTTTACATCTTCATAATTCTGAATGGAAGTAGTTATTGCAATTAGTTTGTCTTATTTGGTGTAATGGTGGTGCTATGTGATGGTTTACAATACACCAACCCATCCTCTAGAAGTAGAAGGGAAGATTACAACTTGGAGAGAGGAAGCATAGGAAAGAAAGTTGGAAGAGTTGCCATCAAGCAATCATTTTAACATCAAACCCAATGAAGTCTGCCTCCTGGATCACAATTAGAGTGGAAAATGTGGCGCTGCCTTAATCGCCTTTGCTCTGGAATCGCTAGAAAAATAAAACTGAAAAATTGGAGCTTCACTGACCCATTCGCTGTAATCTGCAAGTGTGGAGAAGAAGATGTCATGATCAAACATCGGTTAACAATAAACATGCTGTCTGCTTGACAAACCTTGCTCCATCGCTGACCTCTACCAATTCAATGAGAAAGCCAGACATTGCGCATGGAGCTGTAACAAACATCTTAACACCATAAGAATCGACGACATACATACTGCTTGTTTGAAGCCACCTAGTAAAGGTACAGATAATCATCGTAAAGTGTCTTATGTAAGGCCGCTGCTACGTGACCTGGCCAGGGTGCGGGATGAACCCAGATCATGTGATCAGGGTAGCCATAATGTTGGATATGTATCTACTCTTTGAGTAGCAGTAGACAGTTCCACCAATTTATCGGTGCTTGTTTTATATTTTTTAGATGAAATAGCTTACGGTATTTTTTATTTGGTGAGATTACAATGCTCCGCATTTCTTCCACTTTCCTAAATTCACTAAGAAATTGCAGTCAAGAATCTTGGTTGAAAAATGGTTGTGTGGTTGTGCAAAAGCGAAAATATTCACTCGGTGAATTATTTCAAAGATTTCGGTTCAAATATATGAACACATCTCGTCATCACCTTGATTATGATAAGTGGTGCAAGATTTTTGCTTTCGAAGGAAATATTGGTGCCGGAAAAAGTAAAGTAGCTCAAGAATTTGCTGAAAAACTTGATCTCAAATTTTACCCTACTACTTCAATTCATTATTTAATTGATAGGGATAGAGGAGCTTTTTCAGATGAATGGTTAGATTGGATGAAAAACCCTGAAAGTGTTGTTCAACGTTGTGATGGGGTTTTATCACTTGATCATTTTACTAAAGAGCCAACAGATTGGGTTCACACTTTGAAGTATCAGGAGGCAATGCTGAAGAATCGCTTAGCTCAATATTGCGACATGATGGTGCATTTGCTTGAAACAGGCCAAGGAATTGCATCTGTTCGCCAATTTTACAGTGATGTGGTTTTTGCTGAAGCAATGTTGCAAAACGGCTGGTTTCGGAAAGACATGTACAATCATTATGAGTTGATGAGTGCAGTGGCTGATCATTACTTGCTTCGTCCTCAGGTAAACTTCATAATTGTCTTAGGTTTGTTTTTTCGGCCAGAGCTTTCAGTCAGATGTCCAAATTTAGAAATATTTTTTGGTGTCTAAAAATTTTGGTCATTTTTGCAATTGATTGTTTAATTTTAGGGCTTGCATGCGGAAAATGAAAATGTTTTCAATTCTTTTATTTTTTGTTGGCTAAAATAGCTAAACCTTTTTGGTCATTCACAGGTAGTTTGGGTCAATGACTTAAAAAAGAAAGGAAAATACTATTTCACCCAAAATTTTTATCCTTTTTTATAACCTCTGATTCAAATCCTTACTCTAATCGAAGATAAATATAAATATAAATAAATCGATAAATCGAAGATAAGTTCATTTATCTTCGACAGATGTATGATAAGCTGCAAATTGCTGTTCTGAGCAATGTTATATATTTTTTTAAACTTAAAAATTTTCGGTGAATTAGTCACTCCCAAAAATAAAACCTAGCTTCATATCAAGGTTTTAATCTTAGTGCACGCCAGTTTTAACATTTTTCTTTAGAAGCCAAGAACGTTTATTGTATTCTATGCCAGTACAGTATGTTTGAGGTAATGAATGCTGTGCAGAGGCACGCAATTCGTCGCTCTTCTGAACAACAATTCAAAAAAGTTCATATGCAGAACTTAAAACTGTTCATGTCATTTATGCAGCGTTTTCTCAGTGAAAAAACATTCATAATAAGAATCAAAACTTCAAATACCATACCAAGAAATAAAGACATTTCCAAGGTCAAGGTTGAAAAGTTAGCGAGTCAACAACACATTGTTGTTGTCATCAATTGTTGCTTGTTTTTTTTTTGTACCAGTATGTGAGTTTGTTTTTATGCAGTTAGGCCTAACTCTTTTTGATGATTCAGTCCAGTGATTCTCAAACGTGGCTCCTAATTATCCTTCTTGCGGCTCTCTCTGACCCTTTAAAAATTAATCTTTTTCAATTTATCGAATCATTCTCTATTAATAGCAAAACCAACATGGTAACAAATGCAATAAATTTTGTCCTATTTCCTACAGTTTACTAACATTTTTTTTGCATCAAAGGTTAAAACGATTACTGCTTATTGAAATATTTAGTACCATTTATCTAAAATTCTGATTGATTAAAAGTTGGTCAGATATCTAGCTTCTCAGTAACATGCAATCCAACACAAACAAAAGACCTCCCAACTAACTGGTAATGACCAGTTTATGAACATTGTGCTAACGGTTGTGTACTGATAATAATTTCATCTGGTCAGAACTTTTCATTCTTCGTTTTTGTTTGTAATTGGATTACTTGTTTTTGTCTTTTTTGTCAAGTTACTCAAGGTTCGGTTAATTATTGAAGTTGTCGGGATTGTGGTTCAGTAGCCTAACCTAGGGGCTAAGGAGGTAAGAGGCACCATCTAAGCTTAGTCACTTAAATTTAGCTCAGTTATGCAGGCTTTCAAACAAACTTTGGTCTTGGCCAGTACTTGGGGAAAGGGGTTTAGCAAATCGTTGTTTCAAGTTGGTTCCAAACATTAGAAATTTACTGGTAGTTATGTCGAATGGCAATAAAAACGTGCAAAAAAGGCGCTAAAATGCATTTTTTCCGAAAAAACACAAAAATGGCCCGCGAGTTGGAACTAAACTGTGATATATATATTTGGGATATAGTTTCACCATTCAGTTTGTTTAACAATCCACCTGCTCAATAGATTTTCCAACACCAGAAACACACTTCTTTTGATTCAAGCCTCTCTTCAAGCAAAATCCTGGTTACTTGCCTAGCTGTTTTGGATTACCAATATTTTGGTTCATTCACCCTTGTTGATGCGCTCTGGAAATAGAGCAAAACTCTAGTTTCGGGCCAGTGTTTTGGAAAGATTATCCTTGATTTGCTTGTTGAGTTTTACATTTCTGCAAATGGGCAGATCACCATAAATTTGAAGATTTGGTACCTGTTATTAATCGGCTATTATCTGTTGTTATTTGAAGTCATAATTTCAATTTGATTTGAATATCTGGTTATGAGAATTCCTTTATAAATTGACTTGTTTGTATGTGGCTCTTTAGAGTAATGAGAATAAAATTTTGGCTCTGAAACTAAAAAAGGTTGAGAACCACTGATTTAGGGGTTCAATTTCTTCCGTTATCCCGGATATCTAGTTGTCTACTTATTGCTCGTAGATTAAGCCTTAGAAACATGCCAATTTTAATTTTTTTGTCGTATTTTTGGAGCTGCGATATAAAAACTTGTATTTCCAGGTTGTTGTGTACTTGGATATACCAGCCGAGCAGATATACGAGTCCATCCAGGCGAGCGGGGACGAGATGGACAAGCGACTTCCACTCGACTATCTGCGCCAGATCGAGGCAGCCTACAAGAACATCTATCTTCCTTCCGCCAGACAGCATGGGGTCACCGTGATTGAACTGGATTGGACCAATCCACTTCCAATTGATCAGGTGGGAGTTGCATTCTTCATTTTTTTGCTACTCCTTGTATCATTTCATACCAATATGGTCAAACAATTATTCGGCTCATGTCAACTTAAACAAAGTGTTTGAGGTTAGGCCGGTGCCGTTGATCGGTTTTTGTGGAACTGCAAATCGTGGGTGGCACAATGACAAGTTCGATCCTCATTTACAGTGGCGCAATCGGGGGGTTTCTGGGATCAATCCCCTCCCTCAGAACTAAAAAAATAATTTTGTTGATAAAACGTGGTCTGTAACACTTTGCTGCATTTGATTTTCAACATATAATCACTTGAACGAGGACAGCAGCAAAATCAATGAGATTTCTGGGTACAATCGTATTAGACTAGATTGGCGTTGACTCCATCCTTTTTGACCCAGCCGTTCAAGGGATATTTTGCTTCAAACACGACGTAGGGGCGTTCCTGATTTTAATTTTTGTTGGCAATCCTGACGTTGATAGCATCGGCGACGCCATCCCATTTCTATCCTCGACAATGCCGCAATTGGTCTAGCTGCATTGAGCCGTTTGACTGCGCACTAGCAGTTTAATCTCTGATTTTAACCCGAGTTGGAAAAAAAATAGACTGTACCCAGTACTTAAATTGTTGGGGGGGCGCGTCCCCCAATTGAGATTTAGCGTCCCCCCATCGAGATTTAGACTTCCACCAATCGAAATTTAAGTGCTGGATGGTGAAACGATCAAGAGCCAGCCAGCACGAATAAATCCAACTAATTCCGGCCGAATATAGTCCCAAATTGCGGTGAAGACCTTTTTTTTTCGTCTTCACCTGCTTTCGGGAAAAAAACACTTCAAATTTTCGGTGAAGACCTTTTTTTTATGTCGCGGGGACGAATTACATAATTTCCTCTGAAGTTTGGTCAAGGCCGCAAAAGCGTCCCCCCATGCAAAATTTTGCAATTTAAGTACTGACTATACCGGCCAGTTAGTCGAGCGGTAACGCGTTCGTCTCTGGAGCGGGAGGTCTGAGCTTCAAATCTCGGGCCGGTCAAATCGGACACTGTGTTGCCAACGGCTCGCCACCGCTGCGACATTTCTTCGAAAGAAGCTGTGTTGTTGCCCGGGCGCAATGACGCGGAGATGCGCCCCGCCAACTCGTTACACTCTTCGGCGTAATCCAGCAAGTATAATGAAAGATTTTGATTTGATTTAAGTACTGAGTGTACCTGTACACAGTAGCCAAGCGATCCCAGAAAAGTAAAACTTGATCTGCTAGTCCTTAACTTTTGAAATATTTCGATGGTAACACTGGTCACTCATAAGGCAATTTAATTCAATTTATTTGTTCACTTGAGTTCAATTTCTAGAAACTTAACAACCAATAAAAAATAATAATAAATATCCACACGCACAAATAGAATGAACATTAATGCCAATCAAGGAAATAAATGTGGGCTAATTTACTATAACACTTAACAAGAAGTAATTATTGACGAATGCGTGGAAATTAATAAACTATTCCAAAAATATGAGTACTGTACATTAAGTTACTTACTATCAAGCAAACAGGACAGCGAAAGACCTTTTTCGGGTCATCGAGTCAAGCTGCCCATACAATTAATTAATTATTGTAAATGTTTTTGTTTTTTTGAAAGGGTAATTTTAATAGCACTTGCACTGGTTGTATAAAACATAGTCTCTAGCTGCGGCCACGTTTCAGTGATCATGCCGCCGATTTGGTTTTAATGAACCCCCCTATTTCCTTCTACCCAGTAGAGCTACGTGAGGGACGATCCCCCAACTCGCAAACACGCTGCAGGCTGATTCATCAATCTTTTTGCGACCATCGAATTCTTTTATGTAGCATGAGCGGCATGATACTTTGCATAGTTGTTCACATTTTTCTTGCTTACTGGTGATGGACTTGGTTGCGTGCAAAACTTTATAGAGGTTTTTTGTTTAGATGATCAAGGTTTATTTTAAAGCAAAGTGAATAAATTTGCCGTGCAGTCGGAATCATTGATGTAATCACGTGATATCTAGATATAAATGCAGCTTCCACTTCAGTGTTGCCACCAAAGTACTGCTTAAAACTTGGATGCAATCGAAATCTCCTTGTGTTTGTAGGTGATTGAGATACTCGATGAAATGGAGGACCTCAACGCTTCGACGTCACGGTGGAAGGTGAAGGATACAATCCAGCTGAAGCGTTTCATCCGCCTGTCGAAGGAGGTCCACTTCCGGCTCTCTGAACTCGATATATTCTTTGACCACGATGACTTCGTTAGAAGCCAAACCACTAACGATTCATTGGACGTCGAGCGAGCGCTACATCCCCACAGTAGCCGTAAAGGCATGAATGCTTCTCTAGGAGACAAATATGTTTGGCTCAAAGAAGTGTAATTTTTTATCGCATTTATCACAATAAATTATAGTTCTTTCCATGTTCTAACCCTAACGTATGTACTGCGATATCATTTTTCTTTCACTAGTTTCGGAAATACTTTTTTGATGAATTTTGTCTGTCCTTTGAATAAGGCCAGTACTTCCACACGATTAAATCGCTCAATTGAGTAACCGCGTTTTCACGGTGATGGTGCAAAAAAATTAAATCCTAGCCGCCACACAGAGGTGTAGATACGTGGTCGGGATCACTGATTGTGGGACTCGTTCCCAGATCATCGTTGGTATTGTAAGTAAATTTGCTCAGCCTCATACTGTACTATCAAAAAAAGTAAACAAAGCGAATAAACAATATACGATCAAAGGAAATACAAATAAAGCCTATGCGATCTCAAGGAGCACCGATCAACCGTGAGGCAAACTTGTCAAGGCGCACCTTGCCGTCATTTCCACTGCAATCTAAATGTATGTGAAATAATAATATCAATAGTGTAAGCTGTGCAGTTAACGCGCAGCTGTAAAGGAAACACAAATAGCTAATAATCAGATATACTTGAATTAATCAAGAATACTTTAATAAACATAACAATAAGACACACAGTACTAGGGTGTTTCATTTTTTCACCATTTTTGAAATTGAAAATGCTCGGGGTCGTATCTGATGGAGTTTTTGACACTGATTTCGAATAAGCACAGAGCTGGACAGCGCCGCCTCGAGCTCCTAGCCCCCATCGGCAGCCCTCAGCTATCTTTTCAAAGGTATTCCCAGCTGAACAAACATCTTGGCCTAACTGGCCAACCTTATTGGCTTGCACAGAGGCAGATGGTTTAGTAGGGAATAAACGATTTTTTCACTTGTGGTACTTTAGAAACAAGTGAAAAAGTCGCTGGATCCTTGAAGTAAGGACAGCCATAGACTATCCCTACTACAATAGTCTATAGCTGTCCAGCTCTGTGCTTATTTGACTTGAGCTATACAATGTGAAATATCATTGGAGCTGCAGGGTTGGTGGTTGTTATAGCCACCTAACTGCCAGTGGAAGTTGACAAGGCTTCCCAGGAGTCGACCATAAAGGACATCAAGATAGTGCAGTACTGATTTCGAATATCTAATTTTTATTTCGTTATGACGTCATTTTGAGGTTGCAGCACGCGTTCGAAACTCTGGCAAAGCACGATTTCGGGAATTTTTCGTATCTCGGTAACGGTACGAGATAGCGCGTCGAGACTGGTGTCAAAATGCGCGGAAGGGTCGGTTTCCTATACCCTCTCAATACAACTTTTGAGTGTATCTTGAACAGAAAAAAAGTTATTAGCAAATAACACATTTATCATGCAATTTTGATTTTCAACACACTGTAGCGTCAGCTCCAACGTAGCCACAAGTAGAAGTGAAACTCGACGTATGTATTACTAAGTCAACCCGGAGAGTAGCTCGATAGGTTGTGCAACCGAGCCGGTCGACCGCATTGGGACGCGTCCTTTTGACGAAAACGTTACAACACAAAGGCATTATGGCATTCGCTGTAATCACACGCAAAACGTAGTTTGTAAGTTCACACAAGGAAAGAAAAGTTATTCAGCCTTGCCTAACTCCATGTTACACAAAAATGCGCGCAAACGCATGTCAGTTTTATTCATTTGTGATGGTTCATCTCCAGTTTTGTCATTTACTGTATTCTTCAGCCCCCCAATTCTGCGTTCGTTTGATTTGTTGTTGTTGTGGATAGTTTTCCAAAACTGTGGAGGAATTCGGCTATACGAAATGCATGGAGCTTTTTTACTTTGAGTAGTGAAAAAGTGTTTTAGTCGAGTATTCTGTCCATCAAGTGTGATTTGATGTCAACGGTATCAGGAAGCATGCAAACTTTGACGGCCTCCACGTTATAAGGAGAGTTTCTCTGTACACATTTAAAGCAACATTTTTTGGGCTTAGCCAGCATGTAGCGTGTTTTAAAAAGTATTTCAGTGCTACATCCGCTATTTCTGGGTCAATGTCTCGATATGCCAAAAGGATATCTCTTTGGAATAGCGAGAGAAAATTCTGGTGCTGTTGGCTTAAATGGATAAGTGAAATTTCTTTTTGTTTGTACTCCAAAAGATAGTTCAAATTATCTGGCTCATCCATAACCAAATAAAAAGCCAATACCAGCAAACACAAGTAGTAATCATTTCTGAAACTGCCTTGAAAACCTTTGGCTTTTTGTTCCGAAAACCACTCCACCTTTGCTTTTAGCTGCAAAGTAGCAGTGTTGGTAATAGGTACTGGTATACTCTGACGAGGAAGAACGTTGTTAATGCCGGGTTTGTTGATGCTTTTAATGCAGTTAAGCAACGCACCGTCTTGCATTGCTCCTGGATCTTTTGTTTTTCCTTCGATAGTTGATATAACACGCGAAAAATAAATTTTGTTAACATGAAACATGCACTCCAGCTGATGGATATCGTGACCAACGTTTTCAATGAAAAAAATCAACTAGCCTCTTTTTCACTCCGGGCTTTTTACCACTATTAAGGGATGTTGTGTCAGCCATTATCGAAAAAACATTGTTTATACATGAACCGCAAACTTAAAATTTACAATGGCATTAAAAACTGTTTGGGCAGTGACTGATACACCTGCAGGAAACGATTTCACGGCCATAATTCGCTCGGAGAAGTGTTGATCGGGGTCATAATATTGTCGTATAAAAACATATCTATCATTTTTGTTAATGATTTTGCCATCATAGCAGAGTTGTAGAGCATCTGCTTTGTTCAAGTTAGCTTCGCATCTCCGCAATGCTTTCAAACGACATTGTTCTTGTTTGCGAAAAATTGTTGATGGTGAAGCAGCTGAAGCAATTTTTTCTGAACTTACAACTGCGAGAAGCTGATCAGATATTGACGGATAGAGGTTAAACGTCGATCAACTAAAATGCAACTTTCTTCAGTAACTGAAAAAGTTCGAGCTTTAGTATAATTTTTACCCCCAGAGGAAGTCGTTTTGCAATCGGTATACTCTGAATCATGAGATGATTTCGAGCTGTCTTCGCTGATGTCACAGACAGGCGAAAGTTAGGAAGTTGGAACGTGGAAGTAACTAAACTTTCTATTGGAAGTAACGGCGGGAAGTAACCCCGGGCATTATCACCACGATTTGATTAAAGAGTAAGCATTGAAATCAATTAGTACAGAAGATCAAAGCTTTGCTTGAACACAATTCACCCTCATTCCTCAGTTTTAACTGCAGTAGTAACAACAGATCAAACGCTTATTGTTTCGTAATATGGACTTAGACAAGGCTGATTGACTTTTCTTTCCTTGTGTGAACTTACAAACTACGTTTTGCGTGTGATTACAGCGAATGCCATTATGTTTTTGTGTGTTGAAAATCAAAATTGCATGATAAATGTGTTATTTGCTAATAACTTTTTTTCTGTTCAAGATACACTTAAAAGTTGTATTGAGAGGGTATAGGAAACCGACCCTTCTGCGCATTTTGACACCAGTCTCGACGCGCTATCTCGTACCGTTACCAAGATACGAAAAATTCCCGAAATCGTGCTCTGCCAGAGTTTCGAACGCGTGCTGCAACCTCAAAATGACGTCATAACAAAATAAAAATTAGATATTCGAAATCAGTGTCAAAAACTTCATCAGATACGACCCCGAGCATTTTCAATTTCAAAAATGGTGAAAAATGAAACACCCTAACACATACACAAATCAACTTACATTAAATTTTAATAACTTAGTGTGAAACGGATTTCAATTACTGTGATTAAAATGTTCATGTCTTTAAAGCAACTTTTCGTCTGACATTTGTCTCGAAGAATCGTCAGAATGGAAAGCGTGGGAAAAGAGCGGTTGTTTATCAACGAGCTTCCTTCAGCTCCCAACAAGGATGTACTATCTGTTTTACTGAAAAACTACGCAATTAATCAATTCTCATGCCCCTGCGACAGTCGGTATGTAGGTTGTTCCTCTTAACGGCTGCAAGATAAAATTAAACAACTCGTTCCCAAATCTTCTTCCCGGAAACGCATACCTACTGCTCGTCAGTGCAAATCTTCCACCCAACCTAATACTCATCAGTCTCTTACTTCTGAATCAACCATTAGACTTTGACTTTATCAAAATTCTGCCTGTGCTCCACAATATGCTCTATTCTTGCCCAAGGCCGCCCTCCGTTCCATCGATCTGCTCTTGAAGCCGCTTTCATCAAAACTTTTAACCCCGCCCTCTGACGACAAAAAGAATTTGTGTACAGCTTGAAGATTCTGCTTTAATATACCTTGTAATAGTAATAACATTTATTCCCGACTAAAGGCAGTCCAAATGAAAAATGCTTACGTTTTACACACAAAAAACAAACGCCCCAAAAAGCAAGCAGTTCAAAAGGCACTAATATTTGGCCTACAAGCGCTCTTTAAATGATCTAAAATACTCCTGAATCGTAAAAAGCGTCATAAGTCAAAAGATTCGCTATGCGACAATTCTCAGATTAATGTAACGACGCTGTTTTATTGGCTTTTTTCAGCAAATCACGGCTCGGCTTTTTCCAATGATAGCCGCTCTTTTTTCTGCGCTCTCCATTCTGACAATTCTTCTTGACAAGTTGTTGTTTGTTGTTGTTGTTGTGGCGCATATTTTTCCTCCTGTCACCGGACAGCGTCAGACGCTAACTTGTTGGACGATCCACACACTTTCATCACCAGGACTACTGCGCGATTGGAGGAATCCGCACCTGCTTAGGAGTTTCCGATGATTCAATGCTCCTGTGGATTTCTTTGAATTCTTGTCCACTGAATTTGCTGCTTGTTCGAAGCCACCAAGCAGAGATAATCATTGTTAAGCGTCTTATCCAAGGACGCAACAACGTGACTAGGGTGCAGGTTGAACCCAGATCATTCGATCAGGGTCGTCGTAAAAACGACGCCTTTACCTATTCGGCCACACTGCCGACAAGTGCCAGCTCATACATTCTTTCTAGAAACAGATGCGCGGAGAAAAAGAAAAGAGGATTGAAGAAAAAAAGTTTGCTCTTGTTGCGAAGTTTTTTTCCGGTCACGCGTATCCGACTAATTTGATTGGACATATTCTTAGCGCGTGTGAACCGAGAAGAAAAAAGTCACGCAGAAATTCTCGCTAATTGGACGAATCGCATATTTTAGGAGAATAAAGCGTGAAGAAAAAAAAGGCAAAACTCTCAGTTTACAGTCCACTAATAAAGAATCTACGGTTAGACAATAAGCTGCTTCGAAAATATAAACATTTTAATCAAAGCAATTCTCAACTTCCGCACCACCAATCAAACTTTTCAAGAATTCAATTAATATGGTTGCAGCAGAAAAATCAAACCCAAAGTTAATATTGTGCTACAATTTTTTCTTTGAAACGCTTTTTAAAGGAGTTAAGTTTTTAATTATGTTTAATATCTTCATCAATTTCATTCCAACATTTGGCGCCTCAAAAAGCTTTTTTTCCCTACGGTTTAGAAGCTTGAGGTAAAAAATAGCAAAATTTAGCAAGTTTTCTTGGTTGATCAGAATGTACTTGTTCAATTTTATTGCATCGTTGTTGGAACGAAAGTGGCAATCTATTACAGTAGATTTCTGCATAAACTTAGCAACTTCCAAATTGTAAATGTCATGTTATGTAACTTCAGCTATTTAACTTTTTTATACCAATGAGTAATATGAGAAAACTTTTTGTTCCTAGATATTGAGCACACTACGTTGTTCATTCTTACGTTTATTTCATGAAGTTGGTTTTGGGTTGCTGCACATCAGACAATAATGATGTCATATTTTACACTACCATACACGAAACTATAATGCAACATTTTCAAAGTATGCGGTGTTACATGGTCACGAACTTGATGCAAACGCAAGTTAGTTTTTCATCAATGTAAGCACCCAGATATTTCACAACATTATTACATTTGAAGTAGGAATAAAGGAAAACTCAATGGGGGTATTTAAAGTTAGGCGAATCTCATACGAATAAATTAGCGTTGACCCCATCCTTCTCGACTCAGCCATTCCAGAGATATCCTACTTCAAACACACGCAGAGCATGAAATGTAATAATTTTCATTGGCAACCCTGACGTGGATAGCCTTAGCGACGCCATCCTAGTTCTAACCGAAAGCAACGCCGCTGTCGATTTCCCCCGAAGACTTGTAAATATTGCTTGCCTGTGGTTAGTTTGTCTGCAGCTGTTTGTCTGAATGAACGTCCTTTGTTGTTGTGTCTGTGACGTCACAATGCCTGTCGCTTGGTATGCCTGATGCTTGGCATGCTTGTACCAGTTCGTTCTGCACGTGAGAGCGTTTCTGGGCTAGGCTAGTTAGTCAGGTTAGGCGAAACGGGTATTAGGGGTTAGGTTAGCGTACGTGATGGCAGGCATAGTTAGGCCTCTTGTGCATATCATAAGCTTGTACGTACTTATTATATTCTGTACTTATTATATACAGAATCTAAGCTTAGAAGGCGTATATTTGTTAGGCAGATCAGCACTGGGCTGGTTACGAGTTTTTCTTGAGCTCAAGTGGCGAGCTATATGTTTAATCGAAGATTCCCGGTTTGGCAAGGATTTTTTTGGTAAGTTTTGACTGCTATATTTGTATGTATGTTATCGTAGTAAAGTAGCCCTGGCTGATGGATTGCAGACCGATTATTTCAAAGTATTGTCGTAGGCTAATGGCGTCAATCTAGTTGTGTGTGCTATTAACTGAGTTATTTGTCAAGTTTTTGTTTTGCGTGATGTTTAATTGTGTTTTTGCTTGTGCAGAAACCGCCACCATCGAAAGGCGCGTATTTCAAAATTTTCCTCATTAAAATCAATTCGTGTTAAAACGAGTGTGGACCGCGACGTCGCCAAACCCGCGCGAGCTCAGTTTCAACAGCCGCTATTATGCTCAGGCGCGTAGCCAGGATTTCGCAAAAGGAGGGGGAGCTTTTTTGGAAGTTTGATCCAACCGTAAACGAACTTGACCCAAATTTTCATTTGTGTTGAATTGGATTGAGGCGATTTTTCAGTGAAAATTAGGTGATATCCAAAAAACAATAGGTCTTTGCAGAAATTCAAAGGCTTTTTCTGGCCAAAAATCAGAAATTTAGGTGTCTTTCCGGTCAAAAACAGGTGATCTCAAAAAAAAAAAAAAAAAAAAAAGGTCTCCGCCGACTTTTCGTGCGCTCCAGAACCAAAAAACTCCACTATTCTGGTCCAAATGACTGCATATCCTTCACAACTTCAGCTCCCAAATCCCTTTGGGGGGGTTTGTTTTCAATTTTGGAACAAAAATCGGCCTCAAAAGCACCAAAAACGTGCTATTTTGCATACTTTTCAGGCCCCCCCTGTCTACGTTACTGATTATGCTACTGCATTGAGTCGTTTCGCTGCGCACTAGTCAGTTTGACCTTGTCAGCAGAACAGAACCGAGCCGGAAAAAAGAGTTGACTATTAAGTAAGCTTACTCAGTGGTGCCGATCTTTGTTGAGCATTGGGGGGGATAATTTTCAATTTTACCCCAATTTTGCCCTATTTTCAACATTGGGGGTATGAACCTCGACCACGATTTTGCTCAGGTGTGGAAATTTAGTGAAGACCAAAGAAAAAAATTCAAATGGAACACTTTTTCTTCCCGAATTCAGGTGAAGACCAAAAAAAAAGTCTTCCTCAAAAATAGAGCACTTTTTTCCCCAAATTTTTGCTCTGATGTACTACCCATTTAAAATATTGGGGGGGGATGCAGATGTGGACCATTCTCAAACTATTGGGGGTGATATAGCCAAATTATTGGGGGAATATATCCCCCCATCCCCCCCAGGTTTCGGCAACCCTGAGCCTAATGTAAGTAACAAACATCTAAGAACAAACGAAAGTAAGGCTAGCAGGGTCGTAGGCAATTGTTTGCTACTTAGTTGGAAAAGTTTATTCTAATGTCACAAAATACTGAAAGCAAATGCAATTGACCTGGCTTACTCAGCAGGTACTGGTAGTTTAGACCGAAACGTATCTGACAGTTTGGCTTTTACTGAGATCGCGAGGCTACCAAACGGTCTACTCTTTTTACCAACTCGGATCTGTTGTGCGAACAAGATCAAACTGATTAGTGCACAGCGAAACGAATCAATGCAGCAGCCTAATAGTAGCGTTGCTTTAGGCTAGAATTGAGATGGCGTCGCTAACGACGCTAAGGCTATCAACGTTAGGGTTGACAATAAAAATTATAACATTAGAGGCCCCTTTGTGGTTCTCGAAGCAGAATATCGTCTGAACGGCTGGGCAAAAAGGATGTAGTCAACGTCAATTAGTCTAATACGATTGGCCTAACTTTAAACACTTCCATTCATCTTTCCTTTAGTCCTCGTTTTACTATTTTTTAATACGTGACTACCGTAAACTTAGTTTTGACTGATTGGGGAGAAAGTTTGTTGCATAACAAATACGTTGTTTTTGAATATTTTGAGGATAATTAGTTATTTCTCCTGAGCCGATTATCGATATTTTGAGAGAATACCCGGAAATTCAAAAACCGCGGTGCTCGAAAGCAAGTCGAGATGCGATGTGCGGTTCGATGGTCAGAATCAGCCTTGGAGCGAATTCTGGTTGAACATGCCCGACGGCTAACGATGTTCAATCTCTGTTCAAAACTGTTGTTCAGATTAACCAAAAAAAAAAAGATTGGCGTAAAACGAATCTATCGGGTGGGTCTCTATTATGATTCAACTATTTGGTTAATGATCAAATAGCTTTTGTCTGACCAAAGCTAAACCAATGTGACATTAGGCCTATTAATATAATTATACGGTGGCACGACACAGTTTCGTTGGTAATCGTTAGGTCGCGCCACCGGTCTTCACCAAGCAACAATATAATCGCGAAAACGAAGGATGGGGATGAATGGTGTTGAAAACAACCTGAGATGGAAATTCTTTTTGCTCAAAATCCAGCGACGAGTCTTCACAAAACTTTTAGTTCGACTTTTATGCGTTTCTGGGGAAAGGTCACCAGAGCGGCAAGTCGACGCCTACATTAAGCAACCACCAAAACTACTTTGTGCTTTCGTTCTTGAAGTGTTCAATGTTGTAGCCAAGGCAGGATCATATTATACCTGTTAGTTAACCCCTGAAGATCCCGCTCGGAATAAAACGGATTGTAGGGATTTTTGTGGTTTTTTTTTAGAGGTGTGCTAAATACAGTATGTGAAACAAGCATGAAAATTACTTCCCAAATAATAAGAAAATACGAAATAGAATGCACAACTCCAGTGGTCGACGCTGCCTCAAGTCGTCAAAACTTGACTACGGATGGGATTCAAATCCATACCGTATGAACGTAAGGCATCCGTTTGCTTTCTAAGTGTCGCAATCTTTCAACGCAGAACAAGCATCTCACCACAGATCAGTGGTCGAGTGGATGGAGCGTTTGCTGCTAAAACGGTAGACTCGGGTTCAATTCCCGGTCGGGTCAAACCAAAGACTATAAAAATTGGTATTCTCAGCTTCCCTGCTTGACGTTCAGCAATAAAAGGAACAGTGTGAAGCCTCAACCGTATGTGGTAGACAGGTGGGCAGGTGGCAGATTGACTCGAAGACCAAAAGATCCATTCGCTGTCCCCTGGCCAAGGCAACTTGGTGAATAAAATGTAAATACAATTACCACCGCAGCTGTTGGTGCGTTAATACGAGTATGAAAATATAAGAATGTTGAAAATCGCTACCGCGTCATTTTTTGACTGACATCTGCAAGCTTTTTTTCTATTTGACGCATAACTTGCAATAAGAAATTAGCAAAAGTGGGCAAGTTGAAGTAAAACGTTAGCTTTGTTAACCGTTTGTCCGTTAACAAACATCACACCTCCATTAACGTTAATTCGTTATTTTCAGCTTTAATTAACGGAAGTTAATAAAGTCCGTTAAGTTATTAATATTTTGCGTATAATATATATTTCTTTTTATTCACTCGTTTCTAGAACACGTACTAACGTTGTTGAGCTTATTGTAAGGAAAAACTTATTGCTATGGTGGTCTTTTTGTGTTTTGGAAGTAATATTTTACAATCTAATCTAACTTTAAGATAAAAATAAGTTCAAATGCACTAACGAAGCTGCGATGGGAAAATTTTAGAAATTGCGAACAGCGATAATTAATAGACCTATGAGGCGGCAGCTTATTATTTGCCACAAAAAAACTCCTTTCGTCGCTTTCTTTTATTAAACTCGTGCTAATGCGCAACAAGTGTTACCAGTGCGCAGTGGCGTATTTACGGGGGGGCATAGTGCCATGCCCCCCTCCTTCGGGTTGCCAGGATAGTATAATTAGCATAGAATAGTATGCAAAATTGCGGCATGCCCCCCCCCTCCCTTTGTAACTTGGGGAGAAAGTTTGAGCAAAGAGGGACAAGATCTGGGTGAAAGCCTTTTTTTTTTATTGGTCTTCAACTAATTTTGGGCCAAAAACCGGACCGATTCTGTGTGGAGAAATTTTACAGTTTGTCTTCATTATTTTCAGATTTCCTGGCCCCCTCCCCTTTCGAAAATCTTGCTTACGCTACTGCTAGCGTAAACTGGTTTGTACTGGTACGATGAATGAATGGTGCAAAATATTTACAACAAAAACCTTAACGTAAGGTAACAGAACTTAAAGGAAGTTAGTTTAGTCCGTGAACATGAAAAAACGTTTTAACGGATTAACGAGTAAATGAAAAAGTTAGCTTTGTTATTGACGGATTAATGATTAAGGGATTAGTGCCCACCTATGGAAATTAGTAGAGAGAGAGAGAGAGAGAGAGAGAGAGATTTATTTTGATATCATAACATAAGCAAACACAACAAAATAAATAAAGCAAAATTAATGCAATGTTATAAAAACTCATATTGCAATATGAGGGAGCCGTGAAGGGACGTGAAGTCTTTGAGTCAAACGGCTACCTTTCGATTGCTAACATGAGCAGAATGAAGCTCACATTTTTTATTTCTTGCATGAGCATCAATATCTTTCTAGTATTTTCTATTTAAAAAAAACAAAACTTTTGTACATTAGCTATGATATGAAGTTAATAATTGCACGCGATATTTTTGAGAAAACTTTTTCAACTTTAAACATCGTATTACAGCTAGTATCGAATTCCAAGTCTTCGAACCTAAACTAAACAAGCAAATATTATTCTCGCTGTAATATATCGACATCCTAATAAAACAATATCACACTTTCAAAACAAACTATGCAATACCTTAACTGATCTAGAAAACAAAAACTTCAATTATATTGTAAGCGGTGATATAAACATAAACTCCTTTGCAAAAAACAATGATATCATAGCTGATTATATAAATAATTTAACCATGATTGGCTGCAAAATGAAAATAAATAATCACACTAGGTTTGCTGATAAATGTAGGCCATCATTGCTTGACCATATCTACACAAACATAGCCAATAAAAGCACAAACAGTGGGGTAGCGTTATACGAGTTATCTGACCATTTACCTATATTTTTTATTGTAAAAAACACCTCATGTAAGCTGAAATCTGAAACTAAATTTATTCGCTGCATGAAACAATTTAATCTTGAAAATTTCTTAGTAGATTTGCATACAAAAATGTCAAAAATTGAAATTAATTCTACTACAGCAAACATTGATGATGATGTCTCAAATATTACACTGGCGTTTAAATCTGTGCTAGATATTCATGCCCCTCTAAGACCTCAAACTAGGAATGAAAGAAGGCTAAGTAAAAAGCCTTGGATCACTCAGGGAATCCTTAAATCAATAAAAACAAAAAACAAGCTTTTCAAAAAACTTTTCAAATCCAATAGTAATGAGGAAAAAATATTTTACAAAAAATATCTGAACAAATTGACCCATGTAAAACATGCTGCAAAACGCAGTTACTATGAAAAACTAATTAAAACTAACTCGAATAACTCGTCGCAAGCGTGGTCAGCTATAAAAGAAATTATTGATTGTAAACAACCTAACAAAAAATTGCCTTCGACTATATCAATCAACGATCAACAATTTGATACACACTCCAAATATTTTTTAGACCAACTATGCGATTATTTTGCTAATATTGGTGCTTCCATGTCCAACAAAATTACACAAAATGTTAATTCTTCCTTCAAAATTCACTCCAAACGCTGCGTTCATTCTTTTGCTCTACATGAAGTAAATGAGCAAGATGTAAGTGCATGTATAAATAATATTAAAATGAACTCCGCACATGGTATTGATGAAATTCCTTCCAAATTTGTAAAAATGTCCAATTGCGTCTTGACACCAGTGCTTACAAAATTGTACAACAAATGCATAAAAATTGAAACTTTTCCAAAGTGTTTTAAAATGGCGTATGTTATTCCAATACCTAAAATTTCATCCCCTTGTACATTTGGAGATTTTCGACCGATCTCATTGCTTCTGGTATTTTCAAAAGTATTTGAAAAATTATTAGAAACCAAAATGACACAATTTGTTAACAAAAACAACATACTATCTCCTTCACAGTTTGGATTTGGAGAAAACAGCTCTACTGATCTAGCAATTACAACTTTTTATGATAAACTATTAACCAATATGAATAATGGCAAAGTCACTTGTTCAATTTTTCTTGATTTGAAAAAAGCCTTTGATTCTGTTAATATTGATATTTTACTAAAAAAGCTTCACCATTATGGCTTTCGAGGCCCTTAATTTAATTTATTGCAATCCTATCTTACAGATCGTGTGATTTGCACTAAAATAGGTAACAACGTATCTAAATTGTGTCCAGTTGAATTTGGAGTACCACAAGGTTCCGTTTTAGGCCCACTTCTATTTTCACTTTACGTTAATGACCTTCCCTATGCGTCAAATCTAAAAACCACATTGTTTGCGGATGATACAAATTTACATATCTCTCACAAGAATATCAATATTCTTCAAGAAAAGGTATCGGAAGAAATAAAAAAAATTGACCAGTGGATGAAACTAAACAAATTGACGATCAACTATCAGAAAAGCTGCTATATGCTGATTCGGAAAAAAAGTATCAAAACAACAAATTTCCAATTAAATATAGATCATCATCCTATTGAATTAAAAAATAGTATTAGGTATCTAGGTGTTCGATTAGACAAAGAATTAACGTGGAAGACTCACATTGATAATTTAGTAAAAAAACTTTCTAAAGTATGTGGAATGATTTATAAATTAAGATACTATGTTCCCTTATCAACATTACGAATAGTTTATTACAGTATGTTCCACTCACATGTGCAATATTCGATATTAAACTGGGGAAGAGCGGCCAAAAGTAACTATCACAAACTTTCCATTTTGCAAAACAAAATTTTGAGAGCTTATCTTTTCTGTCCACGTAGATATGACACAAATTTATTATATACCAGATTTAGAGTTTTAAAACTTGAAGATATGATTAAAATGGAATTTGCTAAATTTATTTTTAAATACAGTAACGATATGCTACCTAAGTCATTCGATAACTATTTCACCAAAATTGAAAATGTACATTATCACAATACACGACAAAAATATCGAAATGAGTATTTTCAACCTTCTGCTGAGACCGAAGCAGGGAAAAAAACCCTGCAATATATTGGCATAAACATATGGAAAACTATTCCAGAGGACTTCCGACATTGCTCGTTTACAAAATTTAAAAAATATTGCAAAAATTATTTTTTAGACAAATATTCTTGAACATGCTTTAGGTATAAAAAGTATTGTTGTTTTGAACATTAGATGTTTTTTCCTTTGCTTTTAATTTCGTAAACGTACTACTAGTGAAACGAGTATAACATGATTAATGGATTATTTATTCTTCTTTTTCCTTTCGTATGTTCCTTTTTTTTTTTTTTTCGGACAATATATGCAGTAAAACAATAAACCAACACCCCACGTTGCTACCTTTTATGCATTGCCTTTAAGGCATCGATAATTTAAAACTGGTCAAATTTATGTTTCGTAATGATAACTTTTTTTTAATAGAACTCTCCGCTGTAACATGTTGCAATAGCGCTATTATTAAGACCTGTTGTAAGATAAACGTTTTTATTGTAAGATAAACATTTTTATTGTTAGATATTGGCTTCAGCTATTGATTTGTATTTGCAGTTCTGAGTTGTAAGCTATTGTGCTGTGCAATTCTGATTGCGGATGTTCATTGTTTAATGCCCAATTTTGTATTTTTACGAGGATTTTATTGCCAATAGTAGTTGCCCATAACCGGCCTTTGATTCGTATTGCTATTATGGAAAATCAAATTTATTTGGATGTACGTTCTGAGATCGGGTTTATTTGTCTTGGGTCTGATTGGCTGTAGCTATGGTTTTAGAGTAGCAGCCCGGTTGTAGCTTTATTTGCTGCTGTAAAGGCTATGGCGGCGGCCGGTTAAGGTCGGGATGAATGAAATTGATTTTGGAGCATGTACTAGCAACCGAGCATTGTTATAAAACTTAACGTTTCAACTTTGTATCTTCTGTGTGCTTCCCTTTGCCTAACTGAGGTGGTTGTTGTAAATGTAAAGTGTCTTTTCCAAGAACTAGGTTTAGCACTGGGTGTGCAATGTGCGGGTTGTTCTACCGCAAACTTTTCTATTGTTTTAGACTACCGGTAGTACAACTATCTGTCAGTGCTTGTTGACACAACTCATGCATCCCATGCTCCCAACAACTAAAAATTGATTTAACAGTTAAATATCTGAAGCTGGTGATAGTGTTGCCTAATAAAAAACTTTCTCTCATTGGTAGCAATTGGTGTTGAGAGCCGAATCGAGTCCTCAACGCCAAGGACCAGTAAAAAAATGTAACTGAAGAGGCGACCTCGCGTTCGTCAAATCGAATAAGATTGAGTGGTAGATGATGCGTAGTCGGCCGAAGGTGGGGGCCGGTTTTTTGTGGGATTAATTTATTTATGGTGGTTTTGGTTTCGGGGCGTCGTCGGCTATCGTGTCTTATTCAAGTAGACTATCATATCTATTTGAGTGAGATATGATGGATGGCGATGGTTTGGGGTCGGTTTTGTCGTTGGTGGGTTAATTTTGCAGAGGGTTGGCTTTTGTTTTGGCTGGCTGAGCGTTATTTGCCATTCAATCTTATTCTCTCATTGGTGTAACAAAAAATTTGCAGTTTTATTGTTATTAGTGCTAACATTTTTCTATTTATGTATATTTCCTTTTTTTACAACTTTTCTCCTTAAACTGCTTGTAGTTTTAAAGTGTATCTTTCATAATAATCGGTAGATTATAATAATTATTTTTTTTTTTTGCATACCACTGAGCACTACACACATTCCAGAAATAAAATTTTGGCGTCTAAGATTTTTTTTAAAAAGTACTGTACCCCAAACAAGTCTTATTAATTTTGAATTTACAACTTCAAGTCGGCAGCACTGTCTAGTGTTTTGTTTTTTTTTGTTTCCTTTATGTGTTGTGTGATTTATTTTCATTTTTTCAAATTAAGTTTACCGCCATAAGTGTAGAAGTATTGCCATAAAGGTGTAGTTGACCTAGATGACCTGGTGGTCTTTTCGCTGTGTCCTTCCTGCGTATTTTTGCGTATGGTTAAATAAACTTGAAACTTGAACCATGGTATTTGATAGATCTTTGCGCTCGATTTGTTAGATATAGAGGTATTGATAGTTTTTCACTAAAAGAAGACCTAGTACAACGTTTGTGTGTCATTGAGACTTTGTGGAAATAAAATTGAAAATACATTGGAAGGGAGTGATTGACAGATTGATGAACGAATTTCGCGATTTCCATTTTGGCTACATCCTTTATTTTTAGAATTTTAGACGATGAAAACACGGCGTTACGTGCTCGCACCAGTTCAATGAACAAATCGCTCGTACGGCTTTGTTTTGAATCAACTGTAGGTTATTTAGATGCGAAGTTTACGTTGATCCCCATATAATAATACCGTTCAAAATATGTGGGTAAACAATCGAATAGTACAGCATCAGTAGTGCATGAGTAGGTAAGAAATGTTTAAGCTTCTTTATCATACCCACATTTCGAGATAACTTATTTTCAAGTTTGGTAAGATGGGGTAAAACGTTTAATTCTTGGTCTAGTTCAATTCCTAAGTACTTTAACAATTTGTCATTTCTTATACATGTATTATTATAAAACAGTGAACAGTATATTTGAGGAGCTCGGATCTTGGAGTGCACTACAATAAATTTTGATTTTGTTGGGTTAACAGTTAGCTTATTTGCATCCATCCAGTTCTTTAAATAACTTAGTTTAGAGTTACCAAGTTCTTCAAGTTCATAAGTGTTTTTAGCAGTTAAAAAACAAACAAGTGTCGTCAGCAAACAATCATGGAGTAGAATGCAACGCAGTTATCATATCATTTACATAAAGGATAAATAATAAAGGGCCAAGGACTGATCCCTGAGGAACTCCACACTCTACGTCAACAAAGCTGGATTTGTAAGCAGACAAATAAACGTATTGCTTTCTATTGGTTAAATAACTAGTAAGGAGTTTGAGACATGAGCCACGTATGCCACAATAGTTCAATTTGTTAAGCAAAATATCATGCTTAACCGTATCAAAAGCTTTTTTTATGTCTAGAGTAATAATACACGATAGGTTTCCGTTGTTAATATTGTCATAACATTCAGTAATTATATCAATGAGAGGGTACATAGTGTTGCGTTTTTTTCGAAAGCCACTTTGGCGGTCATATGATACATTGTGCCTATTAATGAAGCTAAGGATTTCCACTTTAATCATTTTTTCTATTATCTTAGAAATGGTCGGTAAAAGAGGAATTAGTCTATAATTTTCGGTTAAACTTTTATCAGAGGTGGAGTCCTCGAGGACAGATTTTGAAGTCCTTGGCCTTGGGCTCGAAGGTCAGGTCCTTGGCCTCGAGGCCTCAAGTCCTCGAAAATTGGCCTGTCCTTGGCTCGAGGACAGCACTATTTTTTGAATTGTCAAAATTTTGTGGAGCGCTTGAAAAATTTTTTGGAAAACTTTTTTTGTGGAGATCGCCTGAAAAATTTTTGTGAAGACCTTTTTTTTTGGAAAACACTTGCGCTTGTGTCCTTGGTCCTTGGCCTTGGCCTCGAGCATTTCTGTCCTTGGCCTCGAGAGTGTCTGTCCTCGGAAAGGCTGTCCTTGGCCTCAGATTTTTTTTTGTGTCCTTGGCCTTGGCCTCGAGCCTTGTGTCCTCGACTCCACCTCTGACTTTTATCCCCGGATTTATATATTGGAATCACTTTAGCTATTTTCAAAATGTTTGGAACAAATCCTTGATTAAACATAAACTCAGTGAAATAGGTCATATAAGGTGCAATTACCAGCGAAGTCGTTTTGATGAAAAAAGGTGCCAAGTCATCAGAGCCAGCAGCTTTTTTACTTTTCAATGAGTTTAGTTCATTAAAAACTTCATTAACAGTAGGTGGTATCAAGGCAATAGTGGACGCTATTTTTTTGGTTTTATTCAGAAAAAATTGAAAGGTTTTAGTTTGCTGATCTATATTTTGCGCCAGTCTGCGACTAACCTTACCGAAGAAATTATTAAAAGAATCGGCCATAAGTTTTGTTTCTTCAATGCGTTTCCCTTCAACATTCACTATTGATCGTTTAACGAGTAACTTTTTTTTCCCACCAACAGTTCATTCAAAACCTCTCAAGGTTTTTGTAGGCTGTTTTTACTTTTATGAATGGCATCATGGAAATATAGCTTTTTCGAGGCGGCTTTAATACGGGTTAGCATATTGGAGTATTTTTTGTAGATAATACGGTTAATTGGATTTGAGCTAAGAAAATGTGGTCTATACAGTTTTTGTTTCTTTTTGATCGAAATTAGTATACCATTTATAATCCATGGTTTTTGATTTAAACGTTTTTGCCTATGTGTTAATTTCCTAAGCGGCGCATGTCGATTTATTTTTATTTTAACGACCTCCACAGAAGTGGAAAAAACTTGATCAAAATTATTTTCGTCCAATTTTGGTGAATCACTCAATTGTTTATCCAGCGATAATTTAAGATCATTATTGAAATTTTCGAAATTAAATTTTTTCAGCGATCGGGTATAAAAAGTAGGTTGCTCTACATTTAGTTTTGTATGGTTGAGAATTACGAACAACGGGTAATGGTCAGTCAACGAACTTTCAATGATACCCGGGATTGTTTTATAAGATTTGAGTAGACATTACCAATGATAGTCTGGGATTTAGCCGTGACTCTTGTAGGGAAATCAATTAAACTCTGAAAGGAATTACTACTAAGCATATTCGAGTAACTACGTGTTTTATTGCAAGTACTAATTTTTTTTAAGTCGATGTTTGCGTCTCCCAAAAGAACGCAACTTAAGTTATATGCAGAAACTTTTGACAAAGAAATATGTATTTTATTGGCAAAATCGTTAAAGTTTAGTTTGGGGTGTCTATAAAAAACGCAAACTAGAAGGGTCTCATTACTATTAAAATGTAGTTTTATCCATAAATCCTCACAGTCCACATGATCAATTGAATAATTTTGTATCACATCATATTCTAACGCTTCGGAGATAGCCTATACATGTGCCCACCTATGGAAATTAGTAGTAACGTGACGAGTGACAACATCAAATTGCCGGTTTTGTCAGGATCATCTCCGGCAGTAAATTCAAAGTTGTGAGTTTATTTTATTCTGCTTCCTGGATGTCCGCATATCTGAAGCTTGCTTTCTTTTCCATTCAAAATATCTGATTCTTTCAAAACAAATTTTAAGGGATAGAAAATTAAACCATTCCCATAAATCTGGCGGTGTAGTTACCTCGCAAGTCCCATGCCTCATCAATCAGCCCAAATAGCGCGCTCCGCTATGATTAGCGTAATTACGTTTAAGAACGTTCTGCAATCTGCATCCAAAAAGAACGCGGTTTTTCAAACAAGTTTTCGTGTCTGTTCGATTCAGTACATTTACGTGCTGCTTCTGTTTGATTCATTCCATAAATATAAACAATCCTTTAAAATTTGTTGGGACTCGAATTTTAATGCAATTAGCGATTTTAACACACTTCCCGTCAATCGCAAATTTCAATGCAGTTGGCGATTACGCAAGAATTGAGGATTACACAAACACTTTTCAAAAATTTCGGAGTTTGTTTCGCCATCATTCAAACAAAACAAATCACATAAGCTTATATAATTGTGGTCGCTGCAATTAAAGTTTCATGGTAAAAGCTAAATTTATCTGCTTTATCTTCAGTTTCCAACCACAATTATGCAACAGCACTGCAATAAGCTAATGAGACAGATCGAGACGAAAAAGTTCATTAGATTTGTATATCATAAAAAACCGGTTAGCAGTATAAACTTGGTTATAGAATAAATGCGTGGGCGATGGAAGAATCTGCGTAAGGAAGTGTATCGCGCTACAATACCATTTTTCCAGAGCGTGTGCCGGTGACTTTTACAGTTTTATGGGTGAATGGGGAGGGGCTAAAAATGGCAAATTAATTCGTAGCAACAAAATCTCACTTGGCGTAGTTTTCAAGGTAACGAAAGCTTCCATCATTGTACTTTTTATCATTTACACTGTTGAAGTATAGTGCGGTAGCGTGAAGAGTGTTTTGGTTACATCATTAATTTAGCAAATCATCTTGGGCCAGAGAAAGAAAAGGAAAGTTTTGGTTTTCAAGTCAAGCTCCCTCCTGCGCACCTGTCTACCACACTCGGTAGCGGCTTCACTGTTCACACCGTAATTTTAAAAAGATGAACGTCATGCAGGGACGTTACGTAAGAATACCAATTTTTTTAGTCTTTGGTTTAACCTGACCGGGAATCGAACCTTTGAGTGACGTTTCTTTAGCAAGCGTTTTGCAAATCACTGTACTGTTGCCATACAGACATACACCAACTTGAGTTTTAAGCTCGAAAAGGTTGGGAAAATTTTGCTCGCTGTGCTATCAATAAGGGGAAACAGTTATGTAACTTCAAAAAACAACTGCGAGGATAAGGAAAAAAGTCATAATGTGATGCTAATTTCCAAATAATCCAGCAAGATATTTTGGTTTCGGCAATTATTTTTTGCAATTTTTCGAACAATTCGTGACTCTGGAGTGTTTGCAGAGGTCACATTCTGCAGAAATTTACCCGCAATTCTTCGTATTTCGATTATCTCAGTCACGTATCATTCTAATTGTGTTAATTTGTTTATTTGAGTTTGCTTAAATCTGTCAGCTTTTGTGTAGAATTGTCTGCATGATCTTTGTGAGTTTGCGTCGTTAGCCTACCGCAGACTTATACAATCTGCTTTTCACGAATTCGAACATCAATGAAACTTGGCGTTACGAAACTAAAAATCATAGTTTCCGAGTTTTTAAGCAGGTCTTGAAGAGCCTGGCACTGTACAATGCATATATCAAACACTCATTACTGCATAACAATGCTCTTATTAAAGTTTTGCTTATAAATAGTCTTGCAGTTGGTTTACGTAGCTTTGAAGTTGCAGTTTTAAGACGCTTTGAAGAAAGTCACTTCAACAAAACACAGATAAAAACAACTTTAACCTTATAACAAATCGCTGAAAATACTTGTGGGATAAGTGGCGACGAATGGAATCGAACCTACACCTTATGGAATACTATTCTTAGATGTTTTTAACATGGCCTGAATTTTCACAATTTTGTCCAAAGGCGATTTATTTCTCAGCCTCTTATTTTCAGCCGCAAAATTTTGCGCACAGACTTTTGTGTTTTGTAGCCACATTTTTTTGGAAGAGATCAACATTTTGCAGGCAAGGAATGCGCGCAAAACGCAGCAAAACTTCATTGCTTTTTTGCAAAATTAAGAATAAATTTAATTTCATAATAGCATTTCATATATGCGGTGGTTTTTAGTTCATTTCTTTAGGTGCTACTAACTATCTTTGATAAAAAGCACTAAAATACAGAAAGAAAATTAACTTGTTTGCAATGCAGCACTGCCTCTGCGATCCGGGTTTTTTTGCGGACATATTCAAACATCTTGTTGGCAAACTATTGAGGAGATAAAGTAATCATTCAGCAATTTTCACACGTTTTCTTTTTTGATTTTGTGCTACAATGGAATCTATATTTTTAGACAAAAGTTGCTGGTTTGGTAAAAGCAATCGAAACAATTTTTTCGCAATTAAATTTGAAGTTCTTTTGACTTGAACTTTTCATTAACGTAACATTCACAGCTATAAAATGCCGAAAAACGAAAATTTTGTTTTTATAAAATTTGAAAATTTCCAAAAATTTATTTTTAGTATCGAAAGTTCGATTTAAATTGATTCATTTGATAATTTATATCGCGTTCATTTTTATGCCACAATTTGTAATTAATTCTCGGAATGTGGCACACGACTCGCAAAAGAATACCGAAAATTTGAAGATAAAAGAATAAGCTTGGTAACTAACAACTTCCAACCATCATTGCACGTCACAAACGATTGTGATTAATAGCCGCTACTGCGAAATTCGCGTTTGGCGTGCAAGAATATGTTTTGTTTCCTCAGCAATATTTCCCAGCTTTAGTTTCGACAAACATGAGCAAACTTTTGCTATTTTATCGTAAGTTAATTATCTAATCCTGTGTTGAGCGTAAATAGTAATCGCAATAATTTGGTATTTATCTCTTCTTATCGCCCCAAACTGCGGTTTTAAAAACTTGTGTGTTTGATGCTTGGCTTTTAGAGCAATCATTTAAAGCACGAACTTGCGTAAATAGATTTTGCGAAATAGTTTTTGCTAAATATAGAACTTGCCCAATTTAACGTGGACTCGAGGATGCGGCTACTAGCAGAAAAGCAAAGTTCTTTACCGCTTGGTGGAGATCAATTCCGTCATTTGTTAGGTTCCTGATGGCCGCGAAGATTTCACTCCACACTCTTCAGGTTTGAATCAATTCTCTGTGCCGTTGTCATTTCTGCAGATTTATGTTTACATTTTGCGTTTAAAAATGTTGTTCATTTGGTTTAGAATGTTGTTGTTAATTCTAAAATTTATGATTATCATTTGTTTTTAAACAAGTGACTAATATAAAAGAAAAATTGGACACACTGGAGCAGATTAACCGTATACTGCAAATCGAACCAAAAATTAATAGACAGAATTGAACTAAATCTAGCCCCGCTTTTCTCTGGGCAAAGAAAAAAATGCTGCATTTGAAAAATTTCTTCTAGCGTTGTTCACTACAAAGAAAGCTTATCGGTGTTTCAGCACTTGCACAAATTAATGCGCGACACAAACCGCGCCTCTGAGATTAAAAACCCTTTTATTTTCAAAGATTTTTCTAGGTTTGCGAAATTGCGTAATTCTGCTAAAATTTCTCGAAATCAAAAACACTTTGCAATCGGTCGCGCCAATTAATACAGGTGCTACAGACTTGTTGGATGGAATGATGTAAACAAACGTTTTAATGCCAAAAAAGTTTGCTAAATATCCTAGGAATGTAAAGCGGCAAATGTTGATCATAAAATCAGATTAAATTGCTTGGGTCATGCGATTTTATTTACAAAATTATTTTGACCTCACTTTTGTGAATTCATTTGTGAGGTCTTAATAATTTTGTATATAAAATCGCATGACCTCACAAATAAATTCTTCCACAATAAGTGCAGAATGATTGCTTACATAAGGCAAGCCCCACTATATTTCTCATAATCCCTGTTTTTACATAAGAAGCAATAAATTTTGGGTTGGCGGTGGCCGTATTTTAAACTTTTAGACGTAGTTTATACTTGCTGAATTACTTGAATATCTTGTAAATTCCACGCGCATTATTTGCTGGTCTTCGCCGGTAGCTGCGGTGCCTGGCACTACTACTGCTGCAAGTAAAGCTCTTCATTCGCCACACGCTATGCGGAGCTAAAGAGCTTTATGGTTTGTAGTAAAAGCGTGCATATCTTGCAAAAGATCAATCAGAGGCCAAAATGAACTAAAATCATATTTTAACCCCAACGCAGTGCGCTAATTCGCTTTTGTTTTGTCTTCCGTTCACAGATACGGACTGAGTTGAAGACTGAATGTTTGATGACCCTGCCAGCAACATTCACAGCATGTGAACATACGCGTGAATGCCACTAACTACTCCTATTTTTGTCATTGAATGTAGGCCAGACCGAATTTGATTTTCTGGGCAGTTTTCGGATAAGGATAAACTTCAATTAAAACCAAGTTGACTAAATGCGAAAGCCTTGGTGATTCATATTTGGACTACAGACAGTGTACCTAAAATTAAAAGGACTGCTAATCGTCCGTGAAAAATAAGATAAAATCAGTATTGCCAAGAAATCAAGAGAATTTGCTTTTTTTAGTTTTACTTTATTGCTTCAGATAAGGTGGTTGATTTGGCTCAAAATTTGCTCAAATTAAACAACAAAATGTAGCCATATTTTTTTTTAGTTGTGGAATCCACTCCAACATAATCCGGTTCAAAAGGTTAGTAGTTTGGCAAAGTCAAACAATGCCAACTTGTTGTACAGTGAGCGGACACTGATGCAGTTCAATCTGCGTCACTTTGCGCCTGGGCCGGGCATCACCTCCAAGACTCAATTGAAACAAGCTTAACGTCGTATTTTTTGTGGTCATATTCGATTTGTATTTCAGTCTGCGGTTGATACCTGGGTTTTCGGAAAGCGCTCGATAATAAAAAGTTGGACGGAATATCACAGCAGATGACCACAACACTATAACATTAATTTAGATCCTGTGACACCCAACAACTGTTTTACCTTCAAATGGGATCACCAGAGGTAAATCTTATTCAAATTTAAATATAGTCAAATATCTATTTAAATTATCTATTTCAAAAAGATATGCCCCTGATGATCTCATTTACGAATAAAATGGACTGTTCGATTCTATAGAATTTTAATTTGAACTTTACCAGACTTGAAACGATTAAAAATTCCAATTATCCACTGATTTTCGTTGGGATCGCACCAGGTTTGAGACCTCTTTCATGGAGCCCGCCCGGATGTTGATGCAATAGCACGAGAAAACTTTCCGCATTTTCTTAAAGGTTGTTTTACTACATTGGATAATAAACGATAACCAATACCGTTAATATTTTTATTTTTCAGCCAACAGCCATTTGGTGTCAAAACGATCCAACAAACCACTTTGCAACAATTAACGTGCTTGGTGTTTGGTAAAGTGTTTATGTTTGAAATGGAACTCTGGCTGCAAGTTTATATTTTAGCCATTTATACTTAATCTTGCAACTTCTGATGCAGAGCAAGCGCGTCTCAAGCTCCAGTTCAATTGAAAAGTTTATTTCGCTGATCATTTGCAATAGAAACAGACCGGATGAGCATCTGAATTAATGGAGAAAGAAAAGCTGAGGATCTCTGGTATCGGCTATCAGGGCAAGCAACCAGCCTCACGGTCGGAAAGGCAACTCGTGCTAGAGCTATGGACCGAACTACACGAGCAGCAATTTTCATTATAAGGTAAACGTTTAATCATTGGGTTGCAAAGCTTTCTTTTACTTTCTGACCAAACATATTAAGCCTGGTGTACGGTATTGTGCGTAAGATTACGAGCATTCGAGCGTATCGTTAGTTTATGTTAACCAATTGGTAGCTTGTACGCTGGTAAAGCGGTGCACCGGGCGTAATAAACTTCTACTTAAAACAAACTAAAAATACGCCTGTGCGTTCCCAAAGTCAACGCCCGGCGTTGATCGGCCGAATAATTCATTAAAAGTCAGCAATGATTTGGTCGAATTCAAACTCGGTGGCCTGGTCTGGCGAAAGACTTGCACACTCGATCTACGTTTTCTGTGTCATTGTGCTTCGAAGCAGGCGCTCAAAAATGAAATGAAAGAAATCTGAAGGTTAAGAATACTGAACGATAGTACATTATTTAAGTGTCTGCATTTTTCGTTAAAGGTTTGTTTTGTTGTTTCTGTAATTTGAGAATCTCATTGGCTGCTGCCATAAATGTGCAATACTAGCAGTAGAAACCGAACTTCAGTGGCTGGATTTATTTTCTCAAGTTGTGCTTGCAATGGCTCTTGATCGTCCGTTACGTACAGGTACTAATTCTGTATTATTAATATTTTATACTTCTTAGATTTTTTTTAATTTGGTGCGCTTGTTTACGGAAAAAGTAAAGTCAAAAACAAACGTGGTTGACCTTATCCAGACAACAAACTGCGAAATTTCATAAACATTTTATTCGTAGTTTTTTTCAAAAAAATTGATAAACTTTGACGTAATAGTGCGCATGACCATATATGAAAAAAGCACAATTAAACAACCAGCTGAGGCATCAAAATGATCGGTATGGAAACAAAGTAACTGTTGCGGAATTTTTTAGAAATTCACAGCAAAAATACTGACGTTGCAGTAATTTTAACTGCTAAACTTTTGATTTTATTCGCGGTCTGGTTTTCAAGTGAACGATGCCCTGCGGTCGCAACGAGCTACTATGACAACAACAGTATTTGTTTATGACGAGTCAAATTACTAGTCATGATCCTTATACCACCTCCGTGTCATTTTGTTCACACAAATTGACCTAAATGAGTTGAAATCAGCAACGTTCTAATTAAAAAATCCACTTATCTGTCCCAGCGACAGCACATCAATGTACAGTGCCTATGGCACGTTGTCACTGGACTTCCATTCTCCCAAATGTTTGCAAACTTTTTTATTTGTTGTTGTGTTGAGTCCTTACGTTGATGGAATTAATTTGCATTTGTTAAAAACTTGAAAAATGTTTAAGTCTTAGCATTATTTCAATTTGTACGTATATTTGTGAACAAGTTTTCTTATGCTGTCAAAATTTATTTTTAAACTGGAGTTAAAAATAATTCAAAATAAAGCAAATTTATTCCTTCCAAAGAATATTTCGATGCATTTTGAAGAGGACTATTTCCTGCATATTTTCACTAAGATATATTTATGTTATCTAATTATTTTTGTGCGCTGTCAACAAATTGCTTTGAACTTCAAAAAATCGTTAACTACCGAAGATAAAAATAAGCAAACGAATTTATTTTTGCGCGTGAATAATTGGCGGGAAAAAGGTCATCAGATTTGGCGGCTCGTTGGTATATGAGGTACGCATCGGTATTAATTATATCATCAGTATATCAGCTTATTGTGTGCAAGGGTGCACCCTGCAAAAGAACAAAGAAACTTTTCCTAATTGATTTTTGCATCCAAGATGCATTAATGCCTCCAAGATTCGGTTGTTTTTGCGCCAAGTTTTTTTTTGGCGTGATCTGCAAAAAAAAGCAAATAAAGTATTCAGGAAAAACTCACATCTTCATCATACCAACACCACGTAAAAAACGGCTGTGCACCCAAACACAAGCAAAAACTTAGAGAAACTGTAATTAGAATAAAAGTTTCTCTAGCGCCCTTTTTTACAAAAAAATTTTCAGGCGTCGCTATTTTAGTTCATTCTCAAAAAACGGGGCAAAAAAACCCAAAAAGGAACGAGAACCAAAACCAAAAACCGTAATTACCAAATATAGACAAGCAAAACTTGTCCTGGTTTTCGAGGAAGTCTACTTTGGCCATCCGCAACAGTGCAGCAGCCCTGGTCAGTCAAATTTAGCTGGTTGCGTGAGAAGATTGTGATCGAATAATGGCGAACGCCTTGCGTTTTTGATGAACGTCTTAGATAAACCGATGATGATTATTCGCGGAAAACAAAAACATTTTTTCCAACTGAGAGCCAATAAAATACCTTGCAACAGCTGCTATCTGATACGTGCGATAGTTTATTATAAAACGATTACTATGTTTATGATGCATTAAGCGGTGCCGCAAAGCGACCGCCCGTACAAGGAACCAAACAAGAGAAAGCACTTCGAAGCCCACCAGAACTAATTTGAATTTATTCATGAAGTCGCAATATGGTGAAATAAAGTCTATATCGCAATGCACACTGCGCCGACAATAACCTATTACCTCATACATTTTCCCAGCATGAATTTACTGTACGCTCGAGCTCATTATCGCAGACGAAAGAAACATGCGAATTAGATTCATAGCGTACTGTATGCGCTGCAATTTAATGGCCAGTTCCTGAGCATTGCAATTATATGTAGTGATTTTTTTAAATAATTCTTATGCAGTAGGACAGGGATTGGCAACCTTTCTTATATTGGCTGCCGATTGCGTACTGAAAATTTTTCAAGGACCGGGTTTCTATGACACAAATGTTTGGCAATGTATTACTTTTTGTAAACTGGAATTATTTCAAAAAATTATCGTTCCACTATCTGTAAACTGAAATTATTTTATCACAAGATGTTAAAACTCGTGTCAATCAAATCTTTTTTTCATAAAATGTCAAAACGCAATTGCGTTTATCGTTACAAATTAAATTATCCGAGGAGTTGTGCACAAACTTATCAGCTCTTTTGTATTTGGAAGACAACACTAACTTGTCCCTCCAAGTATGCATGGGCGTAAGAGCTCAAAATGATTTGGGGGGGCACCAAACTTTTACCCGAAAAACGACTTGATGCATTGAATTAAGGTGATGCTCTCTAAAAAAAAGAGGTCTTTACTGATATTGAGACGGTTTTTCTGTCCAAATTAAGGTGATCTCCAACAAAAACAATTTTGCCCAAAACATATAAAATTGCCTAAAAACTCGGAATTTGCCCAAAATTTTGACGCAAAATTGCCCAAAAGATATGAAATTGCCCAAAATTTTGACGCAAAATTGCCCAAAAAATATGAAATCGCCCAAAATTTTGACGCAAAATTGCCCAAAAAATATAATATTGCCCAAAATTTTGACGCGCGATCGACACCTTGAAACCAAGCGGGAGGGCCAGTGCCCCCCGACCCCCCCCACTTCCTATGGCACTGAAGATATGTAATCCGAAATAGTCACCAATCGATTTGGAGTGCCCCAAGACAGTAACTTAAGCCCCTTATTGTTTTTGATATATATAAATGGCATATGTAATACCTTAAACACAACCCCAAGATTAATTGCTGATAATACGCGTTTGGTAATCCACGCTGCCAATCCGTCAATTTTGTGTGATAACATAAATCATAAGTTACTGAGTGTACTAAAATGGACGAAAGTCAACAAAATAACTGTTGACCCTAAAAAATTTTCAGTGTTAATACTGTCCCCCAAAATCATCAATTCTTTTCCAACGATCGAAATTCTTTACAACAATAATTCAGTTTCCGTCAATAAATCACTTAAAGATTTGGGCATTACAATTAATGAAAAATTAAACTTTGCAGCACATGCTATCAAATTAACTTGTAAAATATTCGATCTGTAGGCATCTTGTGTAAATTGCAGAGCATCTTACCTTTTACAGCTCTTCGTAAATTGTACCGTATTATATTATGGCTAAATCTCATTTATTACATGGTATTGTAATCTGGGGTCACTATTATGATAATCATTTCAAAAGATTGATTATTCTTCGAAATAAAGCTGTCAAATAGTTGCTGGTGGACAGCGGCAGCACCACGTTGCACCATTTTATCACCGGTTACAAATCTTAAAACTGAAAGACTTGTATGTATACCGTATGAAGTGGCAAAATAAAGCAGCAAAAGCAGCAAAACAAACCCACGGAAAAAGCCACCGAATAGCATAAATTGTCACTTCACTCCGGTTCGAGCGATACGCAGACGAACAACGCGGCTCGCTTCATCTAAACTTAATTGTTATTTTCCAAGATACAGAACACAAACATTACAAAAAAGTTTAAGTATCAAGAAGCGAAAATTTGGAACTCGGTACCATATGAATTAAAAAAAATTACCATTTGATCAATTTAAATTAAACTACAAAAAATATTTATTGTTAAATTACAAATGATTCACAATTCCAAATTAATTAAAATTGATATAAGCTCAAGTTTAACCAAAACGTAACACATTCAAATCAACTTGAAAAACTGACACGCCCAGCAGCTTGACATGACTAACTTTGGGTGGCTGCTTGACTCGATGACCGAGAGGCCCTTCGCAGCTTCCTGCTCTATTTAATTGTATTTGTGTGTGTCAATGAGACTTCGTTTCTTGAAATTTTTGTTTTTTTATTTATTTATTTTGAATGGGACGAAGTAAAACAAATATGACTTTATATTCCAAAGAATTTAACCTGGAAAGTATACGGCCCGGTAACGATCTCTCCACGGACCGGTACCGGTAGTTTCCGACCACTGCAGTACAATTTGAAAAATGAAGACTTTCGACAACGTAGAAACTATGACGTCATATGCTAAGTTTTCTTTGATTGTCGGAAACCAAGACCTCGGAGAAATTTAAACCCTTTTTCCTAATAACTAAAGGCATAAACACCTTGTTGCAAGGTCTTTCTTCACTAGACAGGCGTTAGTCCCAGTTCTGTGTTGACAGGAACAATCTAAAACTTACAGTAAAAGTTTTATTTACAATGTTAATTTATTGACCGCCGTCGCATCATTTTGATTAACATCTGCGAGCTGCTAGCGACTTTCACGCATGAAAATATGCAATGCAACAACTTTTGGATTGAAATTCATGATAAATTAGGTTTGAGGTGAAATGTTTCGAATAAAGCCGCTTTTACCGAAAGTCCGTACTTACGCTTACGCGTATAAAAATTACGGATATGCGTATTTATGCAGGGTAATTTATTGATATGCGAAAATACGCGTATGCGTATTTTAGCAAGCGCATCTCAAAAGCGTGAAATAAATGGCTAGTGAGTTTGGTATTACCTTTTATTTGATTTTAAAAATGTCGCTGATAACATTTAATCGGAAAGTCACATCACCAATTTTAGTCGACAGTCACACGAGGGCGTAAATGGCATTCTATGTAGCTATTACAATTTATTAAACAAAAAAATTGTGGCAGACGACTGATAAGATTAAGAATATATTATTATTTTCGACATTTTCCGTGATAAATTTATAAATTTTATTTTGTTTTCATCTTAAGACCAAAAAATAAAATGGCAGTTGGATAAAATGATACTTCCTTTTTTTGGATATATCCCCAGGCCCAGATGAAATGTTTTTCACTGGCCCTGGTTAGGTTTAAACTCCTTTCTCGCACTCTTGCGTGGTTGTAGCTGCACTTACCATTCATGACATCAACTCCCATTTCCATGCTGACGCTTTCCCAGACGTTCTGTAAGCGTTGCCTGTCCCTGTGTTTATCGCTTTTGACATCGTAAATGAAAACATGTGGCCGGATCAATTCGACCTACGCATCGACCCGGGTTTAGGGGGCGGCGGAAGATCTTACCGGTATAAGTTCACGCTCTCAATTAGTGGTAGTGATAATTATAGCGTAATCATTCATTATAGCACTCATTTCCGGTGGAACACAATTATAATTTTCGGTCTCCGTAAAGGCACTCCTTGACAAAATTTCTCTATGAGGCCTTGGTATACAGCGACTCAGAGCTCCGCCCTCAAGCCTCCATAAGTAAGCACTTTAGTTGCGTGAATTTGCTCAACAGCCTTGCTCAATTTGGACAGTTTTCATACGAGAAAATTTGCTTTGGATTTGTAACGTCAGCTCCAACGTAACCACAAATGGAAGTGCAATTGGATATGTGGATTAATAAATCAACCAGGAGACTAGCCCGATCGTTGTTCAACCAAGCCGGTCGACGCATTAAGACGAGTCCTTTTGACACGTACGTTACAGATTGAACATCGACTGAGTTGCTTTCGTAGGATTCAGTTTGATTTGCTCGCAAAAACTCTGTAGGCTAGCAGTAGGCTACTAGTAACCTTTCATTGCCAACAGGGGTGCCGAAACCCGGGGGGGGGGGGGGGGGGGATGGATATATCCCCCCAATAATTTGTCTGTATCCCCCAGTAGTTTGAGTACTGTATGGTGTACATCTGCATCCTCCCCAATAATTTGACTCTGGTGTGCATCTGAGCGTATGCGTCCACTTGAAATCGGGAAAAAAGTGTCCCTTTTTTGATGAAGACCTTTTTTTTCTTTTTTTTTTTGGTCTTCACCTGAATTTGGGGGAAAAAAGTGTTCCGTTTTGGTGAGAACCTTTTTTTTTGGGTCTTCACTTAATTTGCTCACCTGAACCAAATCGTGGTCGAGGTTCATCCCCCCAATGTTGAAAATAGGGCAAAATTGGGGTAAAATTGCAAATTATCCCCCCTAATGCTCAACAGAGATCGGTACCCCTGATTGCCAAACAGATGGGCCGGCCAACTCGTTACACGCTTCGGCGTATTACAGCCAGAACGAAAGATAGGATTTGATGCGAACTAAACATTTAAAGAAAAACTTCGATTAATCAAGTACTTTAGGCCTAGTTTTAGAAACTTTGTAAAAATATCGAAACGAAAGATCCAAAAATAATCGCAAAAAAAAGTCTATTACGTTTGTGTAAAAAAAAAAGTTTAGATTTTGGTGAGAACCGAACCCACATTAAAAGTTTCAAAGGCAAGTAACATAACCACTACACTAAGCAACCTTGTGACGTCACACCGCAAAAAAATTTCTTTATAAATGCCTGAAAAATACGCATACCGTGTCCGAGTTTTATTCTTTGTCAAGCGTAAAAAAACGCATGCGGAAATACTCATGCGGAAATAAGCATGTTCGGTAAAAGGCAATATAAAACAAACCAACGAGAGTAAGAATTTTATACGTATTTTTTTGCGCATATGCGTAAATACGGACTTTCGGTAAAAGCCGCTTAAAACCTATTACGGTTCTCCAAGGTTTTAAATCTGTCCTTGAAGAGGAACCATTCATAATTATGCGAATCCGTGTTTTCTCATAGTTATTGCTAATTAACTGTCTTGGTGAAGAGAATTGGAAAAAATTTTTTAAAATCAAAAACAGACGAAAATATGTTTGCTCACCGATGAAAATTACTGAGATTTATTTTTTGTGGAAAAACTAATCGCGATAAGTGATTACGGATCGTGCCGGAGATAGAGATAGTGACGTAATTAACCTCTCCACCCAATTTACTTCTAGCAAAAGTCGAAAAAGTGAAAGGATTAGCCGGAATTGCGCGAGCGTAGTTCACGTGACGGTTGTTAGGGAGATGCTCCATGTTATAGAAGCTGTCATTGAAAAAAAGCTTCTGATAAATAATTAATTCAAAGATATGCGATTTACAAACTTTTGATGCCAAATGTTTGCCGCTTCTTTTTATAGAATTAAATTTTTGTACGCAGGTGTTTTTCAGTCCATCTATAGTCACAGATGGCAGGTTCGAACGTCTCATCTCGCAATTCGGTGTCGCGTTCGGTTGCCGGCGAGTTAGGTTCCTTGTCCTTTTAGTCCATTTTAAGAGGTGCCGATAGCTCAACAGTAGGGCGTCGGGCTAGTGATCGAAAGATTGCTGATTCCCGGTTCGATTCTCGAACTGGCAATGTTGTGTCCTTAAAGATGCTTTACGCTGATTTTTCATCAGGGTTAGGCAGTCTACCCGTGTGGCGGCCCAGTCTAAAGAAAGACTTGCAAACTGAAAAAAAAAGACTGCCTAGTTCATTCGCAAGAATGAATCAAGTCCAACAGCTAAACTTCGATGTGCGTGACTTAAAAAATGTATGCTTTGAATTCTGGATTTCAAAGCGGGACGGGCTTGTGGTCCTCCTTCCTCCATGTGGACCAACCAGACTGCTTCTGTCCCACCACAACTACTTAGGGCGCCCGTTTTGGGTTCTGCTAGCCCTTAATTAGGAATAAGCATTAAGTGTTTTTCAAGGAGACAACGTCGCATAACACGTTCGAGAATCGAAGTGGGACCCAGAAATTGAATCAATACTCACTTAAATCGAATAAAAAGTCAAACACGCGCCCATTATAGTCTCTGGGTCCCACAATTCCCATTTTTCCTTTAAAATTTAATAAATCTTAAAATTTTTTTTTATTAATTGATGAAAAGAAAGTAGGCTGCAAGTTAATTTAATGATTTCATCTCATTGATGATTAGTTCTCATAAACGAGATATCAAACAAATTTCATAACTGCTCTGCCATACTGTACCGCTACTCGTCGGTAAGCAAAGGTCATCATTGAGACTTATGGCCAACTTCTAGAAACCTCCCACTCAAAATTAAAAATAAATCAAATATTTAACTGATAATAATCACTAATGATCAAATATTAGATCAAATAGTATTTTGATTCGGTACAAAAGACAGCCTGGTAATGATTTTAAATCTTGCATCGAGTAAACAACCTGTCAAGTTTTTGGCAAAGTCGTAATAGATCTATGTTTATAACTGTTTAGTTAGAAACTTAAAAATACATTTTTTGGCATCTTTGATGCAAACACAGTACAAGTGTATAGTACACGGATGATATTTTTCAGCGTGCAAATTATCTCTCCACATTGTTCTTAAAGGTGTGAAGTATATTTAGACATTGATTTTGCTTTAGGGAAGAATTTTACTTAATTTTTTAGCTTCATTTTTGTTTATAAAATGTTAGGAGAACTCAATGCATGTTCAAGTTTGGGAAATTTTGAGCATAATGTTCAATAAAGAGGATTTGGAAAATAGTGCGACGCCACTGGTTCACGCACAAAAATTTAAATAGTTCTAAAAATATTCTAATTGTAACCAATCTTTCAAAATTTTTCACGCTAATAATTTGGAACAAAAATCATCCACTATTTTTAGATTTACATGTGATGAAACCACTGCAGACTAACTATTGTAATTAAATAGTGTTCCTCTATCTTTCGAACTTGAACTGCAAAATGATTTTACATGAAGCCTGAACGTGCAGTGACGTCATTGAAAGTTTTTCCAATCTCAATTTTCTTGCACTTTAAAGCAGACCTCAATATTTTGCATTTTTCAAGCATTTTTCAATAAACATTTCTTTTAAAGTGTAATTCGCTTCTACGACGGAGGCCGAAGAGTGTAGGACGAGCAATTTGCAGCAAAATACTGAATCAAGTGAATGACTTTATTGGTTTATTGACGCAACAAGTCTTACAGTTTCAGAAATAAACATAGCTCTTGTGAGATCACAGTGATAACAGTATGATATTAAATCGATAGGGTTAAAAGTCGAAAACATTATGTTACCGGTTTGCTACCGAATCGCAAATAATCGTCCAATGACAAGATTGCAGACCATTCCTCGCATTTGCTTGGCTGTTTATGGTACAACAATATTGTCCATCAAACTTATCAATGCCATCTTATCACATTAAAGACCTGACTATATTTTGGAACTTGTTCAGTGCTTGCGATCAACATTAATCATTTAATCTTTGCTTACTCGAAACATCGCGTTTGCAACGCCTATTAATTCTAGCACGCACATGTGTTGCTGTCGGGAGGCAAATTGGACTGTTAGTTTTAACTTTGAGCGCATCACGTGCTAAGCATATGTTTAGGGAAAATTTATCTCTAAGATGAAATTTAGATACAAGCAGAAATGCATCTTAACACTACTTTATTGACATTTTGAATCACCTTCATTTAAAAGCTTTCTAAGAACCATTTGATGCATCGCGTTTCCATCCGGCAAAATCACGTTCGGGTGGGATAGTAGATTACTTTTTGACGTATTATTTTCGATTATTGTAAGCAAAGAAAAGGTAGGTGTTACAAACTGGTACGATTATGAATTTGTCACTAGGCGTAGCAAACCCCAAATAAGATTATCAAAAATAAGCTTGTAGCGCGCTCATTATGACACGAATAGTCTTCACGACGAAATAAATAACAGTTATTTGTTTCGATTTAATTAAAGTTTTTTGTATCCAAGCAGTCGGGATTCATCAAAACAATTCGCCGTTTGTTTTTTCGTTGCGTTACTTAATTTTTCTCTTGCTCTCCTCGTGTGTTTTTGACAGAAACGGATCAGGTGTGAATTGGCTCGGTGGCCTGTGTTATTCTTTCGGGAGCTCCTACGTGCCGATTAACTTCATAGTACACATCAGAACTCGTATTCATTTACGTTTCGATGGAGTAACCACTGCAACTTTTCTCCCCTTCTACGTTATATTCTTCAACAAACCCAAGCAAAGTTGTTAAGAAAACTTTAAGTTTGCTCTTTTCTTGATGAAAAGTGTGGAAGAAGGTTTTTCCAGCAGCAGTCCGTTCCTCTACGCCCACAAACATCAGTTTTTATGGAAGTTTTCAAATGAAGCATCTATGATGCTTCCTACTAAGTTTTTTTGTTCATTATCACGTGTGTAAGTGTGACACGAGCAAAAACGTCAGTTTGTTGAGGTTTTTTAGTTTTGATGCAGACTATCATTGTGACAATTTTCTAATATAATTTCTAATGTAGCTTAATATTTTTTTCTTTGATCGCTTTGTTTCTCTGCAGTCAATTTTAGAAGTTCCATAAAGTTTTACGGACACAACATAGAATATTTCTCCTTCTTTTTAATTGGAAAGAAACTCCCTTTATTTTCATGATACCAGGTCAAGTTTTTACCTAAAACTTGTAACGTCAATGTTGTCGGTTTCATTATATCCTAATAATCTTCATCATTATTGGGTTGTCATACAACATTGGTCACCAACGTTGACGTCATCAAAGTAAGCAACAAAATTCCCCAAATATCTCCATCTCTTCCCAGATGTTTATCAATTGTTTGCATAATTCGATTTTTGCACCATAATAACGTCATTAATCTAATGTATAGTTATTGTTATGAGACAATAATTAAAAATCAATTGTCCAAGAAGTTCTTAAATAATTCCTCATTCGGAATGCATTTTACGACGGAAAAAATGCTGGCCTGCGTAACAATACTACCAGTAACCACATCAACAAGCGTGACGTCATAGTTTAGCAACTACTTACAATTCATTGTTTATGTAAGTTGCTGCATGCTTCGATTCAGTGAAGGGAGATTGTTGGACCAATTAGATTGAGGATCTTGGATAAAATCGCGAAATGTTGGAGGTGATGGAAGACCGTAAGGTGTGGCGGCTTAATCTCGAGCTGCTGCCCCCGCAACCCTCACAAAAAAGAGGGAATGAAGAAAGAAGAAGAAGAAGAGATCGTTGGTGTCGCTCTTGTGACTTGAAAGCTTGCGTTGGCTGCTTGTAAGAACGACAAAAACATTAAGTCGATCATTCACTGCTTCCCTGCTGGCCGTTTAACAACTAAAGAGACAGTGTGAAGCCTCCACCGTGTGTGGTAGACAGGTGGGCAGGTGGCAGCTTGATTCGAAGAGCGAAAGGTCCCTTAGCTGTATCTTGACCAACGTAACTTGGTGAATAACGAATGATGTATTTACAATGTTGAGGTGATTCGATGCTTGCTATATCAGTTAATTTGACGAAACCCGCCTCACCATTAATTCAATACTCATAGACACAGAAAACTTGATTTTCTGTTTACGAGACGTTTAGACTTCAACTTAACTCATTTTTATTCTTGTTCAAATAGAATCAATAATTTTCCTGTTCCAGCATAACAACCACAAAGTAAAAAAATTCAAAATCATCAGACAAATTGAGCGGTATTTCACCAATGCCCTGCACATAGCCAAATGCATTGTGCAGTTGTGCAAAGTGTTTTTCCTAGCTTCAGGCGCGTAGCCAGAAATTCACAAAAGGGGGCTGTTTTGGGGGTCTGGGGGCGGAGCCCCCAGCGCTCGAAAATTTTGCATTTTTTTGCAAAAATAACTTCATTTTAGGGTTATTTTGATTAAAAAATAATGCTTTTAAAACGTGGCTTAGAAATTGGCAGTGCAAACATGATTAAACTGGTGGCATAAATGGGCTATTTGGGAGGTAGCTGATGGTAAAATGTTAGTTCTCTTGTTTAGATGCTGGTAAATTATAAAATCGAATAGTTCAACAAAACTCACCCGGAGTAATCTATTTCGTCTACAGTATATAGAGAAAAATAATTGGGGAGGGGGCTAATGAAAAGAGATTTGAGAGAAATGATTGGTAATTAACTAATACTGATTAGCCCCCCCTCCCCCTATTTCTTAGTTTATAGTATATTTGCTGATGACATTGACACCTAAGTTTAACATTTTTACACTTGCGATCAAATTTGATTGCTTATTCTTAACATTTTTTAAAGTTTTCATTTATTTGTTAGTTTTATTTTTGACAAATTAGCCCCCCCTACCCCTTGAATATATGTTTCAAAAGATGTTTTAAATCACTATTGAGTCCACCCCAGTGCATAAAACAGTCTCAAAAGTGCTAAAAACGTGGTGTTTTTCCTGTTCTGCGTTTTTTCGACATGCCAATGGGGGGAGGCTATAGCCCCCCCCCCCGCCCCCCCTGGCTACGCTACTGCCTAGCTTCATTTTCAAAGCGTTTTGTGTTAATTATTTAAATACAGGGTAACCCCTTCAACAACAAAAAACAGAACCTACAAATGCTTGAATCAAATTTTTAATTATTAATTTTTTCTGTTTTTTTCGAGGTAGTAATAGATTTAGTGTTTGAAAAAAATATTTTAAAAATATTTTTCCCACCATAATTTGGTCAACCAAAGAGATGGCATTTTGAGTGGATGCCTTATAAGGGCCCTTTTTGGGGGTTGGGGTCATCCAGTTCTTGCAAAATTTTTCTGCATACAAGCAAACTGTGGTTAAGTTAATGGAATTATCTCTCACGAAAAACCTGTTGATCAAGCGGTAACGCGTTAGTCTCTGGAGCGGGAGGTCTGAGGCTCGAATCTCGGACTAGTCAAATCGGACACAAATCGGCTCGCCACCGCTGCTATGTTTCTTCGAAAGAAGCAGTGTTGCCCGGGCGCAATGGCGCGGAGATAGGTCCGCCAAGCTCGTTACACGCTTCGGCGTTATAGAGCGAGTATAACAAAAGATTTGATTTAATTTGATCTCTCACGAATTAGTATTTATCATTTGCATCCATGAATTCTGTGATTGACAGGATCAGGCGCATCTACACTAGATCACATCTTTTTAACACAATATTAACATGTTTGCTAAATAAGGAAACTTGCAACAAATTAGCGTTTACTACACACTGAAATATTTTGAGAAGGGGGAATTTTTTTCTTGTTTTTTCGATACCAATGTGATAAATTGAATCAAAAATTGATATCTACTCCAACAGCAAATAGTATAAATTTTTTTAAAAATTGGTGGCAAATATTTAGCCAACCAGTATTTAAAAATTTTCATGCTTTGGTTTCGAAACCGGTTTCAACCAAATAATTAGATTCGCTTGTAATAAAGTTAGTTGTTTTAAATTTTTTGTAGCTGCCAGAAACAATTTTTTTGGTCATGAGCGACCGATCAGATAACAGCTTTGAAAAAGCAAAGTTTTTTGTTTTGTTTTGGAAGAACACGAAACTAAACAAAACTTAAAATTGCCCAATTTTTCCCAAACCAAGCAAAAAACTGGAATCTAAGATGACAATTGGGTCAAATCTGGTGGTGCATGATTTCAAAACTATTTCGGTCTGTACAAAGACTAGTTTCCATTTTTGTAGATTTTTCAAGTAGTCTGAAAAGTCAAACCACTTTTAAATCTCAGTCCCGTATATGGAAACCGATTGGTTTGTTCGTGAGGACCAAACGCTCTGCGTCGGTCGAACCTTTTTTGGGTTCTGTTTGCGAGTCTTTCTCTAGATTGGGTGGCCACAACTGCAAGGCAGATCGATTTGCTTTACACTTTCAAAAGAAAAAGCTTAAAAACATGATAATAAAATCATTCCGCAGTAAATTACGTCATGTTTGCTAAATATTTGTGTTGACCTGCAGCAAAGTTTTGTGATTTGTAATCGAATCAAAATTTTCATTATATTCTCGCTGTATTACGCCTAAGCGTGAAACGAGTTGGCGGACTCATCTCTGCGTCATTGCGCCCTGGCAACACGGCTTCTTAAAAAGAAACGTCGCTGCGGTGACGATAAATTGGCCTGCGCATTGTGTAAAATTGACCGGCCCGAGATTTGAACCACGCACCTCCCCTCCAAAGACTAAAACGGAAAAGTGTAATTATTTGTAAGTGCTTCGAGGCATTTACAAATTAGGCGTTGCAGCAAGTGTGCAACTGTTCGAGTTGCACTCCCAAAAACATTATTTTGATGTCAGAAAAGTTTCTAATTACAATGAAACTTAAACCATTAATTTATGATGACCTTTAACAACCCGTAACTTTGACATATTTGTTTGTATAGGACATAAACCAAGTTTTTAATTTTCACATTTTTCTTTGCTGCAATGCCAATATAATTTTGATCGAAAATAATGATTATCAAAAAAATGTTTGCAATGTTGTTGTTTTGCATGTCCAGATTAATAGTTTTCCGAATTGTCTTCTTTCATGCTGCAAAATCTTGTCGATTTGTCCGGAAAAAGTTTTTGGAGAATAATTTGTATTGTAAAATCGAGTGGAATATTAGTAAAAAGACTTTTTACGTCAAATCTTGCAAGTATTTTAGTACTCAAATTATCCAATATCCATGTTACAAAGTTTTTCTTGGAAGTCAAGAGTGTCTTTTTACATTGGAATTGTGTTCGCGCAGAGCCGTCAAAATTTTGTTGAGACAAGTCGTTAAGCAATGATGTTTTTTCGCCATTTATTACTTTTGACAATGTGAGAAGTAATTTTACGAAACGTCAAGTTATGTATCCATTTTGCTTTTTTTATGTTTCCATATGGCTCCATATTTTTATGTTTTCATATTGCATATGGTTTCCATATGATTTATCCGTTATGTTTCCATAGGGCTTCGTGTTTTACATTAAAAGATATTTCGATGTTCCAAACATTAGGCTCCGAAGTTTATTGAGAGCCTCAATGAAACAAGCTCAAAGAACACGCTACGAGCATTAGAGAGAGCAGTTTTAAAATTTGAAAGGAGGAAGGCAGACATTGAATTTCTGCGATTCTGCTTGATTTATCAACTGTCACCAAAATTCACAAGGTTCAAATTGTCCAACCGAAATCGGCAGTCATTAACGCTAGTACATACTTTGCGCAAGAAATTACAATTGCAGAATATAAAGATCACCAAAAAAGTCTTTGTTCCTTGCAAAAAAATACGATAATTTGATCAAACAGCTTCTTGATAGCAAGTGTCAGCTATTTATGCGCGGAAATTTATCGAAAACCAACGGCAAGAAAAAGCTAAAATTTGTGCTAACCGCCACATACGAAATTTAATGAAAATTGTCTAGAACACCTCAAAGTTTGATGCTAATGGCACCAAAACTATTCGTAATCTCTCTGACTCCAAACTCTAGGGCGGAAAAAATGCTATTGAGCAAAGGTTCTAAATTTTGGGATGTATCCGCTTTATTTAGATTTAATTAAAGTCGAAAACGAATTCGAAAATTTGTACCAAGAAATACGCTCCATTCTTGACCATAACCAATGCGCCAAATTTTAACGAATTTTGCTTATTTTGTACAGCAAATACAAGTCGTCATATTTCCACTTAAGAAAGCATGACGTCACCGGGTTAGGTAAAGAAGAAAAGCTTGCACTGAAAAGCTTGCCTAAGGACAAGCTTTATTGTGAGCAGTAGCGTAGCGAGGGGGGCTTGAGCCCCTCATTGGCCTAAAAAGTATGCAAAATACCACGTTTTTAGTGCTTTTGAGGCCGATTTTTGCTCCAAAAATGAAAATAGTCCCCCCCAATCGAACTGACGATCAGAAGTTGTGAAGGACTTGCTGTGATTTGGACCAGAAAAGTGGAGTTGTTTTTTCTCTGGACCTCACCTGAAGTTGGTCGGGAAAATTGACTGAAGACCTTTTTTTTTGGAGATCACCTGATTTTGACAAAAAAACTGCCTCAATCTAATTGAAGACTGATGAAAATGTGGGTCAAGTTCGTTTACTGTTGTTTCCAGCTTCCAAAAAAGTCCCTCCCCCCTTTGCAAATTCTTGGCTACGCGCCTGATCGTGAGTAAGCCGGACAAAGGCCAAGGAGTTGCAATTCTTAACAAATGCGACTTCATCGCTAGAATGGAATCGATTTTACAAGATCAAACAATTTTCAAACCAGTTGAATATGATGATAATATTAGCAAACTTTCAAAATTTCAAGGATTTTTATAAACACTTAAAGCAAGCAAGCAATTTGATGATATAATATATCACTTAAACAGACGTAAAGCTGCATTTACCCCAATGCTTTATGGACTACCAAAACTCCACAAGGACGAAATACCTTTGCGACCAATCCTGGCCCCTACCGAAAGTTTTAATCACCGAAGTGCTGTCTGGCTCAACAAAATTATGATACCTCTGCGCGAACACGATTTCAACGTAAAAGGACACATTTGACTTCCAAGAAAAACTCTCTAGCATAGATAATTTTAGTACAAAAACACTCTCAAGTTTTGACGCAAAAAGTCCTATTACGAATATTCTGGTTGATTTTACAATACAAATTATTCTCCGAAAGCTTTTTACGTCAAATCGACAAGATTTTACGGCATAAAAAATGTTAATTTTTCAAAATATCTTGTAAAATGCTGGAGAGGTTTTATTAAATACAATTTTGATCTGAAACTATGAAACCAAAATAATTGCGAATAACATTGCATTAATTTTATTCACCAAGTTGCCTGGGCCAAGAGACAGCAAAGGGACCTTTCAGTCTTCGATTCAAGCTGCCACCTGCCCACCTGTCTACAACACACGGCGGAGGCTTCACTCTGTCCCTTTTTAATGCTGAACGTCGAGCAGGGAAGCTGTGAATACCAATTTTTATAGTCTTTGGTTTGACCCGACCGGGAATCAAACTAAAGTGTACTGTGTTGGTGGCAGACGCTCCATCTAGCATAAAGCTACCCACTAGCGTAGCAAGCGAGGGCGGCCCCCCATTGGCAAGCAGATTATGGAAAATATCGAGTTTTTAGCACTTTTGATACTAATTTCTGCACTGGCATAAAAAATAGCTTCCCAGTTGGCATTTCCAATTTTTGGTGATGACGTTTTTGGTCTATAACTGAATTTGGACAGAAGAATCGTTCCAATTTCAGGTGATGATCTATTTTTATTTTTTGGTCTTCAACTGAATTAGGAAAAAAAAATCGTTCCAATTACAAGTGAAGACCTTTTTTTTTGTTCCTCAGGTGCATTTGGACTCAAAATTCAATGCAATATTACTCTAAGACTTATTTTTTGAGCCCTAGACGCCCGCAACAGCCCCTCCCATTGCAAATTTCTGGCTGAGCGCTTGAAGCCACCGATTGGTCACAAAGTAGCAGTGCTGTGTGTCTTGCACAAGACGTCACGAACGGCTAAATGTTACGCAATTTTCCACTTCCCTGCAATTATTTCAACTTGCTATAGTTTAAAGTAAATATAGAACAACCATTCACTGATGATGATACTAACATAATCCCGAAACGTCAGAAGACTATTTCCAAGTTTCGAGAGACATTTTTCACAACAAGCTAGAGCTGTTTATTTAGTATGAACAGCTACTAAGACTTAAACGTAATAAAATTTATATCAATTGATTATTTTCTACGTTGTCGTAAAATCTGATGTGACATTTAAACGGTTCAAAATATCAAATTATCATCAAGCGTTAATGTTGATAGGTTAAGGTGTCATAGCACGCCAATTTATAGAAAATGATTTTGCCAAAACTTTTTATTTCAAATCAAAATTATGGCATTCACCGCAACAAGAGGTCAGGTCATTATGTTTTCTACACTACGTAACAATAATTTTTGATGCCCCTATCAAAACATAATTTTACGGGCGGCAACTCTGCGCTTAATAATTTAAAGACTGGACTTTTTACGGTTAAATTTCGGACTTTAAAAAACCTTTTACTGTATATAAAGTTTCTTACGTAAGAGACGGTCATGTTATTCAACCTGCACGTGCCTCGTTTTCGAAGCTGGGTTTCGCATTAACAACTACTGCAGCTGCAAACTGTAATTTTTTTTTGTTTTGCATCTACAAGCTTTCAATTGAGTGGTGGTTCGTTTTTTAATAAATTGCAAACTATCGGATTAAAAAAAAATTCAAAGACTTAATAAAGCTAAAGTTCTCGTCATTGGCTAAAATCGACGCTGAAGAGCGAAAGAGAACGAGGCAAAAATTTCTTCTAATCCTTATGGTCTATCATCTATCGGTCAACGAATGAATTGCTCTTCTGATGAGACCTGTTCTTGAATGCAACGGTCTTTGAACCTAACTAGATAGATGAAGGCCTTTTAATAGGAAATCAACGCCCTTACAAAACACAAAATTTATAAGCGATTGCAGTGAAACTTTTTGCGATTTTAGGATCAAAACTCAATCGCTCTGGTGCAGACAATAGACTTGTCTCCAATTTTGGCCATAGTTCGTGTAGATAATATTTCTCCAAGACAAATTTCATTCCCATTATATATAGTTATACGATAGAACTGTTACATGATCAAGTGACGAAAAGGCTTTGTTTCGAGAGTGATGTTACAACCAGTACTTAAATCGTAAAATTTGGCATGGGGGTACGCTTTTGCAGCCTTGAACAAACTTCAATGGAGATTATGTAATTCCGTTTCCGCACTGGAATGAAGACCAAAAATAAAGGTCTTCGCCGGAAAAATTGAAGTGTTTTTTCCCCGAAATCAGGTAAAGACCAAAAAAAAAGGTCTTCACCGCAGTTTGGGACTATATTTGGCCGTAATTTGTAAGATTTATTCGTGCTGGCTGGCTATTTTTTGTCTGAACATCCAGCGCACAAATCTCGATGGGGGGGACGCTAAATCTCGATGGGAGGATGCGTCCCCCCGCGTACCCCCTACAAGTTAAGTTCTGGTTACAACGCATCATCGTGCATGGTGATGCTTGTCGTGACGTGTTGAAGGCTGTTCCAGCTTTCCGTTAGTTGCCATAGAAAGTAACAATTCATACACTTGTAAGAAATTATACATTGTGACGTAACTTGACCAAAAAAGTTGCCATTTTCCGTTAACAAACATTTCCGTTAACAAACAACATGAATTTTAAACGCAATTTGCGCCCAATTATCAGTCACTCTTTCACTACATATAAAGTATGTGATGGTCACTAAAATCCGGTTTGGTAGAAAATTATTGAGAGCAAAAGGATTTGTGATCGTTCTGTCTTGGCAGTGCCAGCTAATCGTTTATCCGTGAAACTATAATGTGGTTAATTTATTTGTAAATTACCGCGTGCAAGAAACTGCTGTGTTTTAATTGCGTTTCTATAAATACACTGATAATATTGGAGGTGGTTTGTCGCTTAGTTAAGACCTTGTTTATGTGGTTTATGAAGGAGATTGCGGGATTTTAATCTTCTCTTGACGAGGAAATATAAAATTTCTTTCTATTTTTACGCCATATCTTGCGTTAAATTGAACTGAACTAAACGCTTGCAAATGATTATCAATTATATTTTGGGTATGTCAAAACATGTTTTAATTATTCTTTCATATTAGGGTTGCACAATTAACACCATTTGCTGTAATTACTTGCAGTTGGTCGAGCGGTATCGCGTTCGTCTCTGGAGTGGGAGGTTTAAGGTTCAAATCTTATTTTCTTCAAACCGAACACAGCGTTGCCAACAGCTCGCCATCGCCGCAACATTTCTTTGAGAGAAATTGGGTTTGCGCACAGGCGCACTGATGCGGAGGTGGGCCGCGTATACTCGTTACACGCCTCGACGTAATACAGCGAGTATAATCAAAGATTTGATTTGATAGCGGCTACGTTATCATCATTTCTTGATTGCTGCAACGGCCACAAGATCAGGTTTGAATTGAATCAAGCGCTTTTAGTTGCAGTACAGGCGTGGCCAGCCCCAAGGAGAGATATTTTTGATGAAATCATTCAATTCTTGGTCAAGACTAACTCTTTTAACATTTCGCATCTGTTTTAGGTTGATATATGACGTCATATTCAACCTTTATGATGTCAAATCAAGTTGTTAAATGAAAAGTGATTAACCAATTCCAAACAAATCCAACCCACAAAGAGTATTTTTGAGTTGCTTCAAGTTTTGAAAATGACCTCCATTATTTAGGGTGCCCACAAAGTCTGTAGACAATTTAAATGATTTATTAATATTAATTGTCTAAGGACTTTGTGAACACCCTGTATATTCAATGCATAACCTGCATGTATTATGCATGGAACACCGCATATTGCAGTCGATAAAATTTTGTATTTTTAGAAAATAAACTTACTAGACCCTCAACTGCTGCGCAGTAGTTTGTGCACTCTAATTAATTCAACTTTACTTTCTAAATAGAACTCAAAGCAATTTATAGATAGTGATTATACGAATAAAAGATCTTGTCTCCCTTCCAAAAAAAGAAGCAGGTTTGATGATCGCAAGGTCTAAATTGCTTCGTCGATGAGGTGATTTAAGAAAAACGGAAACAAATTGTCAGCGATTGCAAGCAATATATTTCTTGACCAACTTCATCATTTCACACACATCTTTCAATTTGTTAAACAACTTTATTAAATAGATTTTCACAGGAATAAATGCAATAAATAAATATGAAGAAATGGAGCAAAAATATAACAAAGCCTCCAAAGTTTGGGGGCAAATAGAAAGAAATGTGAAAATTACGTCACATTTGTTATCTCGCTGAAAGTTAGTCAATATTCAGCTTTAATAAATTTGTTTTTCTTAAGTCCTGTTTTGGATCGTTTAAAAACGATCAAGTCAAAAATAAATATTTTGTTACGAAATAATTTCGCTTGTCAATATAATAAAAATTATAAAACTTTTATTGCGAGCAAACAACAACCCTGTACAATGAAGATCTTCCAGAGACACCAACAATGCATCCACGCAACACAGCAAGTGTTGACGCTATTATGTGGAATAATATCTTTGGTTGTTGTGGGAAAGGTTGAAGTTGCCGTAGGGAGCTTGGGGGTTCAAAGAATCAAAAGTAAATTTTCTCCATTTGTTTTCGTCTTCATCCACAACAACTTTAACATGCGCACAGTTTGGCCTGCCTCGTGCGTGCAAAATATACGTGAAGAATGACGGCATTATAGACCGGTTCAATAGGCTTTATTTGGGTTCAGTATAATGGCCGGCAGTTTGTAGTATTGGTGTCGCATACCCCACATTCGCATTTCGTCGGAATGGCGATTATGACGACATTGTTGACATTTTCATCATCGCAATGGGGAAGATGAACTCTTCTAAACTCTGTTTTTGACGGCCTGCACACTGGGTGGTGTCGTTTTACATATGGGGGATCGTAGTGGGGGATCTGGAAATGAATAAAACAAATTTAATATTTATTTTTTATAATTGTTTAAGGAAGTAAAACTCAGCAACATTCAATATGGCTTATGGGGTCAGATTTATCAAAATTCTAAAAAGAGAAGCAAAAATAAAACAAGCAAAATACTATTCTTTTAACTTTATATTAAAAAAAAACGCTTAAAACTTAAGATAATGTAGCAAAGAAAACTCACCTCCCACGAGGTACAAAGTCCTTGACAGGCCGGGACCCGGATCTTGACCGACTTGCACGACGGCCTCTTGATCGTTACCCACATGCTCCGCACCTGGCAGTCTCCACACGGGACGTGGGGTTTGGGAGGCAGGTTGTTCTCAATGTTAGCTCTGGGCCCGCGTGATATTTCCCTTAAAACGTTGTAGCGAATTTCGGGGTGATACAGGGGTGGTTCGTCAGATTCGCTCTCACCGGGACTTCTTTTACGGCGACTTTTTTCTGTCAAATCCTTCACAAATTTGGAAAATGTAAATTTTGTTTTAGTTGACGTGTCAGCCAAAGCGACTTGCACAAGCGTTGTCAAAGCCAGGATCACGACAAGTTTCGTCATCATTTCTGTTTTCCTGGAATTGTAAAGAAAATATAATGATTCTTTCTCGAAAGCTTGTCGTTTTGTAAGCTTAGCGGGAATCGTTCTACGGTTTTGTTTGTCGCTGGTCTCGAGTATCGCTTCGAGGTAATGGCTCTTTTGAGCTCGACATGACTTTTTATACGAGTGCAAAATTGCCAGACTGAAAAAAGTTTTTCGTCTTTTTCTTGAAAACTTGCACAACCAAAGTGAGAATTTTTTTACGCATTAACAATATGCTGATCGAAAGCGCGATAATCGCGACGCATTGATCGAACGCGGCCTTTGTACGTCATGATTCTGCCGTATTTAGCCGCTTAATCGATTGTAGATGTTTAGCAGAAAAGAAGTAGCGATAAAATTTCTAAAATAGTTTGCAACTAGATCAATTTAAAAAAGAAATTCCAACTTTTCAAAAATTAAGTTTAGAAACACGGGGATTATCGGAGTTCAAACTTACTTCATTAGTACTTGGCAGTCGAGTTTCCGCAATGAGAAAACAACCAAAGCGATCCGATTCCGTCAATTAGCGTAATCTTTTCAAATTGTTGAGTGAGGAAAAGTTGCGAAAATTTATTTCAATCTTTTCATAACTTATTTCTATTTGTGTCAAAAACGATCAAGTTTTCCCGACTCATCCTTAAATTTCTTCGTTAAACGACGGAGATTAATGATGTTGTTTTCATTTAAAAGCAGTTGTTGCTTTTGTAGTAAGTAGACATATTTATGCTCTGGTCACCGGACAGCGTCAGTTGCTAACAATCGGACATCCGCGCACTGTTTGTAGCAACGACTACTTCGTGCTCGGAGGAATCCGCACCTGCTGAGGAGTTTCCAGTGATTCAATAATCCTGTGGGTTTCTTCGAATTCTTGTCCACTAAATTTGCTATTTGTTCAGAGCTATCAAGCAGGGATAATCATCGTAAAGCGTCTTATCCAAAGACGCAACAACGTAATCAGGATACGGGTCGAACACAGAACATGCAATCAGGATCTTTGTAAAACGACGCTTTGTCCTCTTAGCCACGCTACTGACTTTTTGACTAATTGATGAGAAAGCGGAAGCAGGGCCTTGGACAAAAGTTTTTCATGGAGTACGAAGACTGATACCGGCCCCGTTAAACTTTATTGGGCCCCTTTGCTGATGTTGAAATTAATCGCTATTCATATTAATTTTATGGATGTTGATCTCCATTTAAAAGCCAGGGAATGAAGACGTTTGCAAGATTTAAATTCAGCTAAGAAATCTGAGAAAGCGTTGTACGTTCCCCCAGCGGGATCAGAGCCCAAGAAGCTTTAGCCTTTCCAATGTTTGTCAAGCGTAAATTACAAGATTCGATTAAGATCACAGCACCAAAATTAGCAAGCAGAAAGCGTAAAAAACAAGATTTACAAACGCTTTTTTCAAAAAACTTTGCAAAAAGTACAAAAATATGTTGCTTCAAAGCTAATTAGTTTTAAAGTTCAATTATTGATTTTGTTCGAATTTTATGTATTTATTTAATTTTTCAATCAAATCAAAGCTCTTATTTATTTGGTGGCGCTGCTTGACTCGAAGATCCTCCAAAGGTTATTTCACAGCTCATACTGTAAGTTTTTGCTATTTGCCTGTCGTTTTAATTTACAGTTTTTTTTTCTTTTTCTTCTGCTGTTGTTGTTGTTGTTTTGTTATTACTTTTTCTGACTTGCACTCGTAGGCTTTTGCAGAGTCCTGTGGTGCTACACTTAAGTGCAAAACCTAAAGTACTCGGTGAATGAACGATTTACTAGAGCTTGAAATTACTTACACAATAAATGTAGACAATTAACTTCTTGCTCGTGAATTCCAATAACTCGTACAGCAAAAAAACTTGTATGCTGTTACCCTTAATATTGAGTATTACCAGACTTTGCCTAACTGATCTGAGTTCTGCGAACATAACATCAGCAATGCAGAGACACCAGGGGTGCCGAAACCCTGGGGGGGGGGATAGGGGGGATATATTCCCTCCAATAATTTGACTGCATCCCCCCAATAATTTGAGTATGGTCTACATCTGCATCCCCCCAATAATTTGATTCTGGTGTGCATCTGAGCGCAGATCTCCACTTGAATTCGGGGAAAAAAGTGTTCCTTTTTTGGCAAAGATCTTTTTTTTTGGTCTTTACCTGAATTTGGGGAAAAAAGTGCTCCATATTTGGTGAAGACCTTTCTTTGTGATCTTTACTTAATTTGCTGACCTGAAAAAAATCGTGGTCGAGGTTCATCTTCCCCAATGTTGAAACTAGGGCAAAATTGGGGTAAAATAGCAAATTATCCCTCTCCCCCAATGCTCACCAAAGATCGGCACCCCTGACGGACACAGTCATATTTAGTAACTCTCATGAAAATTAGTAAACGTGTGTTCTGACTGAGATATTTGAGAGATTATTATGTTAAGTATTTTTGTACCAGCTATTTGTTTAGACGCAATGTGGATGGTGTAACTCACTATTGCAGTATGTTGTATATAATCATTTTCATGCATATGTATCGATTGCAAAATTGTTATTGTCTTGATACTATGACCAGCTGCCACTGGAAAGGGTTTCCGTACCCGTTGAGGTTTCACTTTCAGGATGGTTTTTCTTTCCTCACCATGCTCCGTTGAGCGAAAGGTAGTTTTGACCCGGTTGCGCCACCCATTGACTACCTACGTAACCGAGCTTGGCATCGCACTGGTCACTGCCCTCCATTTTTTTTTTTATCAATTATTTGATCAACTACTCTAACCAATAGTTTTACTTACATCTTGCGTGCCTGCACGTGTACGTTGATAAGTGTGATTGATTTGGCCTACATTGTACATAGTGCATACTTCAACTGGTGTGACAGGTGAAGCAACCATGCAAATAAAAATCGCTTTTTTGTCTTCAATATCCTCTGCGTATCTTAACCTTTGACGTTGTGTCGCTACTTCCTTTCCTGACTCTACGAGTTATCATAGTGTTATTACTGTGCATTCGCTATTGCTCTGGTGGTCAAGAATAAAAAATAAATAAATGAATGAATGAAGTTATTTTCACCTTCTAAATTTTTTGTGTGTGTTTTCTTGCGGTGAACAGTAAAAAGTGTGTGTCTGTCTGACACACTCACACACACACACACATACACAAAAAAAAAATTAATGCAGAAGTGGATAAATCATAAGTTTTAAGTATGGTGAGTGCCAAATGTAAAAAAAAAAAACTTAAATCAACATTCAAAGCATTTAGCTATAAATACAATTTGATTTATGCACCCGGTATCGACTGAATTTATGCAAATTGAATTGGATAATGCATATCGAATTGGGTTTATGCAAACTGAATCTGAATTATCTACATCGATGTGGGCAGTGGCGTAAATCCGTAAAAATTATTGGGGAGGATGAAACAGAGCCAACAAAAGTTGCACTTATAAAAAAGCGTATAGTTGCGTAGCTGCAATATTAGCCGTACTGCGTCTTATACGCATCACATCCGCCCAAGCCTTTGGTTACTAACGACCAGTGACGTAGCAAAGATTTTGCAATGGGAGTGGATTTACATTGCAGAGACAATCACAGCAATGGGGGGAAGCCCCCGTCGCTGAAAAAATTTTACGATTTTTAAAGCCAAAATAAGCGTTTTTGGAGCATAGGCCCATGATTCAATGCTTTGTTAAAGTTGCCCAAAGGGTTCCAGTTGTGGAAAAACATGGTGATTTATGTAACTGCAACTTTACTTAGGTCTATGAGAGGGAGGGAGGCTGGTCTGGCCCCAGAAACTACGGCACTGGTACAGGCGCGTAGCCAGAAATTCGCAATGGGGGGGCTGTTTGGGGGGTCTGGGGGCGGAGCCCCCAGCTGCTGGAGGCTGGGGGTTTGGGGGCAAAGCCCCCAGCCGCCGGAGGCACGGGGGTGTGGGGGCGGAGCCCCCAGCGCTCGAAAATTTTGCATTTTTTTTGCAAAAATAACTTCATTTTAGGGCTATTTTGATTAAAAAATAATGATTTCAAAACGTGTCTTAGAAATTGACAGTGCAAACAACATTAAACTGGTAGCATAAATGGGCTATTTGGGAGGTGGCTATGGTAAAATGTAGTTCTCTTGTTTAGATGCTGGTAAATTATAAAATCGAATAGTGCAATGAAACTCACTCGGAGTAATCGATTTCGTATACAGTTTATAGAGAAAATAATTGGGGGGGGGGGGGGGCTAATGAAAAGAGATTTGAGAGAAATGATTGGTAATTAACAAATACTGAATAGCCCCCCCCCCTATTTCTTAGTTTATAGTATGTTTGTTGATGACACCTATGTTCAGCATTTTTACACTTGCGATCAAATTTGATTGCTTATTTCTTATCATTTATCCAAAGGTTTCATTTATTTGTTGGTTTTATTTTTGATAAATTAGCCCCCCCCCCTGAATATATGTTTCAAAAGATGTTTTAAATCACTATTTAGTCCACTCCAGTGCATAAAACAGTCTCAAAGTGCTAAAAATGTAGTGTTTTTCTCATTCTGCATTTTGGTCGACATGTCAATGGGGGGGGGGGGGGCTATAGCCCCCCCCGGCCTCCCTGGCTACGCTACTGGATAAAAACGTGGTATTTTCCTAATTCTGCATTTTGATAGGCAGTTCATTAGCCCCCCCCCCCTAAATAAACATTTCAAAATAGTCTAATCCAGTGCAAAAGACAGTCTTAGAAATGCTAAAACGTGGTATTTTCTTTATTCTGCATTTTGGTCGGCAGTCCATTAGCCCCCCCCCCCCCAAGTAACGTTTTAAACTATGCTTTAAATCATTTTTAGTCTTATTCAGTGCAAAAGAGAGTCTTAGAAGTGCTAAAAACGTGGTATTTTCCTTATTCGGCATTTTGGCCGGCAGGCCAATGGGGGAGCTATGCCCCCCCCCCGCCCCCCCTGGCTACGCTGCTGCACTGGTAACAACTTGTATAAAGCAGAAACAGATCCAGAAAATTTTGCAAGAGGTGGGGCCCGAGGTAATATAACTGCCGGAGGGCATGTATTAAATGTCATTTTCGCATCATTTTACGTTTGCCTTGGTTAAGCTGGGGAAGAGGAAGAGGGTCTGGAACCCTCTGGATCTGTTAACGACTGATAAAGACGTTAGCCACAAAATGTAAAATTAATACAAGTTCACTTGTGCTGAAGTTTGAAATTACGGTACCGGTATATAATATGCACAGGAAATCAGTAAAGATCAAAGAACAAGCAAAGAACGTTAGAATTGTACTGTACAATACCAACATTTAGCAATAGCCTACACATTACACAATACGACGAATTGAATAAACAATCGGGGCGCAAACATTACTTGCAAAAAAAAGCATGAAGATGAATCCGAAGCAAATTTAGCATTATTGTAAAAACGTAAAACAGCTGCGAAAACAAGAAAAACGGCAGAGAGTTTCGGAAAGCGCTATAGACTATACTTTTAGATTTTACAGCCTACATAAATTTTATTATATTATACAGTAATGTAATTAGATCAGCCAATTTTATTAGATTATACAGTATTTTGTTTCTGGCAAAGAAGGTCAAAGATTTTTCTTTTAACAATTTCACGGCGCTTTTTTCTTTTAACAATTTTTTTACTATCTGCAATGCTCGTCTCTTTTTTTCTTACTGCATCTCTGTTCCGTTGCATAAAGAAAGAAGAGCTTTATCTTATTTTCTGTAATGCGAACGATTGACGTTTGTACTTTATTGATTGAGTGCGTGAATAAAAAAAGGCTGTAGCAATCCGTAACCATATTAGCAAGAAACGGGAAGCCATTGAATCAGCAAGATAAATCGTCAAAAATAGCAGCGTACGATAAATTATTGGGGGGGATGATTGGGGGGGTTGCATCCCCCCCGCATCCCCCCCTCAAAAATTATTGGGGGGGATGCATCCCCCCATCCTCCCCGGGATTTACGCCCCTGGATGTGGGGTATCGGAAATCCAAAAATGGTAAATCTTTCAATTGTAATTTGTAGATCGTAAATCGATCTTTTATCGATGGCCCTAGTGTAAACAAACCAAGCAACTTTTTCGCTTTAGGGGGCGCTGGAGTATTTCAAGTACCGAAGCTTTTAAGCGTTAGAAATTGCCATGGGTGGGCTCAAGTGCGTTAATCCGTTAATATCGAAGCTAACTTTTTCATTAACTCGTTAATCCGTTAAAAAGTTTTTTCATGTTAACGGACTAAATTGACTTCTGTTAAGTTCTGTTAACGGACTAAAGTAAATTCCGTTACGTTCTGTTAACTTCCGTTAAGGTTTTTATCGTTAGTATCTTGCTCCATTCACTCATCGGATAGGTACAAACCAGTTTGCACTGGTAACACTTGTTGCGTATTAGCACGAGTTTTATAGAAGAGAGCGAAGAAAGGAGCTCTTTTTTGAAGCAATCAATAATCAGCAGCCTCCTAGCCTCATAGGTCTATTAATTATCGCTGCTCACAATTTCCAAAGATTTTCTGATCGCAGCTTCGTTGTGCATATGAACTTACTTTTTATCTTGAATTTAGATTAGACTGTAAATGTAACTTCCAAAACACAAAAAGACCGCCACAGCAATAAATGTTTCCTTGCAATCAGCTCAACAGCGTCAATATGTGTTCTAAAAGCGAGTGAATAATGTAGAGTCACCAACCATAATTGTATTGTCTTTCGTCAAGTTTCATTTGTAATCCGTAATTATTGGATTCGATTCTATGATTCGTTTTTACTAATCCTTTGGACGTGAAATACCGATACAAAAAAGATTTGCTTTTTAGTTTTGTTAGTTGTTGGATGCTGTGCTAGAAAATAAGATTTTGTGCGATGATGAAAAAATTGTTTGTGTTGCTGGTTCAAGATAAAATGTAGTTGCATACAGAAGATTCAAGCTACCAAGAACTCACGACCAACTTCTGAACCTACAAATGGTGCCCCGTCATGGTGGTAAGCTACTGGTACTGGTACAAGTAATACTGGTACAAGTAACTCAATTCCGTTTGATTTTCACTTAAATCTACTTTTATGAAACTCCAATTTGGATGCGTTTTTCAACAATTTTGACAGTACTTGTAGTGATTGCCACCCTGCTGTCACCCTGCTGTCTCCTTCTAAAACTACGGTAGTTCTGGATTGCTTTATACACCAAGTACCAGAGTACTATGTCACTTGAACCTGATTTGAATAGGCCTAATGCTACCTCAGAACCTGGTAGTGACACGACCAACTTCTGAACCTACAATAACAAGAAATGTAAATTACACGCAAAATGTTAACGGATAAACGGACTTTATTAACTTCCGTTAATTAAAGTTGTAAATAACGGATTAACGTTAACGGAGGTGTGAAGTTTGTTAACGGACTAGTGATTAACGAAGCTAACGTTTTGTAGTAACTTGCCCACCTATGGAAATTGCACTAAAGTATTTTTTTGAGTGTTGAAGCTGAGCAAGTTTGTGATTTTTTGGGAAAAAAAGCGTTTGAAACGTCAAATGGAACACATTTTGACATTTCGCACAATTTGGGAGCCATTTGAAAGAACTCAGTTGTTAAAATCGGAAGTTACAATTTGCTAGAATTGAATGCTTTGGCCCTTACAGATAAAATTTAAACATGTGTGAACGCTCTTGTTTGGGGGTCAAATTTTCTACATAACTTGAATAAGGGGGAAGGGAATGATGCACCCTTGGCCTTCCTTGTTTGCACCACTGACATGCAGCAAATCATTCTTAGTACCAGTATAATTCCTCTTTCCTGTCTGCCAAAGAAACTAGGTCCATACTGTAAGTTGGTAAGACTAACTTGCATACAAATACGCTGGAGCTGCCTGTCACATTACTACCGGGCGGTACTCCTTCACCAGCTATTCATTAAGCTTAAAAGTTCGTGTAGTATTTTAATTTTTTTGCCACGCAGTGCAGCAAGTATTTTGCAATGCGGCCCTGTGGGCAGACTTAAGTCTGGCTGCGTGGGCGTAGTGCAGTAAAAGTGTGCCCTACTGCCCACAACCAAGGATGACTGTACGGTACGCTATGGTATGTTCAGAATTTGCATACTACGTACCTCGCATCTTGATCCGTACCGTACCAGCGCACCGTACTTCAATTTTTTGAAGCGTACCGTACCAACGTACCATACCCGTACCTTTACAAAAAGGCGTACTGTACCAGCGTATCGCACGCGTACCATTACAAAAAACGTACCGTACCAGCGTACCGCATCTCGTAGCAAAAATTAAGGCGTACCGTACCAACGTACCATACCGTATTGCCATCCTTGCCTACAGCATCCAGGTTGGAAAGTTCAAATGCTCTGTGCCGAATTTTTGGGCCAACTGCGCATTCATTTGTTTTGTGCGCCTCACCGATCAAAATCCAAAAAGTGCTCCAATTTAGATAGACAGAATTTGTTTCCACAGAATTCTCGCTTTTTCTTGCTCTGCGACTTGACCTAAAAAGAAATTCTTCACTCTTTCGGGACCACAAATCTCGGGGTGTTTTCCTTAATGAGCTTATGCGCTGCGTCGAAGCTGTTTTTGCGTTTTCTACTTCCAACTGGCGCAAGGTTTTGTCACATTTTGTCAATCGTGATATAGATTCCCTCAACTCAATTTCATCCCCCCAAACCCAAAATAAATGAAAAAATGGAAGATTTACCAAAATTGGCTTGGTCACGTTATGTGACTGGAAAGGTTGATAATATTCAATCTATTTTTAACCTTACCCGAAATGTCAACCGCAAACGGCCGCGGTAAAATTTTGCCCAGTTTTGCCGCGCAGTGCGGGCTGCGGACCCCAGACAGTTAAGTACTGAAGTTTGCTCTCTCAAAATTATAACGACTAGAGAGTTAATGGACTGGTCTTGCACTAGCAGTACAGCACTAGTGTAATAAGAATATGCTAATATCGGTATCTAGTTTCTTTGGCAAAATCAATCGTTTTTCTACTAGCAGATGATCATAATGCCATAACTTAGGAAATCGGAACTGTTGAAGGTGGAAACAGGAAATTGAATTTGAATGGAGTTAGATTGAATGCATGAAACAATACCATTACTTTGTAAAATTTTGGGGGCTGCCGGTCTTGTGATACGAGTTTGCGGACCCTAATCTGAAAAGCTGATTCTAGTTTTAAATCTGAAATAGCAGTCTGTCAAGCGTGTCATTATTTCATTATTTTTTTTCAATTTTATTTTCATTATTTTGGAACTGTTGTCATTATTTCATTACATCTTAAACAGCCCTAATCTACTGATATTTTTCTAGATCACTTGATAAATTGCAATAAATCGTACCAAGTCATTAAAATAAAGGCCCTTTTTGTTTTTCGAAATCACCTACTGTAAAACGTCTCCCAAAAATTACACAGATCTTTTTTTTTTGAGATCACTTAGAATAATCTTGTGAAAACTGCACAAAGACCTTTTTTTTTTGGAGATCACCTAAAAAATCTTGCAGAAACTGCATAAACAGATGAAGACCTTTTTTGACTGATCTTCAGTTTAATCTTTTGGATTCATACTTTTAAAATTGCCATCAGGTCATTATTTGTCTTTATTTATACTGGAAAATTGTTGTTATTATATGTTCAGGAGTCATTTTTTATTCATTTTTTTAAATTCAACGACTTGACAGCCTGAAAAAGCCGCATAGACCTTTAAAGTAGCTGCAGGGAAAGAATAACAATTTTGGATTTCAAACTGCCTGGAGATGAAGTTTCAGTTCTCACATTCAATATGTTGGAGTTTGAAGGTTTATAGCGGTAGCATATTTTTTCTTTTTTTTTCTGTTGCAAGATTTTTTGCGAATGCTATAATTCCAAAACCATTGAGTCTTGAAACTTAAAATTTGGAATGGCAATAGGTTTTTACTTGAGATTGTGTCTATTGATATTTGGCGTGATAGATCACGTCGCTTGTGAGGATGGCCACCAAACTTTAATTCTTCGACTTATTTGAGAATTGGATTAGATTTAGCTAGCACATTGGGAATAGTCAGCTACTACAACTTTATTTTAACTTTATTTTTTGTTTAGTTTTGAACGAGGGTTAGGGCAAAAGAGCTTTAGAACAAACTTTTATCAACATTCCAGCCTCATGAAAGTATATATGTCTGATGTTGACAGGTTGATAGGATTCCATGCTAATAATAAGCATTGAGTTAAGTATTTCCACACTAGTATTCAAATAAGCTTTGCTTTATCAAAATATGACTCTTCAGTGTTTAGTGTAGGTACTTTGCCAGCAAATCATCAAAATTATGCAATATTAGATACTATAGCCTGCATTTTTTGTCGTCATATTTTTGGTGCTTTGTTTTCATGCGGTGCAACGCGGGTGCAGTGCAGTGTTTACAAATTTTTTGCAGTGTGGTGCAGGTGCAGTGCAGTAAAAGTGTGCCTGCTACATCTCTGAATTGTGATTCGTGACATTGTGCGCTGGAGAACACTGCTGTCTGTTTGCCTGATGCAAATTTTCTGATGGGGTTCAATCTGCTGGACATCTCTAATTCTTAAACCTAAATGCTATTGCCAACCACTACCCAAAATCTAACCTGAACCTTAATGCACTATGCTTATTTAAAACAACCGCCACTATCCCAGCTCGCTTAATGAGTCACCCGCAAGCCTAAACATCAAATTTTTCTATTTTAAATTGTATTGTACAAAACTGAAAATAAATCAGTAGCCAATGTGTTCTTGAAAATTAAATAAAAGCAGTGTCTGCTGTGCCGGCCCAGTTTCCAACTTCTAATTGCTGCTGCACCAGAGGCGGCGGTCATTTTCTTTTGCTGTTCAATTTACTATCTCTCAGGCTGGCATCGCTGCCCGAACCCTAACTCTAATAATAAGATTTTAGAGCAAAAAAAGGAGTATGAAGTGAAATCGCTCTCTAGCGCTATTGTTAAAAAGCGTGTCCTGCGGGAATTGATATCCCAACCTTCTGCATTGCAGTCAAGCGTACAAATCTCTACACCATCAGAGCTTCGAAATGATGTGTCAAAGAGCTGTATTTAAATCGAATCAATGTGGAAAACGCAATCCGGTGCACCAGCGATTTGATGTACGAAACCGGGACGGTGCAGTAGACACTTCCTTAAATAAATCGAAGATCTTTTTTTTTTGAAGGTGTTATATTATTCTATGCAGACTGGCAGAGGCTGCTGTTACGTTATGTAAGAATAAAAAAATCGCTATCCTAGGCCTAACCCCAACCCTAAACTTAGCCCAAACTCTAACAGTCTAACCCAAACATTAATCCTAACCCAAATTCAAAATCTAACCCAAACCCTAACGCTAATTTGAAAACTAAAAAAGAATAAATGAGCGCTAACTCTGTACTCTTTTATTCTTTTTATAAACATTATGTACTGGTAACGTAGGCTAACACTAGCCACTTGCATTATCTGATTATTCTAGGCTATTGATCTGTTGATTAATTTTTGCATCTCAGGTCTATACAGTGCACAGTAAAGTGAAGCTATTTCGTTATGAATTATATGCCTGGTACTGCAAGTTTGATTGAGGAAATTGATAAGAAGCAGTTGGTTGTTCTGAGAGATGGGCGAATATTAATTGGTTATTTAAGGTCAGTTGATCAGTTTGCTAACTTAGTGCTACACAAATCTGTTGAAAGAATCCATGTTGATTCAATGTTTGGAGACATTCCAAAAGGAATATTTGTTGTTCGTGGTGAAAATGTTGTTTTATTGGGTGAAGTTGACCCAGAAAATGAAGATCGTTTAGACCTTAAAAGAGTTTCAATTGAAAAGATTTTAGAGGCTCAAAACAAACTGCGAAAAGAAAAAGAAGACAATGAAAAAACTAAGCTGAAAGAAATGAAAGAAAGAGGACTTGTACAGTCTGTTGATCACAGTGATGATTTGTATTGACATTTCCAGCTGTCATTCTAGTGTTTTGCAAGCACAGAGCAATGATAGTTACGTGATTGACCCTGCAGAAGTCATGCTCAACTGCACCTTTGCTCGAACTAGAATCAAAAATGTGCGCTGGTGGCACTTCTGCAAAGCAAAGACTTAAAAGATAGGCAGTGGTTATTTTGCCTTCAGTTTCAAAATAGCCAAAACCTTTACCCTAACTCTAACCCAAATCCTGTCCCTAACAGAGGGAAAATACTATTGTACCAGTGGTGGCAAATTAGACACTTTTCATTTACTTTTTAAGGGTTATTATCTACTAAACCATTAGGCCAATTTTCTTCGGCAAATCAGCGTTTTTGTTGGGTGCTTGCTGACTCATTTTTGGATTTTGCATTGTTCACTGATTAAAAATCGCCGAATTTTTGGGCGCATGCTGACTCACCAAAACCTAAGCTCATGAAACGCTATCTTTGATTAGGGTTTGGGTTTAATTTTAGAGAAGGAATTTGAGTTTGGATTAGATTTGGGTCAAAATTACATTGCATGGCGTGCCTCGCTATCACAGGGCTGGAGAAACTTAAATATACTGTAGCATTGATTTGTTTTCTGTGCTCTCCATCATAAAATTACTTATAAATTTATTGAAAGCTGTCACTTCTCTATAAATCTTTGGCTTAAAACGTTAATGTCTTCTGATTGCTTCTGTGATTTGATATACTATGGTCAATTGATCATTATTGTGGCATATTCACAGGCATCAATTTTGGGTGGATCGGGGGGCTATGCCGCCTAGGCTCTGGCACTAAAGGGGGGAAATATGTCTGGCCCCTTCGTTTTTTTGGCAAGTAGTACCCTTTTAGCAACAAGAAATCTGAAATTCTGGACTGAGATGGAACCAGAATTCGGCAAAAACCTTTTTTTTTGGTCTTCACCTGAATTTGGGGGCAAAATTTCAGTCTGAAATAGAATTATTAAGTTTAACAAAACTTTGCAAAAACATTTCGCTCCTTTGAAATTTGCTTAATAAAAAATCGACGCCTATGTGTATATTACATTGCATTGGTTAATCACTGCAGTGGATATTATATGTGTACATTCTTAGACACATTTTTCTTGATGTGATAACTAATATGGGTCAAAATCAATAAAATAGTAGATAAAAATTTTAATCCATGGTCATGTATGCAAACACTGCTTAAAAATATGTAGGAAGTGCTTATTTCTATGCTAGTGAGCAGTTGCATCGACCAATCATTGTTAACTTGAGTTACAGTGTTCCCTCTAACTTTTAGGCTAATCAGTGAGTGCCCAAATTTTCTTGAAACAATTGTGCCCAATGTTCTAAAAGGATGTTTACGTGCCCTAAATTTTGTACCACTTCGTTATTAAAGTATACCTAATGTCATATTTCTACAAATTTGTCGAATTTTCTAAAACTATGGTCACCATATCGCCAAAAATTATTTGTCCTTGTTCCAACAAATTACTGATTTGCTGAAAAAAATCGGCATAATGGCAACACTGCTTTAGTACAAATAAAACTGCACTTATTTGCATACTGACATGCAAATAAGCTCTGCCAAATATTTATATCATTGTTAATTTGCTTTTTTTTGGTGCGAGGCACTTGTCTTTAGCTTAAAGTGCATCAGCATTGATATTGGTTTTGTTTCATGTGATGTCTCAGGTTTGCTTGAATGGGCCTGTTGTGCAGTACTTTGCAACTAGAAAGTATTCCTTATTTGAAATGTGAATCAAGAAGTGTGAAGTAATTTTGTAGTTATTTCCGAAGTTCTGGCTCCTGGTTAATGGTTACTTTCGCCAGGCTGGTGGTATGATTTTTGACCTTGTAGAATAACTGAGCTTTAATTTTTAAGTACTTTTGTGAGTGATTTGACCAAAGTTATGATTGTTTGGTCGGGATTGTTTTGCGTTTCTAGTTATTCTTTTTAGCATTGATCTAATTAAGGGATTTATCACCATTGGCAAAAAATTTGCACCTTTTTATGTTTGAGATATTCAACTGGGTACATTTCCAGGACTGTCTACAATAACTTTATTTTCAGTAGAAATTAGGAAGGCTTGATTATGTTAATGCTTCAACGTTGCAAAGTGCATTATATTGCATCTTTTTAAAATCATCCTCTTGGCTGGAGTGGTGGTGACAGGCTTTTTACTGTGCACATGAATGTAGAACTTGAGGTACAACATTCATGGGCAGACTGTAGAACAACAACTCCTGCTTGTTTAGAACTAAGCCATGTCCCTTAATGTGAAGCATTTGCAAGTATTTGATTAGCTGTTTTATCATATCATTTCTTCTCCAATTAGCTACCACTAATTGAGCAAATCAATTTCAGTTGCAGGTCTATCCAGTTTAGTTTTCCACTTGTGCTTTTGACTCAACCAATGCTATGAGAAAAAAGTAAGGGTTAGGGCTCAAGTGTTTATGATAAAAAACATTATAACAGATACTGGGAACTGCCTTTTCCTGATTTCAGGAACAGATTTTAGAAGTTGCCTAAAAAAATTATTACAGCCTTGATACTCCGGCATGGCAAAAATTGATTTTGTGTGTTAATAATTGCTTTAACAAAGAATAGCTACGTAATTGTAATTATTGTAATTCCATTTTATTCACCAAGTTGCCCTGACCAGGAGACATTGCAGGGACCTTTCGATCTTCAAGTCAAACTGCCACCTGTGTACCACACACGGTGGAGGCTTCACACTCTCCCTTTAATTGCTGAACATCAAGCAGGGAGCTGTGAACACCAATTTTTATAGTCTTTGGTTTGACCCAACTAGGAATCAAACCCGAGTCTACCGTTTCAGTAGCAGACGCTCTATCCACTCGACCACTGATCGTAAAGATCGAGGTGACAAGTTTATTGTTGGAATTCTTGATTGTAGGTTTTCATTTTCTGTAATTGAAAAAGCAGTGTTCCCTTTAAGTCAATTTTATCAGCAGTTGTTGGCTGGTTGGCGGCAAATAATTTTTGGCACTATAATAAACATAACTTTCGGAAAGTTAACAAAATTGAGGAAATTTGACTTTTGGTATATTTTAAAACTAAATTAGAGCAAAGTTTAGGGCACATAAACATAGCTTCACTGCTTTGGGCATAACTTTTTTTTAGAAAATTTGGGCATGCGCCAGTTAGCCAAAAGGTTAGAGGGAACACTGTGCAAAAGTGTTTTGAATCTTGATCATGCTCTAATCCCATCGGGCCCCAGCTTGCCAACCGTGACCTATGTCATTATTTGCTATGTTAATAGAAAAGTTTGTTGCTGACATTTTTGTTTTGTGCGTTTCATGAAGTTTCTAGCCAAAGCAAACCGCCTTTGCATGGATAACTAATTTCTCATTTATCTTTGAGGCTATCGGAGCCCATATGTAGCGATCGGCATTTTAGAATAGTTGGCTATTCCAGAATTATTTCGAATAGCTAAAACTAAATCCAGAATACCGAATCCTATTCTAGTTTATATCAACTTAATTTGCTAAAAAGTGAACAACCAGTCAACCACCACCGATATCCAAAAAAATTTATTCATCAGCTTGTTAAATTAAAAGCTGAATTGCAGCGCACGACATTGAGTGCTTCTAGACGTTCACAGCTTGTTGCGTTCTTAATTCACTCACAGTCAAGCCTGCATTGGAGAAACACCTTTCGCAAGAAGCTGATGTTTCAGGAATGCAAAGGTATGTTGAAGCAAGTTGCTTCAAATGGGGAAGTTAAGAATTTGTGGACTACCATTTCATGTACCTAGCTAAAAAGGTTAAAAAGAAAAAACACTTGGGGGAAACCCCCATCGTGGCACCCCCAATTTTTATTGGATTTAGTTTTTATTATTTACTCACTCCAAAATTTGATCCATTTAGCTCTAACGGTTTAAAAGTTCAAAATTTTAGAGGACCCCATTGAGGGGGATACCCCAACCTGGAACCCCCGATTTCTGTTGCACAAAAGTCCTCCCTGATATCTTCAATCGCTGAAACGTTAAATACAGTGTGTTTAGCGGTTTAAAAGTAGAGAGCAGCAGATGAAAAAGAAAAAAAATGATCCTAAACAAGAAAAATAGTATTCAAGTTGAAGTAAACAAACATAAACAAAAGAAAGGTGGTTGATAGTGTGCTCAAAAATCACAAACTTTTTTACATTAATATCGATAATTACCTAGATATATCAGTTCAAATTCGTCAATCTAGCGCCCCCAAACTCGGTTTGCTTAAAGCATTTATAAGCACCCACATTGTGTTCAGATTTCAACTTTGCACGTCAAGTGGTTTTTGAGTTATGAGCAAATTAATAAATTTTCAAGCCAAAAATCGCTGTTTTTTATGTTTTTTTGTGTCTCAATTCACGATCACGTGACCTAGGATCCCCAAAATTGGCGCACATGACATGACGCTTTCCTCAATTCTTATGTTGAGTCAAAATTTCAACTTTCTAGGTTTTACCATTTGCTAGTTATTAGCAAATCAATCCCCATCTGCCAAAATTCGTAAATAAAGGACTACGCGCTTACGCGAAGTTCCAATTACAGAGCAAATGGTTCACTACGTGTTTATGTGAGAATTTACTGCAACCAATTTGCACCAACGTAATTGCGTTGACTTAAAATCGGCTCCAATTATCCGGTTTATATTTCAATTTGTATTTCGGATCATTTGGGATTCGGATCCTTCTGGATTCGGTATTTTGAAATGCCCATTCCTATGCATATGCATACGTTTGCCTTTTGCAGTAATTTTTGGAAGTTTTTGTAATTGTCAGTTGCACTGTTTTGGCATTAACGTACCGCATTGTTATTTGGATGAAAAAAAAACTTATTTTGATCTCCGTAAATTTTTGTGGATGATTGTTTTGTTTCTGTTCAGTAATTGCTCTGCGTATGATATTATCAAAAATATTTTGCACAATCGATATCGGTATTTTATTTCAATTCAAAATTCTGAATGTCACTAATCACAGTTGGTTTCGGAATAAAAAGCAAACTTACAATTAACTTTCTCATTACTGGAATATCCTTGATTAAGCCTTTTCCTTAAAGTTGATTTTAATGTTGTTCTCTGCAACCTTTTCTTTTTTAGGTCGTTCAGTGCATAAATTTATAAAGTTAAAAAATGCTCTTGTGTGTTGAAGTTACGAAGTAAACGTGTTGAATGGATTCAGGACCCAGTGGATTGTGCAGCATTTGTTTGGAGAAGGAACAGCGTTACACCTGTCCACGGTGCAATGTGCGGTATTGTAGTCTGCCGTGCTACAAGCACAAGAAACATGCCGAATGCTCCGAGTTGTTCTACAGAGATTGCTTCATCAAGGAAATGAAAGAGCGGAATGTAAGCGAAGAGGAAAAGCAAGTGATACTGGAAAGCATCAGAAAGGTCGAAGATGAAAATCCGGTTTTTGATTTCTTGGATGATGAAATTCCATTGGAAGAAAGGTTGGCAGATATCGATATAAGCAAGCTCTCGGAAGAGAATGTTGACGTAGTTTGGGAGAAATTAACTTCAAGCGAACAGGAGGAGTTTCGGAAATTGGCCAACTCTGGGGAGTTGAACACGGTTTGGGCCCCTTGGTGGACTCGGCATAACCCGGGATTTGTAGAAGAAATTAATCCCAATGACAAAATCGATGAAGAACATTTGCCGAAAGTGGTGAAAGTGGCATCTTTCGACACCTTTTCCTCTGGCAAAGCACCCTCGCCCCTCGTCGGGTTTAATTTGATCAACGTGCTTTATGTGTACGTCTTTTTCCAGCGTCTGTTTAACGGCGAAGGCACTAGGGAATTTGGTAGCGAGTTCTGTGAACTTTGTATTCTGTCGTGCGATGTGCTGAAAGACAATCGAACATTTGGAGACGCAGATGCGTCGGTATGTAGCGCCACGCAGCGGTGTGGTGAAACCGCTTCTGGACATGACTTTTCGTTCGGCTTGCAATTTCCGCTAGAGTGTTTGCAGGATGTGGTGCACGTTTTAATGGGGCCCTGCCCTCGTGCTTCCTTCAGGTACGTCGCTTGCGCACTGTCAGATTTTTACGTGTCACTGAGCGCATTTCGCAAGTCGCTGAAAACATCGCGTCCAGCGGCTGCTGTTGCGAGTGAACCGGCGATTTCACGCAAACGTTTGTTCGTCATAATGAAAAAACTCGAATATCTTTTATCTTGGAGCACGAATTGTCACGAACAATTAACGCTGATGTCGATTGAGGTCGGTGAACTTTACAAGAGGAAAATACAAAATTTTAAAGATGACAGCGTCGAGCGACCTCCTGTCAACTCTATAACTAAACACACTCATTCTTCCAAACAACAACTTCAACCGAAAATTGTGGAACTAACTTGACGTTTAATATAACGAAAACATATAAATGGGCGCAAATCGCTTATCCGCTTATTAACGAAGCCAACATTTTCATTAGCGGTTCCGCTAACGTTCAATAATGTTAACGGACTGGTTATCGAAGCTAATTTTTTAGCCAATCCTCTAGAAAAGAATAATTGCAACCGTGGTTTCAATAAAGCATAGTCTAAACTTTGGCAGATTTTGCCGTTTTTGCTTGGCAGAGAAATATATTCTTCAAGTGAACGATGTAAGACGTTTTTAGATCAGTAATTATTGCTGCAAACATCTTGCTTCGATATTGTGGTGTTTTTTATAGAAACAATTTATTGTAATGAAGTCAAATTCAAAACTACGTGTATATTAAACTGAATGCACGATTGCACGTTACTACAAAAATCGTGCGTAGCAGCCAGGTTGGCGTTGTATGCAAATGATGCATCACACCTCCCTTCTAAAACACAAAGTACAGAAAAACTGATTATGCACAAATAACAGTTATTATAGATTCGCTATAACATCAACATTCGAAAATCACTTGACTGATAACTAGGTACATATCGCTTAGGCGGTCTTCTATCGCCTAACGTATAACGTCGTCCTGCATTTTCAGCATTCGAAGTTTCAGCTCTACATGGATCGGTGTCGCATTTGTTGTCACTTTCTGACTCGGAATGATGTTGGGAATTCGATAACGTTACATTTTCAGATGTCGAATTGGACACGTTTAATTGCACATTATCACTGCACAAGTTTAATCCATCATTATTATCGTGTATAGCACTAAAATTATCATTATCAAACTCATGCATAGGGAATCTAGAACCAGGCAACATTTGGTCGAAATGACGAATAAGAATTACATCAGACGCCACTTTTAATTAAATGCATAAATTTACTTATAAGTGATAAAACGACGCCTTTCTGCCAACATACTCCAGTGAGGTTTCGATAATCTCGTACTGCCACTTTGTCTCCCACTTTAAATTCCACCGGAGACCGCTGGCATTTAGCTTTATTGGCGACTTTATTGTCAACATGGCATTTCAAATCAGGCATAACAAGGTCAAGTGGCATTCTCAAACGCCGGGCAATGAACTGCAATGCCCGTGGTTCATTAGTTGAAGTGTGTGGAGTATTTCGATACATTATAAGAAACTTATTCAAATTATCACTAAGTGATAATTCATCCTTCATCGCAAGGTGAGCTTTTTTTAACGTTTCACAAATCGTTCTACAATTTTGTTACTATAGAAGGGTGCCATGGGGCGGTAGTGGTATGTCTAATGCCGTTAGATTTCAAAAAGTTTTTAAATTCGCCAGAAGTTAGTTGCGGACTGTTGTCCCTGACGAGTTACTCTGGAAATCCATACCGTGAAAAATAAAGCTCAGCGCCCGAATTGTTGCTGCTGAAGTTGTCGAAGCCATTTGCACGACTTCTGGCCATTTCGAATGAGCATCAATTACCACCAAAAACATATGGTTTAAAAATGGGCCAGCAAAATTAGTATGGACTCGTTTCCAGGGTTGCTCAGGCCAATCCCAAGGATGCAAAACTGGCGAAGGATCAGGGCGCTTTTGCAAACATTCAAAACAAGCCCCTGCCAACTGCTCCACATCTCTGTCGATATTAGGCCACCGTACGTATGATCGTGCTAACGCTTTTATCGCTACTCCCTGATGACCCTCGTGCAATTCATACAAAATTTTTCCCCTGAGGTCATAAGGCACAATAACTTTCAGACCCTACACAAGACAACCCCGGTGCACGTACATTTCATTTTTCCTGGAGAAATATGGCACTAAATCAGGTGTGTCGTACCAGTCAGAGCGATGATCAAATTTCCAGCCAGCCCTGAATCCTTTCTAGTATTATTTGCTATTGATTCTTGTGTGACCGGCAACAATTCAAGGTGTGAACAGTAAAAAAAATCAATTTTGTCAAGCAATTCACAAAAGGCAGTCAGCATTACCATGACCTCTAGTCGATCTGTACTGAATGCTATAATTGTGGCCAAAAAGAAATATGGCATAACGTTGCAAACGTGCAGCAGTTGCTGCAGGAATATTTTTGCAGGGGTGAAAAATTGCACTTAAAGGCTGATGATCAGTAATGATTGAAAAATGCCTCGTGTACAGGTAGCAATTGAACTTTTTCACAGCCCAAACGACTGCCAATGCTTCTTTGTCAATTTGAAAGTAATTCGTTTCGGTCTTATTCAAACTTCTAGATGCAAAAGCAATGGGGAGTTCGGTTCCATCAGGCATAACATGCGAAAGTACTGCCCCCAAACCAGCTTGCGACGCATCACAGGCCAAATTAAGTGGAAGTTTAAGATCATAGTAAGCCGAAACATTTTCAGAAACAAGTTTTTTTTTGACTTTTTCAAAAGCGAGTTTGCAATGGCTGGTCCATTTGTAAGAAGAGTCACTTTTTCACAATTCATACAAAGGGTGCAATGTGCTTACCAAATTACCAAACAAAACGAAATCAAAAATCGATGGTAGTAATTTACCAATCCCAAAAACGATCTTAATTCGGTATCATTAGCTGGCTGTTTGCAGTTTAGCATTGCATCAATTTTTGATTTCGTCTTATACTGGCCGTGCCTATCAATTTCATGAATCATGACCACAATACTCAATACGGTCTTCAAAAAGTTCACTTGTTTTCGTTGACACGAAGATCATAATCATCTAATTGCTGAAACACAGCGTTCAAATTTTTCCAGTGTTCTTTATCATTTGGTCCCGTAAAGATAATGTTATCTAAAAGACATTGGACCCCAGAAATCCCTTGTAAAACTTGCTCAATCGCTCTTTGCCACAATGCTGGTGAGAAAGCTACTCCCAAAGGTAGCCTTGTATACTAATAAGGGCCGTTGTGGGTGTTAATCACCATAAGCTTTTGAGAATCCTCTTTCGTGGTCATTTGCAAATAGGCGTTTTTTAATTCAGTTTAAAAAATTTGTTTCCCCCCAGCCAAATTTGCAAAAATATCTTCAATTTTTGGCAGAGAATGTTGATCAACCTTCAGCTGCCAGTTAATGGTCACTTTAAAATCCCAGCAAATGCGGACAGCTCCGTTTTTCTTGATAACTGGTACGATGGGCGTGGCTCATTCGCTCCAGCTAATAGGTTTAATTATTCCCTTGTTTTGAATATTCTATAGCTCTGTTTCTACTTTGGACTTTAAGCTGTGAGGTATTGATCTTGCTTTGCAAAACTTATGGAGTAGCATTAAATGAACCCGTGATTTTTTTTGGGGCAAGCAATACTGTCGCTGAAAACGTCTGGGTGTTTTCGCATCAACGCTTTTAATTCATCATCACAATTAACATAATCACTATCAACAAAGGCACTTTCAAAACAATTAAATTCTTGCTTTGATTCAGCATAATTTGTTTTCTGTTTTGACACCATTTTATCGTCAGGATTGAACTCAGGCGTCATGCAGCGTTGCTTCAAATCTGCATCAGTAAATTCACTTAAAAGGTCTTCACCACAAATCGGTGGAGTTGTGGTTTCATATCATAATATAGTGTCATCCCAAATGGTGTCACACCAAAATAATGACACCCTAGCTGGGGCTGCCTTCCCCTAGCGACGCCACCGAGCACCCTCTTACTAGCTTGTTTAATTGAGCAGGTTCCGAAAAACCGGCACTACTCGACTAAATGGAAGCGCTTTCCATAGATGTTTATTGCAGATTGTTTGAGAGTTGTATGGCAGTGGAAAAATTCAAATTTGTTCCTGCTAAAAGTCGATATTGAATGACTCGACTTTTCAAACCACATACAAAACGTTTAGTTAGTGCATTGTCCAAAAATTCACCATAATTGCATGTGCCACTCAATCTTCGCAAAGCAGCAACATAGTTATTAATGCTTTTTTTGAAAACTTGTAGCGTTCAGCGATTGTAATCTTTTTTGGTGTTAAATGTTTAAATAAAACTTCTACGATCTGTTGATAGTTTTTTTCGCTAGGTTTTCGAGAACTTAACAAATCTTTAAAAAGTTGGTAAGTCTTAAGACCCATAAAAGTTAATAAAACTGACACTTTCTTATAATTAGCTGTTCCATGTAAAACAAAATATTGTTCTTGTCTTTCAATCTAACTTTCCCTACTTTCTTCATCACGATTAAACTGACTAATACATTCATCGGACATTACATCGGTTGAAAAATCAGTCTTAAAATTTTATTGTTTTCTTTTCGTCGCCACTGTGGTGTTTTTCATAGAAACAATTTATTGTAATGAAATCAAATTAAAAACTATGTGGGTTTTAAACAGAATGCACCATTACACGTTACTATAAACATCGCGCGTAGCAGCCAGGTTGGCGTTGTATGCAAATGATGCATCACAGCTATGGTAATGCTTTTCTCGCGTTGGTAATCACTCCAGCAGGGCTGGAGTATTCGGTACTAGTACTCGAGTAAAACTAGTACTCGAGTAAAATAAAATTTGTACTCGAAACCTTCAGTACCGATACTCGGCTAGTACTTGTACTCGAGTTCCAAAGCCTTAGCTAACATTTTCATTAGTGGTTCCGCCAGGGGCGCCGAGAGCCAAACGTGGTCCCGGGGTCAGCTCAAATATTAGGCATCTCCGGTTTTGTGAACTCCAAAACAGACGGGGAATATACCACAAGTTTTGTCAGGATTTTGATGTCATCTCCAAAAAAAGGTCTTCAACCAAAAATGCCACAGTTATCTCAGGATTTTGATGTGATCCACGGCTTTCCACATACTCATTCCTCAGTGTCATATGTGGTGATATCCGATTTTATATACTTTTCTGAATTAGTCTGTTGCCGAATTTCGAGAGCATGGATATTTTCGAACTTGGTTTTCATATTACACCAAATTTTCCCATGCTCTAATTTCACCGTTATTGAGGCCGATTTGGTTAGCTTTCACACAGAAGGCTCAATAACGTCATCATCCGCTTCCTGGGCCCTATTTCAGTTGTGTTCATTATAATATCAGAAACTTGATACTTTATTCAGAGGATGATAGGACGTGTTTGACTTGTGATATTATACAAATTATGCGATATTGTACGAAGTGATATTACACGAAGATTTCAACACTTCACATTTTGATGGGCCTCCTGAAGCCCATGGGGCCCCTGAAGCCAACGGGCTCCTTCATGGGCCCTCTAAAGTCCATGGACCCCGGGGTCATTTTCCCCCATGCCCCCCTCTCGGAGGCCCTTGGTTCCGCTAACGTTCAATAATGTTAACGGACTGGTTATCGAAGCTAATTTTTAGCCAATCCGCTAATCCACTAGAAAAAAATAATTGCAATTGTGGTTTCAATAAAGCATAGTCTAACATTTACCAAATTTTGCCGTTTTTGCTCCGCACAGAAATATATACTTTAAGTAAACGATGTACCGGTATGGCGTTTTTAGATCAGTAAATATTTCTGCAAACGACGTGCTTCAATATGGCAATGCTTTTTTCGCTTGGTCATCACTTTAGCAGGGCTGGAGTACTCGAGTACCAATTTTGGTGTACTCGTACTCGAAACCTTCAGCACTCGGCTAATACTCGTGCTCGAGTGCTGGTACTCGCACGAAAAGTTGGTCGGGACTTTGTTGCAATGAAAGGTAGCAAGTAACAGCAAGAGATATAAATCGTTTTTCGCCGCTTTTTTTCAAAAGAAAAGTGTTTTATAAAGAAAGTTGCCTGTTGGCTCCCCAAAAATTTGTGTTGAAACAATCAATTGTTATTTTTAACAATTAATTGCTACCATTTCAACTTTCACGTTAAATCATGCGAAAAAATCGTGACGTTTCTTTATGCGATGGATTAAAGTTCGGTCGTCACTCTTGCAGCATTCAGTAGCGTAGCGAGGGGGGCTCGAGCCCCCCCATTGGCCTGAAAAGTATGCAAAGGAGCACGTTTTTAGGGCTTTTGAGGCCGATTTTTGCTCTTAAAAAATAAAAACAGTCACCCAAAGGGATTTGAAAGCCGAAGTTGTGAAGGACATGCCGTCATTTGAACCAGAACAGTGGAGTTTTTTTGGTGCTGGAGCTCACCCAAACTTGGTGAAGATCTTTTTATTTTTTGGAAATCACCTGATTTTGGCCGGAAAAACCCTTCGGATTTCTGATTTTGGCGTTTGAATTTCGGCGAAGACCTTTTTTTCGAGATCATCTAATTTTCACTGAAAAACCGCCTCAATCCAATTCAAGACTAATGAAAATTTGGGTCAAGTTCGTTTCCGGTTGGATCAAACTTCCAAAAAATCCCCTTCCCCTTTGCGAAATTCTGGCTACGCGGCTGGCAGCATTTGCATTGTTTCGTGTTATTATGTCCTTTTGTTAGATGAATCATAGGTGAGCAAGTTAATGCAAAACGTTAGCTTCGTTAATTACTAGTCCGTTAACAAACTTCATACGTCCGTTAAAGCTAAATCGTTATTTCCAGCTTTAATTAACGGAAGTTAATAAAGTCCGTTAATTCATTAACATTTTGCGTGTAATTTACATTTCTTTTTATTCACTCTTTTCTAGAACACGTAATGACACTGTCGAGCTGATTGTAAGGAAAAATTTATTGCTATGGTGGTTTTTTGTGTTTTGGAAGTTACGTTTTACCGTCTAATATAATTTCAAGATGAAAATCAATTCATATGCACTAACGAAGCTGCGATTGGAAAATTTTTGGAAGTGGCAAACAGCGATAATTAATAGACCTATGAGGCTGCTGGTCATTATTTGCCACAAAAAAGAGCTCTGTTCTTCGCTTTTTCTATAAAACTCATGCTAATACGCAAAAAGTGTTACCAGTGCAAACTGGTTTGTACCGGTACGATGAATGAATGGTGCGAAAAATTAAAAATGAAAATCTCAACAGAAGTTAATGAAATTTAAAGGAAGTTAATGTAGTCCGTTTACATAAAAAAAACTTTTTAAAGAATTAACGAAAAAGTTAGCTTCTTGATTAACGATTAACGGATTTGTGCCCACCTATGGATGAAATACTTTTCAGTCAATTGAGCCATTTAAATAGTCGCACAGCTTGACAAGTTTTTGCGTGAAGAAGAGCAGCAGCATGTTCTTGACGCTGTTGCTTATTGGCGACAAAGTTCTGCAACATATCCCTTTCTTGGACTGTTAGCTAAACGTGTAGGCCTACTTAGCGTGCCAGCAATAAGCGCTTCTGTGGAACGCGTATTCAGCCAAGGCGGGATAATACTACGCCCAGAGATGGAACCGGTCAGGGTTTTCTCGACCCGACCGGTAAGTTTCAAAATCGTCGCCGGTTGACCGGCCGGTCAACCGGTCGACCGGTTTTTTTACAGAAGGTTTTTGTTCACTGTTCAAGGTATCTAATGAAAAATTTTTTAAAGGGGGGGCATGGGTGAGGTGCTAAAATTTGTGACTTTGAACGGGGGTCTCAGAAAAAAAAACGCAAATAACTTTTGCGTTTTTTTGCAAAAATGAATCAATTTTAAGACCTTCCTTGGTTAAGTTTCGGTTTGAATGCCCTGTTTTGAGCAGCGCAAAACGTGCACAAAATAAGCATAAAAAGCACTGGAAGGCACAAGCTAAATTATTAGACGTTCTTTCTAATGATAATTTGCGAAAGGCAAAAAGATATGGTTACAATTTTTTAGCTATTGGTGACAGATTATTTGGAATTTGCCAAGCAACAAACACTAAACTTTTTTCGGCTGTACTGCCTTTGCAGTTACAAAAAGATGAATGAGAAAAAAAATAACTGATGAAGATAGGTAACTAAAATAACAGCAGAAAATAGGTAACAGTAGAAACATACTTGTACTAGTGTACCCAAAAACATTAAAATGATGGAGCAACAACATTACATGATATTGAACATTATGTCACTAACAGCGTGAAAAAAAAGGAATATTGAAAAATTATGTCACTAACAGCGTGAAAAAAATCATAAATGTGCGGAACAACTTGGCTGCTTCACTAACAGTTTGAGAAAGCATGAAAAGGATTTATTGCAAAACATTATGCACTAGAAAAGCTTTTTTGCTCCACAGAGATTTATATACGGACGGAACAACTAATATAAATCTCTGTTGAGCTAAAAAGCTCTTCCAGTGCATAATGTTTTGCAATAAATCCTTTTCATGCTTTCTCAAACTGTTAGTGAAGCAGCCAAGTTGTTCCGCATATTATTAATTATTTTCACGCTGTTAGTGACATAATTTTTCAATATTCCTTTTTTTTCACGCTGTTAGTGGCATAATTTTCAATATCATGCAATGTTATTGCTCCATCATTTTAATGTTTTTGTGTATAATAGTACAAGTATTGTGATGTTCGTATGTTTTTACTGTTACCTATTTTCTGCTGTTATTTTTTTCTTAAATATCTTTTTGTAACAGCAAAGGCAGTACTGCCGAAAATTGTTCTGAAGAAGCTTCCCGGTTTGGGAAGCGAAACGTCAAACCAATAAATAAACTCATCGGTAGTACGAAGTCGTTATAAATAACTATCCCGATGAACGAAACGCGTCCGTTATTTTCATTGAAGTCACTAAACTGTTATGACATTGGCTGGAAAATTCGAAATATAATGTGCCTCATTAATTTGTAGAAATGCTGCTACTTCAGAACAAGCCATGGTTAGTTAGATATAAAAAAAATAAGAGCTATGTCTTGCTTGCCCAGTGTAGAGTGTGGTAAATTTAAGTTGAAAAAAGTTTGTTAAAGCGGCAAGATTTTAGCATGTAGCAAAAAATCTGAAATCTGCGCCACTTTTACTCTTAAGTTGATTAAAATGATGCTAAAATGCCAGGTAGCGCAAGCCTCTTCCACATGCATGCTTTAGTAGCATTTGATTACGCGATTTTAACGTATATTTTGCATTTTTTTGCTTTGTGCCGTGGCCCAAAGTCGGGAGGCATGGCACAATGCTCCCACCCTAAATGCGTCCCTGGATGTGCATGTCTGGCCCAAAGTCGGGAGGCATGGCACAAAGCAAAAAAATGGCACAAAGCAGGTCACAGCATATTAGTCACAGCTTGAAACCATTCAACAAGTGTCTTCGAAAGGTGTGGTTTGTTAATACAGATTTTTTATAAAAAGTTTTATTTATGATAAAATATATAAGCACATTTCGGTTGGTGCTTAGATGTCTTTTAGTTGCCAGAAAGGAGAATTCGACCGGTTTTTCAACCTGCTTGACCGGCCGGTCGAAGAATCTCGACCCGACCGGCATCCCGACCGGTTTCCATCTCTGACTACGCCCTCATAGATCAAGCACGTCTCCTTTAAGAGTGCAATTTTTAACTCTCCTTAAATGCAACGAGGATATTTTTAATGTGTCCGAGTTAATTTAGTGCACTTTTTGTTACGTAACTGTAAATAAATTTTGTTCTATTTGATTAGTTCTTCAGTTTATATGCAGGGTTACTTATCAAAACAAAAATCAAAGAAAAAATAACTTCATTAGAAAAAGTTAAATTGCCTTTTCTGAAAGTTAAAAAACTTTGTTACTCGTACTCAAACCTGAAGTACTCGGACTCGTACTCAAACCTCAAGTACTCGTACTCATACTCGAAGTTGCAGTACTCGACTCCAGCCCTGCACTCCAGCCTATGACAGTATACTACTGGCCTTGCACAATCACGAGCCAACCCGAGGTCGAAATTTCGACACCAGCATTTGAAAAAAGCGCGATTAAAATTGTTCATGTCATATCGAACTTCAGTTAGTGTGTGTCGGCCAACGGGCTGCCGCCCCCCGACGGATTATCAACTCAGCAGAGCGCTCTTTCATTTTTCATGCAGTGCGATCATTTAGAAAGAGGCAGCAGGAAGATTAAAATATTGTATCTGGAAGCAGAGGTGTAGTTAAAGCCAGCTACAGTATGTTGCCGGATTGCCAAAGTTTTTGAGGCCATGCAGTAGGCTATACCCGTTGTGGTTACTACTTAGCAGTCTGACTGAAGGGCCCAAAACCGTAACAATACCTGAACTTTTGAAGTTTGGAAATTTCGAATGCAATATGTTTCGATTTGACCAGAGGTGGGCGCAAATAACATTATACCAAAAGCGCAGCGCAAAATGCGCACTTTAATTTTTCTATCTCTGAAGCGCAGCGCAACTTTCGCAATAAACTTTTTGATTCAGTTGAAGCGCAACGCAATTACGGAACGGCATTTTTGTATCAAGTAAAAGCGCAACCTATCTTTTGCAATTGAAATTTACGACACAATGCAAATACCGCATTTTTTGCTATTTTAGACAGAAAAAAAGTAAATAATTTGCTGAAGAAAGCCGATATTTATCAATATTTCGATTGAAATAGGACAAAATTTAGTTCAGTGCATAGAATTGCACTATTAACCAAAAAAAATTTGAAAGCGCAGCGCAAATGAAGTGCAACAACTTCTAAAGATTTTATTCCACTACGCAACTTCCGCAATGCTTAAAAATAAAAAATTAAAGCGCAACGCAAATTCCGCAGTTGCGGAGGATGCGGAAGTTGCACTACTGCTTACGCTTTGCCCACCTCTGGATTTCACTGATCAAGCGAAAAACGCGATATTAAAATGATTGGTGCAAGTTATGAAATTGATTTTTTGGTTTTTCCGTCTCTTATTGTACTTTTTTAGTTGATTAGCGGAGTAACAAATTGGTGTTAGCTTCCGCTAACAAAAAGTTTGTGTTATCGAATTAGCGTTAGCAAAATTAATCTTTTCAATTAACGAAATAGCTGTTAATGAGCTAATTGTTGCGTTAGGTGTACCCACCTACGCCAAAACACCATGAAACCTAATTTGATATTTTGTGAAGACCTTCTCTTCGTCCTTCATTACTTCAACAGCTCGTGAGCTGCTATGCAGTCTTTCAAAGAAACGTCAAGTTATGCTTTCTGCTGTTTTTGGTTCTGTGCTTTAGGTTAAAAATTTTTGTCGTGATTTGTTGTTACTGTCGCGTTCTATGTTTCCATATTCTATTATGCTTGTTTGGTTTTTATGTCGACGATGTTTATATACGACGATCCTAATCACATGATTTGGGTTCAATTCTAATCGTGGCCACGTTGCTGTGTTCTTTAATAAGGCTCTTTACGGCAAGCATCGTGGCTTCGAACAAGCAGCAAATGCAGCCAGATAGAAGCTAAAACAGCATTAAGCTGGAAACATGATGAACCCAAGTCTGTGGTTGCGATTTTCTCGAAAAGATGGCGCCAACGTCGCTCTCCTTGTGCTGCACTATTATTTTCGTATTCATGATCCTAGCTGTACTGACGAGGGCGGTGGTGGATCCTGAAATAAAATGTCTTCGGATTGGTATAATGTTGATTGTCTCCGCAAGACTTTAAAGGTCTTTGGCTCTTTTATAAAAAAAATGACCTTCCAATCGCCCCCCCCCCCATTGGTCTGTCAACCAAAACGCAGAATAAGAAAAATACCACATTTTTAGTTCTACTGAGACTGTTTTTTGAGCTGGAATGGACTAAAAAGTGATTTAAAGCAACTTTTGAAACATATATTCAGAGGGGGGCTAATTTGTCAAAAATTTAAGTCACAAACCAATAAAAACTTGGAAAAATGCTCAAAAATAAGCAATGAAATTTGATCGCTAGTGTAAAAATGCCAAACATAAGTTTTATCAACAAATATATCATAAACTCAGGAATAAAGGGGGGGGGGGGCTATTTAGTGTTAGTTAATTACCAATCCCTTCTCTCAAATATCTTTCCATTAGCCCCCCCTCAATTATTTTTTTATATAAAATATAGACGAAATAGAGTACTTTGCAGTAGCGTAGCCAAGGGGCAGAGTGGCTATAGCCCCCCAACCCCATTGGCATGTCGACCAAAAATGCAGAATGAGAAAAACACCACCTTTTTAGCACTTTTGTAACTGTTTTATGCACTGGAGTGGACTAAATAGTGATTTAAAACATCTTTTGAAACATATATTCAGGGGGGGCTAATTTGTCAAAAATAAAGCTACCAAATAAATGAAAACTTTGGAAAATGGCCAAAACTAAGCAATCAAATTTGATCGTAAGTGTAAAAATGCCAAACATAGATGTCATTAACAAATATACTATAAACTAAGGAATAGGCGGCGGGGAGTATTCAGTATTAGCTAATTACCAATCATTTCTCTCCAATCTCTTTTTATTAGCCCCCTCTCCAATCATTTTTCTCTGTAAACTGTATACGAAATAGATTACTCCATGGAGTTTTTTTGAACTATTCGATTTTATAATTTACCAGTATCTAAACAAGAGAACTAACATTTTACTTTTAGCCACCTCCCAAATAGTCCATTTATGCCACCAGTTTAATCATGTTTGCACTGCCAATTTCTAAGCCACGCTTTAAAAGCATTATTTTTTAATCAAAATAGCCCTAAAATAAAGTTGTTTTTGTAAAAAAATGCAAAATTTTCGAGCGCTGGAGGCTCCGCCCCCAAAACCCCCAGCCTCCGGCGACTGGGGGCCTCGCCCCCAGACCCCCAAAACAGCCCCCCATTGCGAATTTCTGGCTACGCGCCTGTCTGCTTGGTAGCTTTGAACGAGTAGCAAATTCAGTTTCTCCATTGGATCATTGGATTATTATTGGACATATATCGTTGGACACGAACATTGGATCACTGGAAAACTCCTAAGCAGCTGCGGATTTCTCCAACCACGAAGTAGTAGTTGCTATAAAAAGTGTGCGAAACGTCCGGTTTTTTGCGTCTGACTTCGTAAGTGTTCAATTATTCATTTTTTATTTTTGACTACCACAACAGTAACGAATGCAAAGTAACACAATAATAACACGTAGAGTCAAGAAGAGGAAGGAGCGACACAATGTCAGACGTTAAAACATGCAGAGGATATAGAGGACAAAAAAAGCGATTTTTTATTTGCATGGTTGCTGTACCTGTCACAAAAGTTGGAAGTATGCACAATCAGAGATGGGCAAGATCACCACCTTTTGATGACCCTGAAGATCAAGATGAGATCATCCAAAAATGTGATCTGGAAGATCAGATTATTAAAACAATGTGATCTTGAAGATCAAGAACGTGCCTAAGTCTGGTTGTTAGCAACTTAGTTTTAATTCGCTCTCAACTACCTGGTCATTAACAAAGAAAGAGGCCTTGGCTACTACCGGTACTGGCATTACTACCACTACCAACACTTGTTTTTTTTAGTATTAGTACCAGTAGATTTTTCTTACTACCGGTAATCTGTTAATGGTGTGCAAAAAAGATTGCTATTGCAAATAGGATGCCCCAAGCCTACGAACAATCCATTGTTAACGAAGCTGGTTTGTGATTAATGTTCTCCTCAAGTTACAAGGTTAGGTACTGCCTTACTGGTTCGTACCTGTCCTGTCTGTGCTACTGCAAATGCAGATTACTTTCTCCAATTTAGACTCCATTTCGTGTAGAAACCATAAAATAGTTTCAGAATATCACATAACCTGGCCTCGGCGATGCTTACCCTACGTGACATTTAATAATAATAAAAGTGATCTTGATCTTCAAGATCACACAGAAAATGTGATCATCAAAATCAGATCATTAAAATAATCTGACCTTAAAGATCAATATCAGATCACGATCTTGATCTTCAATATCACGATCTGATCCTGAAGATCAAGATCGTGCCCATGTCTGTGCAAAATATATAGGCCTAATCAATCACACTCTTTAACGTACACATGCAGCACACAAGATGTAAGTAATACTAACGGCTGGAGTAGTTGTTCGAATAATTGATAAAAAGGAGATGGAAGGCAGTGACCAGTGCGAGGCCAGGCATGGTTACGTAGGTGGTCAGTGGGTAACGCAACCGGGCCAAAACTATCTTTAGCTCAACGGAGCATGGTGAGGAAAGAAAATCCACCCTGAAAATGAAACTTCGCCGGGTCCGGGAACCCTTTCAAGTGGCAGATGGTCAAAGTATCAAGATAATAACAAATATTGCAATCGATACATATGCGTGAAAACAATTGTATACAACACACAGCAATAGTGAGTCACTGTTGGAACATAGTACCATAGGTTTTAATCTCTCCGATAACTTAAACAGACCATAGATATACTGATTTGTTTTGAGAGGTACCAAATATGCGTCAACGCATTGTTGATGGCGTGTATCTCAAATCAATTTGGCAGAGTCCGGTGTAATACTCAAATTAAAGCGTAGCGGTATTACATTTCCTGCTATGTGAACCACTGAAATTCACGAGTTAGCAGTTAATTGCCTACAGTTATTGTGTAAGTAATTTCGAGTTCTAGTCAATCGCTAATTTACCGAGTTCCTCAAGCTCTGCACCAAAGTTAATACCACAGGACTTTGCCAAAGTGTTTAAGTACTGTATGTCAAAGTAATACCAAAGCAAAAAATTAAAAAAACAGTAATTTCAAACGACACACAAATAACAAAAACAAATGAATAAGGACGATAGAAACTATTTTACAGGGGGAGCAATAAGGTATGATAAAAGCAGATCAGAGATAATCGTTTTATTTAGTATAATTAACCATGCCCTCGCAAGACAAGATATGTGATGAGTATTCTGACTGGATGTCAAAAAGATCTGAATCGATAATGACAGACAAAATATGTAGCTATCGAGATCAATAATCAGCGTAAAAGATAGATAAATTTAAAGTTCATGACGGTGAATAGCCACACAACTTCCGTTCTTGCTGCTTTGCCCAGTTGAATTTGTACCACTCATAGCCACCACCAATAGATCCTGCTTTCCGCTTGGGTTGTAGATTTGAAAATACAGGGTGTCCCATAATATGTGGAACCCATAAAAACTGTAATAACTTTTAAAGTTCTCATTATATTTAAAAGACAAATGTATTTTCTGAAAGGTTGAGAAATAACAATTAAAAAAATTAGTAAATAATATCAACAGCTTAGTTTGTTAATGTATTTTAGCACAAGTTCCAAATGGCCACCATTTTGCTTCAAACGCTCGTTGATTCTTCGGGCAAAATTGTTTATCACTTTCACACATTCTGCTTTTTTGATTTTCCGAATCTTGGAAGTGATGGCTTGCTTTAGTTCAGCTGATGTTGGGTGGTTTTCATAAACGGTATCCTTTAAAAATCCCCATAAATAGAAATCGGGTGGGTTGCGATCCGGTGAGTGTGGAGCCCACTCAGGATCGCGGCGTTTGCTAATCAGACTCTATGGAAATTTTTCATCAAGCCACTGCATAGCGAAGTTTGCCGTATGAGGTGTTGCTCCGTCTTGCTAAAACCACTGAATTTCTTCATTGATGCCACCACGAGATCTGAGTCTTGTGTAAAACTTCATAAGAACTTCATTGTAGCGTCGGCGTATAGATTTTTTTGGCTTATTTCAATCGATTCTCTAACAGCGTTCATATTCTGTTCTGTTCTAACCTTGATCTTTGGGCCACTTCTAGTGGTTATCTTCTTACTGAGTTTATTTACTGTTTCTTTTGCTTCAAATTTTTTAACCCATCGATAAATTTAAGTTTTTTGAGGAATTTTATTGAAATCAAATTTCGCCGATATTTGGCTTGAACAGATTTGAAAGATTTTGTCTCCAAATATTTGCTTACGCAAAAAGTTCTTCGTTTGGTTGTCCAAGACATTTTGGTTTCGGTTTAAACTTAGTTTTAATTGTTATTAATTCAACAGCTTAAATCTAAAAAATTACAGCAATTGGTGTTAAATTTTTCCAGTTATTGACCAATATATGTGGGTTCCACAAATAATGGGACACCATGTATAAACAATACGTGAAAATCTATTATGACCGGAAACACAACTTGAAAACAACTTTTGTTAAAAGACCAGCTGTTTTTGTTTTTCAGAGCACACTCTAAATTGTTTAGAATGCAGTCACTACCGCAGAAAAATGTTTCGATTATGGGCCGCAGATGAAAAGAGCTCTTTAAAAAAGAGATATCAAAAGCTGCAGAACGCTGCCGGCCTTGGTACGCTTCTTTTAAGACATAATTACAGAATTTTGAAAATTCCGCATAACCTGTAGATGCAGCCAGAGGCGCAACTTGGTAGGGGGCTAAGGCAAGTTAGCCAAGTCACGTAGAAAAACTAATTTTAACACTACCAGCCTTTGAACATGCTTTGGACTTCACACTTGTAAGTACGGGGAGTTTAAAGTTATTTTTCCAATTAACTTCAGGTTTTAGCGATTCAGTTTTTTTACATGGCTGTAAAAACGCACAAAAAGTGTTTTTATTGAATATAAAATGGCTATTTATTACCAAAAAATTGCCACAAACTTGTAGCGTAGTCAGGGGGGGGCGGGGTGGGCTTGAGTTCCCCCAATGGCCTGAAGAGTATGCAAAATACCCTGTTTTTAGCACTTTTAAGGCCGATTTCTGCAATAAAAACAAAAATAGCCCCCCCCCCAATGGTATTGGCAATGAGAATTGGTCAAGAACCTAATGTGATATTGACCAGAAAAACTCGCTTTCAGCTTGAATGAAGAACTTTTTTTTTTTCGGAAATTACCTAAGTTTGGGCAAAAAAACCGACTCAATCTCAGTAACGACCAATTAAGATCTGGGTCAAGATCGTTTGATGTTGTTTCCAGCCTCCAAAACAGCCCTTCCCACTGCAAATTTCTGGCTACGCACCTGCCACAGACCTTCATCTGTGATATGCTTAATTACATTAATTTGCTCAGCTCGACGCTTTACAAAAAATTTTTCGAACAACAATTTTTAACTTTGAATTTATGCCCTACCCCCAACCCTCAGCAAAATCTTGGTTGCCCGTCTGCTTGTACCTGTAGAAGACCAGTTTGTGCAAAAATTTAGTCTTTTTAGTGCCACCTCTCTTTCTTTAGTCTGGCGACGGCACTGATCCGTGAACACTGAGCAGCTTGTTCGAAGAAAGGAAACGCTGCATGACGATAAGTGTCAAGTGGGACACTACGGAATTGCGGTGTTGCTGGCGCCTCAAAGAACATCCGAATATATTTTTGTCCAAGTTTCTTGTTACATAGGACAATAATATTTCATCGAAAAACACTAAAAAATTATAGGCAAACCACATGTTTTTTTGAGTTGTAGGCAGTAGCGTAGCCAGGGGGGCGGGGGGGGGGGGCTATAGCCCCCCCCTATTGGCCTGCCGACCAAAATGCAGAATAAATAAAATACCACGTTTTTAGCACTTTTAAGACTCTCTTTTGCACTGGATTAGACTAAAAGATGATTTAAAGCATAGTTTGAAACGTTTATTTGGGGGGGGGGCTAATGGACTGCCGACCAAAATGCAGAATAAGTAAAATACCACGTTTTTAGCATTTCTAAGACTGTCTTTTGCACTGGATTAGAATAAAAATGCTTTAAAGCATAGTTTGAAACGTTTTTTTAGGGGGGGGGGGGCAAATGAACTGCCGACCAAAATGCAGAATTAGGAAAATACCACGTTTTAGCCAGTAGCGTAGCCAGGGGGGGCGGGGGAACTATAGCCCCCCCCCCCCCCCCCATTGACATGTCGACCAAAATGCAGAAAGGGAAAAACACTACATTTTTAGCACTTTGAGACTGTTTTATGCACTGGAGTGGACTAGATAGTGATTTAAAACATCTTTTGAAACATATGTTTAGGGGGGGCTAATTTGTCAAAAATAAAACAAACAAATAAATGAAACTTTTGATAAATGGTAAGAAATAAGCAATCAAATTTGATCGCAAGTGTAAAAATGCTGAACATAGGTGAGATCAACAAATATACTATAAACTAAGGAATAGGGGGGAGGGGGCTATTCAGTATTTGTTAATTACCAATCATTTTTCTCCAATCTCTTTTCATTAGCCCCCCCCCCAATTATTTTTCTCTATAAACTGTATACGAATTAGATTGCTCCGTGTGAGTTTTATTGAAGTATTCGATTTTATAATTTACCAGCATCTAAACAAGAGAACTTCAATTTACCATCAGCCACCTCCCAAATAGCCCATTTATGCTACCAATTTAATCTTGCTTGCATTGCCAATTTCTAAGCCACGTTTTAAAATCATTATTTTTTAATCAAAATAGCCCTAAAATGAAGTTATTTTTGCAAAAAAATGCAAAATTTTCGAGCCCTGGGGGCTCCGCCCCCAGACCCCCGTGCCTCCGGCGGCTGGGGGCTTTGCTCCCAAACCCCCAACCTCCGGCAACTGGGGGCTTCGCCCCCAGACCCCCATTGGCCTCCGGCGGCTGGGAGTTCCCCCCAGACCCCCCAAACAGCCCCCCCATTGCGAATTTCTGGCTACGCGCCTGGTTGTAGGGAACACCAGCATTTTGCCAAAATCTGAAATTTTGCCCATGCGAAAATTTCAAACGTCAATAAAACACTAATTAAACTCGGTTTGCAATTTTGTGCCAAAACTTAAAAGTTTGCCCATGTCAAACTTTCAAAAATGAACAAGAAATTGACTAAACTAGATTTGCATTTTTTTGCCAAAATTAGAAATTATGTCAATGGTTGGTTTTGCCAAAATTTCAAAAATCAACAAAAAATTGATTAAACTTGATTTACAATTTTTTGCCAAAATTTGGTATTTTGCTTATGGTTAGCCTTGCCAAAATTTCAAAAATCAATAAAAAATTTACTAAACTCGATTTACAGTTTTTTGCTAAAATTTGAAAATTTGCCCATGGTTAGCCTTGACAAAATTTCAATAATCAACAAAAAATTTACTGATCTCAATTGTCAATTTTTTGCCAAAATCTAAAATTTTGCCATGCCAAAATTTCATAAATCAACCAAAAATTAATTAAATTCGATTGTCAATTTTTTGCCAAATTTGAAATTTTGCCCATGGCTGGCCTTGCTAAAATTTCAAATATCAACATAAAATTTACTGAACTCGATTTGCATATTTTTGCCAAAATTTAAAAATTTTTTCAATGGTTCGACTTACCAAAATTTCAAAAATCAACAAAAAATTGACTAAACTCGATTGTCAATTTTTTTCCAAAATTAGATTTTTTGTCTACGGTTAACAGTGACAAATTTTCAAAAATAATCAAAAAATTTACTAGACTCGATTGTCAATATTTTGTCAAAATTTGTTATTTTACCCATGGTTAGCTTTGCCAAAATTTTAAAAATCAACAAAAAATTGGCCAAAATGATTGGCAAAATTTCAAAAATCAACGAAAAATTTACTAACCTCAATTGTCAATCTTTTTTCTAAAATCTGAAGATGTGTTGTATATGCGAAAATTTAAAAATCCAACAAAAATTTAATTAAACTCGGCTTGCAATTTTTTTGCCAAAAGTTAAAAAATTTGCCCATGGTTTAGACTCTCCAAAATTTCAAAAATCAACAAAAAACTAACTGAACACGATTTGCAATTTTTTGCCAAAGTTTGAAATTGTGCCAATGATTATTAGCCTTGACTTTATTTCAAAAATCAACAAAAGATTTATTTAACTCGATTTGCAATTATTTGCTAAAATTTGACATTTTGCCCATGGTTAGCTTTGTCAAAACTTCAGAAATCAACAAAAAATCGACTTAACTCGATTTGCAAGTTGTTGCCAAAATTTGAATGTTTGCCCAAGTCTTGCCAAAATTTCAAATATCAACAAAATATTGATTAAACTCGGTTTTCAAATACTAAATTTTGAAATTTTGCCCACGGTTAGCAGAGGATGAGTCCTCGAAAACGTCCTTGGCCTCGAGGACGTCCTTCATGACGCATTTTAAAGTCCTTGGCCTCGAAGCTCAAGTTTCAGTGGCCGAGTGGATAGAGCGTCTGCTGCTGAAACGGTAGACTCGGGTTCGATTACCGGTCGGGTCAAACCAAAGACTACAAAATTGGTATTCACAAGCTTCCTGCTTGACGTTCAGCAATTAAAGGGGCAGTATGAAGCCTCCGCCGTGTGTGGTAGACAGGTGGGCAGGTGGCAGCTTGACTCGAAGACCGAAAGGTCCCTTCGCTGTCTCCTGGCCAAGGCAACTTGGTGAATAAAATGTAATAACAATTAACAATAACAACAGTTCTTGGCCTTGACCTCGAAGCCTACAAATCCTCGAAAGCATCCTGTCCTCGGCTCTAGGACAGGAGTATTTTTTGATTGGTTAAAAAGGAAAATAACCGAACAAAAGACAGCATAACTACTAGCCTGTCAATTGTTGTTTTCCTCATTTATTTGAAAAATAATACAATGTGATATCCAACTAAGCCTAGTCATACTAAACTTGTTTTAAATGGCGTTGTGTGAAAGCTCTAATTGAAGAATAAACGGGCAAAAAGTATTGCAGAAAATTGTTTTCTTATTTCTGCTAGTAATTTCGTTGCTGTCAAAAGTACCGCAAAGCTGCAAACAGTGGTGCAGATTTATGTTTAGCATTGGGGCAAATAATTTGCAATTTTACCCCAGTTTTGCACTGTTTTCAAGATTGAATGAAGCTCGACCACCGTTTTTTTCACGTGAGCCAAACCAAGTAACGACCAAAAAAAAGTCCCCGAAAGTAAGTGAAGACCAAAAAAAAAAAAAGCTTCTCCAAAAACTGAAAAGTTTTTGTCCCCGAAATTCAGTGAAAGCCAAAAAAAACAAAAAAAACACGGGGCTTCACCAAAACTTGAAGAGTTTTTGTCCCCGAAATCTAGTAAACGGTTACAAAAAAAGTCCAAAGATCATCCAGCATTCAGATGCAGACCATAGTCAAATTTTTTTTGGGGGGGTATATCCTCCCATTCCTCCTGGGTTTCGGCAACCCAGGCTGCAAAATCTAAACCGTCCAAAAACATAACAAAGAATCAGGGGTCCAAACACAAACAATTTTGGGTTGCTAATGCAAAAACATGGTTGAGCCTATTCTGCGTGTGAATTTAGAAGAAAGTATGTGTGTGATAATGAAATGTAATGCAGTATTAATGGGAAGGCATATTGCTATTATTCTACACTACAGAAAATGCGTTACGTATTTTGAGAACGCCGTATTGTTATGAAGATACGCGAGCGCGAAAAATTTGTTTTGAGATGAGAACGAAACACTTCAATCCCTGGCAAGCGGTTTAGGAGAAAAACCACCTCCACTGAAGAATTTGTGTGTTGAAAATCGCCGCCAAGAATCCTATATAACAAACTATTGGATGACAAAAAAAGTTGAATGAAAAATTATTGAGAAATCAACTGTGAAGTTTGCTCAAGTGCCTGAAATACTTAATAATTTTTTTTTCACTACGATATTAAGATAAAGAGGCAAAACTCCAGCGAAAAATTTGGGCATTGAAAAAAACAACTTTTGGTTTATTATTTTTTCGTTTCTACAATTGTGGACCCTTTGAAGTAGGGCCCGGGGCAAATGTTTCCAATGCCTTTTTTAATACGACCCTGTTGGGATCCTCATTTTTTTTTCGTTATTAAATACCTTATGTAAAATTTAACAAAATGTCTTTTGGCGGCCTAAACGTTCGCTTGCATTCAATGATAGGCATTAAAGATGTGAGAAAAAAATTACATACACGGAATACCGTTGCCGAGAGGGGGAAGGCTATAGTCCTTCCCCCATTCGCCCTTAGACCAAAATGCAGAATAAGAAAATACCACGTTTTTAGCACTTTTGAAACTGTCTTTTGCACTGGAATAGACTTAAAAATGATTCAAACCCTATTTTGAAACGTTTATTTAGAGGGAAGGGGGCTAATTTGTCAAAAATGAAACTCATAAATCAGAAAAAAAAACTTTGAAAAATGGCCGAAAATTGGTTATCAAATTGATCGCTCATTGAAAACGCTTAACATAGATTTTATTAAAAATATAATGTGTAAGCTTAGAAATAAAAGGGCCATTTAGTACAAGTGAATCATCATTTACTTCTCTCAAACTTCCTTCATTAGCCTCCTAATTATCTTTCTCTATAAATTCTCCACAAAATAATCTGTAAAATACAGAAAAAATAGATTACTTCTTGAGAGTTTTATTATACTGTCGGTATGACATTTTAAAATTTACCTGCTTGTAAATCAGAAAAATAAAATTCCAGCAATAGTTACCTCCCACATAGCCCATTTATGCAACTAGTATAATCATGTTTTTGCACTGATAATTTTTAAGCCACGTTTTAATAGCATTAATCAAAATTGGCCTAAAATTGAGTTAATTTTTGCCAAAAAAAATGCAAAATTTTTGAGTGCTTGGGGCTCAGTCCCCAAACCTCTAATGGGCCCCGGCGACTGGAGGCTCAAAAGGTTGGCCTAAAATTAGACTTAAAAAATTGTAGGAAAAGTAAGCTTTTTCTAATTTAGCATTTACTGTATTTTCGTTTTAAATTGCTTTGAAAATCTAAATGTAATCTTCGTTAAGGTCGCAAAAATTAATATTTAAAAAAAAATCACTAAAATTATTTAACGGCGGCATGGAAACTTTGCTACCGCCCCATTACTCCGTAGTTTTTCAATGCTAAAAACTTATGAGATAACAAGTACGCTTGGTACTGTACCTCATTTCATTTAAAAAACTTGAATTTACAGTATTTTGCAATAGTTTTAGACAATAAATTTCAAAAAAATTATGTGAAAAAAAATTGTTTTACCAAACAACATGGTTTGCGTTTAAGAACTACTGCATATACTGGAAAAATAGAGATCAAATATCAGTGTGCGTTTGCAACGAGGCACTAACTGATGAAATTAGGGCACTAAAATTGACCATTTCTACGTTTATAATTCAGCTGCATTCCCATCATCGGATTACAGGTTTTAATTTCTTGGTTTGAATTTTAATTTCTTGGTTTGAACTTTAATTTCTTGGTTTGAACTTAGAAAAGATCCAGGGACTGTGCATGCTTGATGGCAAAACGGTGCGTTGTAATAACATCACGTTTATAATCTTCTTTCTCTCTCACGTTCTCTCTTTTGTTTTTCTCTTGAGTATGTTTATTTATTGCTTTGTTATTGTGCATGAGTGATTATTTTGCTTCATTTTTTTTTCAACATATTCAGCTTAATTATATTGTAGTACATATAGAGGGCTATAGTGTAATTGTATGCAATGTGGTGGTGGCGATTGCCTTAGATGACCGCATGGTCTTTTGCATCGTCTCCAGATAAATGTGATTTTAACCTGTGATATTTTTATGATTTGCAAATAAAACAACTGAACTGATTTATTGCTTTTTTTCATTATTATTTTTTATTATTACAGTATATTATTATTGCTATTATTATCACGACACCGCTACGGTACGTAATCAACGTCAGCTGCTAACGTGTAAAATTTCAAAATTCCATTTATTATTGTTTTTAAAAACTACTATTTTCGAAATTATGAAGAATTTCCTTATCATAATTAAACAAATTATGTCCTCGGTCCTTGGCCTAGGCCTCGAACGTTGTGCCCGCGACTCCACCCCTAATGGTTAACTTTGCCAAAATGTCAAAACTCAACAAAAAATTTACTAAACTCGATTTGCATTTTTTTGCCAAAGTTTGAAATTTTGGCCATGGTTAGCCTTGCCAAAGTTAAAAAAAAAAATTGATTAATTTCGATTTGCAACTTTTTGCCAATATTTTCCTGCTCAAGGTAGCCTTGCCAAAATTTCACTAATCAACAAAAATTGAATAAACTCGATTTGCATTTTTTTGCCAAAATTTGAAACTTTGCCCATGGTTAGCCTTGCCAAAGTTTCAAAAAAAAAATTGATTAAACTCGATTTGCAACTTTGCCAAAAATTGAAAGTGATAGGGATAGCCGTTTTTGCGATTCGCAATAAACCAGTACCGGTGGAAGTGGTTGATTCGTTAGCAATGTAATTGTCTTTATTACTCTAAAGCAATATTTATACAACGCAGATTATTGTCGGTTTTAATAGAATCATTTGTAAAAAAAATTATTGTTTATGATTTCGTGTCTTGATAAGGTTTGAGATAAATACGCTTCCGAATTGTCACAATCTGTTTTCAGTTAAAGCTTGATGAAGTTCTGCGAATGGGAAATGTATTGTACCTTAGCTTTCGCATTATGGTAATAGGGTGCTGATTTCGATCCTGCAAGAACGTGTTCTTCAAAATATTTCGTTTTATTAGTTTTTTTTATGTGTTTTTCTGTAAATGATGGAATGTATTGTTTGTAAGAACTAATTTTTGTTGCATCTCATTTAGTGACTTAGTTACGTTTACAGCAGTACCTCGTCGTTCTGCTTACGAGAATTCAAAACACTTTCCAAATTTGAAGGAGTCAAAAAAGGGATTGACTTGAATCTTCATATCTTTGGAAAGCTATTGCTACGAGAAAATTTAACGTGGTCTTGTTTTCTTAAGTGCAAATATCAGCGTCTAATTCTGCAATTTACAAGTGGATGCAATTTGGGTAAAAATATCAAAATGAGGTTGACTTTTACGTCGTTTCTATTGTACTCGATAGATTTCTCTTAAGTGTCTGACGAAATATTAGCAGCACATGATCAATTTCACCGCTTTGGTGCTTTAACACCAACCTACTGTCTCAAGAGTTGGGCGCACGTTTCGACCAACCAACTATCCAGGCTACGATTTTATGCAGTGTATAGTTAGTTTTTGTTTTTAATCCCATATCTAACTCTATTCAGCAAATTTGAATATTAACCCAAATCAAGTGAAATCCTACCCCCGCAAATCATAATTAAAACTCAAACATTAACCATGAATTGCTGACAAAAATGCGCGGAGAAATGCTGCTCTTCATTTTTAATCGTTTTGTGCAAATTATTCACTCTGATTTTTTTCATAAATTGTTAAAACAGAATAATCGCCTTGAGTTGTATTAAAAATTTATTGCAACAAAAACCACGCCATCAGTTCAAACTACAAGTAATAAATTAACACTAATTCAACGTGGAAAACTTTTGGAAAACAGAAGCAGGAAAAAGATTTTGTGTGTCAATTCCTACTCAAAATTTCAAGATCCTGCGGTCAGCTGAAATAGCAACAAAGGTTCTTGATTGTCTGGCAAGCAAAAGGAAAGGGGTTCGAAACCCTATTAATGAGCACATCAACGAGTGGAACTTTCGCGAAGACTAGGTTACGTCAGAGTAGTAGTCGTGGAATCGCCGTTCTTTTTTGGGTACACTTTGCCCCATTAGAATCCGCAAGGTGTAAGTTCTCTGCACAATCAGGTATTCGCCGATGTTTCATGCGCTGCAAGGATGCATTGTGACGTTGCCGTATAACACCCAACCATATTTGGACAGATAGGCATAAAGATCAGCGTTATTGAAAAGGTTTGGGTTTTAAAGGTTACAAGGTGTGAAATTAATGGTTTAAGGGTCAAAAGTTCATGTCATAGCTGATTTTATCAATGAATAAATTTACACTGTATAGTGTATGAATACTGCACAAGTGCGTCAATATCCAGGGTCTAGGCTTTGTAGCGGCCTACTGCCTAGCGACTACACTTAAAAGTCATCGCCTATAAGTGACGAGTGACGAATGCAATTGCTGTTGGCTTGGCTTTAACACAGACAAAATATTCTATTACAGAAAGAATGGAAAAATGCCGCAAGTCGTAGAAACAAGTATATAACAAATCAGGATCTCTTTGAACAAATGGTCAGGCTCGCCATAATCTGAGGATCGGTTGGGGTTTGATTCCGGGCCGGGTCAAACCAGAAACTTTCCGGGTGGCATTTGCAGCTTCATTTTCTCCATAAACGAGGCTGTCAACCATTTTCAAAATATTATACATTAGTTGAACCTTCGATAGTTTGAAAGGTAAACAGTTTAGTTTTCATAACCGACAGCTTTTTGCTTCTTTTTTTTGGTGAAAATCTTGTAAAGCGATGTCTGCCTGTGTTTGCAACTGCATCAAAATTGCCTTCGCCGGGGAACGCCACATTATGGGGAGAAACAATAGCTTGAGCGTCTGAGGATCTTTCAAAAACAAAACAAAATTGGAGCCGACATGAAACTGTTAGTCAAGTGGCTCTGTTGACTCGAGTTGTAAAAGTTAGGCCGGTAAGAAACTCGTACGAAAACAGCCCTCAAACGGTTTCGGTGATGGTGCTTGTGTCCTCCATGCTCTCTTTCCGTTTAGCGGCGCATTTTTTTAGTTTTCGGCGTCCATGATACATTACGGCGCACACGCCGATTATAATCGCGACTCCGCATAAAACGCCTATTGTGACGTATACTGGTATTAACCATTGTGATGTGTCAGCGACCAGAGTTATTTTTCCGCGAGTGACTTGCGGCGAACCGGGAAGACCGGGATTTATGTCCGTTAATATGATTTCATATTCGCCAAAGTCGGATTCTTGCACGTTTCTGCAAAGTATAAAATAGATACAGTATTTTCAATAGAAATTTTCCTCAACTGTCAGGTGGCACTCGACTCACATATCTGCTTTCCCATGAGGTACAGTAAGTGTTTCAACAGCATCTGACTTCATACACAACCTATCCTGATAGCCCACCCTTGTTGTTAAATTGCTAATGTGATGTGATAATGGTGTCCGTGCTTAGTGATGCTAACGCAATGCGGTTGAACTAAATGGAGTGCAAGTGTGATACAGGTCAAGAATCTTCTTTCTGGTGATCTTATTGTCAGACATCGATCAGAGTAATTTGAGAAGAGGGTCCGATGGCAAGTGCAGAAATTGCCCTCGTGTGCGTTTGAAAGTTCAGGTGGGTTGCCAGGATAGGCTATGTGTGAACTAAGATGCTGATGAAGTACTAGCCTATGGGAAAGTAGATGTGCGAGTGAACAGTGAAGTGACACCTCACGGTTGTAGAAAAAAAAAGATCAGATTAAAAATAAATAAACATAAGCCTAAAAGATAGCAGACAACTTTGTAAGATGAGCTAAACCTGCTTTTTTGGGAGATCAGATTGAGCTCGAATGGAAATCGAACTCGTGTCGCAGCAACGAGCGGCGTCTAGTTTCGAAGTGACGTCATCAATCCTATTCAGGCCGCAATCGACCATCCACCAACCGTTGTTCATGCAAACACTGTTCCTTATCGGATGTGGGGGCTTCAATTTGTGGTTTCCAAAACGTTTGCTTTCGAAATTTCACAGCATTACCGATTGTTACAATTGCGCCATTTATCGAGCAACATTTATTCAACTTCATGCATCTTCTGAAAGATTATAATAATAAGCCATTCATCAACTTACTCAATTGTCAATGTCATAGACATTTTTTGCGAATTAACTTCCTCTAATTCTTCCTCAGTTGGAGTCCTCGTGAAACATGGAACTGGTTTGACGTCACTGCAACGAAACAAGAATCGACTAATGATAACATTATTGTATAAACCATGTGAAATTGAGAGTTTTTGTCATAAAAGTTGCTATCTGAAGCCCTCATCTAACCTTTTTATGAACGGAATGCAATAACCAGGGCCAGATTTACCATATGGCACAGTATCAGAAGCCCCGTGCTCAGATGGTGAGACTTTTTTTGTCTTCACCTATATTTGGCAAGAAGAAGTCGCGAAACTCTTCAAAGTGCCAAGGGCCCCGCGCAATGTAAATCCGGCCCTGACAATAATAACATAGTTAGTTCGCGTAACTATCTATTGTACGATTTTTGAATAACAATCCACCTCGCCAGTTTTTACGCGACAAAATACTTTTGAAAAAAAATTAGCTAGGGGAAATGCTCATTGAACAAATCATTGAATTGGAGTTGAGGGGGCCTGGGCCCCCAGATTGTGCATGTACTTCTACAACTGGTTATTTTTATGACAAAACAAAAATCTCTAAGGAAAATTTTTAAGTGGATTCTTATTTGCTACTAAAATATTGCACGAGGCAATGTACCTTGATTTCCCCAACTGGGCCAAATCACCTACAAAATTTAACCCCAAAATGCAAGATTTTAAGCGTGTTTTGGACTTAAATTTTAAGTAAAAGATGGATTGAACAATTAAATTTTTTAATTGGCTTTAAAATGTTAAAAATCTCGTTCTATCAAATGGCTTGAAACACGAGCAAATTGTGATCCAATCAATGGCATTAAAATAGTTAGTTTTTTCAAAAAATTACGAAAAATCGTCCAGCGGCTAGGGTCTTTGCCCCCAGACCGCTTTAGCCTCCGGCGGCTGGCCCCCGTTTGTGATACGTTTGGGTTACACTAGTTTGCTCAACATGTCCCCCAATACGTATTTTGGGGGAGGTTTAAGCCCTCTCCCTAAAGCAAAATCTGGCTTAAGTGCCAAACACAGACGGCTTCTGTTGTTCCAAATTCCAATTTTTTTCCACAAAAAGTCCCTTTTTCGAAAATTTCTGATGACATCTTTGCATGTGATTTGTTGTTTGCCCCCCCTCCCCTTTCCCCAATCAAAAATCCTGGCTACGCTTAAGGTAAAATGACGTCACTGCCAAGAAAATTTTGAAAAAAGCATTAAACTTCCAGCATCAAATTTGTTTCCGTTGCACTCTAACGCTTTTAAGCAATTGACAAAGTAATTTAGGATTTTTGCAAGCGGCGCAGTTGAGTTGGCCACAATGACTGAATAGAATATGAGCTGGTTGTGAGAGCGCAACTTTTCCTTAAATCTGAGACAAATCTTTTTCTACTTTTTTTTGTTTTTTTTCAAAGGCCATGATTTTCTGCGTTGTGACTATTTGGTTTGGGGTAAAAAAACAATTGCTGAGAAGAAATAGTAATTATAATTGATTAAGTTGCCTCGGCAAAGAGACGAAAGGGATCAACTGCGTTGTAAGTAGAGTAACCCTCCAACGTAAGGCCCGTAGCAAGCTCTCACTTAAGCATGAATGTATACTCTGTTTTACATTAATTTCCACTTACTAATCGCATTTCACTCCACTTTCTAAAGGCGAAGATTTTCCGTTCTGGCATCTCGTTTCGTTTGCCTGAAAAACAACTTCAATAAATCATCCTAATCCGCTATCAGCAATGAAATCAGCGACTTTTGGGAAACCAGACTTTTTTTAGCTTCGACTACAGTGATATCTTGGCCGGAGTGATAGAAACCGACCCGCAAAACCTTTTTTTTTGTCGAGAGACTTAAATGACCCGAAAAAACGGGTCTTGACTTGGGCCCCGAAAATCCTAACTAAATTCATCACTGTCCCTTATAAAGTTTTAGTCGCTGAACGAACTTTCTTTTGCTTCTTTGTTGTGAGCAGTGAATTAATTGCATAGCACCTATATTGGCTCTATAAGTGCTGTAACGCAACGGTAACAAACAATTTTAGTTTGTTTCAAACTTTTGCCGTAAATTTCAAATTTCGAAAGATCTTAACTGCTTTATACCAGTGGGTCGCCCGCATGAATCAGACACTTTGCACCTGCCCAACGTCACCAGCCCGTAGCACCCTGGTTTGAGTTCTGTTTGCGAGTCTTGCATCAGGCGGGCCCCCCAACGGGTAGGCTGCTTGAACCCAATGGAAATAGGCCCAACGTTTCCTCAGACAAGAGACACATTGCCTCAAATCGGGAGCTTATGAGCAAGTGATTTGCGTTTAAAAGTTTAAAGCGCGTTTTGCTCTAGTGTTAATGATTTGCTCTAGTGTTAACCGATCAGTGGCCGAGTGGATAGAGCGTCTGCTACTAAAGCGGTAGACTCGGGTTCGATTCCCGGTCGGGTCAAACTAAAGACTACAAAATTGGTATTCACAGCTTTCCTGCTTGACGTTCAGCATTAAAACGGACAGTATGAAGCCTCCACAGTGTGTGGTAGACAGGTGGGCAGGTGGCAGCTTGACTCGAAGACCGAAAGATCCATTCGCTGTCTCCTGGCCAAGGCAACTTGGTGAATAAAATGTAATTACAATTACTATTACAATAATGTATTCTGGTTCTAATGTTGCCGATTTGTTTTGCATAAGATAAACGCAGTAGCTTACGAAATCGACATTATTCATATTTGATCAAAGAAAACTAATAAATGGGATTAAGATTATCCAAAAAAAGATAACAGAAAGAGAGTTACGATAAGCAAATTATTACGAAACATTGTTTTATCTTGTATATCATTCGCAGAAAATGAAGCGTGTGGTGAGCTGGTTGGGCCATCTCTACGTCATTACGACGGGCCAACACATCTCATCAAGAAACTTTGAATATGTGACGACACGATGACAACATGATGACGACACTACGCAGGAGTTTACCGGATTTCAAATTGAAGCTACAGCACAGTATGGCTTCTCTTTCCAGAAGCAACCACACTCCAGTCGCTCGACAATGTGACCGGTGAAATAATAACTTAATATTATCAAATATACGCGCTTATTCTATAACTATGCGGTCTATGAAAGAAACTATTCTTACTCAAATCAGTGTACACCATCATAGACAACTACACAAAACAAAAAGTAGTTTTGATTTTGCAAAAAATATTTCGAAAATTTTACTGAGCTAATCGAAGAATCAGAACTTTATTTTCTAAAATTTTTTTTTTTGAATTTTATTTTTACCATCAATAAACGATTGCAGAGTGGTATTTGTATCTTGTTTTGTCCTACTGCTTGAAGGCGTATCCCGAAGCAAGTGATTAGATATCGTTGAGCTTAAATTCCATCAAGGTTTAAATTGAGACTCAGGATCCTTATCTCTAAGAATCGCTCATATTTCAAATGATATCATTTCCCATGCAAATAGAGAAATATTTGTCAACTAGTCGAGTAAAAGCGGAGAAAGGCCTCCGCAATATATTCACTGCATGCTAATACGATTTAAATTCCGCTCAGAACTGCTGCATTACTTTACAGTTTGCAAGAAAATCATTATCTTATCTTGTATTTCGCTGTATTACGTTATAAGCGCGTTTGCCTAATAAACGGGAGTTAAGGGGTGCGATTCACTGCCAAAGTCGAACGGGTCACAGTAGGAGTGCTAAAAGAGTATTATAGGGTAATTTTTACTTAAGTTATACTAACAAGGAAAATCTACTCTCACAAAATATGAAGTTTCTACCTTCGCATCATTTTCAAGATATTTTGCCTCAAAACTAAAGATTTTCCCGGTTTTAGTGTTGCCAAATATTTTTGAGTAATGATTAAAATAATTTGCGTTTTGAACTTCCAAAGTGGCAGCACTCCGTACTGATGCTGTCATCAATATGTTTTTGAAAGCTAGGAAAATATCTTAAAACTTCATAAGTTTGTTTTTAATTGGCAACACTGAGTGACGTGCAAGAGGAAAAATTTAATCTTCTTGAAATCGCTTTTAGACTGAAAGGAGAGTTTTCATATCGGCCTGAACATCTTAGACACAAGTCGATTCAAAAAACACCTATACTGCCCCGCCAGTTTAACGGAAACAAAAATTCCACAAGAAAACTGTCCAATAAGACCAGAGGGAGGAAATCAACAATAACAACTTCAATAATTTCTAGCTGGGTAATTTCGCTGAGAAAAATTACGAAAAAAACATCTTTGCGAGAAAGTTACCGCAAAAAGTTATTCTCTAATTGAACCGAATATTTTCTCGAACTCTGAACAGATATTAAATTCATCAGCTCGAAATTACGATAAACATTAGGTTGGTGAATTCCAGATTATAAACGCAGGAAAACACCGGAATTTTCCAGTATTATTACAGCACTATCCAGCGGCATTATTATGTTACCTACTGAAATTATGAGTGGCTATTCCGCCAATAAACCGACATTTTATTTGCGCAGTTTTTCATTTGAACCACGCAGATACTATGACGTCATCTTTGATCTAATCAGAAAATCATTGAAAAAAAACATTATTGTGCCTGAAAATTTTGAATTATCGCTAGAAAAATAATTTTACTCCAATAATTGAGAATATTTTAGACTTAAACGAAAACAGATTTTGCATCAAAAAGTTTCAGTTATATTTTAGGCGCATTCGAAACGCTAATTTTTGGACCAATCTACGATTAGCTTTTTCAAATCATTGCAATATTAACGTCAAGGACTTTAAAAAACTTGATCGCTTGTTAGTAAACACAACAAAAATATAGGTCTTTGAAGTCGCTAGCTTTTGAAAACGGTAATTTTCAGAAAATCACTTCAAAACGATAATTAATATCACGAAGATTTTTCACGAAGTGTTCATAATATAGAGATTTTAAGATTGAGCTTAATTTCTATTTCTTTGAGAATGTTTGAAATGTTATGAATATTTGTAAACAACGAAACAGCATGGCAGAGGTTTTGCTGCGCATGAAAATTTTTCTCATAAATGATATTTTTATTTGACTAAAATTTGCCAGACCAGACCCGACGCTGACATTTTGTGTTTCATAGAATGCGATAATTTCATAACTTTAGCTGGAAAGCGGAGAAAATCTAATCGGGGTTTGGGTTCAAGTAAATCTCAAAATTGTTTATTTAAACACGGATTAACGTCTTGGATCGGTTGAAAGAGCGGGAATTTCTCCATTCAATTTGCACGTTTTTGTCGTAGTCTTAGTACTTTGCGACGTGATAATATGCATTATGCAAGCACAAGGAAATAATATTTCCAATTATGCAAGCATAAGCCTTTATGCTTCTTTATGGATAATAGTGTTCTACTATTCCTTGGGAGCCTCTTATTTGTTATTTTCAGTTTTGAAACCCCGAGAGGCTTAAGAATTTGTAGCCGCGTTCCCACGCGTAATATCTTGTGTTTTCCACATATTTGCTAATTTCGTGTGCATTATATATCGCCTAATGAGTCCTTGAGCAAGGACGAAAAGCGTCGCGATGACTCACTGGCAATTCGTCTGTTTAGAACCTGTTGATGTGTTATGTGAATATGTGTTAAAACAGTCACCTTTTGTCAGAGATATGATAGTCAAAACTTTTATTAAGTAGTTTTAATTTCCAAGATTGCTGGATGATTAAAGGTGTGTTTACATTGGACGCGAAGCAACGCGAGGCGAAGGTTGCCAAACTTCGCGAGTGGTTGCTAACGTACCTTGCTCAAAATAGACCTACCGCTCAACTACAGTTTAGTCTAAATAAAGTTGCGCAACCGCTCGCGAATTTCGCGACCGGTTGCAACCTTTCGCAAACTGTCGATGACATGAAATTTTTGTTGCTTCGCGTCGCTTTGCGTTTCTTCACGTCCAGTCTCAACGCACCTTTAAATTGGACTGATTTTTTATTTTTTCGCAAACGCATCCTCGACGCGCGAAACAATATTGCAGTACAGCAAAATGGCTGCAAAGTTAAACATTTTTAAATTGGTTTACTTCGATGTTTTGGGTTTTAAACTAGAGATACTAACGTGTTTCGACACAGTCTTATATCATCTTCACGGCGTTACATTCAAAAACATAAGCAATTCACTGAAAACAATTTAATGGAATATGCGCTGAGCTATCGCAACGCGTTTCGACCTTGCTCAAGAGTCTCATCAGGCGACAATAACACAATATATACATCACCTAGACAAACTATACACATTGCGCGATTGAGTTAAAATTCAAATAGAAAATTATTACAGTATACGCATCTTTTCATTGATTTGTACATAGCCTGAACAGATGCGTATACTGTAACGATTTTCAACCTGAATTTTAACTCAATCGCACAATGTGTATATTTTAAGTGATGTATATTTTGTGCTATTGTCGCCTGATGAGACCCTTGAGCCAGGTCGAAACGCATCGCGATGGCTCAGCGCATATTTTATTAAATTGTTTTCAGTGAATTGCTTAAGTTTTTGAATGTAACGCTGTGAAGATGACGTAAGACAGTGTCGAAACACATTAGTATCTCTAGTTTGAGATCCCAAACATCAAAGCAAACCTTTCTAAAATGTTTAATATTGCAATAGCAAATAGTTTTAAAGTGCACGCTACTTGGGTGTTGAAATATATTCGAAATTATTGTTTGCAGCAAGCAAGCAAGCTATATATATGCTTGTATAAACAAAGAAAAACATGGAAAAAAACAACTCTGGTCAAAAACTGCAGTTTTGTTGATAGTTTTTCAAAAAAGGATTTTCTGCTTTTGTGAAGTGAAACGGTAAGCTGAGAAAGCTTAAGTGGGGAAAAATTAAATTTCTATTAGTTTTTATGCTTCGTCCGAGGCACACACGGGCACAACTAAGTCTTAAAAGTAGGCTACGCCTCTGAGCACGTACAAAAAAGAAAATACCCCACCTTCCTCCATTCTACTTGCAGAAACGGCCAGGCGTGGAAATCAGGAAAGCTACCGTTACTCGCGCACTGCAGTGCCACCTTCTGGCCGATTGTTGCAAAGATCGTCCTCCCCGTGCACGTGATCGTGTGTTGGACTGGGTATTTGATGGCAGCTGGGAGAGAAAAACAATGATTTCAACTAAATGTTTGTTTATTCTTTTAGCCGGTTTGGTTGGACGCCTGCTGGTTGTGTGGGTTGCATGTTGTTGAGGAGCTGGATTCCTGCCATTTTTTGTCTTTGTTTGTTCGATTACTTTTAAGAGTAGTTCTCTATCTCCTAAAATGGGGATAATAAGACTAACTTAAAAGGTTGGTTGTACCCAGCTTGATGAAGTTGACTACAATATAACACACTCTGAATGTAGGATTCCATTCATACTCGTTACACTCAGTACTCACGTTTTACACACAAACTCTGGTGACTGATGTAGCGGATTTGATTGTTATGCATGACTGCACACGTATAAATCCCAGAATGTTCATACGTAACATTTCGAATTGTTATCTAAACAAAGCCAAATATCTTATTGTCACTTTCAAATTCCAAATCAAAAATGTCACGTAGAGTCCATAACAAACTTTTACAGTGAAAGATGAAGTCAATCGTGGTCAGTTATTGAGGTATCACAACAACCTCCTGAGGTGTCACAAAAACCTCCTGAGGTGTCACAAAAACCTCCAGAGGTGTCACAAAGACCTCCTTAGATGTCACAACGTTTTCCGCTGGCAGTTAGCTGGCGAGAAAATAAACTCTGCAGCCGCAAGCAGCTCGAACCAGTCAGGCAGAATGAACCAAACTTTGATTAAATGCTATTGTCATTACCCGACTGATGTCATGTTTCAACACATTCCGCAGTTTAAAATTAACCAAATCGAATTTTCCAACAAAACAGTGATCTTAATTGCCACAACATGCTCATTGCTTGTCGCTAGGCTTCCAGTTATGGATCAGAGAGTAGTGAGTTCGAACCTCACCGATCAGTGGTCGAGTGGATAGAGCGTCTGCTACTGAAACAGTAGACTCTGGTTCGATTCCGCGTCGGGCTCCAACCTAAGACTATAAAAATCGATATTCATTGCTTCCTTGCTTAACATTCAGCAATAAAAGGACAGAGTGAAGCCCCCACCGAGTGTGGTAGACAGGTGAGCAGGTGGCAGCTTGAATCGAAGACCGAAACGTCCCTTCGCTGTCTCCAGGCCAGCCAATTGGATTGGTCAGCATTTGAATAAAAGTTTTTTTATCATTTCACAAACGTTTTACTTACAGACGGAACATTTATATTTCCTTCAACTGAGTGTTCGGGAATTTCCGCACAGTTTCGCAACCACTGGTGTTTTGCTCGCTTGCGTTGCGTCAAGCTCAACTCCGCGCCTTCGCTGGCAGGCGCTGAAAAATAGGGACCATTGAAATTCCTGGATCGACGTTTAGCGGAGGGAAATTGTGCAGCTAACAGCACAAATAGGGTCATATAAAAAAGAAAAGAGAGGAAGAGAAAAGTGAATAACAAAAATTGAAAGATAAAGAAAAGAAATGGAGAAGAACAATAAAGACTCTAGGTAACTACAAAACAATTTTTATGTGTTTCCACGGGTCAGGACAGAGAAGCCGCTCACAAAGCAAGGCGGTAGATTGGTGCCCAGCAGCGGTACCCAGCAGTGAGGTGATTGAGTGCCACCTTTCAGTGGTGTAGAAATGGTCATTTTTCATTCTCGGGTTCTCCAGCCCGATGTTGGAGTTCCATGATGGAACTTATTTTTGTGCCATGATCTCACGCACAAGAAATTGCGGCATAGCTCCACCCGATGGATTAGATTACAGCGCTCACACTACCACCCTTCACCCACTGGGAGCAGAAGGACCGATCACTGGAAAAGTGCAACATCAAAAGGCGGCTCGAAGTTCTCCCGGACATCTGAGATTGTTGAAGAAGCCACGCCTCAAATGAAGGTCGATTAACCTTGTCTACCACCAAATGTTTTCCAATGCGCACAGTTTCAAAACTGCCACATAGCAATTTAAACCAACTGCTGTATGAACTTTCCCTTCATTTGTTTGTTGTCATCAACACAAGAAGCCCACCTCACATTTGCTTAACATTAAGACTGAGTCAATAGTTAAACAAACTTGAATTCAGAATCAAGTCAACGGCTCACCTTTGCAATAAAATTTTACTGACTTTTCCACTTCCCGCGCCCGCTTAATCAGCCCAGACATGTTGATGGACTCCTCGCAAGTAAGGTTGGGAAGGGGGGAGACCTTCACGTGCAAAATCGTGGACACGCAAACGTTAAAAGTTGGAATCTAAACGATCAACTTAAGATGAGTGCAATTATTTTTTTTGAATTTCAATTAATACTTGATGAAGCGAGCCCTTAAAATTAGATCGTTGAAACGTTTACGAAAGCCAAGATATTTCTTGTTGTTTGAAGTATTATTGTTTCTTAGTTTGTTGCGAAGAGCTGTGTTTAACACGCAATAACAAAGGTTGGGAAAGATTTGATAATGCAATGAGTAAGGGTGAAGCTAGAAATTCAAAATGGCGATCAAACGTTTGAACAAATCTTTCAAGGATTAACTTTATCTGCTGTATTCAAACGGCAAAAGCGAGCCGCCTCTGATTCAGACATGGTGCACGAAAAATGCTTCATCATAATTTTTTATTTAGTTTTGGAATATGGAATGCAATTGAAACGAAGAAATAGTTTACCTTGATTAAAATTTGAAATGAAGTACTCTTCTCAAGTATGACGTCACGTAAAGAATGAGGCCCTCCAATACCCATTTTCACCGTGAAGTTGTAAGAATAAACCTGAGTATTTTTCCGCACGTCCAAGACCTGGCACTCTGCCTAAAAAAGTACATGATGAGGTTAGCATCACTACAAAAGAACAATTTTTGATTGCGCATCGTGAACGTAACGTGTTAGTCACATACAGAGTGCCTCTGCACCCGGCAACAACGGTTATAACCGAGTATGAAAACGTTTTTTTTCTCCACAGCATCTTTTGAAGTACAGTCTTGAAACTAAACTGTAAATCACGTCATAGAAGAGCGCTCGATTTATTGAGTCCCAAATGGACGGCGGACGCTGCACCTTGAAATGAGACTGACTTAAAGGGGACGTTCAGACATCCTGACACCTTCCCCAACAACATCTCTACTAAAACCCAATTTGTGTCAAGAGTCGTAAAATTTCGATCCATTCCTACCTTCATCACGTCGAATGCAGATCCTTCAGCCGGATAATCGTAATCCGTGGACCACCAGTGGGGTGCCATGATCTGCGCTAGTTCGCTATCCAGAGCCGGAAGGTCGCAACCCAGGGAGACCGGCCAGCCCAGATAAGCTTTCTGATGGACAGGTTCTGAGGTTTGGTTACAAACTGGTAAACCTGGTAAAAATATTTTGGATCGTAAGCCAAACTTTCGTAAATATTAAGATAGCAACACTGACATTTGCTAAAGGCTTGTATCAGTGTTGTTACTAAAACATTTTAGGAAATTAAGCGGGACACAATTTGTTTACAATTTCAAACTTTAACTGGAAACACGGTTAGGAAACCAACCTTGACTTTAAAGTATTTTGGAAGCGTTTGGCAGCAGAAAGGTATAGAAAAATACCCCAGCTAACGCTAGCTGTTAGATGATACAAGATGGAACCGCAGAGCTAGAATTAGTTCTATAATTTCAAATCGATACAAATTGTCAAAAAGGTCAGAGCCGTTTGATACTAGCTAGGCTTCTTTAATTAATTCAAAAGTCAAGCCAAGGTTTTCTTTCTTAATTATGTTGCTATATTTACAGATTATACTAAAAATAATATTTAGCGGTTTTTACTTTTCTACTTGGTAAAGCAAATCAAAATATCATTGAAACACCGGTCATCGAGCAATTTTTAGCTGATATTTTTTAAAATTTTCTTTTCTATTTGGTTGTCAATACCACTAAAAAGATTTATTAATTGACTGCTATCAACACCAATTCTCTTCGCTGTACTTGAAACAATTATTAGTCTAAAAGTTTTGGTTTAATTTTGTTGGTAATCAAAACAAAAAAAATCAAATTTAACGAAACTTTAAAGCTGCAGTAGAATTGAAATTTACGGTATATCAATCTCGGTCACAAAAGGCATTAAAGAGTTTGAAGCTTGGAATTGAAAACCTGGTGCTCTTAATTACAAAATAAAGAACAAGTGAAAGTTAAAAACTCAATAAAATGCTGCTTCTCCAGTTGCCGAGTAACTTTGAGCAAACTTAATTTTTAGCGAAAACATTAAATTTGTTTAAATAATTAATGGAAAAAAGTTTCTTTTTTAACTGTTTCATACCCTCAAATTAATTATAAACCGCTTCCAACAGGCTCAAGTGAAACTGAGAGTTCTCAGTTTCACTTGAGCCTGTTGGAAGCGGTTTATATTTCACGGAAAAAACCAGATTTGTGCGGGCAAAAACAGTTCGTATTCACTCTACAACTGTTTCGGTAAGATCAAAGCCTGCTGTCATTGGATAAATTGCGCTTCTCAAATTAATTCTGTTTTTAGCCATTCAGTTCAAAATACATTGGATGTTTTCTAGGAATTGCGCTGAACACGAATAACCTATTATTTGCTTAAATGCATTGTACTTGCAAAATGTACTCTTTAATATTTTGGGTCAAACAGATCTACGTCATACCACTCAAAATCCTTCAACTATCATTTCTCGTGCGCGGGACTAACAGCGTTATCGCGCTTCCAATCATATGGAGTAGCTATTTTCGAATCGTGATGAAACAAAGATATCAAGCAAAAATTTGCCATCATACACAAAGACAGTAGCGAGCAAATTAATTTAATACTGTAGATTTTACCGTACAAAATCAAGAATTGTTATTCCAATTTTTTGCACGGAAAAAGTTCTATTTTAAACAATTGTGACATAATACATATGTGACGAGTTAAAAATGTCATACAAATTCAGTACGTGTTTTTCGCTTAGCCAATATCAAAGCCAGTCTCTGAAAGTTCGATTCTCAGATTCATCCGTCAGCCCTAATTAATTTCCTCTTTGAAAAATCAAAAAAAGTCAAACTGTTTTTAAAAATTTACGTTATAGGTCAATTTTTTGGGTAGAAATAATACGGTTAGCAAGCTGGTCTCCTTCGATTCTCTCCAGCGGAAACCAAAGAAAGAGAAGGCTTGGGAAACTTTAATTTTCATAACTTTTCTTATTAAGATTCACGTAAAACAATATTACACATGCATTGTAGACCTTTAATTTGTTCGTTTGATTGAAAATGCACGCTTGAATAAAAAATGGCCCGCCAATAGCGTCAAAAGTTCGCTGTACTAAATTATCTACTTTGAAAATTATTCTAACAGTCAATGCAGCCGAATTTGTTAGCTAAACTTTTTCTCTTAAAAATTGCAAAGAGAATTCTTAAAATTACTACCAGTGTGGTATTGATGAACAAAAAATTTTCAAATTATGTTTTGAGGTTTCACGGCTTTTACCGTTGTCTAATCGGGAAAAATCCGTAAAGAGCGTGATCTATTTGCACGAAGCTATTGTATCCATAACAAATCCTATTGTTCGTAGACATAAGCGAACAATAAAGATGAGAATTGCGGTCTCGGAATCCTAATTTAGCGTCCAAATCGGATTTGAGCCAACCATAGCCAGGACGAAGGCCCGGAGGCTGCAACGGTGCGATGTCTATCAGACTTAAACAAAAAGCTTTGTTGCAGCATAATTCCACTCATTATTGTTTAAGACAATGCATGGTCGTTAATGAATACTTTCTACGTAATCCAACGCGTAAATTTTTTTTCCTCCACAACACGTAGTACTGGTAGTAAGTCTCCCTCATTAATGATTTATTTTCGAAAGTTGGGTTTTGTTGCGCCTTGTGCAATTACCAATCCATGCTTCCGCCTTAAAAATGCAAGCTCCAGTGCATTCAGTTTTTTTGTTTTTTTTTATCGACATTAAGTTTAAGAGGAAGTTTTTCTGGTAAGCTTGGAAGTGCGATTTTTGTTGCCATTTCTCGCATTGCCTGTACGTCTGACAAAGGTTTAGTGGACTTGATGACCATTTTGGTCTTTTGCTGTTCCTACCTGAGCGTATTGTTGCGTTTTTGGTGAATAAAATACTAATGCTGATACCTCAGACCTCCCGCTTCATACAGACAAACGCGTTATTACGCGACCAACTGGCCGATTGAAATCGGACAGTGTTGAAACGGTTACAGTAGCTACCACAGCGGCATTTCTTCAAAAAGAGCTTCGAAGCTCAGAAGCACTGATGTGGAGATTATGGGCCGCGCAAACTCATTACACGCTTTAACGCAAAAACACTTATAAGTTTATGGTTTTCTCTTTTTACACAACATTTTCAATCTGGGCTATGCAAAGTGTACGCGTGTCAGTTTTGGAAATTTTTAACAAAATTGAAATTGTAAAGCAAAGTTAAACATTTCAGAAGCTATAATATTGTAGTTTGTGACGGCATTTGTCATCGAAAAGCAAAGAGGAAAATTCATTAAATTAAATAAATTGAAGCGGAATTTTGCCAGCCTGGGGCGATTCGACAGCAATTTTCCATTCACTTGCTGTAGGCTTCGATTTTCTATCGAACTTGATCCAAAAATTTCTACCAGTCAATACACCAACTTAAGCAGTATTTTGTGGTGGACTACTAAAAAAGGGAAACGTATGATTAGCTACCGGTTCTACCGGAAGGAGCTCGTTCAGCTGAACTGGGTTTCCAACCAGCGATCTAACCTTCTAAGATCTACCTGTTGCTTACACTTTGTTTATAAGAGCAATTTTATAAAAACACAAAGCTCATTTTTCTTAAAATTTAAGAAAAGTTAAGAACAATGCCAGCCTCAGCATCAAAAAAAAAATTAAGAACAAACGAAAAAAAAATTCTAATCTCAAAAGAAACTAAAATTATTGGTCTGACTCAAAGCGATGAAATTGTAGTGATTTTCCAGTTTGCAAGCAAAATTGCAACGATTCCGAGATAATAGAGTGATGTTATGCGCATTGCGCAGGCATTTGAGAAAATTTCTGGCTGTCGTTCAAATTGAAAAAGACTCGCCTTTTTGTTTTTGCAATTTTACGGTGCTTATAAAACCAGGAAAGAAGCGTAAACTCAAGCTGATAGAGCATTCGGAATTAAAATAGTTTTACAAACGTGGTTGCTGAAATTGACTTTGATGCTCTCAAAATTTAAAAACAAATGAAGCTGAAAATTGGAAAAAAAATTAAGAACAGCCAGCCTCAGCTCAAAACTTGCTGGTTCTTATAAAAAAAAATGCTTGGGATCATTTTATATTAAGCTACCGGCCAGGTGGTCAAGCGGTAACGCGTTCGTCTCTGGAGCGGGAGGTCTGAGGTTCAAATCTCGGGTCCGTCAAATCGAACACAGTGTTGCCAACGGCTTGCCACGGCTGCGATGTTTCCTCGTGGTGAGCTGTGGTGCCCGCAAGCACAATGACGCGGTGGTGGGCGCCGCAACTCGTCATACGTTTCGGTGCAATCAGTAACGTAGCCAGAGGGGGGCGGGGGGCTCGAGCCCCCTTTATTGGCCTGAAAAGTATGCAAAATACCACGGTTTTGGTGCTTTTGAGACCGATTTTTGTTACAAAAATAAAAATTGCCCCCCCCCCCAATGGGATTGGCGAGCAGAAGTTGGGAAGGACTTGCTGTTATTTGGACTAGAAAAGTGGAGTTTTTTTTCTGGTCCCCACCTAAAGTTGGTCAGGAAAACTGAGAGAAGACTTTTTTTTTTCTGGAGATCACCTAATTTCGGCCGGAAAAACCGTTTCAAATTCGGTGAAGACCTTTTTTTTTCGAGATCACCTAATTTTGACAGAAAAACCGCCTCAATCTAATGCAAGTCTAATGAAAACTTAGGTCAAGTTCGTTTAGTGTTGTTTCCAGCTTCCAAAAAAGCGCCCCCTCCCTTAGCGAATTCATGGCTACGCACCTGGGCGCAATACAGCGAGTATAACAAAAGATTTGTTTATTGATTTATGTAAAGCTAAAACTTTTCAAAATCGACGAAGGGGCTCTTCGGTGTTGCTTTTTTCAAAGTAATCTTAACGATATTGAAATCAAAGTCGCCGAAAATCAGGTATTTTTTTCAAAATTTGATCGGAAAAAATAGCATAAAATCTGATAAAAAATTTGGCCATTTAAAACTTGCTCGATGCGAAATAATTGTTTCCAAAATTCTTGATTGTGCTCCGGATAAAGTTTAATATGCAAATTAAAAACAATAGCAAAACTTTTAAAATGTTAGCCAACACAATAGGACAAATCAGATAACTCAATGTTTGATATCATGACTACAACTGCTTTTTGTGGAGCAATGGCGCTTTGTTGTGTAATCATTCGCAAGATAATTAACAGATTCGCCAATTTTTAATAAAAACTGCTGCGCGAAGTCGATGATATCAAAAGAAATTCATCGCAATTTCTGGGAAGAGTATATACTACAAAATTTCATAGAAAAAATAGAAAATGTACACAATTGACATTATAACACAAGTCGAACAAAAATTCGTGAAGGGTTTTTGTCTATACTTTGTCATAAACTGTCTTGTAACGTCACGAATAAACAAAGTCAACTTGCTGTACAATTGAACGAGTATTTAACCGGAGTTGAACCAGCACGGGCGCAATGACAACGCAAGTTCAACAATTGCTAAATCTTAGAGTTTTGCCGATAGCTGTAATATGTAGCCCGTAATAGATCTTTCAACGTATCACGGCGATTACTACTTTCTAATGAAACATTAGAGTCCCATAAAACCCAATACAGGCCTCAACTTGAGCGTTTTTCAAGGGGGGGGAGCAAAATTTCTTTCTGGGGGGTCCAAAAATTGTTGCCATGTACTACAATACGAGCATCCTGGGCCATAGGCATAGCCAAGATTTTTGATTAAGGGGGCCCAAACCACATGCAATGACGTCATCAGAAACTTTTGAAAGAAAAGGTTTCACACGTTTACCCCCCTAAATAGGGTAAACGTGTGAAATGGGAGCGTATTGAGCAAGCTAGTGTAACTCAAACGTATCACAGACGGGGGTCTACGGGCGAAACTCCCAGCCGCTGGGCGATTTTTTGGGAAAACCAGCTATTTCAATGCTATTGGATCACAATTCGCACGTGCCTCTCAATTCGCACACATCATCTGAGCGCAAAGCCCCTAGCTGATCCGGTGCCCTATTAATGTTAATCCGGCTCTAGTTATTGCATTACGTTTATGAAAAGGTTAGATAAGGGCCCGAGAAAGCAACTTTTAGAACAAAAACTCTCAATTTCTCCTGGGTTATATATTTATAACCAGGGGTACCAGAAGCATTTACAGGTAAGAAAGTGGAATGAGTATGGATAGCTTCAGAGGAAGCAGGATTCGGACCGGGATGAGGCCTCTAATACTTTTCATGACAAACCTATCCATTAATGCCACATAAGACTCAACAAAACGCAGTGTAGAACAATTACTCGACAACTTTTTGGCCAAAGTGAAAGCTGAAATCGAACACTCATACTCATTGCCAATGCCAGCGTGCTACCGCAACCGCACCTAACGTCAAATTTTCGATTGTAAAATAGTTGCTATTGCATTACAATAAAATTTTGCAATATTCTTGAAAAATTTTACTTACCAAATAATTTGTAGTTTGTCAACTAAATCAAGGAGGGATTGCTATTAAGCAATTTTCAAAGCGGGTGCCATCACAATCAATGTACCGATTAAAAAAGTTTTGCGAAACGTAATATTTCGCATCAGATCTAATCATTAATAAACAGCCTTTTAAAAGGCTACTCACCAATACTTTCTCCTTTGTCGCTTAGGGTTTGGGGGAGGCGAAATTTTTGTTTGAGAGGTGCCGCCCTCTAGCCCCCCTTTACTTGCGGCCCTGACCCAAGAGCCTGTTTCTACCTTAAATGGGATCATCGGGGGTATTTTTTATGCATGCATAATTTTATTTAAACAAGACATTAAATAATAAGATATTGAGATATACTCTTGGGTTCCACACATTCTTAATTAATGATGCAGGACTGTGGTAATCAGCTGCAATACAACTCTTTGTTACTGAGCGTTTTCTTAAACCCTGATATCAACCACAAGTCTGATCCATCAACGTAAAGGAAAATAGCTTTTGCAGAAACAGAACTAATGCGAGTTCGTTCTTGTTCCTCCAAAATATCGCGACGTTCCAAATTTCGCCAAGTAAATAAATTTATTTCATGTCAATAAAATCTTTGTTTTTCGTTGCATCGGCTTCAGACCTTACGACCATATATATTTCCGGTACGGGTGATCAAGCATATTACCAGTAGGATGGGCAAGACAAATTAAGTTTATCGAATTTTTACTTTGCCTTAATTTTAAGCATTAAATGATTGTTTTACATAAATTGTTGTAGCCATAGGCGTCGGCAGAAAATTTTTCAGGGGGGGCAATAAGAATAGAGCCAGTATTAACTACTAAACATGGAAAATTTTTTGAAATTTGGGAGGTTTAAGAGAGTGTATGTGAAAATCCAGGGGGGGAGCATGCCCCCCCCTTGCCGACGCCCATGGTTGTGGCCATCTGTTTTGGTTAAAATTTAACAAAAAAAAGTTTTGGGGAAAATTTTTTTTCAAAAAACAAAAAAAAATTGAGAAAAACAATGCATTTTGCAGAGAGAATTTATGGGAAAATGATAATCGCAAAGTCTTACTTACAAGCAAAAATTGGTTGATAGGTGAGTTTTTATCTGGAAAGGCAAAATGTGGGGATACTTCCTATGGCTATGATACGAAATAGTTTAAATGTGTATTGAATGGACATAATTATTCTCTTATATGTAGGGGAAAAGTTACTTTTTAGGCATTCTATGACATGCTGCTTTTTTTTGACGTTATAACAAACAGATAGCAGAGGCTATAAATAGTCTTCAATTATCAAAGTTTACTAAAATATTGAGTTCAAGTGATTATGACATTTTAAACATTAGTATTGCAGCACAATCATTGCAAAAAAAAAAACACCGAGCACTTGAAGATTGACCATAAAGCACTAATCTAGTTGCAATAATTATACATTATGGGCTAGCAATCTTCTTGGCGGCGAATGTCGAATACTATTAAGGACTTGAATCAACACGAATTTTCAGCAAAAATCCCTGCAAAATCCCAAAACGTGAGAAGACTGACCGCTGAAAGGGCTGGGAGGAGTGCAGCTTTATTTTCAGGATACATGGAGTCAAATCAGCACTCAAGATAAATCTTAAACCAAAACTCAAATAACTACAAATATCCACTCTCAAGATAAATCACGACTGGCTCAAACTATTGCGAAGAATAAAAAATAAAAGGACAATGACGTCACAGAGAATAAATATCTGCCATGAAATTTTCAAGAAACAATTTTTCAAGAAATTTGAAAAAAGAAGGAAAATTTCACGGTACATTATCAAGTTTTAATTTAGCAATTATGTTTGCTCTATGATTATACACTTGAAATTATATTTTAATATAACACAATAATATAGCAGTTTCAATCAACCTAAAATTTGAGTCCAAAAACTCGGGCAAAATTAACAAGAATTAGCAAAATTTTTATGGCTTCCAGCGTTTAGTATCAAGTAATTTATTGATATTTTGATAACAGTTATCTATAGCCAGCATGCGTAATGAAGGTTTAATAAAGAAATTTTTCTGACACCTCAGCGCAAATCCTGTCATAGCCACTTAACATAACTTTACTTAGTTGTGATGTTTTTGACGTTTGCTGGCCAGTAAATATAACTTTATTTACTAAGATTTACTAGATCGAAATGCTCCAAAGTTTAAAACAACACAACAGAGCGGAAACAAAATCTTGGCTTAAAACCGCGCTTGTAACTGTTTGACGTTTCACGTATGATGATTGCAAAAGCAGCCGAGCAACGAAAACTTGAAAGAACCTTTGCAATGAATATGACGTCGTCAAGCTTCGGTCGTTACACTTTCTTACTCGCGGAAAAAAATTGAAGCGAGTAACGAATTGGCCAAGCCCATCCGCTTTATTGCGCCTGGGCAACGCAGCTTCTCTTGAAAAACACTGCAGCGGTGGCAGGCCGTTGGCAACATTGTGTCTAATTTGACCCGCCCGGCAATTGAACTCCGGCCTTCCGTTTCTAGTGGTGATTGTTTTCAACTCACAAAAGTTCGTTTTGATAAAATTTGGTTTCCTAAAGTTTAGTTTTGCCACGAAAAAAATTATCTACAATTCGCAAATCACATAGTAACTCTCAGTATAGGTTAATTACTATAGTTCAGCTATAGAAATCAATTTTTGTCATACATAGTCTTTATATTTGCATTATAATTTGAAAGAATTTTGAAACTATATTACTACAAATCTTAAACTATTTGAAGCAATTAAAAATAATAGTACATTTTCAAATATTGTATATAATGGATAAAGAAGTTAAACAAAGTTTGATTCACCTTGGGATTTCGATTCTGAGTTAAAGTTTCCTAGGTGAAGCATTCTTAGTGTTTGTTTATCTTCTTTTTTTCTTTCAAAAGGAACACAAATCCAACACAACGCCAGAGTAATTTTTTACATTGGCGAAATTTGCACCACAGCGCATCAAAGCCGCAAACTTATAAGTTGCATTAATCTGGTTCTCCCCACTCCGCCACCCGTCAGCAACCCCTCGTTTTTAAAAGTATTTTTTTGCATGTTTAATTTGTAAAAAATGAAGCGCTGTTTGCAGCAGATCTTTGTTTTTTCAGAAGTTTAAACCAGTTCATTAAAAATATAATTCATACCGTTTTTGCAAAAAATACCTGGCAACATTGTTGACGTTGTGAGCTGTGATTGGCTAGTAGCGACTAGCACAACTATGATGAAGATTTCAAGACAAAACACATTTTGAAAATCCACAAACATTTTCTCTTCAGGTGGGAAACAAATTCAACAACCCTACGTAGCTAGAACCTACAAATAAACCCAAAATACATTAGCGATGTTGAGACACGTAACGAAAACAAATGCAAGTTTTATTCCTAAAAAAAAACAAAAAACAGTGTGACTTTGTCTTAATTTAAAGCTGTCAAAGTTGAACCGGAAAAGTTAAAGGGTGACTTTGAGGCGATTAACGTCCAATTAAAACCAGATCAACCAAATGCAAAAAATCTTCAACAGTCTGTTTCTTTGTGCGCCTCATCAGGGGGTGCGATTTTACGCAGGCGAAGTTTTTGTGCTGTTTAATGAGAAGCTCCCTTTCGGCTGTCCAACCAATCGACGATGATCAACTCCAACTCCGTCCCAACCAAAAATCTGAAAGCTACAAATTTCAAATTTCTTCATTAAAATCTGCGGTTCAAATTTTGCAATTTTCATTAGGGTTGCGTTTTGCTTGAACGGGATTTTAGGCGAAGCTCAACAATGCTGATGTTTGTTACGTGTTTGGTCAGTTGTAAAACAAATAATGGTTAAGAACTTAGTTTGACCGGAAAATATTCAGCTACAACGTTTCCACTTTTCCTACACCATTGCCAAACTTATACAAGTAGAATCATAATGCGCTGTTATTCGAATACTTGTTTTTTGTTATTTTACACTTATTGTAGAATATGCAGACCTGTCCAAACTCATCCAATATTTTAAGCTCATCAAAGACGACCAAACCGTGCTGCGTGTTCATCGAGACGTAACAAGCTGCCAGATTAGGTAAAGAAGCTTAAAGGTGACTTTAAATCCTGTTGTACTATGGTTATACCGGCATGTGCTAGGCGTTTTTTTTAAGTACTTGACGCTTGTTTGTTGTGGTAGTTTATCGTCAATGACTTTACACGCTGCTCGTTCATGCCATTGGCGTTTTCGAAGGTCAAAGTTGTTTTTTAATGACAGAAAAATGCAAAATTTTGTTGACGTGATTTTGGACTCGAAAAGACACGGGTTTGATAGGATTATGTCGTGATCAAGTGCAATTCTAACATCATAGGTGACTGATGGAATGTTAAGTTCTAAGGAATAATTTTTTCATAAAACCGATGTCCAACAGCAAAATTGCTTTCACGGGGTAAGTGGCCAAATTTTTTGGACTATCTTATCGAAGGGGAAAAAATGAGAAATATTTATCTGCACATTTGTAACTCGTGTTTTTGAGGGTAATAATAGGGTTGCAAATAAAGGCCAATCTTGAGGTTTGGTTTAAACTAAAAAAATTCTAAATGGGATACTGCGGTAAAATAGGGCTCGTCCGTGGTAGTGCGGCTTGTATGGGCGCAGAATCGATAACATAGATGGGAGAGTTCCAGGTGACACAAAAACGCAGATAATGGCGGAAAGCTTTATTTGTGATCAAATCCGTGTCTCTGAATTGAAATGAAGATGTTCATTTTTTTAACTCATCGGAAGCAGCAGACAAAATTCGTTTAGTGCAGAAACGCAGTGTCGTTCAGATGCAATTTGCTTGAGAAATCTGCCATCTGATTGTGACGTGATTAACTGATCATGATTGCTGTTACCTCAGCCAATAAACGGCGACTAATGCGATCAATATTGAAACGATTGAGATAAAAAATTCCGGGGAGTTTTCTTTTATCAAATAAATTTGTGAATCATCTAATGTTCTGGTTTAGATTTGATTGACAGGTCACATTAGCTATTCGGCCATTAAAGAGCGGTTTAAATTGGGCTCAAATTACAACGGGTGCACTTTTGCAAACGGATGCAATGACAGTTTGCAAATGTGTTTCAATGCTGCATTGTCAGAAGCAAAGTATTTAATTGCTTGATTGGACTAGACAAATTGAAGTAAAGATATTTCTCTCCTCATTGCCCACTTTTCCGTGACGGTCCACTAGTATTATTCAAACTCAAAATATGCTAACTCAAAATAATTCAACATAAATCTTTGCCTAGAAATGCATTACCCGACTTAACCAAACCTAAGTAGCTAAAACTTCCGAGTTGCGTCGCTGCGGACAGATGAAATCATTTCGCTTATGTAGAAGAATTAAATGCCGAGTCCTTGACGCATTCACGGACTTTCAACTCGTCAGTGTAGTAACATCCAAGCTGGCGATTTTTGATTTAACCCGATTGGGAATCGAACCCGGCATGTCGATTTCAACTGCGAAAATTTTTAGCAACTTATTTCCAGGAATCGGTATTTATTGGGCGGTGTAACGAATGGTCGAGTTTACAATGAGTGGAAATCGAAAGCGGGACTAAAACTTAAAATGTGATCTATTAGAACTTGAAGCTCCTGAGAACGAGCAATTTAAGTTCCAGTTTCACAACCTAAAATCTCGTTGAGCTTTTGTTGAAACACGACGAAATTATTAAAAGTTTAAAGCAATAGCAGCGCCTGAATCAGCGAAAATGTCTTTTGAAATGGCCGGATCTGAATTTATTTTGAAAGTAGTGTTCAAGGTCTTCTCCTGCTGAGGAGCTGTATTTGACGGAACAGGTGCTGATGTGGTTTTAAGGTTTTTACTGATTTTATTGCGTAATCCGCTTTAGCTATATTTACACTGTACTTGCTATCACGTACTCCGTTAGGTTTTGTTCAGACCAAATCTCTTCCAAAATCGCCTGAATTTAAATTTTTGTTAACACTCAAAATTTTTATTTTGATAGGACTTTATTTTAAGTTTGCTTCGTTTTGCCAATCTACTTCTAAACAACTTTTTCAACAGGAAAAATCGATTACATGCTGCCGCATTGCAACTCTTCTCGCTACATCTGCACCCGCCGTCCTTATCCAACGCACTATGACTCTGCAGGCAAATAACATCACGTTGTCAGCAACCTTCTTCATGCCATTTTTTTGTTCACTGATGTAATTTAGGGTTTCTCGATCAGGTTATAAAATGGCCGCAAGTTGATGGGAAATTCCAATTTAAAACATAAACAACTCTAACAGTTAATGTCTAATGCTCGAACATGGAATAAACTTAATACTATTAAATTAATCTTCAATTTGTTCGAAGATAAGATCAGCAAAGTGGGTAAATTCCAATTTGGTTCGAGTTTTTGCGCTTACTCATCATCGGCCGATACTCGTCAAGGCCGAGCTGTAATGGTTTAATCCAGCAGCGAAAAACAAACTTGGAATCACTGAGGTAGGTACCTAAAAGTTTATAGATTACTTTACGAATGAAAAGTGGTTTTACAAAAAATTTAAACACATAAACACTAAAGGCTAGTATTGACAGAAAAGTAGTTATTATTTACCGCAAAAAACAAAATTTTTAAATTTAGTCAAGATAACTTTCCTCACATTCTATTTCTATAACAAACAGGCATTTGGTCTAAAACGTCATTTGCCATCAATCTTTTCCAATATTTAATTGCGATATAGTTAACAGCGTGTACTATTAATGATAAGCTACAGATAGTAAATAAAGTCTCAGACGCATAATCAAAACCATAAAGCAATCAAATAATTACAATAAACTAACTCTATCTCGAATACAAAGACTGGCTGTGAAAACTTTATCAATCTTGGGACAACCTGGCAGCAAGGATGCTCAATTTGATTTGCAGCCTTATTATGACTGACTTGAAAATATTTTGTCTGTCAATTACGAAAGTTCGTTCTTGAAGCGTTCATTGAAATTTTCTCAGACTTTGGCTTTTTGCATTTTTATGCTGATTTCGATCTAATGAACAAGATTTTGAACGAGTACCTGATGAAGGTCAAAAGTATTAGCACTACATGAACGTCTGCCGTGATGCTGCACTTCAATCTTGTTTATTAATATTTAAAAGTATGAAGCAATTACGCTGCGTTTGTTAAACCACACCAACGCGAAGCTGAAGCGCTCTCTTCAAATTTGTTGGCAAGTCTTTCACTACGTCATCATACGATGCTTCGTTCTTCAAGTAAGCGATGACCTTTTTCTCAACGTCACAATGGCTGCGCGGGAATCGAAGCTAGTGTCAGACCAACGTCGGCCACCAACTGAGCTACGCGAGCAACCGACTTCACCGGTAAATATCGAGGTATTTACTTGGTTCGCTTGAGGCACCTCGTCTGATATTTGCAGCCACAAAAATTCCGTGAAATCATCCTCATCTTCTGTTGCAGATCATTTGAAGTTTTGATGTGTTTGAACAGTTGTGCGAAGATGGTGAGGCGGTGTAGAAGACACTAAACAGTACCTAGGTAGAACATTTAGATAGGTTCATAATAACCAGATTGCATACCATTACAATTATACAGGTGTTTGGCTATAAATAGTCATTCGCTTTGTAATCATGTTGTCTTTGAAATTTTATCATAGTTATTATTCGCACCTTCTGCTTGCTACAACCAGGTCATTTGAGTTTAATTTTAATTTGAGCAGATATTTGGCAAGAAAGCAAATTAAGCCAAGGTTTTTTGAGGTTCTGCCATCTTATGCGGCTTAAGCTGCTGTATGTTGGGCGAATTGCAGCTAATATAGCGAAGTGTTTTACTGCAGCGGCTCAACTAGATCGTGGTAAATTATCATATTATGAATTTATGATTTTTTTTGTTATTAATTTATTTTATTTGCGTCAACACTTAATTTTAATCCAAGGAAGAATGATTAAGTCAGAAGTAACATCACAATTGTAACCAATTCAATAGAAAAAACAATATTTTGGCACAAATAGGAGAAGCAGCAAAATGAATAACGTTATGTCATGCATCAAGTCAAGGTAGTATATGGCCGGAGTTATCATCATTATGCACTGCATGGCGGCTACACTTCAAAGAAAGCGAAAAGAAAAACAACAACTCAATTTGCGATATTTACAGAGCAAAAATAAAGGGTATTGACAAACAAACTCGCACTCACACTGTTACACATGCACAGCGATAATTCACTCACACCGTTACTCAGCACTCACCTTCAGTCACACATTTATTTAGGTTATAGGTTGATTTGGAACGAAGAATCAATGTTGGTCTGAACACAAACACATGGAGTGGCTCGTGCGGAACCAGCGGCGGCAGCGGGAATTGAACTTGAAACCTTGCGAGTCTAATCTGATGTTTACTGCACAACCGCCCGCAAACTAAATGTAACTAATGGGAGCAAAAACACATTTTAGCAAGTTAAAAAGATCGAAAATGTTTTTACGGCTACAAATCTTCAATTCATTTGTCCATGCATAATTATGAGCTCTTGTAGGCACTCGACGTTTTTCCATCACATCAACGCATAATTATCTTTAATTTGGTTTCTGTTTGCACGTCTTTCGTCAAGCTGGGCCACCTACAAGAGGCAGATTGTTTCACCCCAGTTGGAAATTAGCGTTACTTGTTTTTTCCAAGAACACCTTACCAGTGCGGGAATTGAACTGGGCCCAGCTACTTTTGTTCTTTATTCCGATGCTCTACCTGAGCGATGTCGTTGCGAATTACTTCAACTTACTGGGTTAGAGTTCAGCTAGGTTAGGTTATGGTTCAGCTTTCAGCCCTGCGCTGAAGCTTATCTGCATGAAAAAGTCCAGTTAAGTGTCCAACACTTGCAATTCAACAGGCTTCAACAATTTATGGCACGAATCTAAACCTATTCAGCGAAAGTTGTTCAAACTATCCGGTGCTGGCAGGGACAGGTTGAAGCTTTTCTAGTGTTATTAGCGCTAAATTCGCATTATGTTTTCGACGAAAAATTAAGAGGTCGAGGAGAAATTATTTGCATGTCGTGATTGGGCGCAAATTAAACGCTCATAAAATCTTAAACAACGATCATCAAAAAAGCGTGAGGTCCATCGATTAAAGTAAATATGAAGCCCTTAGACTTAAAAATTTGATACTTTTGTGAGAATCAGACTTACTGCAATTCTGGCAAATGTTTAGTTCCTGTGTAATCTTACCCAGAACAAAATTTTCTTTCTTGATTTTCTCAAAGACCCCGTTTTTAAGTGGATTGCGTAAATAATATCACAGTGAGATACCGCATGAGGCTTAAACAAAGCAGGATTATTATAACTTGTATTTACAGTGTCATTTTTACTGCATGTTGTGTCGAAGGTCGGTTGATCAAAATTATTCAAAAACATAGTTTTTGTTTTTTACAATGCTTTTTAGGTGAATACCGGTATGAACAAAATAGAATCGGAGGGATGATTTAGTAATTTAACGATTGCTTCCAAATCTATGGCACAAAAATAAAAGAATTAAAAAAGAAAACGTTTTCATCAAAACCGAAACTGTTTAGTTGGTGTCGATATATAATGTAACCGTCTTGTCTTTGCTGTAAATGGCCCGATGGATGCAACGAGAAAAGTAGCACAACAATGGTACACACAATATCGTTTCTTATGTCAAAACGTGGTTGCCATTTTGAATTGCTCGTCAGCAGAATCTCAGGACCGCGAGTCACTACAAACCCAATAAAAAACAGCTAATTTTTACCTCCCTTTGTTGATGATATCAAATGCTTTAATCAAATAGACGATTACTGCAGAATTCATCACATTAACATTTTAAAGATCTCAAAAGAATTTACATTTTAAAGATTAAATTTAATTTGTTATTGCAACTTAGAAGGTGGAACTGCAGAGCTTGGTACAAAGCAGCCCCAGCATACGACAGCAGGCAAAAAATTTATAATTTGTAAACAAAGTTTCAAATTCCATCATATCATTATTGGTGTTACGTTGCATCATTAACTATCCGAAATACAGCAATCATATCAAAAAATTTGTGAATGGAAAAGTTTCAAGTAGTTTTGTTTTCAAATTGTTGCAAAATGCAAAATAAAGTGAAATTGGAGAGGCTAACTTTCACAAATATTTGAGTGAAAACTGACTCAAAAATCCACTTCCAAAATTTGCACCATTATACTGTTCAATGATTAGTTGAAATGGATCACAATACAAATAAAATTTGCTGCTAGAAATTTTTACAAGTGAAAAAACAACCCAATGACAATACAAGTTGCAGCCATTTTAAGAGAGCCCAAAAATAGATTGTAGAAAAATAAAAATTGAGTTTGCAAAACAACCGCACAAATACCAATTAAGAGATTTCTTCTCATGAACAAACTGACGGCGATTTGCAGTTGTTTTCAGATTTTTTCCGAGTTTGTTTTTATTTTCGCAAAACATTTTTAAATCTTAGTAAATCTGCGTTTGCAATAGCATCAACCATACAAAACCTGTTTTTGGCGCATCTAATTTGATTAAAACTCCTCTAAAGTTCAAAATAAAAGTTAGAAGAGAAAAGGTGTCACTCTAATTTGCAGTTAATCCAAACCTGACATGCCAGTAGCGCACGCAGGATTTTGAAAAGGGGGGCGAGGAACTTCAGAAAATTTGAGAAGAACAAAGATCAGCATGAGAATTGTTTCACCTAAAATCAGTCCGATTTTCCTGTCCAAAATTCGGTGAAGACCATTAAAAAAAAAAGGTCTTTATTCAAATTTAGTCCGATTTTTTGCCAAAATTAGGTGAAGTCCGTTTTTTGACCAAAATTGGGTGCAGGCCAAAAACAAAGGTCTTCGCCTACAATTTGCGTGCTCAAAGCTTCTGCCCAGCTTACAAAGCGGTGGGGCATGCCGCAAGTTTGCACACTATTCTATGCTAATTAAGTAATTATGCTATCCTGGCGACCCAAAGAGGGGGCCATGACCCAATGCCCCCCCCTAAATATGCCCCTGGACATGACAATGGAAAAATCTGGAAACTTTTTATCTACAATCATGCTATTGTTTCCACACAGGTTGCATTAAGTTTGCAAAAATTAATGCACAAAAAATTCAAAAGACACTTCGTGTTCTCAAAGAAGCTTCTTCGATTTTCTCGAAAATCTTAGAGATCCTGCTCAACCCGAATAGAAGTTACGCAAAAGCACGGGTATTGTGCCGTAATGAGACACGAAATAAAAGTTTGTTTGTTGGGTCATAAAAGTATTTGCTGTACAAGCAGCGGAAAAATCGAATGTGATGAAGACATCGATAGACAATTAAACTTTTCTCAGCTCATTATCATGAAGCGATTAAGCACGATCAGCGATCGTAGTGAATAAGCGCAAGAAAAAAACACTCCAGCACCCATAATTCAACACCCTTGGTGGGAAATAAAATCAAGAATGCTTACTAAAAAATATTCCCAACAAGATTTGGGAATGCGGATGAAAACAACAAATATTGCGACTTTGGGCCATGCTGAAGGATCTTTCAATATGCTCATTTTCAAAAATGGAAGGTTTTAGAATATTGATTGACTAACTGTCATTTTATGCGCAAAGCTGGTGGCTTACAATCAGCGATTATAGACAACCGCTTAAACTTATTTTTGAAGCTGAACTTCGGTATCAATTGCTCATCCTTGGATAAATATACTAGCAAAGCAACAATAATTCTAATTGCTTTTACAGAGAAAACATAAAACCTTTAGCAACGCCCAAAGCAATGCTCTCGACCGTTGGCTCCTTTGTTTCACAAAAAACCTGAATTTACAGATTTCCGGTAGCGGTATTAGGGTTTCTTCTGCTTTCGAGTACTGACTAAACTATGTAAGTTTATACGAAAGCAAGGTTTCAGAATTAAAAGTCTTCTTCCTAAATTTTGCGACACTGCCCCGCGCAGAATCGCGAAATTGAGTTTGATAAGGGATTGCGGAAAAAAGCTTCAAAGTTTGAATTGACATTACTTTTATTCTGCAAGGAGTGGTACGCGTTGATAGAGTTGTAAACGGGCCGACTAGTTCAGGCCCGAACCCGGCCCGAACCCGAAAATATAAGCCCGAACCCGGCCAGAACTTGAAAACTAATTTGAAGCCCAAATGAGGTCCGAAAAAAAACAAAAAATAAGTTAGGTCTGAAAAATTGAGCAGTGTTTCCAAGTTATTTTGATTATATTTTTGTGCACCTAAGACAAAAAGTACGTCTCAGGCCCAAATTAAGCCCGAAATTTTTGTCAACTTTAGGCTCGAACCCGACCGAAAAAGCAAGGCCCGACTTACAACTTTGTGCGTTGATAATAAAGCGTGCCAAAGTGGTACGAGGTAGTGAAACGTTTGAGAGCCACTGACCTAAAGACCTATGCCAGAGAAACGAGGAGGCATGAACGTGCGGCGACCAAGTTTTTCAAACGAGGGAAAGTTTTTACAATATAATACCACTGCAAAAATTCGTAACGCACCATTTGCGAAAATTGCCGCGCATTAAAAAAAATTGGTTAACGTTTGTTTTTGCCATCTAATCATTTTTTTTGAAAAATAAGTTTCTATGTGATACGAGACATAAATTGATAAAAAAGTTAATTGTGATGTTTTGACGTTTGCAGGCAGGGGCGTATTTAGGGGGGGCATTGGGCCATGCCCCCCCTTTGGGTCGCCAGGATAGTAGAATTAGCATAGAATAGTACGCAAAATTGCGGCATGGCACTCCCTTTGTGAGTTGGGCAGAAGTTTTGATCGCTCAAAGGGTAGGCGAAGAGTTTTGTATGTGGCCTGCACCTAATTTTGGGCAAGAAATTGGACTAAATTTGAGTGAAGACCTTTTTTTTAGTCTTCACCTAATTTTGGACAAAAAATTGGACTAAATTTGAGGTGAAAAAAATTTCATTCTGATCTTTGTTCTTCTCAAATTTTCTGAATTTCATGGCCCCCCCCTTTTCAAAATCCTGCGTACACTACTGTCTGCAGGCCAGAGTTTTAATCTTTAATCGTTTTGCGCCCTTCTGGCCAAAAGGTTACTAGTGCGGAAGCTTAGGGAAGACGAGCCACCAGAACGGTGACTACTTAAAAACAAGCAATACGAAAAAGTTATCCTCCCACAGGGTTCGAACCTGCAGCCTTTGGATTACCGGTAGACTGCTCTACCACTTGAGCTACATAGGATGTCACCTCTCATGCTTGATTTTGGCGATTTACCTCTCTTGCTTGATTTTGGCGATTTAAATCCCGTACTATATGATGCTGATGATAATTTATTGTGATTTTTTCGCTTTTTCGTATTGCTTCTAAGTAGTCTATGAGGCGCCAAATGTAAAGTAACAAAAATGCGTGTTTTTATGCTTTTTTTCGGTGCCAGATTGCATATTTAGCTAAATATGCAAAATGACACATGTCCAAATTGCATATTTAGCTAAATCTGCAGAATGACAAATGCCAAATTGCATGTTTGTTAAATATACAAAATGACATATGCCAAACTGCATATTTCTTAAATACGCAAAATGATTCTAAATCTACAAATTGGCAACTGCGCAAAAATGCATAATTATTAATTCTGGCGGTTCAAGTCCATTATCACGGCTTCTCTACCCTCTAGCTGCGCTCTGCGTGTGCAATGTGTGTGGATGGAAGTTGACTGGGAGAGAAATTAATTTATAGCTAGAATTGTTCAGGCTGCTTTGACTATAATTGAAGTTGGGAGACTTGGAGTAAGCCTAGCTGTATAACAATTACTCGGTCAGTCATCCTAATTGGAAAACACGTATCTTGAGCACAGAGTTTATGTATCAGAAATGTGATGGTGATTAAAATAATAGGCTATCAGATCAGACCTAAACTTGTAAACTATTGCAGAAGTGAGATTAGGCTGACTTCAGTCTAAAAAAAAGTTATGGTATACCTGCCTGTAAATTCAGCTCAACTGCTAACTGACGCAAAATTTTAATGACTTTATTTACCAGATCCCGTTAAGTGCTGCTGCTAGCCTGTTACAGGCTACCTATACTTCCAATTCGTTTTTGATTTTTTTTAGCATTTATACATTGGTACTGGTAGAGAATAACTTAGGATTGCTATAAACTAAACCTATGAAATTTGATATGCCCAGACGATCCCCTCTGCCTCTCTCTTCTACTAAGGGTTTGCGAGAGGAGATTCAGGGGATACATCCTACCCGGGAGGACCTATAAGTTTACGCACATTCACGTAGTTACTCCAGCACTCAATTAGTCGTGGTTTAGTGTGCATGCAGGCAAAAGCTGGCCGGATTTCCGATGAAGACTTTGGTTTTAGTCTTCACTTCACTTCCGGCTCTGGGCTAGGCAAAAAATCCCGATATCAGTTTTCGTACCCCCTGATAAGATTTCTCTTTAAGGCCCTGCTTCTACTTCATTAAACAATTAAAAAAAGGCATTAAAATATTGCGACAGTTGTTAGTTGAGCTAAATTTACAGGCAGGCATACCATAATTTTTCTTTTTTTTTGGTTGATGTCAGCCTAATCTCACTGCTGCAATAGTTTACAAGTTTAGGTCAGATCTGATAGCCCATTATTTTAATCACCGTCACATTTCTGATACACAACATCTATGCTCAAGATACGTGTTTTCCAATTGGGATGACTGACCGAGTAATTATTATACAGCTAGGCCTACTCCTGGTCTCCCAACTTTAATTTTAGTCAAAGCTGCAGCCTGTAATACAATTCGAACTATAAATTAGTTTCGCTCAAAGTCGACTTCCATCTACACAAGTTGCACACTCACAGCACCGACCGTACAGAAGTCGTGATAATGGACTTGAACCGCTAGAATTAATAATTATGCATTTTTGCGCAGTTGCCAATTTGCAGATTTAGTATCATTTTGCGTATTTAATTAAATATCAGAGGTGGAGTCCTCGAGGACACGATTTGAAGTCCTTGGCTTCGAAGGTCAAGTCCTTGGCCTTGGCCTCGAGGCCTCAAGTCCTCGAAAATTGGCCTGTCCTCGGCTCGAGGACAGCACTATTTTTTGATTTTTAAAATTTTGTGGAGCGCCTGAAAAATTTTTTGGAAAACGTTTTTTTTTGGAGATCCGCCTGAAAAATTTTTGTGAAGACCTTTTTATTTGGAGAGCACTTGCGCTTGTGTCCTTGGCCTAGGCCTCGAGCATTCCTGTCCTTGGCCTCGAGGGTGTCTGTCCTCGGAAAGGCTGTCCTTAGCCTTGGCCTTGCCCTCGGAATTTTTTTTGTGTCCTTGGCATTGGCCTTGGCCTCGAGCCTTTTGTCCTCGACTCCTCCTCTGTTAAATATGCACTTTGGCATTTGTCATTTTGCATATTTAGTTAAATATGCAATTTGGATTTTTTGCGTATTTAATTGAATATGCACTTTGGCATTTGGCATTTTGCATGTTTAGCTGAATATGAAATTTGGCACGTGTCATTTTGCATATTTAGATAATATGCAATTTGGCACTAAAAAAAAGCTTAAAGGGGGTCTTCATTTGAAATAGGCTATTATTTAAATAATCCGGAATATTTTTCTAAACACGTTATCGAAAGTTTCGTCCAGAAATTCCTCACCGTTCTTGAGATATCCTCTAAAATCCACTAATACTCCGCTAATCCGTGACGTCACTTGCCCGAGTTTGGCTGAGTTTGTATGGGCTGTGTAAGGTATAGAGTAGGTAGACAACAGTTTTGAATAAAATAGGGTATAATTCACTTAATTTAGACAAGGATAAACTGTTGCCTACCTACTCTATACCTTACACAGCCCATACAAACTCAGCCAAACTCAGGCAAGTGACGTCACGGATTAGCGGAGTATTAGTGGATTTTAGAGGATATCTCAAGAACGGTGAGGAATTTCTGGACGAAACTTTCGATAACGTGTTTAGAAAAATATTCCGGATTATTTAAATAATAGCCTATTTCAAATGAAGCCCCCCTTTAAAACGTGCATTTTTATTACTTTACATTCGGCGCCCCATAGAAGTCGCCGTTCTGGTGGCTCTTCCCTAGACTAGGCTTCCGCGCTGGTAGCCTTTAAGCCAGAAGCACGCAAAACGATTGAACATTAAAACTCTGGCCTGCAAACGTCAAACATCACAATTAAAATTATCATTAACATCTTGGTGCTGGGTTGAAATAGCCAAAATTAAGCATGCGAGGTGACATCTTCTCTAACTCAAGTGGTAAAGTAATGGACCGGTAATCCTAAGGCTGCCGGTTCGAAATCTGTGGTAGGATAGCTTTTTTGCATTGCTTGTTTAAGTAGTAGCCGTTCTGATGGCTCTTCCTCAGGCTTTCGCACTGGTAGCCTTTAGGCCAGAAGCACGCAAAACGATTGAAGATTTAAATCATACTAAATTTTACTAAATCTTATTGTCACTACAGTAGATTTTATAATTTTTAGTCATTTTTATTTACCAATTATTATCATCATCGTGTCATTTGTATACTTGTTGTGATTTTTTATTGAAATTGTCGCCGAACACTTAGTTCAAAGTGGGATTGCCAAAGCGGTGAATTTTTATTTAATTTAAGTCAATTAAGGCTCTTTAAAAATAAACCAAAAATCCAATCGGCGCTTCTCACCATTGAATACCTTCTTGGAAGGAGAGTCACAGCGATCAAGAAACAAAAAACTTTTTGCCGACAGACTTCGTTTCTGCTGTTTTTCTTTGCCAAGATTGCGGTCCTAAATATTTTTCTATAATTTAGAACGATCATTATTTCTAGCTGAAGTTCTACAGGTTATATTGTTGAAGTTTTACCGTGTTCTAGCATTTTCAAGCGGAATTATAAAAACCTATCATTTGGCCGGTAAAGTGCGGTAGGAAATTCTTTCAGATAAAAACGTAGCACGTCTTGCGGATGACGCCAGAGGCGCCGGCAGAAATTTTTTTAGGGGAGGGGGCAAACGGCGTATCCATTATCTACTGGACAATTAAAACCTTGCAGCTGCAATCAGGATTTTGCTAAGGAGTTTGAATCAAAAGTTGAAATGACCCTCTTCAAAAAATGTTGCAATTCGGGCGGCATGTTGAGCTAACTGATGCAATTAAAGTGTATCATGGATAGGGGTCTGGGGTAAAAGCCACCAGTCGCTGGGAAATTTTGGCAATTTCTTGGAAAAAATAACCACTTTAAAGCCATTTGGATCACACTTCGAGCGTTTTTAAAGCCATTGAAAAGAACAAAGCATGCGCGTAGCCAGAAATTCGCAATGGGGGGACTGTTTTGGGGTGTGGGGGCGGAGTCCCCAGCGCTCAAAAATTTTGCATTTTTTTTGCAAAAATAACTTAATTTTAGAGCTATTACAAGATTCGCATAGGCTAGGAAAAACTTTTGGTGGATAATCGGTACCGGCAAAGTCCAAAGCATAACAATTTTGTTAAGTCATAGAGCTCAGTCAATTTCTTGACCGAACTACCACCAAGCAAAACAGTCGTGCGAAAAAAAAAAAAATCTCTGTGGCAAAAAGAAATTTGAGAGTAAAATAACCCTCCATGCAATGCTCAGGATAGCGCTATTTCGGTCAATACCAAACCTCGTCAGCTGAGCTGGCATGAATCGAAATGAGTAAAAAACAAAAATTTTCTCACTATTTATAGAATTTCCAGTCGTCGAAAACAGGCCAAGCCAAAAAAAATAGAAGGCCGAAACACAAGAGCAAAAAATCGGCAAAACCAACAATAAGCTCCGAAGTCAAAATTATCGTTTCGCCAGCGATCAAAATGCAAATGAAGCGTTGAAATCGGCTATGAGTTTTAATGAACCGATCAAAAAATTATGTAAATTAGCCGTTGAAATCTGCCATGAATATTAACTAAAAACATTATATTGGAAGCAAAATTGTGCTTAAAAAATGAAAAACTTAGCAAGGTACCAAGGCCAAACAAAATTTAACAGCCAATAGCTGAAAGGAGAATAGCAGGGAATCAGGCCAACAGGCGATTCTCAACAACCAACTCCAAACATCAAACCAATTAGTGGATAGGTCTAAAAATTCATCAAGAAGAGATGGGATCAGCCACAAAATAGGGGATCACAAACATCAATTCCGTCGAAAAGACCTGGGTGGCAGTAATCTGCTCAGTCGCATTACTGCTAACCGAGGATCACTATTAAGCCATCATAATTACAAGATTCGCATAGGCTAGGAAAAACTTTTGGTGGATAAATTTAGTAAACTTTTAGAGCTATTTTGATAAAAAATAATGCTTTTTAAAGTGGCATAGAAATTGGCAGTGCAAATAGGATTAAACTGGTTGCATGAATGGCCTAAGCTGGAGGTGACTAATGGTAAAATTTTAGTTCACTTGTTCACATGCTGGTTAATCAATAATCCTATCGTTCAATAAAACTTATACAAAGTGATCTATTTCGTCTGTATTTTAACGAGAAAAATAATTGGGGTGGGTAGCTAATGAAAAGATATTTCAGAGAAGTGAGTGGTAATAACTAATACTGAATAGTCCCCCCTCCTATTTCTGAGTTTATAATAAATTTGTAGATGAAACCTATGTTTAGCCATTTTACACTAGCCATTAAATCTGATTGCTTATTTTTTGGCATTTTTCAAAGTTTTATTTTTGACAAATTAGCCCCCCTGAATGTATGTTTCAAAAGATGCTTTAAATCATTTTTTAGTCCATTCCAGAGCAAAAACACAGTCTCGATCAGAAGGGCTAAAAACGTGGTATTTTTCTTATTCTGCTTTTTGATCGACAGACAATGGTGGGGCAGGGGGCTACAACACCCCCCCTTCTCCGCGCCTCTGGTTGCGCTACTGTATATGAGTTAAGATTTCCAAGTGACTTGGATAAAGAGAAAGGAAGACTAAGCTTTTTTAGCCTCTTTGGTTGCGCCACTGACAGCAACCTGAATTTTGTAGTGGGGGGTGAGGGGGCTTGATTAATCTAAAAATTGAAATTTTTTGCAAACTGCTTCAATTGGGCAGCGTGCCGAGCAAACAGATGCATCTAAAGCACAACACAGACCGGGGTTTAGGGGTAAAACACTAGCTGCTGAGTAATTTTTGTGATATTTCAGAAAAAAAAATAGCCATTTTAATGCTATTCGAATCAAATTTTACATCTTTTTAGAGCCATTTAAGCAACTAACTTGATACAATATGAAAGCCATTTGAAAGAATTAAATAGCTCACCTCCTTCAAACCCCCACGTTACTCACAGATCAAGTCCAAAACTTGTTGTAATTAAATAAATTAAATGCTGAATAGCCCCCTCCCCTAAATTCTTTTTTTTTATAAAGCTTACGTTAAGCTTTTTGCTTTAAGCGATCAACCTTGACTGCTTATTTTGACTCATGTTTTAAAGTTTTAATGATTAATTTGAAGCTGTTTTTTTGACAAATAAATTAAACCCCCCCCCTTACAAAAAAAATAATAATAAAAATAAATGTTTTAAAAGTGGCTTTGAACCACTTGAAAGGCCATTGAAAGTGGCTTTGAACCACTTTAGAGGCTTCAAAAGGGCAAAAATTGTGGCATTTTTCTTATCGTGCACTTTGGTCTACGGGCCAATGCAGGTGGCACAGCCCCCGCGGCTACGCTATTGATTACAAGTTGGGTTTTGATTTCGGTTTCTGAGCAAAATTAATTCAATGGCGGAGTAATTATAATTTTAGTGTTTAGATAAGAACAGCGTAAATATGAAATATTAAACGCTGTATTGTGTTTAGATCCTGATAATAAGAGCTCAATGACAGATCAGAGATGCTAAAACGTTTAATAAACCATGTACTTTTAGAAATAAACATGGATAAACGTTTGATATTAATTATTTAATCAAACAACTAAATGCTTAATCCTAGAGTATTGCTAACGCTCGCTTTTAAGAAAATGCTGTATGATAATTCACGTAAAATGAGCAATCCTGTTTCTCTTGCCCCCGCCCTCTGCACCAAGGCAAAAAAGGTAAAACAGCTCCACAAAGGGTTGTTTTCTTAGTTTAGATAGATATTTAGATATATTTAGACTTATTTTGCAAATTTAAACATAAATAATACTTGGCATCTTAATTTCCAGGGGGGGCAAGTACCCCCCTGCCCCCTGCGGGCGCCCCTGGATGACGCAGCGCTAAAAATTTCGACTCAAACTCTCAAGTCGCAAAACCAAAAGTTCGATTTCCTGCTGTTTCAATTTCTGCGAGTGCGTGTAAATACCTTTTTGGTAAAGATAGCTCAAAAAACTTTGGGGGAGTAGGTTTTTTATAAAAGAAAATCAACATTACAAAAGTTTAACAAATATTGAAATTGATTTGGATTATGTAGGAGACTTATGGATAGAAATTAAAACTACCTCCGCTGCAATGGTTGTGGGAACAGTTTACAGACATTTCATGAACACAATCGGAACTTTCGAAGGTTTTTTTGAAAAACTACTAGATATATTTAATGATCTTAATTTAAATAACTGCACCTTTTGTGCTCTTGGTGACTACAATACTGACCTAATGAAAGTACAGACAAATAATAATGTCAGAATGCATGTTAATAACATGATGAGCTGGCTTTATTTATGTGCAATTGATTTGCCAACTTGAATTACTGATCATTCAAAAACAATTCGTATCATATATACATCAATAGCAGAGGTGGAGTCGAGAACACAACGTTCGAGGAAAAGGCCAAGGACACAAAAAAATCCTATGCCAAGGACCCAAGGACACAGGCCTAAGTGTTCTCCGAAAAAAAGGCCTTCAAAAATTTTTTTCAGGCGATCACCAAAAAAACGGTCTTCAAAAATGTTTTTCAGGTGATCTACAAAATTTTAACGATTCCAAAAATACTTTTTCCTCGAGCGGAGGACAGGGCAAGTTTCGAGGACTTGAGGCTTGAAGGCCAAGGACTTCAAAGTGTGTCCTCGAGAACTCCACCACTGCTCAATAGTTTTCGAAATGCTGAGTCTTACGTAAGCGGAGTAATTATTTCCGACTTAAGTGATCATTATGGAATATTTATTGCCACTACCGCAAAAAAAAAGATGAAGCTGAATTAGCAAAGCTTTTAAGCATTTGGGACACGACAAAGTTTGATCTGGATACTTTTCTATACAAACTAAACAAGGATTTGTCACAACTTACTTTAAAACACAATATTCATGTGAACGACCGGCCAATTTAAAACGTTTCTTAGTATCTTCCGCAAGGTAGTTGATAAACATGCTACCCTGAAAAAAGCCTCACGCAAAGAAAAACGTCTTCATGCAAAACCATGGCTAATCCGGGGGCTGTTAAAATCAATGCAACACAAAAATATTCTTTTCAATAAATTACACAAAAACTACGATAAAAATATGCTAAAAATTAAAAAAAAAAGCAATACTCAAAATAGAACAATCAAAGCAGCAATAGAAAACCACTACAAAGAAGGGGTTGCAGCAAACAAAAAACCTCATCCAATTTATGAAAAATAATAAATGAAATTGCAAACTTCAAAAGCAAAAAGAAAACAATCCCAACAGAGCTAAACACCGTAAATGGTGTTAGTCGTGATCTGCAAATTATCTGCGAAAAAGTAAATAATTTTTTCGTCAACATTGGGAAAAACCTGGCCGATAATATTGAGCCATCTCTAAATCCTAGACCTTGAACACTGCCTAGCTCAACGAGCCCTATAAACTCTTTTTTCTTTGCACCAGCAACACCCTCTGAAATTAGCTCCATCATGAACAGTTTAAAATAAAAAAAAATTGATTCCAGAACATGTTATAAAGACTAAATATCTAAAATACAGCAATCTAATCATTTCTCCCATAAATGTGACCTATTTAATTCATGTATAGAACAAGAAAAATTTCCAGATGCTCTAAAAATAGCGGAAATTGTGCCTATATTTAAAAAATGACTGTATTTAAAAAACAAATTATCGACCTATCTCACCTCTTTCGCAATTCAGTAAAATACAAGAAAATTTGATGTACCCTCGCGTGTACAGTATACACGTACGTGGAAAAATATGATCTACAATCAAAGCACCAATTTGGACTCAAACAAAATTCATCATCAGTTCACGCATTATGTAACATGTATGATCAACTAATCAAAAATGCAGATAACAGTCTTTACTCATGCTACACTTTTTTGGGGCTTGACTAAAGCCTTTGTTACAGTGGACCATACCATCTTATTAAATAAAGTGCATTATCACTTTGGTATTTGGGGAATAGCACAGCAATTGATAAGAAGCTTTTTGTCAAACAAAATGCAGTACCCCAAACTTTATAACTGCATATCACAGTTGGCAAATATTACATTTGGAGTTCCACAAGGTTCCTCGTTAGAACTCTTGCTTTTTTTAATGTACGTGAATGGTCTTCCCTTAGTAAGCCAATTTCAAACTACGCAGTCTTCCGACGATACATATTTAACAACGGCTGAAAACAGTTTAGCAAAGTTGAAAAGCAAAGTCAACAATGAGCTTCTGTGAATTGACACTTGGCTAAAACAAAACAAATTATACCAAAATTCCTCAAAAAGCGATTATATGTTGATTAACAAAAATCCCAGCAAATCGTGTGAATCTGATCTCAGATTATTCTTAAACTCGTCTACCTTTTAGTGGATAGGTCTAAAAATTCATCAAGAAGAGATGGGATCAGCCACAAAATAGGGGATCACAAACATCAATTCCGTCGAAAAGACCTGGGTGGCAGTAATCTGCTCAGTCGCATTACTGCTAACCGAGGATCACTATTAAGCCATCATAATTACAAGATTCGCATAGGCTAGGAAAAACTTTTGGTGGAAAATCGGTACCAGCAAAGTCCAAAGCATAACAATTTTGTTAAGTCATAGAGCTCAGTCAATTTCTTGACCGAACTACCACCAAGCAAAACAGTCGTGCGAAAAAAAAAAAAATCTCAGTGGCAAAAAGAAATTTGAGAGTAAAATAACCCTCCATGCAATGCTCAGGATAGCGCTATTTCGGTCAATACCAAACCTCGTCAGCTGAGCTGGCATGAATCGAAATGAGTAAAAAAAATTGTTTTTTACTCATTTCGATTCATGCCAGCTCAGCTGACGAGGTTTGGTATTGACCGAAATAGCGCTATCCTGAGCATTGCATGGAGGGTTATTTTACTCTCAAATTTCTTTTTGCCACTGAGATTTTTTTTTTTTTCGCACGACTGTTTTGCTTGGTGGTAGTTCGGTCAAGAAATTGACTGAGCTCTATGACTTAACAAAATTGTTATGCTTTGGACTTTGCTGGTACCGATTTTCCACCAAAAGTTTTTCCTAGCCTATGCGAATCTTGTAACTCGTCTACCTTGTACGGACGACACACAGTCAAATATCTTGTCATCTATGTTGATGAGAACCTAAAACGGATCACTCACATTCATCATTTATCCATCCTTTCAGCTTGCACGGTATGCAGGGATTTTCTACAGAATTAAAAACTTACTTCCACTTGATTCAAAACGCATGCTTTATCACTGTTTTACATGCTCCAGAGTACAATACGACATTCCAATTTGAGAAAATGCCGCCAAAGTTAACTTCGAAGAGTTATCAGTTTGCTTAAATAACATCATTCGCATTTTAACGTTCAGCAGAAAATACTGTCTCATGACATTTCTGTAAAAAACTCTGAATTTATCAAAATTAAATGGCATGTACTGTGCAAACTTGAATTAGCTAAATTTATGCTTCAATCTCACAATAAAGCAGTTTCTCAATCCTTTCATGATCGCTTCATACAATTAAATAATATTCACAGTTACTCTATTCGACAAAAAGAAAGCTTAGTATATTTTAAACCTCGTATTAAAAAAACAATTGGTAAAGAGCTTCTCTCTCACAGAGGGTCCAATCTGTGGGAATAAATCGACAACTCGCTCAAAAACCTCAGATGGAATTTGTTCGTAAAACAATTAAAAAAAACGTTTATTACAAAACTACTGTGCCACATGAACTCAATCAGTCTGACATTATCCCTTCCCCAGTAAGTTCTAATTCTGTGGATTATTTCAAGTATTATTGTCATTGAATCATGATTGAGTCAGCTAATGATATTAGTTATTTATTTATTTTATGTTATCAAGTGTTGTTTCTGCTGCTTTTACTGCTTTGTTTCTTTTGTGTATCTGTGTTATGGGCTACCCGGCTACTAAAGATCGGACCAGTGTCTACAAAGTGTGCATTGTGAGCGTAAACCAAAAGAAAGTCTAGATTGTTGACTGCAAGTATTTCAAATTGGCCTTTTAAACAAAGTATTAAAAACGTGGACTGAACTTGAACGGTGTAATGGTAAAATTAAATCAAAATCTAGCATAACTTTTATGTTTAACACTTGATTATTTTCGATTTCTGAACACTTATCTTTATTATTATTTTTTTTGCTCTTTCATTTTTTCCTACTGAAGCACCTTGCTTCTTCATATTTAGCATGATTATTGGTATTCTCATTAATTTTTTTTATTGTAATTTTTTTTCCCTCCTGTAGCGGCGATTTGTCAATTTGGTTATTTCAAGATTCGAACAACGTTTCATTTATCCGCACATTTACATAAAGATCAAGACTTGATTTATTGGAATTTGAACAACATTTTAAGTGCACACTTTTTTGATTTGTTGCAGATTACATCCTTTTAAATCCGGTTCTTTGTCCAAAAGCTGTTTCTTTATTTCTTTGTGACGTAGACCTCATTTACATTTTTGATTGCCGTTTTTGTGTGAAAAAATTGTGCGTTAAATTTATCTAGCAAGCTCGAACTTGCAATGGCAAATCAGTTTGGATTAATTTCGGCAGAGTGGAGAGGCCCATTTTGGAAGGACTGAGTCAGAAAGCAAATTTTCTACTTGGAGCCGAGTAAAAACGAGGCATTTATCAAAGTCATTGAGACTTCTTGTTTTAGGGCTGAAAAATTGTCCATTTTGAGAACTTTGGAGCTCAACTTAGCTTTTAGAGCTATTGTTTGTTAGTGTGCATTGACCCATACCCCTCGCTTAGCTGACTCCCCCTCCATCCCTCTCTCTCTTTTCTGGATCAGTCACCAGCTTTCGACTGATTTGTTATTTCAAGTTAGCTTTCAGTCAAATTGTGGAATTTATTGCGTCTGCGTCCGAAAATCCATTGGTGAGTAAAATGTTTAATTTTTGCTTTTATTTACTCCGACATAATCTCATTATTGTTTATTGTTTACAACACCGAGAATATTGTAAAAACTTTAAATACAAAAACGCTAAATTATCATACACGCTATAAACCATGCGTCTGTGTGCATCCGGTAGTTTTTAAAGTGTAACCTTACTTTTTTCCATTATACAATTTATTGTGTTTACGTGTTAATAAGAGTTTCTTGCACATGTTTTACGTTTTTAGAAACCGTTTTTTGTTATTTCAATTTTTTGTCCAACATTTGTGGATGGTGTTTTATCAAATTGGAATTACAACTAAATTATACCGAACGTGTTATTGATTGAAGAAGCAGACGTAATAATCAAAATCCGATCAGTAACATCTCCATTTTTTTAGATTTTTTTCAGTTTTTTTTTACCATTTTCAGTTTTTCTCAAAACTTGCTTTCATCCTCTATTTTTTTTAATTACTCGGCGTTATCAGGAAGCACTTTGACAGTTAGGATTAGTTGAGTTTTTTGGCGTTTCCTGGCTTAGCGCTAGTACTGTGTAGTTGTAATTTGTTTTGTCTATACCTGAGGCGTTTTGCTTATCATTGAGCAAGTAAATTCATGTAAATCAATGTGTTAAAAACCTAGCTAGTGTTTTTCAAAATTTATGTTCGTTTTATTTAAAACACAAATAAATACATAATAGAGTATCTATATAGGCAGATCGTTGATGCAATTTCAATAACTTTTTTTTTACTTTGCTACCACTTTCCGGACTGCCAAGCATTAAAAGCACATTCTTTAAAAGCGTAGGTGCGCCCCGATTAAAGACTGAACCGTTGGGGGAGGCGGATCTTATCGCCTTTATCCACAGTTTGAGGGGAGTTAAAATGTCAGAAGCATTAAAATCATTTACCACTGTATAAGTTTATCATAGCTCTATTTCTGTTAATTTGTAGAGTAGAAAAGGGCCTGGCCAAAAACGCGCCTTCCTACTCCTCGATCTCTTTTGCCTCCTTGATCTCCTTCGCAAAACTGAAAATGTAAAGAAAAATCTCCCAACCAAATCTGTTAGGGTATGCGCTAAGGATCATCAAAACAAAGGACAAGCAATCGAGTACCTCGTACATCACAGCCTCAATGAGGTTGCACCATCACCTATTAAAAAAAAGTAAAGGCTCTTAATTCAAAACCAAAAGACAAAACTGAAAAAAACTTCCTCCGATGACGACCTAAGTGACAAGAATTTAGTTAACAACTAATTACAACGTATTTCCGAAATACTGCTGAGCAAGTTGATTCAAAATAATCTGTAAGTCTAATCAGCGGCGTAAGTCCGTCTTGACTAGATTAAATTTTTATCAAATGAGCAAGAAAACCAAAAAAAGAAATGATGCAAGTGAAAAACGCTGCATTTTCTTTGACGCTTTTCACTCGTCCATGGCCTTGTGGTCTAAATACGTCTCTAAAGTTGGATTCTCAGTCGTGGCACAGTAGACTTTAAATGTTGCGGAAGGAAGGCTTATACATCATAAAATGGTCTTAAATACGTACAAAGGAACTTCTTGATTACAAATCAAAACCTACCACGCATGAAGCTAAGCTTATGATATAAACATGAAATAAAACACATGGCAACCCGCACCCGCTGAAACTTTTTTTTCCAGATTCGAAGCCGTCCAGTTAGTTTCGAATTTAAACGCAGGTCATGGTTGCACCACTATTGACCTTGTTTCGGAGCCGACTATGCTTTATCTCTAGTAATTTCCAGCGCGTCGATTTGACCGACTCACGTGTTAGTTAAGGACTGGGACCGTTGATGTACGTCCGAATACTGCGCCGTAGTTTAAAAAGAAAAAGGAACACAACATCCAACCAGAGTCAGCAAGAGTGGCCCTTTTATTTAATACCATCACGACACAAATCGCTCGTTGAAATCTGAACCAGAGGCCGCGCAATTGCAAAAAAAGCAAAAATAAATAAATAGTCGTTACAAAGAATCAATCAATCTGAGTCAACAAACGTCAAATGTTGATGAAAAAAAAGTCGAAGTGCTTTCGAAAAGAAACAGCGGTGTTTGTGGACGTACATGAACTATATATTTGTTTTACGGCAAAACATCAAACAAGAAAATCGCTTCGGTTTTCCAGCGTCCAAGTTCACGACTCCAGACAGGTAGAGCAGGAGCACGCCTCCGCGGTGTCAATGTTCACCACCTGGACCGACCCCTCGTTACAGCGCAAGGGAACCTCCATCTGGATACAAAAATACGACGTTACCTTGCAGTAGCCGCTCTGGCGGGTAGAGCGTTACGGTCTTGGGTTCAGTTCTCGGTCGGGTCAAACCAAATGCTATAAAATTGGTATTCACTGTGAGGTGGGATGTGGTACGGGATTTGTAGGCATGAGTGGATGACCTCATCGTAATAACTTCACCAATCAATTTTTACAAATGCATTACTTGCGCTTATCTGATGTTGTCTAATGACTCGAAGTTTCCCCGAATTTGTTGCCTTCAAATTTCCCGAAAAATGCCCTGAGCAATCCGATGACGTCATAAAAACAGGATGCCATTGGCAACCACTGATGTTAAAATCATTGAAACACAAACTTTAAGTTCAACAAAAAACAAAAGTTCGATAACGCGGCTTAATTTCCAGCACTCGCATATACCTTGCCACCTTTTATTATCGCTCACTTGTGCATCGGCTCATTCTACATCTCAGCTAGGTATAGTTTACCTTTTACAACAAACCAGGCCAGCACTTGTTCAACAAAATGCCGTTTTAAGCCCCAAACCTCAATCTGGGAAACAATATTGCAACTATCAGGACAGGATCCAGCCCGAAATAGCAATTTGGCTGCTTCACGTAAAATCAACGAGTTTCAATCAGCTTTTCACGGAATATGAAATCGTTTATGAGAATCGGACCTTTGGCGGAGAATAGTCGCGCGGTCGTTGAACTGCTTCCATATTACGGGTCCATTAATGTATTGTATACTGACGTAATAATTACGCAAGAATGGTACGCGATGGCACAGCCATTAGGTGGGTTTTAATCGTGTTACACAGATTAGCGTTTGCATCACCTATCACAGGGCAATAACACAAGAAAGCGAACTCTGAGACACCGCAAGATGTTATCTTGAAGTTAATTGCAGTTTTCAAAGTCTGCTCCAGTTTGTTTGCAAACAACGCAAAAATTAAAGAATTCCGAGGCATTCAGACATCACATTAGAGTTTTGGGAATGAGCGACTGAAGCAAGCTCAACTCAACTGAACATTTATTGAATCACATAATTGGGTTACATAATAACTGGTTACATAATGGAGCAATAATTGGGTCACAAATGGTACGAGAAGGTGTTAGCAAAATCGGCAAGAAATTCACTCGTTTCAATATTTTAGGCATTTATGGCTAACCGACAATTTTTGGTGGTCTTATATTTTAAACGTGTCCGCGATAAGAATTGAGGTTACAAATTTTTTGAAGCACAAATGGCATGGCATTTTATGCGACTTTTAGTCAATTTGTTAAGTTAATTTATTGAGATTAATATAATTTTTACGACATGTAGAATCGATAGCGCAAAATATCTGCAAATACCACGCAGCTACGAGGTCGTGAGGGAAATGTCAAATCTCATGTCTTCGCTTACGTAAAAGTCAAATAAAGTCAGACGACGATTAGGTAAAAGTACTTCTTCAACTCTAAAGCAAATTCTTCGCTTCTTGGAGAGATTTATTGTGGATGCTGGGGTCGTTTATAGGTATCGCGGGCACTTTTTTATTTTCGCCAAGGCTAATGAACTGCAGTTTCTCGAGGTCCATATGCTATAGTTAGGAGTAGGTTTAGATCCGCTTATTCGTTTTTTTTCAAATTCCGATTCATTATCTTAAAAAAAACTAAATTCAAATTCATTAACTGAGCAAAATTTGAATTCAAATTTAAACTTAAATTGCAAAAGTCGAATTCAACTTCACCAATAACTTAATTTGTGAGCGAAGTCAAATTTAAAATTCAATTCAGTCCTGGTTATGAGCGTATTTGGTGAGCTTGACCTTTCAGGGGGCCAAATTAGGCTACCTCAATGCAAGTAGTTTCACCATGGCGTGCTTATTAATGTGCATGGTGGAATTCCGGTATATTTTATCTTCGCAAAAATTAAAACTTAGGCATTGAAAAATTGGGGTGAGTATGTGCCTGCCCAAAATAGTAGCCTTGGAATTGCTCACCGTACTGCGGTCCGTTATAGTGCAGCAAGAGGCCTGCGACACCAAGTGGTCACCGCCGCGCAAATCCGTATTGTTGCCTGCCGTCACAGTGAAAGAGCAACATTTTCCTCTACATGACTGCACAATGGTCCGCACAACCTCGCAGTTGTCTCGACGGACGTAGATCGGAAATTCTGAAAATACATTTGTAAGTTTTACTGGAGTAACGAAAGTTGTTGTTTTATGACGTCTTTATGTTTGCGTTGTCCATCGGGACTCCCGGGCTCATTCTTGTGGAGGGCAGAATGGGGTAAGGAAATGTTAGTTATACTATTGAACCCCAGTGTGCTGGGGAACCCGGAAAAGAATCCATCATTTCCACCCTACTCAAAGAGTTGGCACCGCTTTACCACGCAGGCGCACACCGCTGATAGCGCCCATCCATCCCCTCTTCATAGCCCATGGATGGTGGCTTCAATATTCTGCCACAGAGTGAGGGAGGGCCAATTGTTTGCCGTTTGACTAAATACCTTTTTGTCGTTTTAACACCTAATAAATTGCAAAAATTTGGGTGAAAAAAAATGACAATTCTCCACCTCGAAGCTGACAGCTGTTGTTGCTGCACACACATTCATCCGCAGTGACGTCACAATTGCTCATGGCTACTACAAAAACGAAAACAACAATTTTTAGCCGAAGCATTTTCGTTGCTCGATTTCCTGTTTGTGCCGATATGTACGTTAGAGGGGGAGGGTAACCACTACCTAATGCTGAAAAATATCAACCTTAAATTTTTTTGATACTCGCTGATTACGCCGAGCTTATATTAAATTACTTAAATTACGCTGAGCCGTGTAGCGAGTTGGCAGTGTACTTCTACGTGTCATTGAGCAGTGACAACATAGCTCCTTACAAACAAATATCGCTGCGGTGGCGAGCTGTTGTCGATACAGTGACCTTTTGTTTGTTCGGCCCGAGAATTGAACTCCAGACCTCCGAAGGCGATGCCCTAAACCACTTCACATATAAAAATATAGAGGCATGATCCTGTCTTCACTGAGTGATGTGACATCGTACTTTGTTGATCCGGCACATCAGCAAATAAAAAGTTTTAGCACATGCCATGAGAATTCGTCGTACAAAAATATATTCTGACATTCTTTTGCTTCTAATTAATTCACTGTAAAGAAGTCTGAAAAGCTTTTCTCAAACTTTTTATCGGAACTATTTCAGTACTTTCTGCCACTCAACAGTAGGTAATAGAGCGTAAATAAATTGCTGACGAGTTTGTTGTAAGTTAAAGGAGCACAAAAAATAAAAATACCCTATTTAGGCCACGGAGACGGATGCTAATATTTCACTTTAATAAAAAGATTAGAGCTATTACACGAGAACCTACTATCCGCAAACGTTTCGGCGTTTGGCCTCAAAACCATCTTCAGCGATTCAGTGACAGTAATGATAATGTGAGGTTATATTGAAACGTTTGCAACAAATGGTTGCTTCTACTGGCTCAATGTTTATCATCCAAGTTGTTCAGTATTATGTCGTAAATTAAAGTGACCGCACCCAGGGTCAGTCATGGGGGGGCTGTTCTGGGAATCATGGACAAAAAAAGTCTACATTTGGAAATGAAACAATTTTTTTATCCCAATTCAGTTGATGACCAAAAAGAGAGAAAAGGTTCTCAACTGAAATTGGGGCAATTTTTTTCCATATTCGGATGACCAAAAACAAAAAAAAGGTTTTTGGTTGAAATTGGGGCGATCTTTTGTCCAAATTCGGATGAAGATCTACAAAGAAAAAAAAGCTTTTCACCTAAAATCATCACGGTTTTCATGTGCAAATTCAGGGGTAGACCAAAAAGGGGGCATAAGAAGGTGGTCACCTAAATTGGAAATACCAATAGGGAGGTATTTTCCATTCCAGTGCAGAAATCAGGCTCGAAAGTGCTAAAGCGTGGTGTTTTCCGTATTCTGCATGCCAATAGGGGAGACTAAGCCCACCTCCCCCGCCCTCTCTGACTACGCTACTGACTAGAACGCTGATTAAAACTTATTTCTGCCAAATTTTCAATCTGCTTATATTCATATGTCTCAAAGAAAATTTTAAAATATCGGCTAACCTTGCCTCAACCTAATGTTTAAGTAAATTACAGAAATTTTTTCTTGCACAAAATAAAGCGTGAAAATGTTGAAGATGTTTATCGAATTTTCACGCTTCGTTCGTCCAAAGTTTACGTAGCTTATCTGGCATAATTAATAACATGCCGTCCAATCTAATTGCTGAGCACATGTAGTAGCACACGTGTTGCCTTTTTTGTGATACATTTATAATCCAAAGCATACTTGTGATAACTTTAATCCATTTAAATTTAGCTAATTCTACGACGTCAGAAGATGAGAGATAGCATCGCAGATTGGAGGTCACGTAAAGTAAGAAATGAGAAGTCACAAGTGACATTATAAAAGCAATGGAATACCAAGTAAAAAGAGGCCTCTTAGCATTATCACTAGTATTGAAAGGTTGCGCCTAGTTAATTTCATTAAAGACTGCAAACTGTATCATGCTCTCAGTGCAGGCCCGGCATCACGGGGGGGCACTCCGGGGCCGTGCCCCCCCAAATGACTGCTTGTGCCTCCCCAAACGAAAATTGTGCCCCCCCCAAGCGAGGACTGTGCCCCGAAAAAATTTACGAGCTCAGGGCTACTGGAGTGCAAATCGAGGCCCAAATTGGTGTTTGCCAGCGGTATTTTCGTAGTTTTTGTGGACTGAAACCGGATTTCATGACATTTTTGGGATGAAGACCTTTTTTTTTTGGAGATCACCTGTTTTCGGCCGGAAAAACTCTTTGAATATCTGATTTCGGCCGGAAAATCCCTCTGAATTTTTGGTCTTCACCTTCTTCATTTGATCCAGACTGGGATAAATTTCTCGTGCCCCCGTGCCCCTCTCGAATTCACATAAATAAACTTCTCGTGCCCCCCCAAAATTTATTTCTTCCCCTCCCCCCAGTCACGCTTTCCTGGCGCCGGGCATGTCTCAGTGCTGTTGAAAAGTGTTCATTTGATCAATAACAATTGTAGCTACCAGCTGGGCCATACATTTAATGAGATATGAAAAGGCTACAAATTGAGAATAAACAGCCGAAAATCAACATCGATTTTTTGTTTGTGTTGGCATTCTAATTCATTGTTCTATATTTATCTTCTCGCGAAAGAGTCACAACAATCTCTCCCTCACTCGTGGTTTTACGGCTGAAGCAAACGAGTTTTTCGAGTAACATCGAAACACAGCCGACGACTATAATTATATCTGCAAAAATTAAAGCTAAGGTTTGTGTCGCATATTTTTTTATTAAGAAAACTATAATTTATTTTAATCCCAAAATATCTTTTAATGCGAAACAGTTAGACAAAAAATTACGTCTTTATAGAGGGGCTTAAATTGACCAATTTTTGTACGATTAGGAATTGATAAAACTTTCAAAATATTTGTTATAACTACGTCGTACTTAAGTAGGCCAAGATATAGCATAATTATGAAGGCGAGGATAATTATGAGAAATATTTCATCAATTTTTCACCAAGCATCACAGTTCGGTAAAATAGATAAAATGCACTGCAACGTAAATTACACCATCAATTCTCCCTACAAGCCAGCCGCTCTGGCTATCAAACTCGATCATTTACCGTAGAAAAGTTTCACAAGTTCCGTGATGAAAATTTCACTGTTTATTGAATATTCTTCACTTCTGCGGCACTGAAATGGCATTAATCTTTTTCCAAATACCGCACCATTTTGCTAGGAACGCATACCTTGCACTGAAGTGATTCGGCAAGCACGGAGAATCCCCTGCACTAAAACATTTTTTCTGGCTAAATTGTTGTACCTTGTACACGCCGTTCTTCTCATCCAGTTTTGAATAGGTTACCTATTTTTTCTTTCCTTCAATTTTATGAAAATGGACCGCCAGAAAATAACATAGCACATAAGCAAGCAAGCTGTATTTTATTCAAAAATTTGAGGTCGTTTTTATTAATTCAAAATCAAATCTTAACCAAACCATAATCTTTCGTACATGAAATGAAAACCAGAGGTGAGCAGGAGTAACATTTTACCAAAAGTGCACCGCAACGACTTTTTCAACCATTAAAAGCGCAGCGCAACTTCCGCAACAAACTTTTTTATTCAGTTGAAGCGCAATGCAACTCCGCAATTGCAGAACAAGATTTTCATACAATGTCAAAGCGCAACCCAACTTCCGCAATCAAATTGATATAATACGATGCATATTCCGCTTTGCTGCGATTCTAGGCGGTAAACGAGCAAGTAATTTGCTAAAAGATCGGCATTTCACAATTTTTCGATCGAAATGAAATTTAGTTCGAAGTATAGAATTGCACAACTAACAAACTGCGCTTTGCCCACCTCTGATGAGGAGGTGGGAACTAACTTCAAGTCGAACTCAAACGGAGTCTAAACACATATAACACCCGGTGTATACTGGGAGTGCAGTCGTTAGCGCGCTAGCGTATCTTTTGCTTCCTTCTACCAGGGGCGTATTTAGGGGAGGGCATGGCCCCCTTTGGGTCGCCATTATAGTATGATTGGCATAGAATAGCATGCGAAATTGCGGCATGTCCCCCCTCCTTTGTAACTTGGGCAGAAAGTTTGAGCACAAAACGGACAGAAACTGAGTATGACCTTTTTTTTGGTCTTCACCCAATTTTGGGGCAGGAAAACGGACTGATTCCGAGTGACCTTTTTCTTTTGGTCTGCATTATTCTCAAATTTTGTGCCTTCCCCCCCCCTTTCGAAAATCCTGCGCACGCTAGTGCCTTCTACAAATTTGACGCTAGTAAGCTGATACGCCGAGTGGACCGAATTTTCGGTTGGTATGAACTGAGGACACGCTCATACGCCGATTTTGAAATTAGAGCAAAACGTGTCAAAATTCGCGAACGAATATTTCTTACTTTGTTTCTTTAAATTAAAATTTCTGGTTTAATTGTTTCTTTGTCGTGCAGCATATTTCACAATCGACAGCACCAGATGGCAGCTTCAACGAGAAATGAAGACAAATTCAATGGACAGGTATCTTAAGTTCGCGTAATCGCATTAGATTATATTGGCGTTGTAATTACATTTTTTCACCAAGTTTCCTTGGCCAGGAGACAGCGAAGCCACCTGTCTAATACACATGATGGAGGCTTCACACTGCCCCTTTTATTGCTGAACGTCAAGCAGGAAAACTGTGATTACCAATTTTTATAGTCTTTGGTTTTACCCAACCGGAAATCGAACCCGAGTCTACCGTTTCAGTAGCAGACGACCGGGAATCGAACCCGAGTCTACCGTTTCAGTAGCAGACGACCGGGAATCGAACCCGAGTCTACCGTTTCAGTAGCAGACGCTCTATCCACTCGACCACTGATCGGCAAAACGGTGACTCCATCCTTTGTGAGCAGTTCCAGAGATAGTCCACTTCAAACACGACGCAGGAACCTCTTCAAGTCATGATGTTCATTGGCAACCCTGACATTGGCGACCCATTAGAGCTCAATCCTAATGCGACACTGCAATTAGGCTAAGCCACAGTGGCTTTTTAGCCTATACATAGGCTTCTGTCGGCTACGCTACTGCATTGAAACGTAAAGGTTGACAATAAAAATTATGATTAGGGAGGCTCCTACGTCGCGTTGTAGTAGAATATCACTGGAAAAGCAGGACCAAGAAAGATGAAGTCAATGCCAATATAATCTATTCGGTTGCCCTAACTTTAACCCCATTGATTTTGCCTTCAACCCTCTTTCCAGTATTTGATCGCGTTCAAACACAGATTTAGCTTCAACTGTTGATCAACTTTAGATCACATTCTTCATACCTGGGCGCTCTCAGCGATGTTGAATCAACCATAGCAAGAGATCTTCGCAAAACTACACTCAAAATGTCAATGCTATCTGGTATCTACTGTATGTAGCAGCATGACTTGTAAATTGCATCGAAAGCGTGCGAAAATAACATTAACTTGGATATAAAGACACGATGCGAGCTTTTAATTTAACTCAAGTGTAAAATAAATGCATAATCAATTAGCGGCTAAAACAGACTTTAAAAGGAGCTGTATTTCAACACTAGAATTTTGATTGCATCACGTAGCGTGCAAAACGAACTCCATATTCAACCTATAAATAATGCCTTCAGATTTACGCGATACTAATTTTGACTGTGGATTTTTTTCCGCAAATACTATTAGTAGTTGGCAGAAAGCGCATCTGAATTTAAGTACCGGTTTAAACGGGGTGTAAAAGTGCAAATTTCTCCGTAAAAAGTCATGTATCGATGCGATTGAGTGGTTTGACGTATCGTACGGGAGCAATATCCGATATTGTCCGAAACTCAGCGATGGAAAATCGAGAATCGTAGGCGAGTCGAGTACACTAAAAGAGCAACAGAATCATAAAGTCTGTGAAACCAACATTGCATCACTCTGTTCATAAATCGATCTATAACGAACCCAACATAACAAATTTTTGTGGTTCTTCGATAGCCAAAGACTGGAGAGTTTCGGTCAAAAAATAATCAAACGCGGTTAGACAAACAATCAAATGATTTACAATAAAAAAGATTTGTAAACCGGAAAGCACAAATATGCGAAAAGTCCTTTGAACTATTTTGAAACGTAGTTTTACGATAATTACAAATTTGTATCAATAAGCCAGAAACAAAGTTTGCACAATTATGGAATTCTGGATCGACAAAAAGGTAAAATAAGCATCGAAAAAACGCAAGTTCAATAACAACAGAATACAGCGAAATCAATATATCAATCAATTTCTTAGAACTGCAATTGAAATTAGCATTGCAGTTTTTGATCATCGTGAAATAGATGAAATAGCACTGACGAAAAGTTTCAAGATTAGCAAGCAGCCGAGAAATTAAAAACTGCCATTGAAAAACACGTTAAGCCATAGATAAGGGTGCAGCAAAATAACAGAAAAACATCAACAAGTCAGTATCTAAAGTCTTATAGGCACAATCAAACCTTTGATTAACAGCCTAAGACATTTTCGGAATCGTCATTCGTCTTGTGTTCCTCGTCAGTACAGCTAGGACTACAGGTATGAACATAAGCGCAGAAAGGCAAGGAATCGTAAATTAACCAGATCATAACACACTTTTTTCCAAATATATTAAGTTATCACAATAATAAACATTATTTGATTGATAAATTGGTAAAGATGTAAGTTTTGAAGATTTTTGTCAATAGAGATATATGTATTTTTGGCCTTGCAAACCTTCCTGATGAGCCCTGAAATTGGGCGAAACAATTATCAAAGGCATGCTACCAGGAATTATTTAGAATTAAACTAAAATAATTATCTCTTGTAATATTGTGATGACTTAATATTTTTGGAAAAAAAGTGTGTTATGATCTGGTTAATTTACGATTCGTTGCCTTTCTAGGGTCATGTTCATACTACTAGTCCTAGCTATACCGACGAGAAATAAAAGACGAATGTCGATTCCGAAAAAGTATGTCTTAGGCTGTTAATGAAAAGTTTGATTGTGCCTATAAGACTCTGGATACTGTCTATAGCTTATTATTAATTTTCTTAGTACATTGTTTTTAATAATTTAACAAGTTAAATTTTGTAAAATTATTCAATAGAATAAAATTGATAACAATGGTTTCTGCATAAAACAAAAATGCTTCTTTGAAGATTTTTGGAGTATTTTGGTTGAATTATATTCGGTTGCACAAGAAATTCATTAATCATGCTTCCAAACTATTTCACTACCTTCTGACAACGATATATCTTCAAGCATTCTCATAATACTAAAGATAGGCCAACAATGGTGCTGTACCAATATAGCTGAGATGAAAAAACGGAATTGATGGTCAACTATTTTTTCAACGTTAAAAATACATTTGAGTAATAGATTTAAAAATTTTATATTGTGATTTTTCACACAGTTACATGCAAGAATCGAAACACAAAACAAGCAATTTGAACTTGAAGAGTAAAAAAGTGATACTAATAACAAACCTACCAGCACAAAACGCATACAAAATACTGCACATATAGTACCAAATAATGCAGAAAAAGAAAAATTACTATGATTTCCCAAAGTAAGCCCATACAGCAAACATAAAACTTCCAAAACATAAGACTCTCCAAACATTGTCATTAAATTTCGTCCACTCTTTAATCATTGCCCAGCCTCCTCTCCGCATAATCCACTGCCCAAAGTTTTTCATGATAAAGTCTATGATCCATGTTAGCATTTCCTTCACCCAACCAGAATTATCAACAGTTTGTGAAAGTGAACGCAGCACCAATCTGCAGCCAAAGTAAAATACCATTACAATGCGGCCCCAATTGATCGTCCCATCAGCAAAAACCTTGTAAGCTACATCAAAAAATACTTGTCGAGTAGCGCAAATAGGAACAGTTTCAATAAAGGATTCAATTTTATGGTTTTCTGAAACCTCAGCAGCAATTTTGAGTAGCTCGTGCATGATCCCATTCAAGCTTGGATCATTCAACCCACAATGCATCAAAGCACCTCTGTCAACTTCACACAAACGATGGATGATTGGCTCAACAGGCGTCTCTCTTGCTTGCTGCTGAATAAACAAGTTCAACAATATTTTGGCTTGCTCCGCAATCAGGTTCTGCTGTTTGTTAACAACTATCTGTGTTGGTGTATAATTTGAACTATTTGTGGAAGATGAAAATATGGCAGACGCATCAATTTCAACATGTTGTGGCTGGATATGACCACCAGCACTTCTACTTTCATTTCTGAAATTGTGTGAAGAAGTTGAGGGCTGATCACTTGTGGAACCGCTGTGTGAAGAAGTTGAGGGCTGATCACTTGTAAAACCACTGTGTGAAGAAGTTGAGGGCTGATCACTGGTGGAACCACTGTAGCTTCTAGAATCTGGTAATTTCTTTGAGTCAGATTCACTAGAAATTGCACCGTGTTGAAAGGCAGGTTTATAATTATTTGATGTCAACTCATCACCAATAAAATCATCTTCCGCGTCATCATCTCCAGCTAAATAATCATAATCTCCTTTATCTTGATGCATGATAAAATCGTGTTACAAATTCATATAATCATGTATGCTTCATTGATATTTACACACTTTAATAATGCAGTCATAGTCTATCCATTTTCATACCTAAGACAAACATTTTAAAATGCTGTTGTCATGGCTTACTTTTGTTTCCAACTTTTTAGCCACATGCGTAGATACCGGTATTACACACTGATACCATAGTTTGTATTTTTCTGCTCAACTTTATTGATGAAGTCATAGTAGGTTGCATACTGTGCATGCACTTGACGATTCTACAGACATTGCAACAAACTTATCCCTTCAAATTTGAAAAATTTTTATCTCAAAGAACCCTGCAGAATCTCTTCATACCAATGAAACTTTAAACCGACTACTAGAGGCTGCGCTGTTTGAAATTAGAACAGGTGTCTGAAGTACAGTGAAGTAGTCTATCAGCTATAGTGATTGTATGGTACTTCATGCTGAGAAGTTTCCCACTGATTCTATAGACTAGGTAATTTTTTGTATTCTGTGCTGTGATAAATAGTTTATACAGTGACATCATTTAATCAATGGCTAACTTCTTTGCATTGCTAATTAATTAGGCCTACAGTATGTTGTAGTACAGTACGCAGATCAGAAAGTATACAGCAAACTTCACGCTTCGATGTATTAACTCCTGGAACATGTGGTTATCTGTACCATAGGCGTCGATTTTTTGTTGATTAAGCAAATTCTGAGGGGACAAAATGTTTTTGCGAAGTTTGGTTAAACTAAATAATTTCAGTTCAGAATTTTGCTCCCAAACTCAGGTGCAGACCAACAAAAAAAGTTCTTGGCCGCAAACTGATTCTATTTCAGCCCCGATTTTCAGAATTTTGCCCTCAAATTCAGGTGAACACCAAAAAAAAAGGTCTTCGCCGCATTCTGGTTCTATTTCAGTCCGAAATTTCGAATTTCTTGCTCCCAAGAGGTTATAACTTGCCAAAAAACCAAGGAGGCCAGACATATTTCACCAGACATAATTCGCCCGCCTCCCCAAAATTGATGCCAGTGATCTGCGCTAATAAATAAGATCCAGTGACTTTTAGGTACAGTCTATAGAATAGGCCCAATCATTTTACAAATTTGCACCAGAATACCTAGCTTGGACAATAAATGCTAGAACAAACGATTAGACTCTATCTTGCTTAAAGCTTTTGTGTGTGTTTGGATGTGATTAGTGTGTAGTTGAGTTTATGCCTTTGTACTGCTGGACCGATGTTTTTTTGAGTTTGTCAATAAACTAAATAATAAATGTAGTTGCTTGGCAGCTTGACAAATATTGAAATAAACAATTCTAATTCTCGTCTATCAGTCTGTTGTCTGAATAGACTTATAGTAAGTTGTTTATTTATTTATTCATTTCGCCTAGATAATCAATGACAATAACGTTATCACAACGAAAAAAATAAAATTGATAACACAATCAAGCAGTAAAGAAAGCAGTCAAGTGAATTGTAACAGAAAGCTGCAAAAGGACCTCTCGGTCATCGAGTTGAGAGCTCCCTAGTTAGTCAATCAAGAGCACAGGTCGCTCTGCTATCTGTATCAAATTTTCTATGGCGGAGGACTAGTGTGGACTGTGTATAAAATCAACCTAAGATCAGGGATACGATTTTAATAGCAATTAATATTAGAGCAATAATTTAAAGTTTGTCACTGGTAATTAAACATTAAGTGTTGTTTAAATTGAATTTTGAAAGAGTCAAATGACAATATTTTCATATCTTGAGGTACGGAATTCCAAATGCTAACTACCCAAAATGTAAAGAATCTTTGCAGTTTTACGATTTGATACAACGGAATATAGAGATTTAGGTTAGAGGATGCCAAACGAGTGGTTTGTGGGTGTATCATAGTTACTGGAGTAAAAAAAGAGAAAAATCTGTTGGATAGTTTATTCCAGTAAAATTTATGCATTAATTTACCAACTTTCAAAGTGTAGAGGTCTCCAATCTTTAAAATATTTAGCTGCTTATAACATGCTGCTGAATCATCAAGATATAGTCCTCCAGCAAATATTTTAACAGCTTTGTTTTGGAGAGACTTTAGTCTTTTCAATTGGGTTACGTAAGTATTTCCCCAAAGAGTAGTACCATATAGAAGATATGGGTGAATTGTAGTGTAATATAGACTGCGAAAAGTTTTTCGCGGGAAAATTTGCTTGAGCTTTGTAATGACACCCAACGACCTAGATATTTTCCCAGCCAAAGTATTTATGTTAACATCAAAATTTAATCTTGGGTCAATTGTAATCCCCAAATATTTTACAGAATCTTCTAGAGTGACAGAATTATTATTAAAGTGGAGTTGAATGTCAGGGTTAGGAGTAGTAATTTTGGGAGATATTATTAAAGCTAATGATTTTTTAGGGTTTATAGTAATTTTGTTCGCCACTGTCCATTCATGTACATTTGCTAATTCAGAATTGATGTTTTCAGCTAGTGTGGAGGTGCTAGGAGAGTGAATTAACTAACAAACATGTGTTCATCGGCAAATAATTGAGGTACTGAATTTATTGCAAAGAGTAAATCGTTCATCTAAATTAAAAATAACAGTAGGCCTAAATTTCTGCCTTGAGACATGCCAAATCAGTTTATTAGGGTTTCTGAATGCTTAGTTTGGTGAGAAACATACTGATGACGATTACTTAGGAAGGAATTTAAAAGCTTTGAATTCTGTAATGTTTGAGCTTTCTTAAAAGTATCTGATGACACACCATATCAAAGGCTTTTTTAAAATGTAATAAGATTAACCCAGTATAATCTTCAGCATTAATTTGATCACATGTGCTAGTTAGTACGTCTAGTAATGCATGAGTAGTAGTAGATAGGTTGCTTTGAAATCCATACTGAGTATCACGAAGGACAGAAGTTTTTTGAAAGAAATTCGTCAAACACTTATGAATCATTTTTTTAATGATTTTGGAGAAGCAAGTGAGAATGGATATAGGACGGTAATTTGTCAGACTGTTTGTTTTTCCCACTTTAAATAAAGGTATTATTTTTGCTATTTTGCAGCTTTGTGGAAATATTCCAAATTGAAACGCATTATCAACAAAATAGCACAGCCCAGGAACAAGAATACTGGATGCTACTTGAAGAAAAAAAGGTGGTATATCATTGTGGCCATGAGATTTATACAAATTCATTACAATTATAACTTCATTAACGCAAGGTTCCAAGAAGATGGATGATTTATTTCTATTGTGAAAGAATCATTATATATAAGCATTACCATCACTTGAATTCATATTGTTCATTAAGTTTTCACCAATTGTTGAAAAATATTTGTTAAACTTCTAGAGAATTGTTTGCAGATCAGTTATTCTGCTCCCATTAAGACTAATATTTTGTGGTAGTTTGGCATGTTTAGAAGATTTTCTGGTAGAAGCTTGCCAAACAACTTCCATGTTTTTCGTGAATTGCTTTTGCTTTTATCAAATTCTTCAGCATAATACAGTAGTTTTTCTTTGCTAGGGTTTTAAGTTTAGTGAGTTTATTCGCATATACATTATATTCAATATTCATGTTTCTGGTTTCGTCTCCCAAGATGTAATGAGATTTATGAAAACGATTTTTTGTACAAATGGAGCTATATGTGTATGCCTTTAGTGATTCATGGCTTGCTCTTCCATTTTCGCAGTTTGCGCGACATTTGTTTAATTGGGGCATGTTTATTGATAACTTTTTGAACTACTGAGATAAACGCTTTAAAATAATGTATAAAAATTTTTTTGTTAGGTCATCAAAATGTTCAAGAAATTTGTTGACGAATTTGTTTATATCATCACAATACGTTTCAGCTTTAAAATTTGATTCATGTCTGATAAGGATTTTTACCTATTTTAGTTATGTTATGTTGGTGTTGTAGTAGCGTATATTTTATTTATCCTCCTGTCACCGAACAGTGTCAGACACTAATTTATTAGACGATCCACACACTTTTCATTGCAATGAGTAGACTACTTTATGATTGGAGGAAACCGCACCTGCTTAAGAGTTCCCAGAAATCCAATGTTACTGTAGATTTCTTCGAATTTTTGTCCACTGAATTTGCTGCTTGTGGAAGCCACCAAGCAGAAATAATCATCGTAAAATGTCTTATCTAAGGACACAACAGAGTGACCAGGGTGCAAGTAGATCCCAGATCATTCGATCAAAATTGTTGTAAAAACGACGCCTTTACTATCTTGGCCACGCTGCCGATTTACCCTCTTGGCCATGCTGCTGATGTTAACAGCAGATGTTGGTGCTGTAGTGTAGGCTCAGCTATTTGAAGCTAGGCTACTTACAATACAGTACTGAAAAATATTAAGCAATTACCAGCAAATCTTTGAAAATTGAAACCTAACATCAGTAGGCCTAGCCTAATAAAATAACACTGACACTGGCTGACTGGGTAAGCTTGAGCTTAGAAGACAACTTTCACACTTTCTATAGGCTACCTACCATTACTGATTATGGTACGGTATGTCACTTGTAAGTATCAGGTACCTATGAAAGTTAACAGTAGTTCTTAGGCTACAGTAGCCTACTGAGTAGGCTAGGCAATGTAAGGCCTACTGACACAGGGTAAGCATACTTAATATTACTGCATAGGCCTAGCAATAGGCTACTCCAGTAAAGCCGTTTGTAAGGTGCAGGGCTTTATTTCAGATGGCAGCAATACTACCATCACAGAGCAGGCTTTCTAAACTGTACACCTTAATCTCATATAAGTTGTAATCAATCAGTGCGGTACCTCCAGTAATTGTTTGAATTTGGCAAGATTGTAATTTGTTGTAACAAATCAAAACCTGATGAAACTTACATCCACAGACTACCTACTGCATTGTAGGCACAATGACTTGACCTCTGACTGTCTGACAGTGGCGTTGCTAGGAATGGTGGCACCGGGGCCATATTTCATGGTGTCACCCCTTTTCGGTCCAAAAATAGTTGAAGACCAAAAAAAATATCGTTGCCATCAAAGTAGTGGGTTTTTGGTTCAGAAATATGTACCGTAAATTCCAAAACAAAACGAAAAAAAAGGGCTTCGCCGCTAACTTGCTTGGTTTTCAGTTCAAATGAGGACGGAAAAAAAGATCTTCACCACAAATCAGAGGAGATATGGTTTCACTTGATAATATGGTGTCACCCCAAAATGGTGACACCTGACGCCTTCCCTCCCCCCCTAGCAACGCCACTGCTGTCTGATCTTGAACTTAAAAATATGGTAAATTTGCATGTAACCTGGTAGTGGTAGCCAGCTGTCTTCCTTCAATCAAAGCTGAGAAACTTAAACATTTTGCTGAACAGAACAGAACACTTTATTTTTGTTGCCAATAAAAATAGCTAACCCAAATAACACACAATTGTACAATGACAAACAGCAACGGGAGGCTGCGAAGGGACCAATGGTCTTCAAGTCAAGTAGCAACCCACGCAAATATCTTAATTAAGTTCAAAATATTACAGTAAAATATTAATTTGTATAACTAAATAATTGGTAATGAAAAGAAATGACAGCAGACTGTTATGAATATGATACGCAATACGGTAGTAAATTTAGTTCTTGTATTTACTAAGGAGAAACTTTTTATAAGACTCTTCAAACTGCTGGAAACTCGTACCAGTATTCAGCTCCATTCTATAGCTTCGTTGTATAGCAGCTCCATTACTGTCAAATTGTATTTTGTGTCTCAATCCACCTTGACTGTACCCTACCGTACAATCGTACTGCATACTGCGTAGCTTAGTACATTCACTGTAGGGGATAGAGAGATTGGAAAGTCAAATGATGCACCTAGTAAATCCGGCGCTCAATAAAAATCTCGCGCCGGGCCGCGAGCCCCCAACATCTGAATAGCGTGGAAGCTAGAAGGTGGAAATTTTCTCAGTATCGTCGATTCCAAAACTTGAAGACCTTATTTTATACAAAATTTTATCCGTTTTGATATGTTGGCGTTTTTTTAATTATTACCCCTGCCCTTAATCCTTGCACTTTGAACGGCGTGGTGAAAAAATCCGGCGCACTGAAAGTGAACTTTCTAACATGCTGTCTGGTGTCTCCATGCTTTGTTCCCTGTTGGATTAGGCGTGGCACAAATAGTGCCTGTATCAAGTATCTTGAATATGGCTGTTTTGAGTCTACTAAACTCTTGAGTCAATTATCTGTTAGCTTTGTTTTAGTTTTACAAACCTAATTGCCAATAGGCTACTTCAGACGCAGAGTCAGAGATCTGCAATGGAGGGATGATTTATAGGTTCGGGCGGAGCCTACAGAGGCTGGAAGTCTGGGGGTAATGTCTAAAGCCAGCGCTTGAGGTTTTTCATTTTTTCAAAAATAACTAAATTTTATTTAGTGCTGTCATAACGTGATTAGCATTCCAAACATGATTTCACTGGCTACGTAAATGAGCTGCATGTGAGCGTGGCCTGCAGCAGGCGCAGTGTCAAAAATCTGCAATGGGGGCTGTTCTAGGGGTTTGACGGCTGAGGACTTTGGGGGAAACGCCCTCAGGTGCCAGAGACTTAGGGGTCTTTCTGGGGATGGAGCCTTCAGCGCTGGAAGATTTTGCAATTTTTTTTTTTTTTTGAAAGTAAATCACAATTTAGGTCAATATTTTGGAAAAAATAAATTATGCTTTCACAAAACGAGACATAGAAATTAGTTCTGCAAAGCTCTTAGAGTCATAGCAACCTACGTGGATTAACTTTGATCGGCGGTTCATCAATTTTCTATCTTGTAGGCCTACTGTTCAACCAGGGATATATTATTATTTATTTATTGACGGACTCAAAAAAGATCGGTCCAGCAGTACATAGGCATAAACACAACTACACACTAATCACACCCAAACACACACAAAGCTTTAAGCAAGATAGAATCCAATCGTTTGTTCTTGCGTTATCAGTATATGGTCCAAGCCAGGTATTCTGGTACAAGTTCGCAAAATGATTATTGTATGGACCGGACCTAAAGTAACTTGATCTTACTAGCGCAGACAACCACACGTTGCACGAGTTGATACATCGAAGCATAAAATTTGCCATGTGCTTTCTGATCAAAGCATGAAAAGTAGGCACATTATTTTGGACCAACGTGGTAGACATACTTGTGCGTCGAGAAGATTAAACAATATCCTGTAAGCATTGTTATAACCTACTCCTAAACGTTTAAATGTCGATTTTTGATGCATACACCAAACACTACTTCCATAAAGACAAGACACAAAATTACGAAATAAACAGTTTTTTACAGCTTTAGAGCAACAATTTCTGATCAAAATGCATTGTTTCTTATGGAGCGAGGTGCAGTAGGTCGGAATATTTTTGTTGTATTTTTACTGATGGATAGCCTAGAATTCGAAGCAACTCGAAAATGGTTTGTTATTGATATTATGTGTCTGAAAATGCGTATAACGGAATGTTGGAGTGAGAATGAAAGAATTGGCGAATAGGCTAATCTATCGTCTTGCAATAGCCTAGTATTGGCTATGGTGAGGGCAGCTGAGAACGTTGAAATCCTGTCGAAAAAAGGAAAGGGTCATATTATTTTAACCCTTCCTATCCCGCTCGCTTATAAAATCGTGAAGGAAATGAAGTGGAGGCTCAGTTCAGTGCCATTTGAGCAAAATAGTTTGCTAATGCGGTAGTCGAAAGAGAAACCAGTTTGTGAAAAATAACAAAGGCAGTATGTGAGAAGTTATTGCAGTTATCTTGGCACTTGGAACCAGCAACGTTGGCTGTACACTTAATTGCAGTGAACGCTTTTGTTGGAAGGCGAAGCTCGCTGCAATGCGGTGTTTACAGCTATCATCAACCAGGTACGGGATGCAACAGAATCAAGACAAAACAGTTCAGAACGGGCTAGTTTCAGAATAATCATGCGGTTGCGTTCAATTGCTCTTGACTGCAAGCTGATTAAATATAATCACGTTTGCATGCAAGTTGGTAACAATCTGCTCGATTTCAATGTCCGCTAGGCTAAATTGGTCCTACTGTAACCTATACAAAATGTTCTTTACTTCAATCATTCACTAAATTTTTTTTCTTCAGAATTACTGTAAGTAATTGCTACCGGTACCGGTATAGATCGTATTCAGATTTGATTAGCTTGACTGTACGTCTGTACGACACAATAAAGATGTCAACTATACCGGCATATAAGTTACAAGCTGGAAAGATTAAAGAGTGGTAAGCGCAGAGATAAAGATCAGCATCAGACTTTTGCAAAGAGCAGGGCATATGCCAATATCATGGAATTGGAAGCAAAAACACATGATCAGCCGATGTTCTTTCAAAGCATTCATCAAATGCCTTTGGTTTTCTTTTATGGTTAAACAATTATACCTACTTCCTGATTTCTTTGGAATTTAATAATTGTAGCTATTTAATTTGTTGCTTTTCATTTTCTTTATTTGAACACGAAATAGTTGTATAACCATGGTATTGCATAATCATCATTTGATTAAAGTATGTTCTGATTTCTGATTAATTTGTTGTACCTCTTAGCCAACGTTTGACTTTCGGTATGACAGCTGACAGGCTAAGTTTATGGAGAGAAAGCATTAAAGAAGTTAATCTATTGGCGTCGTACCCGAGGTATCTAGACAACTATATACCGATTAACACTAACAGGGGCAGTACAACACTTACTGAATTTGACAAGGCGTTTCATTCATTTATTTTTTAAATTCACTAAAATCAAACTTACAAAATGATTGCAGTTTTGGTCATAGATTGGACACTGGACTGGCCATTCGATATGATCCGTAGGCTCGCAACGAGACGCGTTAATTCTCTAAACGGGACTAAGAAAAATTCAAGCAGGGCTTAACATATTTCGTACAATTTTAAATAAACGAAAAAATAAAACAGTCCGTGGTGGAAATTTGGGGCCAATTTTCAAACATGAAGCAGAGATCAAAAAAGCAACCGTAGTCCTAGGCCAAAGTAGGATGTACTCTGGTCTTAAGTTAATCGGAGACGTTATTTGCAGCTAATATGACGTATCACTATTGGCAGCACCACTAGCCTATTAAGTGAAACTTTTCCAGACAGGGTTTAACGTCAGAGGTTATTCTGCTTGACCCTCTCCTCTGGTTACGGCCTTGCAATAGGAGCGTACAAAGAAACATTGCAATTAAGTGGATTACCAGTAACCCGAATGCAAACGTGATTATATTTAATCAGCTTGCAGTCAAGAGCAATTGAACGCAACCGCATGATTATTCTGAAACTAGCCCGTTCTGAACTGTTTTGTCTTGATTCTGTTGCATCCCGTACCTGGTTGATGATAGCTGTAAACACCGCATTGCAGCGAGCTTCGCCTTCCAACAAAAGCGTTCACTGCAATTAAGTGTACAGCCAACGTTGCTGGTTCCAAGTGCCAAGATAACTGCAATAACTTCTCACATACTGCCTTTGTTATTTTTCACAATCTGGTTTCTCTTTCGACTACCGCATTAGCAAACTATTTTGCTCAAATGGCACTGAACTGAGCCTCCACTTCATTTCCTTCACGATTTTATAAGCGAGCGGGATAGGAAGGGTTAAAATAATATGACCCTTTCCTTTTTTCGACAGGATTTCAACGTTCTCAGCTGCCCTCACCATAGCCAATACTAGGCTATTGCAAGACGATAGGTTAGCCTATTCGCCAATTCTTTCATTCTCACTCCAACATTCCGTTATACGCATTTTCAGACACATAATATCAATAACAAACCATTTTCGAGTTGCTTCGAATTCTAGGCTATCCATCAGTAAAAATACAACAAAAATATTCCGACCTACTGCACCTCGCTCCATAAGAAACAATGCATTTTGATCAGAAATCTGAACGAAAATTTGAGCATTTCTCATGCGTGACGAGAGCAATTAACAATGGTAGTTGGCAATCCCATCCCTGGTTCTACACCGGTAGTGAATGAGTTAAAATAAACTGATTTTGCTAGTTCAGGGACCCTATATTCGAATTACTTCATAAATTACAAGATTTGCAAAGGCTAGGAAAATTTGACTGATATATAATCGGTACCAACAAAGTAGCCGACAAAGCATAACTATTTTGTTAAGTCATTGAGCTCAGTCAATTTCTTGACATTAAGTCATAGAACTCAGCCTGTTTCTTGACATTAACTCAATTCAATTCAATTTATTTGTTCACTTGAGTTCAATTTCCAGAAACTTAACTCCAATAAAAATAATAAAAATAAATATCCACACGCTCAAATAGAATGAACATCAATGCTAATCAAGATAATAAATGTGGGCTGATTTACTATAACACGTAACAGAAGTAATTGTTGATGAATACGTGGAAATTAATAAACTATTCCAAAAATATGAGTAGGCCTACTGTAGATTAAGTTACTTACTATCAAGCAAACAGGACAGCGAAAGACCTTGTTCGGGTCATCGAGTCAAGCTGCCGTTACAATTAATTAATTATTGTAATTGTTATTAGTTTTTTGAGGAGGTAATTTTTTCACCACTTTTAAAACAAAGAAAAAAAAACAAAAAAAAACAACAAAAAACCCTAAGTATTTAACCAAAAAGATAGCAGTTAGCATAAGAAAAGAGCACACTTGGGCTTACCTCGAGTTTATCAAGACTGTAAGTACTTCAGTAATTACTTAGCATGGACAATTTTATTTGTTTGCTAAATGAGTATTTTGGTGATTGTTTGAAAGTTGATGAAATATTATTCCATATTTTTACTCCAAAGTACGAGCAAGATTGTTGCCCGTTTCGAGTTTTAGCTCGTTCCAAATAAAAATTGTCTGCAGTAATTGATCTCGTTTTGTAATCATGATGTTTGCTAGCATATTTAAAATAATAGTCGAAATTTTCAATTCCATACTTTAAATACGGATAAGCAAAACTGTAATATAACTTGATTAGTGTTTGCTTGTTAACGTAATGTCTGATTATAGATAGAATTCTGGCTGCATATTACAATTTTTTGATTACATAGTCAATGTGTGCTTTCCAATTTAAATGTTTATCTACCATGACACCCAAATATTTTATGGATTCCACAGATGGAATTATATGTTTGCCTATTTTTATGGTAAAGTTTTTTCAGGAACTTGAGTGACCGTTTGGTGCATAAACAAAGTATGTTGTTTTGGTGTAATTTAGAGAAAGTCTATTATATTTCATCCATTGATCAATAAAAGTAAGTTCTTGATTTACTTGCTGCTGAAGATTAGCTTTATTTTTATTTTTTAGTATTAGAATTGTGTCATCAGCAAACATGTTAACTTGAAAGTTTTTATGAAGTGGCAGATCATTTATGTACAAAAAAAACAGTGGAGGTCCCAGGGTAGAGCCTTGTGGTACCCCACACACTATTGTACTAGCTTTTGATGGAATATTGTTGCAAATAGTGAACTGTTGACGATTAGTTAAATAACTGGAAAGAAGATTATGCATGGTTCCTTGAATACCATATAAATAAAGTTTATGAAGAAGTAATTTGTGATTTACAGTGTCAAAGGCTTTTGACAAATCCAAAAACAAACAGCATGATTTATAACCATCTTCTCGATTTTTTTAAAGTTGGTTATATAGGTCTGTTACTGCCATTTCAGTACAGTAACCACAACGAAAACCAAACTGCTGTTTAGTAATTACCTTATTTTTTGAAAAAAATAACTCAAGTCTTGAATATAGCAACTTTTCAAAAATTTTTAAAATAGGTGACAAAAGAGAAATAGGTCTATAGTTACTGGCTATATCTTTTTGTTTGGCTTTGTAGATTGGGACTATGTTTGCATTTTTTAGAGAATTAGGAAAAATTCCTGTTTCATAGCGTTTATTAAATGCTTCCCTCAGATAAGTGGATATTATAGGCGCTAATAGTTTTAAGAATTTGATTGGTACATTCTCAGGCCCAGCAGCTTTTAAAGGATTAAGTTGTAAAATTTGTGAATATACTTCATTTTCTGAAATTGGATCATACTTAAAGGAGTTAGGCAAACTTGGAAAAGTAAAACGTTTGGTGGCGGCAGGTATTTTTGCATCCATATTAGGTCCTACTTTTGTAAAATACTCATTTAGCAAGTCAGGTATTATGCTTTTGTCAGTAATTTTACCCTTTTGTTCATCAGTTATCAAAGGAATGCTGTTACTTTCTAATCTTTTGTAGCATAGTATTTTGTTTATGATCTTCCATTGCATAGATATATTATTTTTGTGCTTTTGTAACCAGAGGTGGACAAAGTAGTCGAAAAATCTACTTAAGTAGAAGTATTGTTACTTACTCAAAAATGCCTTTCAAGCATAGGTGGGCACGGTACTTTGCAAAAGTACCGCGGTACCGGTGCTCGGTACTTTGCTAAAATTAGTACCGCGGTACCGGTACCGGTACTTTCAAATTAAAAGTACCGCGGTAGTACCGCGATACTTTTGCGGTACGTTTTTAAAAAATTAAAATTGAAAAAAAAAAAAATTGAACTGATTAACCTTGTTTACTGGATTGTAAATCATCACTTTTAGCAATTTGGTTCGTTTCCGCGACTAGTGCGAACTCCGTAGACCTACAGTTCGTTTTAGAGAAAGTTTGCCGTCGAATAGTAAGCAGTTGCAGTATTAGTATTACTCATAGGTGGGCACAAGTCCGTTAATCGTTAATCCGTTAATAACGAAGCTAACTTTTTCACTAACTCGTTAATCCGTTAAAAAGTTTTTTCATGTTAACGGACTAAATTAACTTCCATTAAGTGCTGTTAACGGACTAAACTAACTTCCGTTAAGTTCTGTTAACTTCCGTTCAGCTTTTTATCGTTAATATCTTGCAGCTTCGTTGTGCATTTGAACTTGTTTTTATCTTGAAATTAGATTAGACTGTAAAATGTAACTTTCAAAACACAAAAAGACCACCATAGCAAAAAATATTTCCTTAAAATCAGCTCAACGGCGTCAATACGTGTTCTAGAAGCGAGTGAATAAAACGAAATGTAAATCACACGCAAAATGTTAACGGATTAACGGACTTTATTAACTTCCGTTAATTAAAGTAGAAAATAACGGATTAACGTTAACGGAGGTGTGAAGTTTGTTAACGGACTAGTGGTTAACGAAGCTAACGCTTTGCATTAACTTGCCCACCTATGGTATTACTACAATAGTGAGTACAGTACTAGCTAGTGATGAAATTGACTCGATAAAGTATCTAACTTATACGAACTACGGTCACCGGCTACTTATTGTTCTGGAGTATCTTGTGCCCAATAATAACCAAACAGCAGTCATCTCTAAAGCATCACGTACGTAAGTTGACGCTAAAGGATACTCTGACGATCATCAGCTCCCAATTATTGCACAAGTGACATTTACACAAAACTTAGAAATTGGGGGATAAATTGCACTTTTGGCAAAGTGTACTGTTTTGATTTGTTTTTTGTCGATTCGTTGCTGCAGTTACTTTTTGCATTTCTTATTTAAAGCTAGATGGGAGCTTACCAGTTGCCAGCCTAAAACGAACGACGCATGTTAATGGTGACTTCTAAAAAATTCTTTTGTTTCCCCGTAATGAGAACAATTTCAAAATTACAGCATTTTTTGTTGCTGTTGTATAGCATAGGCTATTTATTCTCTTATCACAACACAGCGTTAGACGCTAATTATTGCACAATCCGCACACTTTCATTGTGATATTTACTTCGTGCCTGGAAGAATTTGCACCTGCTTAAGAGTTTTTAGTTTTCCAATGTCCTGTGAATTTCGATTTCTTACCACTAAATTTCTGGCTAGTTCGAAGCCACAAGCAGAGATAATCATCGTAAAGCGCTCAATCCAAGGACGCAACAACGTAACCAGTGTGTGGGTTGAACACAGATTATGCAATTAGAGTTGTCGCAAAAAAGCTTTAGCACTTTTGGCCATGCTTTTGGGGGACTCTCAAGAAGATTCTTTGTCTCTTTTGATTACAAAAAAAATTAGCTTTTTGGCTAAAGCCGTTAAAATACAGGGTGAGCCAAAAGTAGGTGGACAGTAAAAAAAAATTAAGTGTAACATAGTAATAGAAAACAGGTAAAATTAAAACAAATTTTAGTACTAAAATTGTAATTATATACCACAAATAACATAGTTCTAACAAAGTTAAAATGAACAATTCAATTAAAGTAACTGAGGCATAAATCTATTCCATATGCCGTCCACCTACTTTTGGCTCACCCTGTATTTATTTTTTGTTATGTTCAATTTCGGGTGTTCTAAAAGAGGTGCAATCATAAAAATTGATTTCTTGGGGATTAATTTGTGCGGTTTCATGGGGAGGTGGCACTCAAAAATTTCCAGAGACAAAACCGTGTTTTTTACTCGACAATTTTGCACAAAAATTAGATTGCGTTGTTTTGCCCTGTAGAACTTATTAGAAGAGCGTACAATGTTTAGGAAGAAAAAAACCTCATCGCGGCCAAAGCCAAAGTGGGGTTGGTGCAGATGAAAGGATTTTTGAGATAATTTTTCTGTATAAGTATTACTGGGTGAAATACTTTTGGCCGTATTATACACCGTTTGTGAATGAGAACATCTTCTTCGCCAAACGTTCCAGGCATATTTAAAGTCAAAAGCTAATATAAATGGATGCCGGCAGTAACTTGCAGTAAATTTTTCTTCAAGCATGCCCGTAACCAAAAATTTGCAATGGGGGGGACGTTGCGGGGGTCTGGGGGCGGATCCCCCAACCACCGGAGGCAATTGGGGTCGGGGGCAAGGCCCCCAGCCACCGGAGGCATAGGGTGTAGGGGCGGATCTCCCAGCTCTCGAAAAGTTTTTATTTTTTTGGCAAAATTAACTTAATTTAAGGCCTATTTTGATAAAAATCAATGCTATTAATACGTGGCATAAAATTAGCAGTGCAAAAAATCATTATACCGTACTAGTCGCTTAAATAGTTTATGTGGGAGGTAGCTATTGCTAGAATTTCAGTTCTCTTATTTACAAGTTGGTAAATCATAAAATCTTATTTCGGAAGTTTAGTTAACCTCGCAAGAAGTAATCTATTTCAGCTAAATTTTATAGTGAAAGATGAATGCATATATGGGGGCCAATCGAAGATAGGTCGAGAAACGTTGTTGAGCATTTTTCAAAAAGCGATCAAATTTGATTACCAATTTTCGGCTATTCTTTATAGTCTTTTTTCTGATTTATAAGTTTTATTTTTGACAAATTAGCTCCCTCCCCCCTTCAATAAACATTTCAAAATATGCTTTAAATAATTTTTTGAATCTATTCTAGAGCAAAAGACAGTATCAGAAGTGCTAACAACGTAGTATTTTTCTTATTCTGCATTTTGGTCGGCAGGCCAATGTATTCACCCCGCGCCCCCTGGCTACGCTATTGTATTCACGCCGGATGTGATGAGTATTCATTGCGTAAGTCGTCTCTTACAATTTTTTCTTAGCGATTTTGCTTTTGTTTCGCCGGTGCATGAATACTGGTAATGCATTATTTTGCCATTGCAAGAAAACGTCAATTTTTCAAATCGGCCAGCAAACTGCAAACGCTAAGTCCCTGCGGTGGTAGTAGCGAGTAAGACCAACAGTTAAACACTAAATTAAGAAAAAAGATTGGTTGTTTATCCAATTTATTTGCAAGCATTTTTACAACGTTTCAAGTTTTTAATGGTACGTTCTTAAAATCCGTACTAAAAAATAAAAAAAAACTAAAGTACCGGTACGGTACCGCGGTACTTTGCTATTTTTTGGCGGTACCGGTACCACAAAAGTACCGACGGTACCGATACCGGTACCAAAGTTACCGCGGTACCGGTACCGCGGTACTTTAGTACCGCGGTACTGCCCACCTATGCTTTCAAGTAAAAGTAGAAGTATGGCGAAGCATTTCCACTTAAGTAAAAGTAGGAAAGTAGTCAAAATTAATTCTACTTAAGTAATGAAAGTAGAAAGTAATTTCGAATTTCACGTGTTTGTTTATTCTTCGAAGGTTTGCTGTTGTGACGCTTACGATCAGTGTTCAAGCAAAGCCATACTTACGGTAGCATATCAAAAAATCAAAGTTTTATTATTCTCTTGAAATTACACCGAAGCGTGTTACGAACACGATTTAGTAGGGACTCTGGGCTCATCTCCGCGCCTGGACAACACAGCTTGAGAAGAAATGTCGCAGCGATGGCGAGTCGTTAGCAACACTGTTCGTTAACCGGCTAGGGAATTGAACCCCAGACGGGCCGCAGCAAACGCAACCCCGTTAACCGCTAATCTTTTTTCTATGAACCAGGAGTAATGCGCATGTCTAGTTTGTCTACTATACCATGCTAATTAGGGTTCGGTATGCTTTTTTTTTTAGTGAGACTGAGTCAACACCTGGTATTTGATGCAACGCAAAAACACACTACCCTAGATGACCTGTAAATGAATCGTCGTAACTATTCAATAAGTTTCGTAGTACTGTACATTAAAACAAACTCGATACGTACTTATTGTACACGTTGTCAGGTACAACTACCTAATGGTCGAGTTCAACAATCCATTTAAACTTTTATTGGATTAAACCTGCTATGTACAATATGAAGTAAGCCAATCAGCAGGTCACCACAGATTCGTAACATCTAATTCGTACAAATCTTTAACCGGGTATACGATATACCAATTGGTATGCGAAACGGTAATTATGGTACTCGGTATACAGAGGGTATACGAAACAAAACTGCGATCTCCAAAAAAAAAAGAAAATGGTCTCCACTTACATTCGGGCTAGATTCGGTCCAATTTCGCCCAAATCTAAGCATGAAAAATCGGATCTACAAAAAAAGTCTACACCGCTTACACGGGCTAGAATTTTTTGTGGAGTATACAAAGTTTTCGAAAATCGCAAAAGGTATACCACGTAAAAAAAGGTTGAAGAGCACTGATCTAAACAATGCATTACTCTGCTCGGATGGCTAATTGTATAGCTCGCATGCCTCTGAGCGGTAAATGACAGTCACGCAAGTGACAGTAGGCTGCTAAGATAGTTTAAATACAGGCTAGTCTAAATCTTATAATTTATCAATGCTGGTACTACGGTAGTAGCCCAAACGCTTACTGGTATATACTGGCAGCTAGAGGCCTAATTGAAGGCTTTCAACTACCGGTATCTATTTGCAATACTTCTTTGGAAAACCTAACTAACAATAAAGTACACAATAACACTGCGCCCACCTAAAACAAAGAAATTCCAGAAAATCTTGCCAAACCTCAAAATTGCGGCTCATTATCGGTACATAGACTGTAATCACTGCGTACCAGACTTCTGTTTCGCGTCCTGTACGAACATATTTTCGATAAGCAGAGTTGCCAGATATAATGAGACAAACAAAAAAACTTCAAATCGTGGTCATTGGTCAAATCATCATCAAAAAGGATTGGCTAGGTGTTTACTTCTACTTTACATAAAAGTCATTACTACTCAAGTAGTGTTACTTCGAGAGGATTTTACTTGAAGTAAAAGTAGAAAGATCAGAAATGAAAAATACTTAAGTAAGTCGCTCGTTACCGAAAATACTACTTAAGTAGTCTACTTAAGTAGAACTACTCCGTTACTGACCACCTCTGTTCGTAACTCATTTTTATAATAATTTCTCTTTGCAGTGTCTTTCAGTTTGGTTACTTTTTTAAGTAAGTTTTATATTTTGAAATCAAATGAGGTCCGTGTTGTTTATAGCATTGCTCAAACAATTTGTTGTTTGTTGAAATGCATTCAAGCAACTCTTTGGTCAGCCAAGGCTTTGCTTTGATTTTCATCTTCTTTTTAGACAATTTTGTTAATGGCGCACGCAAGTTAGTCGCTTCTGTTATAGCAGATAAAATATTATGAATTTCTGCATTTGGATCATCATTCAGACTATGTGATAAATATTCCAGCTTATTGTTTACCTCTACAGAGAAGACTTCAACATTAAATTTTTTCATATCTCTTATCATTATTCCGGGAGTGAAGCTTCGATGAATGTTACTTTTCAAAATGCAGAATGTAGGCAAGTGATCTGATACATCACTAATAAGAATCCCACTAATTGAAATTTTTCGGAGCGAGTTGCTATAAATATGGTCAAGAGTAGTGGCTGAAGCTGAAGCTATCCTAGTTGGTTTGTTAATTAGAGAGAAGCACCCAGATGAATATATTTCATTTACATATTGTTGTATCTTATTGTCAATATTTTGCTTTGATAAATCCACGTTATAGTCTCCCATAAGAACAAAGGTATTGTTTGACTTTCTGAAAATTTGCATAATTTTACATAACTCTTCCGTAAAGGATACATAGGAAGTATTTGGGTGTCTATAAATAACACCAACAATCAAAGACTTGGTTGCTGATTTTTTATTCAATTTTGGGTTGTTAAGAATTTCAATAAATAAAGTTTCACAATTAGGGCAATTGATAGTTTCTGATTTGACAGAGTACTGTAAATCTTTTCTTATGTATATTCCTACACCTCCAGCATGGGACAGTGAGTCAACGTGTTCAAATAGATAGTTTTCTATATTAACTGATTTAGCATTGGCATTATTGAGCTTAGTTTCAGTAATAGTTGTTATTGCAGGTAAACAATCATGAGACAATAGTCCTAAAAAAGAATCTATTTTGTGCTTATTTTTTATTTTGTGCTTATTTAAAAAAGGATCTCATGTTAAAATGCACAAAAGCTAGTTGATTGAAGAACTTAGGATTTTTGATAATATTGGAATATTGAGAAACACTGAAGTAGTTACAGTCTTCAACTTGTCCTCCGAATTCAGTATTTTCAGAATCGAAATCAAACTGAGCTCTATCCATCAAACCTAAAAACAAAACAAAAAAAAACAACCAAACAAACTACAAAAGCTTACAAAAATCTTGCACTTGACCTTCACCGTAACAAGTGAAGCAGAAAACGACAACAAACTAGAACAAATAAGTCTATCACCGATCATTAGGCCATCGAATTCTCGTACTTTAGTTTAAGCGATGACATTATGGTAGTTTATTGAAAATGATTATAAAATAACGACTTTACGTGGTATTGCATGCTACAAATTATAACGAGCATTTTATGCATCTTAATTTATGCACAAAAGTGCTAGAGATATTGCTTACTCGACATGTTTAGCATTTTGTTGGTTACATAAGAATGTGTAGGCTATCACTTAACAGAAAAGAATCCCGCTAAAACTAATTTAGTCAACAAAGTAGCTTACACATCAACTCTTCTCAATTTCCACATGTAGAGAAAGCTCTCATAGGATAGCTTACTGGTGATGATATTCTTCATGCCTTTTAGTCTACATTAATGCTAAATTGCTACTACGCTTGGTGTATGACAGCATATATAGATATATATAACTCCTGGTATCAAATTAAGCAACTACCTACATCAACAAAGTATATTAAAAAAAAAAGAAACTGCAAGATATCATCAAGTACTTGTTTGGATTCCAAATTTTTAGGATTGATTTGCTTAAAAATGATTTGAATTAAGCAACAGTTTACGAAATTGTAAATTTTGTCGAAAAAGAAAACAAATTGTATTCTTCAGGCTTGCGTTACCAGCATTACTTACATGTTAATACTAAATTACTACCATACTTGCCAAGCTAGTTCTGTTTAGCAAACTTCAAGTCAATGTTATCAAGATTCGGAGGATCAATCATTAATTTGGTAGAGGTGTTTTTTGTTTTGTATAGAAAATCTTTCCATCTACAGTCTAATTTGAGTGTATTAGATCTTTCTTGCATAGCTCTGTTAAGGTGCGTTTAGACTGGACACGAAGCAACGCGAAGCGAAGGTTGGCGACCTTCACCAACCTTCGCGAGTGGTCGCTTACGTCACTTGCGAAGGTTGCCAACCTTCGCGAGTCTTCACGAGTGGTTGCTAATCTTCACGACTGGTCGCTTCATAGGCTATTTTAATAACTTACTATTAAAATGTGTTCAATGAGCAGAAAGCGTTGTGTACTTTATTATTGAAGCTCTATTATAGTAATCACAGGTTCTGTTTTGTCATAGCGCGCTGGAATTAAAACGAAGATTGAGTTTCTATTATGTTATCACGCAATAACCGTGAAGAAGAGTCTAGACTAATAGCTCAGGTAACATAACAATCTTGAGAAAAAAGTTTGTGAAGTATAAGTGAAAAATGAAGTATAGTAGATCGAATTTGGAAATGAAAAGACTAGTCATTTCTTCAAAAACGTAGTAGTACTTAGCCTATTTACTAGCTATCAATGATTTGTTTAGATCCTTCCACTGAAAACTTGCCATAATCTGTTTTGACAATGACAGTTCTGGGTTTTAATGCAGAAACACAAAAAGCTGGAAGCAGATGTCAAAAGTTCTCTTTAGGTGTTTACTCAGTTAACAAATTCTTAAACGCTTTCACCATCCATGTCTCATTATGGTAGTGGTAGATCTACCGGTATCTTGTAGAGTGTAGACCAATAGGCTAGTCTACAGGTACATTTAAAGCATAAACTATGTTGTTTTTTGATGTGATTTTTCTTTTTCAGGCACGCATGTTATGATACCTGTAGTAAGCTTAAACAGTTGTTTGTATTTCTTATTTAGTGCTGTTTATGAAGACTCCCGATGTTAACGCTATGAGTGAATTTGAAAGCTGGATTTGTCATCAGTTATGTAGTGGATTTTTTGCTTATTGTGCAATGGATTGCTGTGTTGATTTGCTGGAGAAAGCAAAAAAACACTGCAGTTTTTGCATGATTTGACACTATCATCGAAGGACAAGAATTTAGCACAGTAATACCAGCAGTTGCTTTGAGGAAAAGTCAGCTTCTAAAACTATGTTTGGTGTTTTACTCGCTAGCGGAGCGCTTATCGATGTTTAGTGCGAAGTTAAATGCTTTCAAGAGCATTTTATTAGTTTGCATTTTCTTGCGGTACCAGTAGGCTACGTTGCGGCGGTCGCGTTTACCTCAAAGGGCTTCGCTCCAAACCACCGATTGTAAGACACAGACAAATTTATAGCTGTAAGGTCAAGCCCCTCTTAGCAAGTTTTTGGTTATGCCCCTGATAAAAAAAACATTTAGATTTTTTTATGTGAAAATTGTTACTCAAGCATCTGAATAAAAGTGTTGTTAGTTCTCACATTTTCATGTAACTGACGCTTCCTTCCCCAGTCCAATTATTTTTATTATAAATGCTTTATCAAGTTTTTTGTTTAGTGGTGATTAATGAGAATGGAACAATATTAATGGACTTGCTTGACAGCTACTTCTCTACTAATAACAGTAACCTCAGCAAAAAAATAGAACTCACTTTGTACTGGTTAGATATATATTGGCTTTCTAGTTCATCTCAATACACTGACTGTAATTGTAATGATTGAACTTCAGACTTAAAATTGTTTACTTTGTCACTTTATTCACCATGTAAAGCAGTTACAATTTTAAGAGACACTAAAAATGTTTTGAAATTCACAAACAACTAAATTCAGATATTACACAAAGACACAGTAAATGAATATTTAACACACTTGACACTTCTATTTTCATCAGTTAGGACCGGAGTGAAAAATCACTACCAGACTACAATATTCATGACTATAAAACTTGAGGTAGTCCAAAACCATTGCTTCCAGTTCAACTTGATCACTGTCACAAACCTTCAGCAACAAGAAGACTTAAGAAGACATTCAGAAGAAAAAATTTCATGCTTGTAGCTTTTCAAAGAAGTGATTACTAATTAGGCCAATCCAAAAGTTCATAGAAATTTTTCGATTTTTTGTATCTATCTAGCTCTTGTATGTAGCAGTGTAGCTTGAAACCAATTCTAAATACAGTTTTATTCACCAAGTTGGCTTGGCCAAGTAAACAGCTAAAAAACTTTTGCAAATTTTCCAGTATTCAAGCAATTGTTCAATTGTGGTTACTTTTAAAACAACAAGCTAACAAACAATGGGTAAAAACACTATCAACACATTCAAAACTAGCCTGTTGGTGGGTTGTTTTATATTCTGAAAAAAAAAACAACACCATGTTAGTTTAAGACAAAAAAGCAAAAGCTGCTCAGCCAAAAGAACCACTGGACTGATACAATAGCTTCTGCTATGTTGCACAGTATAAAAAGTTTTGTTTTAAAAGCTAGATGTCGTGGGGCTAGGCCTACTGCTTTGATGTATTCATTATACTGAAGCTCTGAGATCTGCATAGCTATGAAAAATCACCCAAGGATTTACAGCCTTAGCTGTCTAGATCCAAATTAACTTGGCTAGCCTAGGGCTATCGCGAATCTAACTTTGCCAACAACCTACTCTTTGGACTGACAAATAGGCGCTAAACCATACAAATATACTATTTACATTATTTTCTAGCAAACTGCGATCGTAAAAATCCAATCAGTGATTTAGTAGGTTATCTTACTACAGCCTGCAAGCAAGCGATGCTGTGCAACTGCTCGCAAAGGTTGCGACCGGTTGCAACCTTTTGCAAGCTGTCGATGACGTCAAATTTTGGGTCCAGTCTAAACGCACCTTAAGTCTTTTGACACATGCTCTTCTTTGAGGAGTAAGTGCCTCCGTGATCACAATGCCTGAGTCTTTAAGCTTCTTGTTGTTTAGAAAAAACAAATTTCTAAGGTTGTAGCTGAAAAATTTTACTATTATGGGGCTTTTCTCATTTGCTGATCTTAGTCTGTGTGACCTATCAATGCAAGATTTGGTCACTTTGACTCCAAGATAATCATTAAAAATTTGAATTGCAGTTTCATCAGTGTCTTCATTCAATTTTTTTTTCTACACCATGTATCAGCAAACAATTTCTACGCGAGTATTGTGCCTGATTTTCCAAACCTACTTCTAAGGTTTTGATTTTTTCGTTTTGAAGCCAAATTTCATCTTTCAGTTTTGCCATCTTTTCTTGAAGATCCAATGAAACAGCGTCACATATTATTTGTTAGAAGATGTTATTAGACATGATTATTTCACTGATTTTGGTTGCTATTAAGTCAAAGAATTCTAAGTCATCTTTAACCTGCTACAATAGCATAAATGCCTCATCAACAGCAGCAACTTTGTTTCTTGGTGTATGATCATTATGCTTTTTTTAGCTAAGCTCCTTTCGAGAATATCAGTGTCTTTTATTGCAGATCTAATCACGTTCTCAATAACATTTCGATCTAAGCCATCCGAAACAGCATCGCTAGGACTAGTAGGCCTAATTGTTTGTAGGCTAGATTTGGACGACCAGCACCCGATAACAAAGGTTTTCGAAAGATCTTCTTTCGAGTCATTTCTATACAGTTTTTTTTTGTCAAGTTTAGTCACCACTTATCAATTATGTTTCAGTAAAGATAGCCTAACACCAGTACAGCCAAGTCTATCAGGCAGTAAACATACCCCTGTCTTATTCAAATAGACTTCACTTCCAAGCTACTTTGACATTAAGTCATAGAGCTCAGTTACTTTCTTGTTATTATGATGCTTAATAGTGATCCTCGGTTCGCAGTGAGTTTTAATGGAATTTCTAGCTTTTCATTTGGTTTTTTCTCCGATTTTAACGCCGGCAACTGAGCAAATTAACTGCCTTCCACGTCTTTTCGACGGAATTGATGCTTGCGATCCCCAATTTTGTGGCTGATCTCATCTAATCTTGATAAATTTTTAGACTTATATCTACTAGTTACTTTATAAATTATAATATTTTCCCTGGCCCCGGCCGGCGCCAGAGCAGCGTGACTAGTGGGGTAGAAAAATATTTGGGGGGGGCACAAATAAATCTGACTTTTATCTTCGGGAGAGAAGACCCAAAAAAAGAGGTCCTCCTCCTGGCTGCTTAATTCTTTCGGGGCACAAGTCTTGCTTGGGGGCACGTTTATTGTCTAAGAGGGGCGCGTTGGAATCTAATGGTGCGTATCTCGCTTCTTGCCCACAAATTCATAGGTGAAAACCAAAAAAAGGTTTTCGGCGCAAAATGTTAGGGTCAGTCTTGCCGTTCACTCGTGTTTTTCGTCTTAGAACAAAATTCTACTCGCGCTTGGGGGGCAGAAGCAGTATTTCCGGGAGGAAATAGGCCCCGAAATGCATTCCAGTGGCACCGGGCCTGTCACGTTTCTTCGGGGCACAATCCTCGCTTAGGGAGCACAAGCAGTGATTTGAGAGAGCTCGGCCCCGAAACGCCCCCCCTGGCGCCGGGCCTGGCCCGGCTACTAGTTTAAACTTTTTCCTTAAAGTTTTGTTCATCCTCAGATCAAAATTAATCTACGTTGGTACATACGATCCTTAGAATAACAAAATGCAAATTTTTCTAAACAGGAATGCATGATTGTGTCATTGTATTGTTTATAATATTAAGAGCAAATGAGTCTAAAAATTTGCAAAATTTTAAGAACAGCCAGCCTCGATTTAAAGTTCACTGGTTCTTATAAAAAAGAAATCTGTATAGCTTTCAGAGGTGGAGTAGAGGACTTGTAGGCCAAGGACACAAAAAAAATCCGAGGCCAAGGCCAAGGACAGCGCCCTTCCGAGGACCGACACTCTCGAGCCCAAGGACAGGAATGCTCGAGGCAAAGGCCAAGGACCAAGGACACAAACGCAAGCGTTCTCCAAAAAAAGGGTCTCCTTCCCCCAAAAAAAATCTTCAAAATTTTTTTTCAGGCGATCTCCAAAATAAACGGTCGAGAAAAAAGTTTTTCAGGCGATCTACAAAATTTTAACCATTCAAAAAATAGTGCTGTCCTCGAGCCGAGGACAGAGCAATTTTTAGGACTTGAGGCTTCGAGGCCAAGGCCAAGGACTTCAAAATATGTCCTGGAAGACTCCACCTTTGATAGCTTTCATATTTTTTGTTTGAAATCATCTTATTTTAATTGGCCTAATTTAGATAGATAAGCCTAACTTACGCAATTAGTTCCAAAAACTGCAAGATCTTTCCAAATTTCAAATTTGTACTAAAGCAAAACAATCGAGATTGTTAAATACCAAATCAACGTGCACAGAAAAACGAGATTTATTTATAACTTGTTTAATTCTTAACCTCCGCAACAAAAACAGCGATAAATGATAAAAGAAAGATTAAAGGCGAATTTACACAGTATCCGTTTTTCGTCCGTTTTTTTACGCTTTTGCTTCTCCTTGACAAAGTATGCGGTTTTTCATCCGCATTTTTATGTGTCCACATCTGCGCTAACCAGACAGTCACATACTGGACAAAAGTTTTCCGAAAAAATCTTTTTGTAAAGGGGTACAGCTCTATTTCGGAATATCGCTCTTATCGTTCATACGCAAAATTTTTGAACAAAATGTTTAGCAATATATAACAGTCTATTTTGTGCGATTATGAACATATAAAAATGCGGATGAAAAAGCGCATACTTTTTCAAGGAGAAGCAAAAACGTAAAACAACGGACGAAAACGTACGAAAAACGGATACTGTGTAAATTCACCTTAATGATAAAATAAAGTACGCGAAGTCAAAACAATTCCGTTGTAAAACCACCAAAGTCTGTTTCCGCTTACCAGTATATAGGCCTAAAGGTGAATTTACACAGTATCCGCTTTTTGTCCGTTTTTTACGCTTTTGCTTCCCCGTGAAAAAGTATGCGTTTTTTCATCCGCATTTTCATAAGTCCATATCCGCACTAAGTAGATTGTTATATAAGCCCAGTACTTAAATTGTAGGGGGAACGCGGGGGGACGCGTCCCCCCATTGAGAGTTAGCGTCCCCCCATTGAGATTTAGTGTGCCCCCATAAAGATTTGGGCGCTTAATGTTCAGTCGAAAAATAGTCAGGCAGCACGAATAAGTCCCAAGTTCTGGCCGAATATGGTCCCAAATTGCGGCGAAGATCTTTTATTTTTGGTCTTCACTTAATTTCGAGGGAATGGCAGTTCAATTACTGGCGAAGACCTTTTATTTTTTTTTTGGTCTTCACTCAATTTGGGCAACGGAATTACATTACTATTACTGAAGTAGTTGTGCAGGCCAAATGCGTTTGGTCAGGGCTGCCAAAGCGTCTCCCCATGCAAAATTTTACAATTTAACTACCGTATAGGCCAATAGTCAAAATTTTGTTCAAAAAACTTGTGTATGAACAATAAGAGCGCTATTTTAAAATAGAGCTGTACCCTTTTACAAAAATTTTTTTCGGAAAAATTTTGACCAGCATGTGACAGTCTGGTTAGTGCGGATATGGAGACATAAAAATGCGGACGAAAATGCGCGTACTTTTTCACGAAGAAGCAAAAACGTAAAAAAAACGGACGAAAAACGGATACTGCGTTATTCCAGCTTAAGTTACTAATAGAAAGATACGTAACGAGAGCCCTGCAGTGGGGGAAGGGTGATTAGGGGAACTGGAGGTGAAGCCCTCCAGCGTTTAAAAATTTTGTGTTTTTTTTATAAAAATACAAAATTTTAGGCCTGTTTGATAAAATTTTGATAAAAATTAATGCTTTTAAAACGTGACATAGAAATTAGTAGAACAAAACCAGGATTAAACAGGTTGCATAAATGTGCTATGTGGGAGTTGGTTAATGGTAAAATTTTAGTTTCCTTATTTACATGCTGGTAAATCATAAAACCCGATAGTTCAATAAAACTGACAAGGAGTAATCTATTCCGTCTATATTATATAAAAATAACTTATTGGGGGGGGGAGGTGCTAATGGAACAATATTTGCAAAAATGATTGGTGATTAACCTATACTGTGTAACCCTTTCTATTCCTGAGCGCATATAGTTTTTTTTTTTTATTGAACCTTTGTTCAACATCTTTCAACAATCAAGAGATTAAATTTAATTGCTTATTTTTGGCCATTTTCAAAGTTTTTACTGATTTGTGAGTTTTATTTTTGACAAATTAGCCCCTCCCCCAAAAAAGAATAAATGTTTCAAAAGATCCTTTAAATCGTTTTTGAATACATTCAGTACACAAGGCAGTCTCAAAAGTTTTAAACTCGTGGTATGTTCCTATTTCTGCATTTCGGTCGACAAGCCAATGAGGAGGCTTCATGTGGCTCCACTGGCTACGCTACTGACTACAGATATGAACTTATTAAGTGTTTACACTAATTATGCTGAGCTTTTTGCCAATTTAATTCTATAGAACTAACTTATACGGATTGTAGAGTGTAATGCAGAATACATGCTACAGCAAAGCAAAGTTATATTCTTGAATTGCAATGCTGTAGTCTATATACTCACAAAAATTAAATGCGACATGTATACAACGGTACATTTGGGCTGTGAACTCGATCGATTTTTTTTCGAGTTCGGAAAAATTATTTTTTCAAGTTTGAGTCCGCAGCCTTGATGCACATTAGCAATTACACAAAAAAGGATAGTTGTGGAGTATCAAAATGACGTCATTTCGTTGTGATTTGTGTCTTGAAAGGAAGACGCCGCGTTATCGATTCCTTTCTTCTTGAAGCTCTGCTTCTCACTGGCCTCGAACGTGGAGCAACTAAGGTCAGAAGTGGACTCCGTCAAGTTTTTTTCTTCCAAATCCTTTCGAGATAAATGCCCTACAACTCCAGCCCCAATGGAATCTCCAAGGACATTCACAGAAGTTCTTATCCGGTCCCTGAAGATAACGAATCATTCAGCAAAACAAAATTTTTAAGGATTAACGGCACGTTATACTAGAAATATTAATTCTTAGGTTGCGGAAGCACCGAGAGTTAAAAGTTTACCCAAGTTGATAAACCAACCTGAAACCAATAATATATTTAAATAAAAACAATATAAGCGGTTCAATAAATTTTCCTTGAATGTTTTTAACAGACATGCCGACCGGTGACCATTTTGCATGTTTAAACGTAACGTAAAAACACATTTTTTGCAGTTTTTTGGTCGCTCGATGATGTTTTTGTAAACAACTTATAGGTTATGTAGTACCGGTACACACTACACACCTTAGTACATCAGTCATAGAACCGCGAAAACCCCTGTTCGACTCCAAACGAAAACGTTTGACATAAGAGCTCGATGAAATATCAGTTATGGTACCGGTACCAAATTGGTGAACAAAAGTTGGGTTTACTAAAAATAGTATTTTTTAAGTTTGAAAAATTTTAAATTTGTTTATAAAGCTCGCAACTTACAGCAGCCAGTCGATGGCGAGAATGAGCGTTACGTCCTCGGTTGGGAGGCCCACCGCGGAGAGGACAATGATGAGAGTGACCAGTCCCGCTTGGGGAACCCCGGCGGCCCCAATGCTGGCAAACGTGGCCGTCACACTAAAATGTTAAAACTATTCTGATAAATGTTAACAGCATAGTTTTATTGCCTAGAGGTATATTACGCTTGAGAGTTTTTACTTTTATCGATAGAAAATAAATTCAAAATCAAGGGGAAAGGCAGTCAAGTTGAAATAAAATTGAATGATAATTGCTATTAAATAATGACGATATAACGTTATAACTAAATTTTGTTGGATGATCGAAACATACGCACAGCTTTATATTTAAGACCTTTACAGCTTTCCTGCTGGTCACATGATATATCACTTTGCTATAGCGTTTAGCCGATATGTCAAAAAAGACCGCTGCATCATAGAGTTCTACTTCATCGCCCACAGCCCACCTGACTGTGATAATCTCCCCAAAGTTCAAATTTCTTCCGTTTAATTGGGCGATAAAAATGGCGGCCACGGCTTCATACAAGGCTGTCCCGTCCATGTTGATGGTGGCCCCGATCGGGAGGACGAATCTGAAACAAGTTTGTTACGAGTTGAGTCGAAAATGTGGTTCTTTGTAAGGCACACTGTTAGAGTATTAAACATGCTGTAAATTTGGAGTTAATCTGACCTTGAAATAAACAAATTTTTGTTGAAAATTTCAGGCAATCATTTTGATGAAGCAATAGGCAATTCAGAACTGTAACCAAATGAGATCGGTACAGTATCTAAAACACCGGGATTGATCAAGAATTCCGGGATATAATGATCAACCGGGCCAGACACCGCGACAAGGCTTGAAAAACGGGACGTATGGCGACCCTAAGGAGAACCTAGCAAAAACGTTCAATTCCCACCTGGAGACCCTCCGGTCGATCTTGTTGTTAGTCTCCAAGCAGTTGATGGTGACCGGCAACGTGGCGGAACTGGATGACGTAGCAAGGGCGGTCAAGAGGGCCTGCGTAGGTTAGAGAAGAATAAGCTGAGGTTTCATTTCTTATTACTGCATGGTATACATTGCATACTGTACTATATCAAGTAAAGTGCACTTTTTTAGCTTATACAAACGTGTATGCAACGTTCAGAACAAAAGTTTACGTTTGCGTGAAAAGGTAAACGAAATCTTATAAACAAATATCTCTCCGTGTTCTTTCTTTTTTGGCGGGGGGACGGGGTAGAAAAGTGAAGCCGCCCGCCCAGTGCCTTAATGGGTAGTCAACGGAATCGATTGGTACTCAGCAGTAGCCGTCGGTGGCGATTGGTTGTTTGCATAAAGTGAGGTGGAAACAGCCAATTTTTCCCCTTGTTCTCCAACGCCGGAAATCGATGGAGCGGCATTCCCTTTCACCGCATGCTCTCTTTCGCAATAAAAAGCCGGGCAGTAGCAACAGACCAAACTGTTCTAGAACTTGAATTCAAGAAGCATTGCTCCGATCAACAGTTAATTGCAGCCCCCTTAATACTGGACTTATGTCAGTCGTATTTCATGTGGTTGTTTTTTTCGGCCAATGACGTCTACGAGCACTCCACTGAAAATATGAATTCACCACAGACCAACCTGTAAGACTCCATAGATATAGGAGAAAGGGTTCTTCCTGACAACCACGAGGTAGATGAGGGGGAGGACGATCAAGCCGTGTATGGCCAGACCCGCTATCACCGTCGCCATGTACAGCCCCAACTGCTGTAGGACCTGGAACACAACCTATGGCCACACTGGTTCGGTAAACCATCACTGGTTTTCAAATTCATTCGGCGTAATTTTTCTCCATACAATGCTCGCTTGATTGGAGAAGACTAATTGTTCACTACAAGTTTTCAACATTGGACATATAAGTCTGGTTACGTAGATATTCTTTAATATTACTCCTACAAGTTTAATTGATTAATTTACTATATAAAATAGAACAAATGAAACACTCTTCGTAAAAGGAAATATTATTTGAGTTTAATTTGCTATGAAAATGCATCTTGCTTTAAAGAACCGGAAAAGTCAGAAAATGCTGGAGAGACCCGCCTAAACTGGGCGTTTAATCGTGAGCGAGTTTTTAGTGTATTTTAAACAGAAATTCGGACCGCTATCGTACCGCCTTACCTGCATACAAACTGCTATTTGGTTACACTAAGGATACGCTCGTATATGTTCGCGATTTTACGTCCAGTGTAGATCGAGTTTAAATTTGAACATTAAAACGACTAAATATGGCTGTGTTCGTTTCTGCCGCTACGACTAAATCTGGCTACAAAGGTAACGCACCAGCTCTGGGTTCTGCATCTTCATAATTTCACCAGCAATCAAGAAGATGATCCCGATCGGTGAATACCTGGTTCAAAAAGAAGCTAACGTTTAGAAGTACAGACACTTTGTTGGTTTGACGTAGAGACGATTCACGGAAATGCTGCGGTCAAAACTTTTACCGTAGTCGAAATATTGTAAGATCGGAAGCGAACGACAAGTTCGATTCCCCGCCGGGTCAAACAAGAACCTTAAAAAAATTGGTATTCTTAACTTTCTTGCTTCAAGTTCAGCAATGAAAGGGACAGTGTAAAGCCTCCACCGTGTGCGGTAGACAGGTGGGCAGGTGGCAGCTTGAGTCGAAGACCGAAAAGCCCCTTCGCTATTTTGTAAAAGATTCCATTACGAATTCGTAAACAACTCGCCAGATGACGATGCTGACGATTTTCATGACCGCTTCGTTGAAGGCGCAAAAGAACTTGACGAGAATTTCCCCCTCACTCCGCATCCGTCCGATGATGACTCCGAACGTCAGGCAGAAGGAGATCAGCCCCAGCACATTGATTCCCAGTTTGTAGTTGCCGACCTGGGAGGAGAAAAAATTGACGACGTGTGTGACGGACAGGGATACAGAACAGAATTTATTTGATTAGTCAACATCACAAAATAACACACGAAGTGAAACAAAGTTCACCACTATCAATGAACGCAAGAAAACAGTAACACGATGCGACAAGTAATCGTAAAAGGACGCAAAGTCTTCAAGCTAAACGATTCCTGAAATAAATTACTCGAGAAAAAAACGCTCGAAGTCAATGGTATTTTTCCAGCTATTGGTACGTATTTAGGTAAAATGAATAAGAGACTTATTCCTCTCAGTAGAGACTACAATGCAAACATCCTTAAGTTTTAGTAATGTAGTAGAATACCGTAGTATATTGTAATTTTGAAATGCTTATCGTTTGTGTTCTTTAATGAATTTACAATACGATAGTTATTGTTTCAAAGAACAAAGCAAAGAATTCCATAATTTTGCCCTTCAAAATTTGATCGATATTGGTGCGCTATATTGTTAAATAGTAAGGCAAAATTAAACGTTGAGATGATAATCTTGTATTATATGTATTCGAAAATTTTAGCTTTTTCGAAAATCCTGTGCATAAATTTGCTTAATTCCAATTTATATAACTCATCCATCGTGAGAATTCCGAATCGGTGACACATATGTTTGGGCCAAGTGCGCCAATTAAGACGTCCAATTGCTTTCAAGATTTTGCTTTGTAACGATTTTAGTTTTGCAGGAAAGGATTTGTAGCTGGATCCCCATATAATTATTCCTTGTAAAAAAAAAAGATGTATCAATGCGTAATATAAGTTTTCAAAGCAAAAGTTGGCGAATATTTCTTTAATTTAAACAAAATTCCGATATTTCGAGATACTTTAGTTTCTAACATTTTTATATGTGATAAAAAAAAACTAAGTTTTTCATCAATTAAAACTCCAAGGTATCTCAATTCTTCAGTAGTTCGAATATGATCAGAATTAAATCAATATAAAATATCACGTTTTGAGGAGAGCAGTTTGTGATTAATTACGATTGCTTGTGATTTACTAGGGTTTGTTTTTACTTAGCTTGTTAGCGTCCATCTATTGTTTAACTAGCAACAGTTCATTATTACAAAGAGTTTCTAGTAGTTCCAAATCTTTTGAAAAATACAATAATAAAGTATCATCAGCGAACAAACAAGATATACAAGATAATGCATTGTGCAGATCATTAATATGCAAAAGAAAAAGTATAGGTCCCAGTACAGGGCCTTGTGGAATGCCTGCTTTGATTTCTTGCAATGAGGAGATTTTATTATTTACGTAAACACATTGCTTTCGATTTGCCAAATAACTTTTAAATAGTTTATAACAAACTCCTCGCATACAATAATGAGATAACTTTTTTAATATGATTGTCTGATTGGCTGAATCAAATGCTTCTTTATTGTCTAATGCAATGGCACAAGTTACAATCTATTATTAATATTTTTAAAACATAGTGTAACAACGTCAATTAAAGGAAACATGGTGGTATGTTTTTTATGAAAACCTGTTAGTCTTTCGTACAAGATTTTGTTTTTGTTTAAAAAACTAACTAATCTTGCTTTTATTATTTTTTCAACGATTTTTGAAAAGGGAGAAAGCAATAAGATTGGTCTATAATTTTCAACTGCCTGTTTTGAACCAGATTATGTATTGGAATTACTTTTGCAATTTAAGTGCATTTGGGAAAGTATCATTAGAAAACATGAAATCTACAAGATACGTGAAATAAGGTGATATAACATCAGTAGCAATGACAATAAAATTTGTAGGTATTTGGTCATCACTAGTTGATTTATTCACATTTAATCTATTTAATTCAGATGCCACTTCTCTAGATGTAGGCGAAGATAAAGCCAATAAGGATGTGATGCTGTTTTTTAGGTAAAAAGTGTGAAAGACAGATGACTGTATGTCTTCAGAAAGTTTGTGCCCAATATTTGCAAAAAAATTTATTGAAATTGTCAGCAATTTTTTCTTTATCAGAAACAATAATAGAATTAACTTCTAAGGTAAATGGTGCTGAAGCATGCTGTTTATGAGATAGAAGTTCTCGCAAAATTTGCCAAGTTTCTTTAGGATTAGAAGATGCAGATTTTAGTTGGTTTTCAAAGTAACATTTTTTGCAGCTATTTTTTATTTAGTCAATAAGTTTGAATATCTTTTATAAATTTTTTTTCCATCATTCGCCCCTTTCAAATAGTGAGTTTTGTAAAGTTTTTGTTTGTTACGTATAGAAACATATAAGCCTTTAGATATCGAAGGTTTACATTGTAGCCTGTTTTGTCTTCTTGTACATGGCTTTAAAGGTGCATGTGCATTTATTACGATGTGCACTGTGCAGCTCATTAAAGAAAAGTTGAAACGCATCATTAAAATTCAACAAGTGAAGTTCAGGCATGTCATTAAAAAACCTTTTGAAAGATATTTGCAGATCTTCGCAGAATTTTGTTGAATCGAATTATTTCATACATCGATAAAATTTCACAGAATTTGATCATGGTTTTTTAACATTTATTAAAGCAATAAAGGGTGGTAGATGATCAGTTATTTGGTAATTTATGATTCTGGGTGCAACGCTGCTCTTAATGTTGCTAGTGATTACGTGGTCAATTAAAGAGGCTGAAGAATCAGTTATGCGCGTAGGTTTATTCAAAAAATGAAAAAAATTCATTGGAATTTAGCATATTAATGTAGCGAGCTGCAGGTTCGTTTTTGTGATGTAGAATATTAATCTTAAAATCTCTCAAAATAAGACAATTGATGTTTTTTTACGTCAATTTTTTTATAGGGTGTCATTAAAATGATCAGTGAATTTTTTAATATTAGCAATAGCATTTGGATATCTAGATATGATGTCATGTACAAAGTTTTGTTGATTAGTAGAAAGTTGAAAAGATTGCTCAATTGAAGGATCAGAGCAGAGTAGCTTATATAATAAACAATTTTGAGGCAATAGAGAATTTTGAAAATTGAGTTCTCGCGCTTCTAATCAGACAAAAGATTCTGTCCGAAAACCTTCCAACAAAAAGTATTAACTTTGCTTTCCAAAGCTGTTACAAATGTTGGTAGGACTTATCCAAAATATTTGTTTTTTGTTTGCGTATTTTGTTAAAAGATAAAAAAGCCGAACAATGCCTGTACTATAGCATGATGTATTTTTCCGCCCATTTTTGTTCATTGTATACAGTACAATCTATTCTGTTACAACAATACTCAATTGTTTGCTCATTAAAATAAAAGCATGCTCATGACAATGATTAATACCAAACTAAACAAATGATTTTCTACTTTAAAAACTGGTAAGTATTTTTACTTTTTGATTGGAATCGCAGTGAAATTTTACGATGGGCAAATATTGTTGGCGTGCAGTGAAGTTATTGTTCAATCCTGTAGCAGGTGATTTACTTATTATTTTTGCAGCAGTGGTCATTTATTTTGCTGCTAGCTGTTCTTGGTCCTGTGGCCTTCCTGCCTACTGCACCAATCATGTCAAAAACACTTTTTTTGGTGGCATTGTAGAAATTTTATTTGTAGCAAATGTTGTGTAAACAGTACAATTATGCCACAAAGCTTGAAAGTTTTCAAAATGTATATTGTAAATTTGTAAATTTAGAGCGAAAATAAAATTTCAAAAACTTGTGAGTCATTATGACCCTTATTGCAAGAACTCCTTTTACACGATTCCACTATCTTGTAGTGGTTGCCTGTTATTAGACAATATACAAACCAACAATTTCAACAAAATTGCTGCCATGCTTTTGACGCGTGCAGCATTTTAAAGCATTGTTTTATTATTTCATCACACTGCTTTATTGACAATTAAAATTATTCACGAATAAATATTGTTATCTCACCAATCGATAATCGACTGTGACGTTTTGTGGCGTCACAGTGGTTTGTTCATACACGGGAGTGGAGGTCGTATTCACCACTGACGTCACATTCTTTTCTTCTATGATTGGCTCTCGACTGGTTTCATACTGAAAAAAACTTTGACGTCAACTGTAAGCTGAGCTCATTGGAAGAAAGATGAAGGCTTAAGATGGTTTAAGAGAACTTGCACATATAAAAAGTTCGTTTTTAAGTTTTGACTTTTCGTCAGGGTCTACAAAAGAATACATCACTGCAGTACTATTGGTCTCAACATAAAATGGTGTTTTTTTTTCATTTTGATCCCCCTGCCGGGAATAAGAATTCGCTTAGGAGTTGACCATGTCCCAAGTGCTCCGATTTATTCTTCGACTTCTTCAAATGAAACCTGCTGCTTGTTCGAAGCCTCTAATCGGCAATAATTAGCGTAAAACGACTTCTTTAAGGACGCAAAGCAGCATAGCCATAGAGTTGAACCCAGATCATTTCATCATCAAGATCGCTGTTTAAGAACAAGAAATATTTCTCTCGCCAAGCCACTTGTGACAGAAGTGCGAGTGGAATTCCGGTAACTCAAACACCTGGCTCTTCTCCGAGTGACCTTTGAACTTTCAATATTGTGTACCCTTAAACGTATTTACAGTAGATCAATTCGAGTAAAACCGTTCAGTTAAAAACAATGTTTGAATCGCTTCGAAAATGATCAAGCTCAATAAAACACACACCGGAGTTTGTTTTTACTTTTGAATCGAAATGTTGTTGATTTGGGGCAGTTTACAGGCGCTATAAAAATACTTTATATCAACCAAAGTTTAACGGCGGCCGAAACCTGTTTCATGACCTTAACACGAAGCAAAAGAACTTGTAAAACGCATAAAAGTTCTCACCTGTTGAAAGCAGGCTTGCACTAAGTTTTCGGGAAATAAGTTTCTGCAATGGATAGCAGTTAAACGCGGATTTGCATACAGAAGGAAAATACGAGATAATAAGTTAAAATTTTCTAATTGAAGCATAAAATACAAACATTTGTAAGCAAGAGAAAGCTAATAACGACTACAGCATACCCAACAGTCTCTTCCATAGCAGTTGCTTGGGGTTTTTTCAACTTAAAAGATGCTCAATCAACTGCAACTTAACTCATCAACTTCTTTTTCTTAAGCGGAGAAAAAATTTGACTGCGCAAATAGATTGAAAAGTTTATAGAACAACTTTTGCATTTGTCACGTTATCGTGGATGACACTGGGCGTAAAGCGGTGAGCGTACCAGCGCATCTTTGTTGGTTACAATTTTACAGGTAAGAGGTACGTTATTGCCAGTTGGCACACCGAACGTACGGAATTTTTGATTGAAATAAATAAACCATAGGGTTATACACTCACGTTTCTACCTCAGGCCCAAGTACAGATCGGCCTCAGCTGCAGCAAGAACGCAAGTGGCTAGATATTGGGCTGATCAACCAGTTGCAAGACTCAATCACGAGATAGCTGAGCTGTCTCAGTAGCAAATTATCCGCGGTTCCATGAATGCCATTCGCACATGATCCAATGCAAATGAATCTGCAGACACAAATTGCCTACCTCAGCAAATCCGTAAGGGCATCCACTGGTTCCACAACCTTCGCTTCCCCTGTGGCGTCGATGTTTTCCTTCCCATTTTTGCCTTGAAAAGAATTTAAAATTCGCCACCTGAGATACTACCACGCCTGATTTTTCATACGACACTTTTTAACATGTCAAAAAGGCTGGGCACTTCAAAGCGTTTAAGTCCATTTTTTGAGATGATACTGGTTTCCTTATTATTCTTGGATTTGATTTTTCCCATACTTTCAGGAACCACCCTGTCAACAATTGGGTGTGGCTCATTCGGCCTCTAGTTCATTCATTGCACACTTTGGTGCAGCATTTGCTCTGTCTCCTTCGGCTAATGTCAAGCCTGGCAAGCGCCATGAGCGCTCATAACTGCGTCATCTTTCGTTGTTGAACCTAGTGCCCCTAGTTCGAATCCTTACCTGGGTTAATGGTTACGACGAGAACGATTCCGATGATGACAGCAATGAGGGTCGTGGTTAGATAATATGTGATCGCGCGAAACCCCAACTTTCCAGATGCTTGCTGATCCAGAGTTGCAACTCCTGGAACAAAAACAATAGATGATTAAAATTGATTTAGCAAAAGAGAAAAAAGATTACGGTAAAGATGGCGGTTTATGGTCAATGGAACGTGAAACGTTGACTTTGCGACGATGACGTCATTCAAGTGACGTCTATGAATGAAACTGCTTTTAGATCAAAACGATGACGTCAGTAAAACATCTAATAATATCATTTACCGGGCATTTAGATTCAAAACTTTTTCAAATTTTTGATAATTAGTTTTGCTCAAACTCAAAAATACTTTCAGTCACTAATCCAGGTCACGTCATCATATCAAGATTTATTTTTGAATAAATAAAAGTGACCAACGAGGTAAAATAGCGCAAGAACGCTCTCACCTGTGATCAAGCTGCACACAATGAGGGGAAGGATTATCATCTTGAGCATCCTCAAGAGAAGTTCTCCCGGGAAGGCAAAGTAGACGGTGTCGAGGTAGGAGAGGCCAGCCTCCCTCATTCCAATTCCAAGCACGATTCCGAGGACCACTCCCGTGATAGTGGCGATCACCAAAGCGTTCTGCCACAAGCACGACTTCAGCTTAGAATGTTTCGTCATTTTGCCAATCTTTCTCTATTTAAACAACTTCTTTGTAATCTATTAACTAAAATCTGCTTTAGTCTTGTCAAAACTTTGATTGCTTTAATTGATTGGTTCCGCTTTTGTCTTCGTTTCGAAAACGTCACAGTATAGATCTCTCCATTTTGCGAATCCTCACAAGGTTAGAATGCGACCGTTTTGAATAAAAGTTAGATGTTGTCTCGTTAACCTCACGACTATTTGCGGTTTTGTTCGAAGTCGCCAAACAGAAAAAATAAACGATACGATGAGCGGTAAAGAGGCTTATCCAAGGGCGCTCAAAAACGAGATCAGACAGTGAATTAAACCCAGGGCCATCATTACTGTCGCTACCGAAATTTGCGGCGACCGCTTTATAATTCATTAAGTGTACTGAACTAGGATTTTTGCTGAATCCAAAACTTCAGCTTAGTTTCGTTCTTGAAAACATAAAACCACTAAAATTTTAACTTAAAAAAATCCAAATTGCAGGAGATTAATTTCCAACTTGGGGTCCAACTTTGATTGTCCAAAGGCGGAACACCTCAAGTTTCGCAACAAACAGGCGAAATTAATACTCGCCATGATCCGTAGCCTGATCTCTCAAACTGAATATGATTTCGATATAGTAACGATGCGTTTTGTTTTTTTTGTTATGAATTGCGTATTTGAAAATTACTCCCTTGAACTCGAATTTGCTGAATCTGCTCAGTTTTTGCTGAAGTGGGGTGACTTTGGCAAAAAATATTCTAGCACAATGATTAAATCTAAACTCGCAAATTTGTTGAATTTAAGTCGAATTCGTTCGATGCAAAAGTTTTTTGCTGTACGCTGCAAATCAACAATTTTTGAAATAAGCGCGTCCATCAATGCGGTGCAGTTCAAGGTTATAATATAGAAATTAAATGCGTCAGGTTAAGGCAACTTCACCTTGATGATTGAATTGTTTGTTAACAATACTCGTATTTACATCAGCTACCTACATTTCCTACCCACTTCAAAATCACTTCAACTCCTCGAAATTGAGCGAAGGTTTCTTTTTAAGTATTCAATAGCCTCGTCTTCGGCTCACGTACAGTAGAATTTTGTTTTCTGTTTTGTTAAATATTCTCAGTCTATGGTTTTTATTTTACACATGCGATACCAAACCTTTCTAAGTAAAATTTTAGGGTTTGCCAAAATTTATTTTACATTTTTAAACTTTGAGTTGAGAAATTTTCGAGCCAATTGCATTGATTAACTTTTCAAACTACATTGTACTATGAGCTCGTAACTGTTTACGAGGTTTGCAAAGCGTGCATTGTTTGCGTATATAAATGTTTGGTAAATAAAACAGCAATTCGTAATTGGCCCCAAGTTCATTGCTACAGACATGTCAGCCCCAATATATGTTTTATAACTTTTATTGAAATGATACGAAAAAATAAGCGGAATGAACCGTAAATACACAGGAAAGAAATAACTATGCAGTTGTTTGGAATTTGTTCTTGCGCTTTTCGCAACGGCTTTGGGATTGAACTTTCGACACTTCGAGTCCGAATTCTTCTGTGTTTTGTTAAATTTCGTTCGTGTGTAGCGGTTTGAGCAACCAGAAACTAGAACGTGACATCGCAAGCGATATTTGGGGACTTCACGGCATTATCCAACTTTCACTGAACTTTATTAAACTTTAAGATAGCGATCTGATTGCTTTGAATGAGTTTGTAAAAAATGTAGTCATTTATAGTCAGATCAACAACAATTTAAATGCGCCCCTATCAGATTTTGTTTGTGGTTAGTTGAGTTCAAAATTTAAATCTCTCGAAGTTCCCAAAAATAATCGAGTAACGTCATTCAAAAAGCTCGCATAACAGTTTACAATACAACTTCAAATTCCAACACTTTTTACGAGTTCTTAAACAGTTTTTCACTCCATTTGAAATAACGTAAAGCGGTCTTTAAAATTTCATCGACTCACAAGCAAATTTCGTTACATCAACGACAGTTACCGTTATGTATGATTCTAAAAACGCTCTTTCGCATCCCAATTCAACATATTATAGTAATGGTTGTTGTCAGTGGCATCGCTAGGGGGGAGGGGGGGGGGCGGGGGAGTCGGCCCGCCCCGGATGTCACCATTTTGGGGTGGCACCATATTATGAAGTGAAACCATATCTCTACCGATTTGTGGTGAAGATCTTTTTTTCGTCCTCATTTGAACTGAAAACCAACCAATTTAGCGGCGAAGTCCTTTTTTTTCTTTTTGTTTTGGAATTCACATATTTTTGGGCCGAAAACCCACTACTTTGACGGCAATGACCATTTTTTGGTTTTCACCTACTTTTGGACCGAATAGGGGTGACACCACGAAATTCCGCTCCGGGTGCCACCATCCCTAGCAACGCCACTGGTTGTTGTTTCGAAATTAAAAGCCAAATACCTGTTGTTTCGAAATCAAAGATTCCTCCTTAACAGCATAAACTAAAATAAAAAAGTGCCAAAATTATGCAAATCTAAAACATGCATTTACTTAAGTATTTAATCAATCGTTTTTGTTTTTGTCAAATAGACTTTATTTTCGAATGATATAATTTGAAAAATTGCAGAAAAAGGAGGAAAATCAAAATTTTTTTTTCTCTAGTTAATGCTTCACTCACAAGTTGTCATAGGTCGATGAGAATAACTTGGTAAACCAGCCCAGTTTTGTATACGCCCTTTAATTAACACGATCTTTCTGGCTAATCATTGTCCAAAACGGCTTTACCAAGTTAGGCATGTTTTATCTTTTTTCTACTATCAGCCTACCGGTATAGTTTTAAAATTTGATATGTCTAGCTGGAGTACTTCGTATTTAAGATTTAAAAATTTTAAGGGGCCTTTTTGGCATGGTCTCCTCAATGTGGCCCACCAAAATTTGTTATCTATCTTTGATTTATATTAACCTATCCAATAGATTTAACTCGTTTAGATTTTGTAGGCAAAAGGGAGAGATGCCAAAATAATTGGAGAACCCCCATAGTATGAGATCAACAAAATTTTTTATATTAAATATTGAAGATTTTATTTGTCTAGGTTGAGTGGCTAAAAATTTTGAAAGACCCCTTGACAGAAGACTTTCTAATTGTGGCACCTAGTCCTATTTGTTTACCTAGTCTGATTTTCTTTTTCTTTTATATTTGCCAATTCTGAAAGTTTCATATGTCTAGCTTGAATGGTTGAAAAGTTTGAATTTTGAAGGACCAATTGAGGGACCACGATTTTGGTGCTTGAAATTTTACCAGATTTTATCTTTTCTTGATATTTTCCAGTCCTGAAAATTTAATGTGTCTAGCTTAAACAATTAAAAAGTTTGAATTTCGGCCTCCTCGTTTGAGGGGGACTCCAATTGTGTTTATCCCAAATTTTGTCAAATTTTATTTTTTCTTCATTTTGAATCTTAGCGTTCTTGTTCGAGAAGGATCTCTTCATTTTGGTATCCCAGAATTTTGTCAAATTTTACCTTTTCTTTGCACTTGCCGATCCTGAAAATTTCATGTGTCTAACGTGAGTGGTTAAAAAGTTACAACTTTGGCGACCCCATTTTGGGGGGACCCCCATGTTGGTACCCCCAAATTATGTCAAATTTTATCTTTCCTTTGTGTTTACTTACCTTAAAAATTAGATGGGTCTAGCTTAAAAGGCTAAAAAATTTTAACTTTGGAGGGCCCGTTTGGGGGAAAACCAGCATCGTGACACCTTCAATTTTTGCTGGGTTTAGTTTATTTTTAACATCTACCTATTCCGAAATGTAACGGTTTAAAAGTTCAAAATTTTGGAGGGCCCGATTGAGAATTCCTCCCAGACGGGCATTCCCGATTTCATTTCCGCGCTAGTCCTCCCTGATATCTTCAATCGCTCAAACTCTGAATACAGTGCGTTTAGCGGTTTAAAAGTAGATAGCCGGAGAAAAGAAAAAACAAAAAAAAGAAAGAAAAAAGACAAAAAAGCAGAAAAATAGTTAGTTCTCAGGTTGGGGTAAACGAACATAACCAAAAGAAAGGCGGTTAATAGTGCTCTCAAAAAGCACAAATCATTTTCCATCAAAATCGGTATTTACCAAGATACAGTATATCGGTTCTAAATCGTCCACTTTCTGCCCATTTTCGGCCTGTAGCATTTTGGTCACGAGATCAGGTGCCCCCAAACTCGGTTTCCATAAAGCATTGATAAGCACACACATTGTGTTCAAATTTCAGCTGCGCACGCCAACTGCTTTTAGAGTTATAGGCGAATTGATAAATTTTCAAGCCAAAAATCACCGTTTTTTTATGTTTTTTGTGTGTCAATTTACGATCACGTGACCTAGGATCCCCAAAATTGGCACACATGACGCATTCATTAATTTCCATGTTGCGTCCAGTTTTCAACATTCTAAGTTTTACCGTTTGCTAGTTATGAGCAAATCAACCGTCATCTGCCAAAATTCGCGAACCAAAACAAAGGTACTACGCGCTCACGCAAAGTCCCAATGAAACCTCAGTTATGCAGCAACGCAGCATTTAATGTTTAATGAAGTCAGCCAACAACATATTACTTTTGAAAACGGTTTTTTTGATGGCAAACTTTATCGCTTAAGTTCGCGGTCAATCAATTTTCAAAATCACAGTACGTGATATAGCTCTCCAGCACCACCCAACGAAAATGGAAAACCTCTGTTCACTAGATTAGGTTTTTATTTATTTTGTTGTATTCTTGCTTTTTCAAAACACTTATTACGTGATGTCATGCGATTCTAGTTACTAATTCGGCCTGAGTGGTATTGTGCGTTAAACAACAGGGTTTAAAATTTTTGATTTAAAATCCATCAAAATTGGGGCGCCCACTTTTGATGGTTGAAAATGGTGACTTCTCTCCCGGGTTCTCCAGTATATTGCTGATTTGAATGATGTGCAAAATATCGTTCCGTCACGCCCTCCTCCACAGTGAAGAGCTGCATTAACCAATCTATTACCAATAACAAAAGCAGAATACTTCCCAATAGAAAAATAACTTGATGTTTGTTGATGATATTGAAGCACTAAAGTTGAAATCAGCACCAATCAAAATTATATTTATTTTATTCAACCAACACTGCAAAAAGTTTCGTAATTTTGCAAAAAGGATTATTTTCGCGGGCAAGCGATCATGACAGACATGTAATGTAACCCATGGGGTGGTTCGTGAAGTCTTAGAAAATGAAATTCAAGTAATGCAATATTTACACACGTACAATTGTATAATAAAAGCAATTATACCGCAAAATTGTTGCAAAATACGATATTTACAATAAGCAGTCAATAATCTCCTGATCATAAAGTTTTTATGTCCTGAATTTTTTCTCTACTTCATGTTCGTCCTCCTATAAACAAAATATTGTAATTATAATGTCATTTTATTCACCAAATTGGCTTGATCAGAAGACAGCAAATGGACCTTTTGGTCTTCAAGTCAAGCTGCCACCTGCCCACCTGTCTACCATAGACGGTGGAGGCTTCACACTGTCCCTTTTATTGCTGAACGTCAAGCAGGGAAGCTGTGATTACCAATTTTATTGTCCTTCGTTTGACCGGATCTGGAATCGAACCCGAGTCTACCGTTTCAGTTGCAGACGCTCTATCCACTCGACCACTGAGCGAGTATATGAAGTCGATTTTAATGCTAAAATTCTAAAAATAAATAATAAATATAAATTTCAGTATCGACTCAAGACACTTTTAACTACACAAAGAATTTCAATGAACATACAAAGAACCGAACCATCAACCTTCGAAACGAGTGCCTATTTTAAGTCCTATGGCAAGTGATCGTACAAGTATGATCCTTTCAACAGCTTAGAATTTACGGTCTAGAACAAAGTTGCTTGCACCGCTGTCGTAAGTATCTTTTTTGGCGCAGTGCGTTTGTCTCTGGTACGGCAGGTCTGAGATTCCATTCCCGGGCTGGCGAAATCTAACACAATGATGTTAACGACTTTCTACCGCTGCGATGTTTTTTCTAAAAGAGCTGGGTTGCCACCCAGCACAAAGATGCGGCAATGAGCACCGCCAACTCGTCTCACGCTTCGGTGTAATGCAGCAAATATAAAGAATCAGTTGTGGAAATTTTTACAAACTTTTCTCCCCGCCTTCTAATACTCAAGTGCAAATTAGAAACAGCAACATTTTTTACAGTTTTTAGAATTTAAAATTTTGACTAAGAATTGAAACCAGTATGATGCTTTCAGCGTTAGAGCGTTAGCCAGTCTGCAAAGGCATTGCAATGTGCATGGAGATAAAAACATTAAAGACCACTTTAGCTCACAATTTGGTGGCTGAATAAATAAACAATCAAAAAGTGAACAATGTTTATTTTATTACCGTTTGGTTTATGTTTTCCTCTTCTGGAGTTATGTAATTTTGATTCTGAAACAGCAAAATATTTTATTCCATTAAAACACAAAATTTAAACGAATAAAATGCAATAAAAATTAAGCAGTTATTCGAATATTTTTAGCGCTTGATGGAAGTTACTGGCGCATGTAACATAGCAGCTTTCCTCCACGCCGCCTTCACCCTGGAGCTTGTGACCAAAAAAAATATAAAAAATGGCTATCACAACATACAGATTACCCTGCCTTTCTCTCGATTTTGTTATGAACATTAAATACGGTAATTGAATTTACTGCTTTGAAGAAGTGGTGCAATGAATTTGTTTGGTGTATCAAGTAATAGTGCATTTACAGAATAGTGCAGTCATATAAAGAATAATATCCCTTAATAAAAGCACGTATTTGCAATTTTTTAAATTTGTTGTTGCTGATAAATGCGCTCTGTTTTGCGTCTTTTCTGCATTTACTAAGGCTTGAAAATTCACAATCACTTTCTATGCTCGTTATAGGAATTTATTAAAAGCGGCGGGTAACTTCAGCAGGCAAAGCGTCGGGTTAATGATCGAAAGGTTACTGACTCCCGGTTCAATTTTCGAACTGGCAATGCGTCGTAGTGTCCTTAAAGCGATACTGCATGAAATCGCTTTTATTGAAGAAAAGAGAACTACTTGAGGTAATAAACAGGTGCCCTTAGCTCTTTTCCACCATTCCTTCTTTTCAAAAAAATACGATTTCATCCGTACCATTGTCTACCTTGCATTTCGCAATTTTGTGACTTCACAAAAGGCAGATTTCGCTAAATTTCTGGCAGACTAAGAAGCACGATTACCAACTGGTAGCAGTGAGTAGCCTGGACCCATAGGCTTTCAGGTTTGATCTTCAGTATGATTGTTATTGGCTTCTAATTTTTTATCCTTTGAAGGCTAAAAATATTATCAAGACTGGCAACTTTGATGCAATAGATTATATCACTCGAATAATGTCACTGATAAATTTAGTTTGCATTGAAATCGCTGACTACAGTAGAAACCTCTTCGGTTGTTATACCTCCTCATGCAGGACCAGGGGTTCCGGAACGTCAAAAGGACAAGGGGGGGCAGCTTTTTCAAGGGGCACTTTCAATACTGTACGCACAGTCATTACCACCAACATTGCAGAAATACTGTCAAACAATTAAACACTTCACCAAAGCCAAACTACTGAGTACGTCGAATAAAAAGTAAAAAAATAACAACAAACGAATTATCAATTAAATAATAGCAGTCTCTACTGCAGGATGCCATCGAAGGTTTGGGGGTAACGCCCCCAACAGCCGGAGATAAGGGGGTCTGGGGGCGGAGCCCCCAGCGCTCGAAGATTTTGCAATTTTTGTGCAAAAATAACTTAATTTTAGGCCCATTGTAGCAAAAATTAATGCTTTTAAATTGTGGCATAAAAATTAGCAGTGCTAAAACATGATTAAATCGGCTGCGTAAATGAGCAGATTGGCTATGAGGGCGGTGGCTAATGGTAAAATTTTAGCCTTTTTATAAAAAGCTGGTAAACCTCAAAACAAAAAAATCACAACTTTTAAACTAATTCGTCTGCATTTACAAAACAAGATAATTTTGAAGAAGATGTTTATTTTCACCACATCCCTCATCTCTATCCCCACCGAGTATTTTGCTTTTAGGTCTGGACAAGAAATGGATCTTGCTCCAGTTATTGCAATGAATTTTATGTGTTACAAGTTTTTCTTATATTAATTCGGTTTGAGCAGGGGTCCGGATCACCTGAATTCGCCTTTGGCAACGTCAGCGTCAATCGTTCCAACTAGGGCTACAAACAAACTTAGAAATTTGAATGTCTGGCGCCAGAGTAGCGTGACTGGAGAGGCATAAATAATTTTTTTGGGGGGCACAAAAACTTTGTTCCCTCGAATTCGTGAGTGAAGACCAAAAAAACAAAAAAAATTTCTTTACCGCAGAATCTGCGAAAGAACGGTTCTTGCTCAAGAATTCTGGGGTGATGATCAGCATTTTGGGGGTCTCAAGCCTCAAACTGCACTTCAGTGGCACCGAGCCTGTTACTTTCTTTGGGGCATAATCCTCGCTTAAGGGGGCACATTTCTCATTTGGGGAGGTACGGCTTCGGAATGCCCCCTCGGCGCCGGGCCTGAGGCAGTGCCGCCACCAGAGCAAATGAAGTAAGGGGGCACTTGCCAAAAGTAGAGGGGCACTAAAATTAGCATGTAAAAACTAATCTTCAGATCGTACGGCTGCAACTATGCGCAATTTTAAAATAAGGCCGGTAGCGCGCTTTTTAGCTCGTTTCGTCTGCGGCCCATAGTCGCCTAAAAATCTATCTAGAGCAATGAATGCCACCAGACGTGCAATCAGAATTTTGCAAAGAGGAGAGAACCAAAACTAAATTTCTTTTTTGTACAAAAACTGAGTGATTTAGCCCCCGTGCTGAACATACTAATGCAACTCAAACGTGTCACAAACGGGACATAGTCACAAAATATTTAGTGACTGTAAACGGGGCTTGGGGCGGAGCCCGAGCCGCTAGGCGATTTTTGCGATTTTGCAGCAATAAAGTAGCAATTTTAACCCCATTTTAATCACATTTCACACTTTTTAAAGCCATATGAGTAACTCAACAGCTAAAGTTTTGAAGTTATTTCAAAGAATTAAATTGCTTAGCACCTTCAACTCCCTCCTTACTTCAGGTCAAGCCTAAAATACGTTTAAACGCTTGTATTTTAAGGTAAAGTTTTCTAAGTGAGTTGGCTAAGGGGGCTTAAGCCCCTTCACCTTTGTAGCGCCACTGACCGCAACCTCAAAATCTTGAGTGTGCTTTAAAAATCAAAACAGCTGGTCTTTGAAAAAAAATGTATCACGTACCAGTAACGATTCTGCAGGCTTACATCTATCTTCCGCGACACATACGTAAAGGCGTGTTAATAAGACGGAATATTGAGCCAGATTTATGTGACACAGCAGTTGGTTGCCAGCAATTTCGCAAAAAATCGAGAAAACGTCAAAGAAGAATTATGTTTGAACGTACTTATTCCTTTTTCCATCATTGTGTGTTGCCTTGTCACTGAGTAATGTTCCAAAAACAGTATTTTGAGTAAACCTAAATGGGGGGCACAAGCATCCGTTAGGGGGGCACGGCCCCCCTGGCTACCCCGTAGCGACGGCACTGGACTGAGACTTACAGACATTGATCCTTGAGTTCTTAATTTGAAATTTTGTAGCACTTTATTTTTTTGTAGCGTAAGTTTAAACTAATGGAACTAAATCGGGTGTCACAGCTCACAGGTTAACGAAATACATTCCACAAGATTGCTCTTTTATTTAATCGGTACGTTATTCAGAAATCATTTAACACACGCAATTTGTTATTATTGATTTCAATGAACTTTTTAGCGTCAATCAATGGAGAGTAATTTTGCTTATAATGAATGAAAGACATTTTTTTTAGAAAATGAAAATTGTACTGCAACGTGATTTGAATCGACAAAAATTTTTAGTACGTTTTCTTTCTAGAAAGGGCTCTGTTGGTTGACAAACCACTAAACTTTAATTCCTCAAATGCTTCTTGTAACTCCAGTACGCTTTCGCGTGCCATCAGTTTAAACTGACGCTAGGAAGATATGAGTTAAATTTCATCCAATTGATCAGCTTTCACGAGCTAGCAAAAAAAAAACGTACTGTGTAGTACAGCCTACTGCAAGTTGCTACTAACTTTTTACTGTGTTAAATGCTGTAGTGCACAATTGGGTCATTTGTCGGTTCTATTGTTCACAAACCATTAAATTAACTGTTAGATCTATTGTTCATAAACAATTAAATTTATTCTGCTTTGGATAAGCGAGCTTTGAGATTAGCAAGCGTTTGCTTCGTACTTACTATCGTACTGAAATGCAAAGGGCAGTACTCCCCCTCTTGCCCCTCCTGGTAAAAGGGCAGGGGGGGCAGCTGCCCCCCCCCCCTTCCGGCACCATTGTGCAGGACCGCATTTCTTTGATTAAATGCTGTAAAGCCTTATTTAAAATATGTTTTAAACATTAAACTATTTTAGTTAACGCTTAACTGGTTTTAATCAAATTGAATAAACCTGCCGCGCATTCAATATCGCGTTTCTGAGTCAGTGAGAAATTTTGCGAAATCTGCTTTCTGTGATGACTCGAAATTGCGAAATGCCGGGTTACCAAATGCAGCGTAGTCAAACGGAATAAACCGCATTTTGGTGAATGAACTGGAATTGTGTAAGAGATTTAGGGCACTCTTTATTACCTCAAGTAGTTTTTATTTCTGTAATAAAACCGATTTCGAGCAGTATCTTTTTAAGGAATACTTTTAACGCATATTTCTGTCGGGGGTCAAGTAGTCTACTTGTTCTGTAGCCGAGCCTAACAAAAAGCTTGCAAACAGAAACCAAAAAGACTGATCTGCGTTAGTGTGGTTCGACAATAGATTTGTTATTTAGTTGACTAGAAACAGACTCCCGGAAAAAAAGAGAAGAGCGTTAAGGAAAAAAAGTTCGCTCTTGTTGCGAAGGTTTTTTGCGGTCACGCGTATTTGACTGATTTGATTGGACGTAGTTGTGAAACGAGTGAAGCGTGAAGAAAAAGGTCACGCTGATATTGGACGAATCGGCATGTTCTAGAACAAATAAACCGTGAAGAAAAAAAGACAAAACTGCAAGTTTCCAGTCTACTAATAATGAGTTTATGGTTAGACATATGAGTGGATAAGCGAATCGATCTACGTATACAATGCAATAAAGATCAACATTCTACGCCACTGACCGTTATCCCATGAAGGTTTGGGATATTTCGATCCACAACACTTGGGACAGGGATTTGCTGATGACGGACAGGGGAGGTCAGAATCTGCTGAGGAGGGATCAGAGTGGCAATGAGTCCCGGCTGTAGCTGAAAGAGTGAGTTAAAAATTGATGCTTAGTCTAAAACGTCCCATGTTTGCTTTATCATAAGAGCAAAATTGATAAACTTAAAATACCAAAAAATACGGTGGAATTGAACTATGTTGAGACGCTTCTATTGCTTAAAACTACATCAAAAATATTCCGCCTTTTTGTTTCCATCTTTTTAATAAATCATTTCCAAAAAATTAATTTTTATGCCCGAATTACAATTCTTTATATTTTCACATTTATTTAAATTTCGGGCGATGTATTTTGCTTGGAATTTTTAGAATTAATCTCATTGCATTTTCATCATCAAAGAAATTGGCACATTTTTTTAGCAAACGCAGTTACACAAAATTTTACCTGTACGAACTGAGGCTGCTGCCCTTGTGTTTGGTAAACTGGGGACGGATGGGGGTGTTCTGCAAAATATAAAACTTGTTAAATGGTGGAACCATCTTTAAGTCTTTAAAAGTACCCTCCTTTATCGCTTTGATCTGTTTATCAAGAAATTTGTTAGTGTTCACATAAAATTACATTGCTTGTAGTCCGTTGTGTTTTTCTGTTCTAGGAAATCATGGAATGAGAGGCTCATGTGTTCAACCTTTACAACAGACACCAAACAAAGTTGCAGGGCACTGTTTTATCTGTCTACACTGATCGCAAAAGTACGAGCGCATCCTTTTTTATTTTAACTAAATAGAAGCATATACGCTGGTAAGGAGATACTCCGGGCGTAATAAAGTTCTGTGTAAAAAAACTAAAAATACGCTCATACGCCCACGATTTTACGCCTCGGAGACGGGCCCAAAACGGTGAATTCCTTACCGACTTCGTACTGTACTTATATTTGACCAAATAGGCTCAAGTTTTTCCGCACTCCGCACATAGCAATACAAGTAGCCTATTTCTTCAGCACTTGCATGGACAACTTGCGTACCTTGCTGCACTGTAGCCACCGGGAAGACCTGCATGTTGTGGGGCTGCATTTCCACCGCTGAAACCGCGTTGTCGGTTTTCTGAAAGCGTTTGACCACATGAACCAAGTTGTAATGAGTTAACATAAAAATAAAAATAAAAATTACGTAGCAAAAAATTAATTGTAATCAAGTACCCTTGTACAGCGTAACATACTTTCCCGATATCTACGTCTCATCCCTACACTCAGATCTTCCACTTGAAGTTTTATACAGTTGGCAGTTGTCGTAGATACAAGCACACGAAAATGAAATAAGATAATTGTACTTTAGGTTTTTGCATTTCAGGGGCTCATCAGGCTCTAGTGGGCTCCAAAACCACGACCTCGCGATCAATTATAATCTCACAATTTAAGCAACAAAACTGAGAATTTACATGTCTTTATATCTTTCGAAACATCATGAATATACGGAATCAATCACTGACTTTTTCGTAAAAGTCTAACACGTCTTTTCTTCCATAAAGGACTGCTTGAGACTTTAGAACTCGACTGAATTCCATCCGTAGTCATTTTTCTGACGTCATAAGGCAATTGTAGTTTATGACGCAATGTCTTCCCACAATGCTCTCACCTGACAGCAGACCTCCTTCGAGAGGTAAACGATCTGTGACACGGTGCAGCAGAAACTGGCGACAGCGAAGAGCACCGAGGCGCCATGGAGGAGCATCAGCCCAGTCATCTGCAAAGCAAAACACAAGTGGTTGTAATGAGAAACATTTGGGCTGCGATGACTAAAATGGATCAAAGGCATCTCAAATGAGAACCGCAGACAAAATCCTTGGAGTTTTTTGAATAATGTGAGATTATTTGTGTTCAATATTTTCTTCTTGACGTAACTGTTTCAGAAATATGAAGTTTGCTCAATAATATGTAGCGGCAGTAAACAACAATGCGTTGCAATGGCACAGACTGCAATTGACGCCATATTAGCTTTGTCTACCAAAAATAATCATCAATGTAGAGCTAAAATCGGGAAACGCAACAATGTAATATAACCTAACTGTACAGCACTAATTTTAAAATCCCATTGATTTTGCCGACTGTCCTCCTTTAAAATGGCTGGCTAACTCGAGGACTATTCGCGTCCTTCTTGCTGTTTGCTTGTATAACTCCTTTTCGTATGCAATTGAAGAAATATAAATGATTTCACAATCAACTCTTCATTTGCATGCTCACTGTATTGCTGGATTAACAGTCAAAACGAAACGTTAACGATCGGGAAATCCTCAAGTGTTATTGAAATCTTGTTCTTCGTTAAAAATTAACAACCAAATTGTGAATGATGTTAAACAAATAATTAATCATTTCAATCAGTACTTTTCAAATGTCGGTAATACGCTAAGGGAAAAGCTGCCTCGCTTCAGTCTTGTAATGACTTCAAAACATATTTACCAAAATCTTCTTCCAAATCTCTTTATTTTAATCCTGTAACTCCAATGGAAGTAAAAAGAGTCAAAACAGAACTGAAATCTAGACATAGCTGCGGTTTAGATGGCATATCCACAAGAATATTGAAGTTATGCCCAGGCAACATATTGCTTTGATTTTAGCACGTATATTCAATCTATCTTTATCTGAGGGTGTATCCTTAATAGGGTTTAAACAGGTTAAGGTCATCCTGGTATTCAAAAAGGGGTCAACTTATGACGTCAATAATTACCGACCAATAAGCTTACTTCCAGTTATGTCCAAAAATATTAGAAAAATTAGTGTACACACGTCTTGTCAGTTTCTTAATTAGGAGCAGCTTTTTTCATGAAACACAATTTGGATTTCGTCTAAACCATTCTACAAGCCATACCACTACATTACTAATTGAAAATACAACTGAAGCATTTGAAGCAAAACAAGCCATGGTTAGTGTGTTTTTAGATTTGTCGAAAGCATTTGACACAATTGATCATGATATTTTACAATCAAAACTCTTCCATTATGGAATAAGAGGTGTACCTTATGATTGGTTCAAAAGTTATTTAACAAACAGGCAACAACAAGTCATGTGCCAAAATATACTCTCCAATGTAAAATACATCAATTTTGGTGTTCCTCAAGGCTCCATTCTGGGACCACTCCTCTTCTTAATTCATGTTAATGACTTTCCTCAATGTATTACAAAAGGAAAAATTATAATGTTTGCAGTTGATACAAACCTATTTTTCACCGAAAAGTGCCACAATAGTGTCTTTAAGAAAGCAAATCAAGAACTAAAACTTGTTGACAATTGACTTCTCTCTGACAAACTATCACTAAATATTAACAAAACTAGCTATATCGCATTTCGCGCTCCAAACACCCCACTACCAGTGAGCAATAACTTGCATCTACGTGGCAAAGCATTGAATACGGTGGAATCTCTACGTTTCTTGGGAATCATAGTTCATGAGCATTTGTCTTGGAAGCCACATATAGAATTGTTATTGCAAAAGATTAGAATCAATACTGCAGTAGTCAGAAGAATACAATACAGCATTATCTCAATCAAGAAATTTTGCTACTACTCTACAACTCTATGGTTAAGAGCCACTTGCAGTACTGTATTCTGACCTGGTGCAGTGCAATAAGACTTTGTTACAAACTCTTCAACGAGCAGCAAACAAGTTCATTAGACTCATTTTTAAATTAAATTATCGCGAAAGTGTAAAAATACGATGCAACAAAATCACATATTAACAATCAACCAGCTTTTTGAAAATGAATAGCGTGCTTCATGCATCGATATGATCATGGCAAACTGCCATTGGCTTGCCAGGTCTTACTAAAAAATAATTCCAAATCCTCCAAAACTACATTGTGTCAAAGCAGAAGCAACTCTAAATTCTTTCCTGCATATTGTCGAATTAATTTAACAATGCAATCAGTTAAGTATAAAGGGCCAGAGCTATGGAATAAAATACCTTCATCAATTAGAGAAGTAAAATCTTTAACTACATTCAAATTGTTGCTGCAAGATTTCTTACTAAAAAATGATTAGTTATATAACGTTGAGCATGTCTCATGTCCTCACCCTATACTATTTACTCACTCTATCACTATCAGTCCACCCCTATACCCTACCCTAACGTCCTTACCCTCTTCATTTCCTTGAACATGTTTTGTACTGTACATAGCTTATTGCAAATTTGCTTGTTTTTCATTATTTTTAACTATTAAGTGATTGCTACGTAAGGTTCAGGGACCATGCATTGTCATTGCTTTTTGCAAGTGATTAATGAAGCTTGAAATTCTGCATGTTTCAACGTATATCGTTTTGTCGCTGTTTTTCTTTTTTTGGTTTGGTAGTGTGCTTTTTTGTCTTAAACGTTACTTTGGTGAGACAGAAATAAAAATTCACTATCACTATCTGATACGCTGATGCGACGCCTCGTTTGTACGGGTCGTTATCGCGTCAGAAAGCTCATTTGAAACGACAACGTTGCCGGTGTGAATCAGGCTTAATACGTCGATGCGTGTAACGAGTTTGCGGGGCCCGTCTCCGCTTTATTCTGCAGACAACAGAGTTACTTTCCAAATGTCGCAGAGGTTGCATGACGTTGGCAACATTGTGATTAATTTCATTTAATTCTAGATTTGAACTCCAGACTTCCAGTTGCAGAAACGAACGCATCACCAATTGATCAATTGGCGGGTAAGAAATAGCAAACGAGTCCAGCATTGAATTTAGGAAACTTCTGCCAAATTTTACTCTATAGATTCGAAATCAATAGCTTTTTTATTTGATCGATCCTGGTACTTACCACCCCATCTCTTGGAACGTCATAACAGTTGTAGGGGTAGCCGCTGCTACTCGTGTCGCAGTATCTGTAGTAAACTTGCCCGAAGTGATCCACCTCCAAGCCAACAATCTCAAACGCGAGCATCGTCAGGGTGGTCAGGATGGAAAAGGAGGCCATGGCCAGTCCGCCGATGGTCTGCAAATAAATACAGTAAAAAACAACAGAAACCAGGTTCAGATTTCGACCTTTTCTAGCTTCTTGAAGAAGTGGTACAGTATTTGGTGGAGCTCTTAGTAGTGAAATTTTTTGGCGATAAAAAACGTAGTTCTTTTACGACGCTTGAATGTACTAGTTCGTTATTGCATGAGATTATGTTTAAACTTTACACCTAAGCAGCGAAGTAAAAATGGACGATGTCAAACGCAAAGAATTTTTTGAGTTTAGAAAAATTAATAAGCACCTTTCTTAAAAGTAACTTTTAGTTGCTTCTTGGTTTTGAATTAAGATTGATCTTTGTACTTTTTTTGTTTTTTTTTTTAACTGTGGCGTGACTCAGATTAGTGCAAATAAATCAACAAAATAGTCTCAGCGCATAACACAGTAGTCTCAAAGCATCAACTTAAAACCTCTCTCTACAAAAACAAAACAAAAACAGAGCTCGAGAAAGATAAGGTTAAAAATCGTAACGTGTGTTGATGTTGGGTCGAAATTGGATTCATATGGATAAAATCTAAAATTGAAACACTCATTTCGTCGATATTCATCTTGAATTAATGTGGCCATCCGAGAAACAATTCACTGATGCACGAAGCTTTGCAGTAGGTTTAGACTTAAAACTTTTTAAGTCTATGACGTATCAGACACTTACGTGGCATTTGTGCGGGTTGTCCGCAGCCGCAGCAGCCAAGCTCCCAGAAACCAAAACCTGAAACCAATTTAAGTTTTGAATAAAAATTTTTCTATAACCTACTGGGCAAATGATAAAAGTTGACTGGCACGTCAACACGAGCTTCATATTCACAGTGGATAACTTTATTAAGGGGCCAGCAGGAAATTTGTTTAAACCGCATTTGATTACCACAACATTATTGGATGAAATTACTGATCAGTGACGTAAAAAAAAGATTGGGTTGAATAATAAACCCTTATGATCATTTCAGAACATTGCGATTGCTCGAAAAACTTGCAGTCAATCAATGCAGACAATTATGATTAAACAAACACGTCGTATTTTTGTACCCCGCTTGTGCATGAGCATTATCGGCACTCGGCAGTAGGCCAATTTAAATTGTAGGGGAAACGCAGGAGGACGCGTGCCCCCACCGAGAATAGTGTCCCCTCCCATCAAAATTCAGCTACCCCACAGAAAGAAAGCTTCCTTGTTGATTCGGATGCAAAGACCTTTTTTCTGGGCTGCAGAAGTAGTTTGAGCAGCAAAATGTCCGGTTCGGACGTGGGAACCTTTTTTTACCTTTTATAATCGCGAATATTTTTTACCTTTTATAATTTTTTTACTAGTTTTTTATTAATATTTTTTTAACTTTTATAATCGTTTCGTTTATCTATTTAAATCATTTGTCCAACGAATACGGGTATATTGCTGCACCCTACTTCACTAAATATGTCAAAAATTTTTGAAAACCAATATTTAAGTCCCGTTTTTTAATTGCTTGACGTTAAACTGCTTTAGCATGAAAGGTTTTTACTTTACAGGACAAAATTGGACTGTGGCAACATGGGAACATCAAACGTGCATGCGTGGTTTCAAACCGACTTAAGTCATCTGGAAAGGTCGTACGGTTATGATAAGAGCAAGTTTTTGTTGTACTAAAAAATTGAAAAAATTGCATTTATTTTTAACGAAAGTTGCAAAAAGTTGCATTTGTTTACAAGCATTAAAAACGACAGTGATTTACTCAAGCGATTTGTTTACATAATATGCCAAATATTTGGAAACATTACTTGGGGAGAAAAGGCGATCTTTTGCCAACAGTTTGCGAAGCATGCTAAAACTTAGCTCCACAGTGCACGAAGTTGTAAGCCAACTGTTGCGTCATAAATAACATTGAGACGCAGGTAATCCGTCTCATAGCTCTTTGTTATGCAAATCAAAGACAACAGAACTGTACTGAAATAGTTTTATAGCATATTTTTTAAATCACATTAACATTTTGCGCTATTCTTAATGAAAATTGCAGTAAAAAGTTGCACGTAAAAAAATAGTTGCAATATAAAATTCCTAAAAACAGCTTGGAACATTGTACTACATAAATTCTTAGTATTTAGAAAGCTGTCCGAAGCTGTAAAAAAAAGTTGCAAAAACTTGCCCTAGTTATGATGGGTTTTTGACAGGTTTTGGCGGAAAAGGTGTGTTTTTGAAAGCAAAATAACGCTCATTCATTTGAACTTTCTTTTTTTAGCGCAAAGATATTCGATCTGGTCATAGGCGTAGCCAGGATTTTTGATAGGGGGGGCCCAAACCACAAATCACATGCAATGACGTCATCAGAAATTTTCAAAAAAGAAACTTTTTGTGTGGCAAAGATATCGTAGAATGGAAGATCTGAAGCCGCAGCCTGTTGGCACTTAACCAGGATTTTGGTAAAGGGAGAGGGCGAAAGCTAACAGTTTGAAAGTGCAAATGTCTAACTTAGGAGACGTGTTGAGTAAGCTAGTGTACTCAAACGTATCACAGACGGGGTGTGGGGGCGGAGCCCACAGCTGCCGGTGGCTATGGGGTCTGCGGGCAAAGCACCCAGCCGCTGGGCGATTTTTGTAAGTTTTTGGAAAAAAGAGCTATTTTAATGCCATTGGATCACATTTCGCACTTGTTTAGAGCCATTTCAAAGTACTAGATTTTTAACATTTCAAAGCCAATCGAAAAAAATTAATTGTTCAATCCTTCTTTTACTTGAAATTGAAGTCCAAAACACGTTTAAAATCTTGCATTATGGTGTAAAATTTTAATTGTAAGTGATCTGGTCCATGCAGGCGCGTAGCCAGGATTTGGAAAAGGGGGGGGGCTATTTTGAAAGAGTGAGAAGTGTGCAAACGACCTTGACTTGAATTTTCATTGATCTTGAATCAGTTTCAGACGGATTGTCCGATAATTGAGACGAAATGTTTCGGAAAGCTCGGAAATTCAAAGGTTTTTTGCGCCCGAACTTAGGTGATCTCCAAAAAAAAAAAAAGGTCTTCGCCAAAATTCAGAGTGATTTTTCGGCCGAAATCCGAAATTCAAAGATTTTTTCCGCCCAAAATTAGGTGATCTCCAAAAAAAAAAGGTCTTCTCCAAAATTGACACTGATATTTCGTCCAATTTCACAAATTCAGACGTTTGAGGGGGGGCTGTTTTCGAATGGGGGATGCTATTTTCCATTTTTCACATAAAATCGGCCTCAAAAGCACAAAAAACATGCGATTTTGCATACTTCACAAGCCAATGGGGGGGCTCGAGCCCCCCGCCCCCCCCTAGCTACGCTACTGGGTCCATGTACGGGTAAGTAAGGCACATTGCCTCCTGCAATATTTTAGCAGTAAATAATAAGCCACTCGAAGATTTTCCTTCAAGATTTTTGTTTTGTCATGAAGTTTACCAGTTATAGGAGTATATGTACTGCCAGGGGGCCCCGGCCCCCTCAACTGAATTCAATAATTTGTTTAATGATCATTTATTCCTTAGTTTTGTTTTGTTTTTTAAGTATTTTATGCGTAAAAACTGGCGAGGTGGAGGTGAATCGTTATTGAAAAATGGTACAATACATGGTTATGCTTACTAAACATGTTTTTCCCGGGCCGGATTTACATTGCGGGGGGCCCCTGGCACTTAGGGGACTTTTGCAACATCTTCCTGCCAAGTATTATAGATGAAGACCAAAAAAAGTCTTACTATCTGAGCGCGGGCTCTGGCACTGAGCCATATGGCAAATACGGCGCTGGTTATTGCCTTACGTTCATAAAAAGTTTAGATGAGGGTCTGAAGTAGCAATTTTTAGGACAAAAACTCTTGATTTCACCCTGGTTATACGCTTAAATTGGTTGGAAAAAATTGAATTAAGGGGGTGCGCCTGGCCCCCCCTGGTCGTCAATATTATTTATTGTTAATTACTGTTGTACGCGTGTACTGTTGTACGCAAAGATGCTAAAAAGACATTGAAATTGAAGAAACAAGGCTTTTTGTCAAATTTTTGTGATTGGTGGCATTTCGATCGAGGGGGCCTGGGCCCCCTTGGCCACCTCCCTGGCTTCGCCTATGATTTGGAGATAAGATCGCGCCCTTAAGTTCTTTCATAAAAAAAAACAAAAAACATTTAAAGCAAACTTAAAATAACTTTTTTTCCAAAACTTTGAGGACTCCAGTCAAGTCACTTGACAGATTTTTGAAACGTCCAAGAATAGCATGACATTATTATGACGTGGACACGTGGTCGTTTGTAATGTTACTTACTTTTGTACGCGTAAATTCTAAATTAAAAAAACTGCAATTCCGGACAAGGACAGCATATTGGCTATGCTCTCATTATATTTATCCATAGGTTGGCACAAGTCCGTTAATCGTTAATCCGTTAATAACGAAGCTAACTTTTTCATTAACTCGTTAATCCGTAAAAATTTTTTTCATTTTAACGGACTAAATTAACTTACGTTACGTTCTGTTAACGGACTAAAGTAACTTCCGTTAAGTTCTATTAACTTTTGTTAAGGTTTTTATCGTTAACATCTTGCACCATTCATTCATCAGGCCGGTACAAACCAGTTTGCACTGGTAACACTTGTTGCGTATTAGCACGAGTTTTATAGAAGAATGCGAAGAAAAGAGCTTTTTTTGAGGCAAATAATAAGCTGCAGCCTCATAGCCTCATAGGTCTATTAATCATTGCTGTTCACCATTTCCAAAGATTTTCCGATCGCAGCTTCGTTATGCATTTGAACTTATTTTTATCTTGAAATTAGATTAGACTGTAAAATGTAACTTCCAAAACACAAAAAGACCACCATAGCAATAAATATTTTCTTACAATCGGCTCAACAGCGTCAACACGTGTTCTAGAAGCGAGTGAATAAAAACAAATGTAAATTACGCGCAAAATGTTAACGGATTAACGGACTTTATTAATTTCCGTTAATTAAAGCTGAAAATAACGGATTAACGTTAACGGAGGTGTGAAGTTTGTTAACGGACTAGTGGTTAACGAAGCTAACGTTTTGCATTAACTTGCCCACCTATGTATTTATCATTGGTAGTATTTCAACTGGGGGGTTAGCATTACCGCCTGTGTTATAGCATTAAGTTCATAATAACGTTAAATGAGGGTCTGGGGTTGCAACTTTTTGCACAAAACTCTTAGATTTGTCACAGGTTTTGCGTATAAATTGTTAAAAATTTGAATTAAGGGTCCCCTGACCCGGGACCCTTGGTCATAAGTTAGAGGCCCCGGAGCCCCCTGGTTGTTAATTAGAGGCCTCAGCGCCCCCTGGTTGTCGGTTAAGGGCCCCAGGGCTCCTGGTCATTATTTAGGGGCCCTGGGGTGCACTGTTCGTCAGTTAGGGGCCTTGAGGCCCATGGTTGTCAGTTAGGGGCCCCAGGACCTCCTGGTTGTCGATTAAGGGCCCCGGAGCCCCCTGGTCGTTAGTTAAGGGCCCCTGGTTCTCAATTAGGGGCCCCAGGGCCCCCTGGTTGTCGGTTAGAGGCACCCTGGTTGTTAGTAAGGGCCCCGGGGCTCCCTCTTCGTTAGTAATATTATTGTGAAAAAAAACTGCAACTACACGTCGCTAGGCTATGCTGTCATAATTTTTTATCATTGGTGGTTTTTTAATTGAGGGGGCGGGCCCCCTGGCCCCTCTGGCTACGCCTATGGATCTGGTGCACTTAGAAAGAAACTTGAAAATTATGTCTTGGCTTATCAAACAATATTGATAATTTTGACCTATGTCGTACACGGCTACCCGACATAATTGCTTTTGGTGATTATTAGAGTAACGCCCGGTATGAAAACGCAGAGATTAGATTAAACTTTGCATTTTTTTATAATCAACTGGTAGGCTACTTACCGTAACTAATGGTAGATTAGTAGGCGTTGGAGCTAGGCTTTTGTGGCAGGCTTATTGCAGATTGGTAGTGACTACTGACTAGCCTATTCACGAAAAGTCTAAAGTGAAGGAGAATAAAACGAAAATAGATAATACTCATTCACGTATTTTTCATTATATTTACATTCGAAAGGGTTTAGATTAGGGTTAGTTTTGGGATAGTATAAGCGTTCTTGTAGCCCTGGTAACCAAAGTAATCAGGCATTTCGAACGTCATCGCTGCGTCCACACGAGCGACACCTAATGATTGATTTAAAAATAAAAACTGGCAGGATTGCTACAAATAGCGGAAAAAAGAACTGCAAATATATTTCGATGTAGAAGTCGAAGAATTCTGTAATTAGCCTAAAAAAAATTTTTAATACAATTTTGTTTTGTGTGGCATTAAATGAGATAAAATTAGACCTCAATGTCCCTTGAAACCTAAAGCTATACGTCGGACATGAAAACAAAGGAATTGTGAGCAAATAATGACTACAAGCAGGACTGGATCCGTTCATTCTTTTTTAATTTTTAAATTCTAGTTCAAATTCATTGACTTTGCAAAATTCACATTCAAATTCAATACTAACTTGTGAGCAGATTCTAATTGAAATTTGATCCAACCCCAACTACAAGTGTTTGAATCGAATCAGAACTCACCAACCCTCCTCCCCATATCGAGGCACAAATGGGAACGAATCCGTACGAATTGTAAATTGTCCCTTCAAAAATAGACTGCAAGATCCCGCTCAAGGCCAAAATGATTCCGAAGAAAATTTGCAAAAACTGAAAAAGTCATATCAGTTATCAGCAAGTCCAATAAACATAGTGACGCTTACTAGTTACTGCTAGTTGCAATTTTTTTGAATTGACACACCCTTTGAAAACTTAATTTCAATTTGAGTGACGATAAGATCAATCCTTTCCTGCACACGTAACAATTAGCCTAAATAATAAAACGATCGTCCTTTCTTCTTTTTGCATCAATGGAATATGAATATACTGAGCTGCTACAGCATATTAAGCCTTTCAAACAATCCAGGTGCTCCTCAAAATTTTATTTCAGAATTTTATTACAGAGGTACAAAGCGACGCCCCATCACAGTAAACATCATTAACGTCGAGCAGTTATAGTTTGTTTCAGTTCAATTAAGCGAATAATCATTATAACGACATAAAATATATTTTGTAATTACATTTTATTCACCAAGTTGCTTTGGTCTGGAGACAGCGAGGGGACCTTTTGGTCTCGAGTCCCACCTGCTCATCTGTCTACAACACACGGTGGAGGCTTCACACTGTCCCTTTAATTGCTGAACGTCAAGCAGGGAGGCTGTGAATACCAATTTATTTAGTCTTTGGTTTGTCCCAATGGGGAACCGAACCCGAGTCTCCGTTTCAGCAGCAGAGGCTCTATCAGCACGACCACTGACCATTGTTACCATTTGCATATGTGCCTGCCACCCATCGCCACTCACCCCAAGCGCCTTCAGCTGCTTCGCCGTCGACAGCTGCTTGACTTCCTTCGGCATGATTGGCTTGGTCTAAGTACTCGACTAACGACGATCTAGAAAAGTAACTTTAAAACATGACAGCAAAATTTTAGTGTAAGTAACACTTTTTGTAAATTGAGTTTTTGCAATAACATCCTTGCTCGTCTTACTCTACTGTGCGTCTGGTTTGCCGGATTTTTTCAAAGTTTCGATAAACTTCTTGCTCTAGTTGGTTCGCGATTCTCATTCTACAAAATCCAAACTTTTTTCAACTTGGTATTTTTGGTCAAAATTGCAGTTTTGTTCATCAAAAGGACATAAAATTACATAGCTTACTAAATTGTCATTGGGTCATTTTTTATTGAATCTTTTTCGGAGCATAGGCAATACACCACATTAACTATTTTCAATTGCAAAATGCGACAAAAAGGTGCAAACCAAAGCAAAGCTAAGGGTTAGCAACACCATAGGGTCGTAAACCAGTTAATGTGGGACATTAATAATGCATTTCGATCCCGACTGAGGACGCAATTATAGACACCGAAGACGATTGATAATCATATAATTAATTAATAATGAGCAACTAGTTTGATTTAGCTGAGCTGTTAGTGCTAGCTTCGTTGTGGCAACACTAATTTCTTCACTGATTACTTCGCACTCTGCCGTCGAGGCTGCTGAATGAAAATACAGTATTTTATTTAAAAATAGTACGTTTTTCTTGGATCTTTACCAATAAATTTTGATTTCTCTACCCCATATTAACTTGCGATAGGAAAGAATTCTCTACAATTTTAATGGCTTCCCCCCTAATTAAATCTCGGAAGAGATTCAAAGGATTGAAAAAGGATTCACGCGTAAAAGGATTATAAGGATTAAAAAGGATTCAAAAAGGATTCACGCTTGTACCGTAAAAGGATTGTACCTTAAAAGGATTCACGCTTCTGATCCTACAGCCTCGCTGGCTGACCTTGAGGCTACCTGCTCTGTCATCGCACATTGAAAACCTCCGCGCACTTTCCCCTGCTTTAAATGCTTACAGAATAGCATATGACTGGTTTGTCATTTGTTTGTTTACTGCTTTTATTTGTGTTTACTTTAATGAATGAATATAAACGCAGCATAGAATCGAATGTGTTCGGAAAGTCCATTTTGTGCGGTTTGTTTGCTTTCGTATTTATAGTTGCAAGCCTTGAAAACTGGGTAAGAAAGAGGAAAAACCCTGAAATGGGGATACTTCTACATATTGGTTGATTTTTTTTTAATTTTCTTTGATCTTTCTCTAAAAAATCGGATGGTTGGAAATTGGAATCAAAGCTATGTTGTTGCCTAACTAAGCGATGTAAGCTACACTATTGTAAGTAAAAAAACATAGGAGGGGGCATAAAAATACTCCCTATCTCAGAGAAAAACCATGATATTAGTCTATAGATTTCTAGTAAAGCTTCAACAGCATCATTTAACAATTTTTCACGCATTTTTGATGAAAGATCAGAGTCAGGCCATTCTTCATTGTTTGGTTGAAGAAAGCAATGATCGTCAGTCGAGAAACTCACGCGCTTTTCACTAGCACATAGCGAGCGTCGGAACTAGACTACGGCTATTCAATCTTCAGAGCAGCCAGCCAAGGTTTCGGGTTCGGGTGCTATCCAAGTCATTTTTCGTGACACCTAAGGCTGACCAAACTTATGGCGCAACGTCTCATATTTTCATTCGCACAAAAGCCGAGCAGTTTCAACCACTTTGTAATAAAATGGCAAATTATAATTATCATTTTTCCCCTAAGTTGCCTGGTCCAGGAGATGGCAGAGGGACATTTCGGTCGCCGAGTCTCCTGTCTACTTGTCCACCATGCACACAGAGGTGGAGGGTTCATATTATTCTTTTTAGTACTAATCGTCAAGCAGGGAAGCTGTGAATGCCAATTTCTATAGTTTTGGGTTTGATCTTAACGGGAATCGAACCAAGCCAGCACTTTCAGTTGCAAGCACTACAGTACATCCGCTTGACAAATGATTGATTTATTTTCCAATTTAAAAGGGTTGAAAACTTCCAATTCGAAGAAAATCGTTGCAAGCTGATGACGTGCAACACCAGAGTTGAAATCAGCGCCAATCAAATGTCATTCATTTTATTCAATCCCAGCAGAAACAAGCAGGTCTTACATAAGGTGTTTCATTCAAAACATATAAGCGCAAGTGTGCTATATGGTGTGAAGATGGATGTCTCGGACGCTCTTCCACGTGGCGTACATAGAACAAAAAAGAACGCGAGCGAATTTTTTATTCTATGAGGAATGATGTTTGTAATTTTTTGTATGTAGGTTAGTATCGGGCACATTCTTTTGCAAAAGCAATCAATTATTGTCTTTGGTAGAAGAATAAGCGAAGATCAAAGTTGACTAAATACGTTGCGAGTTGAATCCAGTCGCGATGCTGATTCTCGCGTAGCTTATGATAGTAATAAACTGAGCTTAGGTCCAAAATAGAATCAACGAACTTTTCAAAAAGCAAAATCGCTCAACATCCATGCACGTACAATTACGCAATAAAAACAATTACACAGTAAAATTATGGTATAGTACACTTTGCACAGTTGCACAGCAATCACGAAATATGTTCTAGAGTCCAACAGCATTTCCCCGTTTAGAATCTTTCCTCTGCTTCATGTTCATCGTCCTGCAAACACAACTGAAAAACATCAATCGATCTTTATTTTCCATGTTATTTTAAGCAACAATATCAAAAAGAACATTACGTTAAACAATTTACCACAAAAACGCTATAGACTAGCGAAACGGTACGGCAAAGGGAATCGAATCTTAATATTCGTTCTTGGAGATCAGAGTTCGAGGCCTACCGCTTCTGAAAGTTTTTTTTTTGTTTTGCTAGCTTGTTTTACGGAACCTGAATAAGATTTTTCTTCTTATACTTATTTTTATCCTCCATGGCGCTCTTAAGCCAATCGTTAGTAAAAAACTGCGGTAATTATCAATGAACGAGTAGTTCTCCAACCCCTCGCCAACGCTACGCTATTTTTGTCGGTTTAGAACAACTTGTTCAGCCAGCTGCGTGGCCGAAAGGGAAAAGCCGTTGTTTCTACGACGACCCTGATTGTATGAAATGGGTTTAACCCGCACCCTGGTCACGTTGTCGCGTCCTTGGATAGGACGCTTTACGATGATTATCTTTGCCTGGCGGCTAAGAAAAGCAGCAAATTCAGTGGACAAGAATTTGAAGATATCCACAGTAACATTGGGTCGCCAGAAAGCATGTGCTGATTTCTCTAAGCAGAAAGTACAGTCGTTGCAATGAAAAGTGCGCGGATTGCCCAATAGTTCGCTTCTGACGCTGCTCGGTGACAGGAAGAATAACTATGCGCTGGAACAACAACATCAAATAGGCATAGAAAGCATAGTAATGGCCTAGTAGGCAAACATTACGCCACAGCCAAACATAACCTTACTACACGTCTATACTATGCCTGTTCAGAAAAACCGTAATTAAACGTTTCGGTTGCAATGTCTACAATGAGAGTTGCACCAGCTATGCTATACTTTCAATTTCAACGCTTCAAAAACAAGTTCTAAACACAAGCCAGCGCAATAGTGGACTTTCATAAAAATATCTTTGATCTCTATCGCTGCACACTCAAATGACAATAAAGAGTAATAACAATGTGTTTCTTTCTCTTACAGTATGGTTCTTGTTTTCTTCCGAATTTTCAAAAGCTTGGTTCTGAAATGAAAATATTACATCTTTTCCTTTAGAAAAAAACATATTAAACCAATTCAATAACATTAAAATTTGGAAAATCAATTAGCCATTCGGCAATTTTCAAAGGTCGATTGCGAGATTTCTGGCAAATAGCGGCAAGATGGCAACTTTCAGTTCAGTTTTACTTTATTCATAGAGAGTCTATGCTTTATTTATTTATTTATTTATTTAAAAATACGAAAAGGGTGTACTGTAGTTGAATCAAAATAATAACGTTAATAATCTTTTGTGAGGTTCATCAACCACTCATGAAGAAAAATCCCTAATTTTCAATTTTTTTCGTGGCATTTTTCACAACGTTCCACAAACTTATTGCTAAAGCTCCCACACTCAGACATTTGCAGAACCAATCAGCGAGAAAAATCTTAAGTCACACTGACCGTTTTCCCGTGCAGGTTTGGGATATTTCCGTTCACAACGCTCGGGGAAGGGGTTTGCTGGTGAAGTTGTCCTGGGGTGGTGGTGATCTGCTGCAGAGGAATCTGTGCGGAGGTTTGCCCGACCTGAGTCTGTAGAAAAAATGTTCTGATCAATTCAACAGCTGCTTTGCCATTCGCATTCATTCACAGCAATCAACACAAACCACTTGAAACCAAATGGCCTGTAAGACGAAAAAGTTATTCGGTTGTTTGCATGCTGTTTGAAACTAACATCATTTTGCAGGTGACATTTGCAAAAATTGTCGTTTTCGCAACAATTTTTGATTTTTTGATTCAACTTAAATCAATTTTATAAAATTAAAGATCATTATATTATAAATTAAATTAATAATTTTAGCTGATGCTAGTATTCAAAAACTTTTAAACTGAAATTAAAATATTTTATAATTACGACAAAATCTGTCGAAACTAAAATCCAATGCAGTCAATTGAATGTTTTATAAGTGATTATTAGTTCTAGTCAATTCGACACAATAGCCAGCAGTGAGTGCGCCTTTAGTCTTCCTAGAATTGCATTAAACTTAGCAAAAAGCTGGCTTGAACTTGAATAAGTGCAACCAAACATTCGCTGCAAAAAAAAAGACATGTAATTTTTTGATCAAATTTTGGAATTTAACGGTCACTGAAATATCTGTTAAGCATCAAATAACCGAACAAATCTTCCGCTTTTTCGGCCAACTTTTAAAGCAAACCACAATTTTCTCTAGAGCATTACCTGTACAAACTGAGGCTGCTGCATTGCTTGTGTGGGGTACACTGGAGGCAGATGGGGGTTTCCTGCAGAATATAAAGCTTGGTTAAAAATTGCCGCGTCGTATTAACATTGAGTTTTAGAAAAATTTTAGCAAAATATTAGCGCTCATAATACGGTGGATTAGACAATATCCGTTTTTCGTTCGTTATTGACTGTTTCTTTTTTTTTTGTCTTTTTTTATGTTTTTGCTTCTCGATGAAAAAGTAAGCCCTTTTTCTTCCGCTTTTTTATAAGTCCATATCCGTACTAAGTAGACTGTTACGTATTGACAAAATTTTGTTGAAACATTTTGTTAAAAAGTTTTGTGTATGAATGATATAATATAATATGCTTTTTACAAAAAAATTTTGCGGAATACTTTTGTCCAATATGTGACAGTCTGTTTAGTGCGGATATGGCAAATGAAAATGCGGACAAAGAAGAGCATACCTTTTCGTGGTGAAGAAAAACGTACAAAAACGGACCAAAGCGGATGAAAAATGGATACTGTATAAATCCACCTTGATACATTTATCTAATCATAGTAAGGAGAATATTGTAATCTACTGTACAGTCAGAAGAAAAGCGCTTTGAGGAGAACTGCACAAACTGCAGTAAAAGAATTGCAATCTAAATACCATTGCAATCAAAGCCTGGAGCCACGACTAGATTGCAATTCTTTTCACTGTGGATTGTGCAATTCGCTCAAAAACCCATATCTCTTTATAGTAGATTGCAATTTTCTTCAGCGAATTACTTAAAAACAACAACAATAATAGGCGTACCTTGCTGCACTGTAGCCACCGGGAAGGCCTGCATGCTGTGGGGCTGCATTTCCACCACTGAAACCGCGTTGTCGGTTTTCTGAAAGCATTTGACCACATGAACCAAGTTGTAATGAGATTGGAAACAAAGTTAAATTAACTGATAATTTTTATTTTCTCAAAATTAAATGTTTTAAGTGAAACAAATTCCTCAATATAAATAATGCTAAACAAATTTTAAGTTTTCCGTACTCGATTTATATCAGTAAACTATTTGTTGCGTAACAATCTATCACAGTTTTTTCCAAAAGTCTTAAGCCCGTCCTATGCTGAAACACCGCCAACCGGTACTTTTGAATCACAGATCTTTGGTTGTTGCGAGTAGCGTTTGAATCCCATCCGTAGTTGTTTTTTGACATCATGAGGTATAATTATACAGCTCATAAGGCAACGTTTTCCCACAATGCTCTCACCTTGCAACAGACCTCCTTCGAGAGGTAAACGATCTGTGTCACGGTGCAGCAGAAACTGGCGACAGCAAAGAGCACCGAAGCGCCATGGAGGAGCATCAGCCCAGTCATCTGCAGAATAAAAGACAAGTGGTTGCAACAAGCGCTGTGGTGTCATTATCAAAACGAGCCACCAATGTATACCGGAGGCTGATCGAACTAAAAACTACATTGTAGTTGCAGCTTTCTTGCCCTTAAGTTTATGTTTTGTATCCCACTTTTTTAGTATGTGATAGAATGAAAAATGATGTAATAAGTATCATATTCACTACACTTCAGTAGATTCTCGCGCCCGAGCAATCATTCTTGTTTTTTTCAGCAAAAATGAACTCACTTGACCATTCTCCGGAAAAGTCCAACTGCAATAATAGGGGTAGCCGCTGCTACTCGTGTCGCAATACCGATAGTAAACTCCTCCGAAGTGGTCGACGCTCAAGCCGACAATCTCGAACGCGAGCGTCGTCAAGGTGGTCAGAATGGAGAAGGAGGCCATGGTCAGTCCCCCAATGGTCTGCAAGCAAATACAGTAAATGATTAAATAGAACGAAAGGTTTGAGGCTCAATTCCTGACCCAACTAATTCGTTTAATTTTGGCATTATACCCGCATCAATCCACTGAAGAATGACGTTTATAGCATTTGATGTATAAGGCACTTACGTGGCATTTGTGGGGGTTGTCAGCAGCTGCGGCAGCCAAGCTCCCAGAAACCAAAACCTGAAATTCAAAAATAAACCAAATCAAATTAATTTACACTTTGTAGAACAGATAGTTGTTACTTGTGCTCTTAACAAATTCACAATAACATTTTTGAATTTTTATGATTTGACAAAGCGTTTAATTTGGTCTATCATTCGTTAACAAAGCATCAATGGTTATCGATTATATCCTTGCCAGATACGATTGCTCTAAAAAAAGAACCAAGTCGCCAAGTTAGGACTAGATAAAATAGCGAGTTTATGAAATTTTTACAAACTCAAAATTGGGATCAGTGTTGGCAAAAATTCTCATCAAAAAGGCTCAAAAATTTAACTCTAATCAAAGAAAAACTTACAAAAATTCCTCCCCATATAGAACAACCAATGACCACAAATCCATAGGAGTTGTAGATGGTCCCCTCAAGAATCAATTGCGAAATCCCGCTTAAGGCCAAAATGATTCCAAACGAAATTTGTAGGTACTGAAAATTTATCGCAGGTATTAGCAAGTTTAGTACATAGCGACGCTTGCTTCAGGAAATGTCCTGTGTTAGAAATGATTGGTTCAGTTTTGATTGCCAATGATCTTGTAATTGACCAAATACAATTTGTCCGTCCGACTCTACCTCAACAGCAGGTCCATACTTTTGGAATCTAATGAATCCTCATAACAAACTCTTCCCGCTTTGCTGTGCTAAGCAAGTCATAAGCTAAGCATATAAATACCGGTATGTCGATTCTTGTCATCCGCTTTTAAAGGAGCATTTAAAAGGGCATTTAAAGGAGCATTAAAGGGCATTTACTTAAGCATTTAAAATATTCAAAGAGCATTAAGATCTAACTTATTGCAACACAAAGCATGCCAAACGATTTTTTTTTCTTTTAAGTTTTGAGTGTAATTTCAAAATTCTTTGACTTCTACATCGAAAGATATTTGCATTTCTTTTTCGAGCTATTTGTGCAAATCCTGCTATTTTTAAAATAATTTTTGAATCAACCATTAGGTGTCGCTCGTGTGGACGCAGCGATAATGTTCAACAGCGAATAACACCTCGGCTACAAGAACGCATGACCTGTCCCAAACCTAACCTTAAATGAGGACTAAAAGCAAAATCAATGGGGATATCTGAAGTTAAGCCAGTCGCATACGATTAGATTGGCGTTGACTCCATCCTTCTTGACCCAGCCGTTCTAAAAATATTCTACTTCAAACACGACGTCGGTTCCTCTAATGTTAGAAGTTTAGTAATTTTTATTGGCAACCCTGATGTTGATAAGCATTAGCGTCTTAGCAACGCCTTTCTAGTTCTAACGTAAAGCAACGATTAGGCTACTGCATTGGGTCGTTTCGCTGCGCACTGTCAATCAATCAATCAATCAATCAATCAATTGTTTATTTTGTCGCGACTACAACACAGTTTCAATTGATATCATCACGAAAAAGCAAAAAACAAACGATTAGTAAAAAAGCAACTTGAAAAATTTAGGTAATTCGGCGACAGGGAAGCTACGAAAAGACCTCATCGGTCATCGAGTCAAAGCAACCACCCTATATGTCCGCAATTCGAAGAGAATTGTTGAACGTCAAATAAAAAAAAAAAAAAAAAATGCTATTTTTTCTTTTTAAGAACTTTAAGTCTATCAATTGCTCGAGTAAAATGCGACAACAAGTGGACAAGCTCATAATCAGATGTACAATTGTAAAAGATGTTCTTTGAGTTTGACTTTAAAAGAATGTTTGGGAAGATTTTGTATTTCCATAGGTATTGAGTTCCACACGGAAACACTCTGATACCTGTTAGTTGCAAGCGGTTAGTGCGATAAAGCTGCAAGCGGTTAGTGCGATAAAGAGGAATATGCAATTTGTTTTTGTTTGAACTGGATCTGGTAAAGCGATGGGAAATTTGCAAGGATTTTTGGAAAAGATGAGAAAATACGGAAGAGAATGGCAGTTTGTCATGTAAAAAATCATGAACTAGTTTGGCAATTTCAAATTTATACAAATCAGTAAGTTTCAGGATTTTTAGTTGATCGTAAAATGGAGTTGGACTTTCTCTGGTAGTACCACCACCTATTATTTTAACAGCTTTATTTTGAAGACTTTCTAATTTACTCATATAGGTAGGAAACGTAGATCCCCATGCGACCAATCCATAAAGAAGGTGAGGGTGAAATAGTGCGAAATAAATTTTACATAATGCCTCCCGAGGCAGCACGGCTTTCAATCTATATAGTGTTCCAACGCCTCTAGATAATTTGCTTTCGATGATTTTTATATGGTTCTGAAAATTCAGTCTGGAATCGATCGTAACTCTTAAATATTTAGCAGTTTCTGAGATTGTTATCGGGGAATTATCAATTGTGATATTGACGTTAGTAATTTGGATGTTCAGTTTTGGGGAGATTAGGATTGCGGTAGATTTTGATGGGTTTATAGTGGTTTATTGGCATTACACCAATTATGAAGTTTTTTTAGTTCCGTATTCATTTTATCCTGCAAAGAGCTTACTTTTTCATGGTTAATTATTAGGTAAGTATCATCAGCAAATAGCCTTGGTGGGGTTTCAATAGCCGTGGGCATGTTGTTAATATATATCAGAAATAAAAGGGGGCCTAACGTACTTCCTTGTGGGACTCCGAAATTATTCCGCTGTGTTTTAGAGTTAACACCATTTAAGTTAACTAATAGTTCTCTTTCAAGATAAGAGTTGATAAGATTTAGTGGGGAGCCACGTATTCCGTAATGGTCGAGCTTACATAGTAGGGTCCTGTGACAAACTGTGTCAAATGCCTTTTTTAAATCAAGAAATATCCCTCCAGTGCAATGTTTTTTATGGATATTGTCATAAGTAGCAGTGACAATGTCTAATAGAGCGTGTGAAGTAGAAATATTCTTTCGAAAGCCGTACTGCTCCGGAATTAGGATCTCATGTTTATCAAAAAACAAACGAATCGTTTATACAGCATGCCCTCAAAGATTTTTGAAAAACAAGTAAGGATAGAAATCGGCCTGTAGTTGCTGGGATTGCTTTTGTTACCATTTTTGTGAATGGCGGCAATTTTTGCTATTTTACAAGCATCAGGAAAAATACCATTTTCGAAGGAAAATTTGACAAACTCACAAAGATAGTTGGCAATTACAAAAGGGGCTGTTTTAAGGAAGAAAGGAGGAATATTGTCATGGCCGACAGCTTTGTTCATATTAAGGGAACAGATGAGTTCCACGATTTCATTGATAGTCGGAGGCTCAATTAGTCAGTTAGATCTTGTCGGCTGACTAGATACAAGCTGGAAAAAAGAGTAGACTGCACGATAGCCTGGGTAACAAACGTCTAAGAATAAGCAAAAGTAAGGTTAGTTGAGTTATTGGACTATAGGCCATTGTTTTCAGTTTAGATGGAAAAGTTTATTCTAGGGTCACAAAACACTCTACGCAAATACCATAGGCCTACTTCAGTACAAGTACTTTTATCATCAAGTAAGAGTTTCTACTTTGTAACCTAGTAATAAAAATCTTATTAATCTTATTGCTAGACAAGGCTATGATTAAGACTGAAATAAATCTGCCAGCTTGATTTTTTATCGAAATCGCTAGGCTACGAAACAGTCTACTGTTTTTTCCAGCTCCCAGCAGCTCCAATCTATTGTTCTGATAAATCAAACTGATTAGTGCACAGCAAAACCAACCAATGCAGTAGCCCAATCGTTGCTTTTGGTTAGAACTGGAAAGACGTCGCTAAGACGCTAATGCAACTCAAAGTCAGGGTAGCCAATTAAAATTACTAAATTTATAACATTAAAGGCACCGACGTCGTGTTTGAAGCAGAATATCTCTGGAACCGGTAAGTCAAAAACGAAGAAGTCAACGCCAATCTAGTCTAATACGATTAGCCTAACTTTAAATAACCCATTGATGTTGCCTTTAGTCCTCGTTTAACGTAAACCCTTAAAAAGTAAACAATGAAAAATTCGCAAATGAATATTCTTAATTATTTTTGTTTTATTCTCTTTAACGAAAAAATACCTGATGAAATAGGTTGGTCACTACCAGTCTGCAATAGGCCTGCTACCTGGCCTAGCTCCTAAGCGTACCAGTCTAGTTAAGTAGCTTAATAGTAGATTTTTAAAAGCAGTAAAGACTAAAGTAGCTTACAGTATTTTCATACCGTGCTTAATTTACTTTGATAATCACAAAAAATAACTAGGTAGGCCTATATGACACAAGCCAAAATTATTAATGTTATCTTATCGGTCTAGGCCAAAATTTTTTTCTCCAAGTGCAATAATAAACTCTTTATTTACTAGACTAGAAACAGACAAGCAGAGAAAAAGAGAAGAGCGTTGACGAAAAAAAAATTGCTGTTGTTGCCAAGTTTTTTTTGCGGTCACGCGTATTCGACTGATTTGATTGGTCAATGGACATACTCTTAGCGCAAGTGAACCGATAAGAACAAAGTCACGCTGATTGGATGAACCGGCATATTCTAGAAAAGTGAACCGTGAAAAAAAAGACAAAATTGTAAGTTTCCAGTCTACTAATAAACAGCCTATGGTGTAATCGAATATGTTTGTGTTAAAAAAAGAAAATTTAAAACAATAAGCCTAATTTTACTTTTAAAGACTCACCTTTTTCACCAAAACCACAGCACAAGCCTGACAAAAACACATCCTAACCCCAAAACCTACCAGATGACTGAGTCGTTTTTAAACCACGTATGCAAAGTAGATGCTGCCATGTTGCCGAATTTTTCATAAAATCAAAATCTTTTCCATTAAAGACATTTAACGCCAAACAATGAAGAAACGGGTCAAAAACATTGCGAATGAATCTTTTTTACTTATTTACAGTAGCGTTAAAATTGAAAAGTTCGGGTGCAGTGTCCGTTTAAAGATCCCAACAAGGGAAAAGCGATTTTTTTCGTTTTGGTAACAGGAGCAACAATACATTGACGTTACAAGTTTGTACAGCTCAAGCCTTTCAAACAACCCAAGCATATCATGAAGTTTTATCAGAGGATTTTACCACAGCACATGCACAATCAGCTTTATGCTTCAATAGTTGATCATTTTAATTCAACGATGATCCTTAAAACGCCTTTTAGGCATTGTTTGCAAACAAATTGCACTTACCCCGAGCGTCCTCAGCTGCTTTGCCGTCGACAGCTGCTTGACTTCCTGAGGCATGATTTGATTAAGTCTAAGTACTCGACTAACAACGTTTTACAAAAGTAACTTTAAAACGGAAGTAAAATTATAACTGCGATTGTAATTACATTTTATTCACTGAGTTACCTTGGCCAGGAGACAGCGAAGGGATCTTTCGGTCTTTGAGTCAAGCTGTCACCTGCCCATCTGTTAACCACTTGCGGTGGAGGCTTCTCTCTCTCCTTTTAATTGCCAAACGTCAAGCAGGGAAGCTGTGAATACCAATTTTTAAAGTCTTTGGTTTGAGCCGACCGGGAATCGAACCCGAGCCTACCGTTTCAGCAGCAGACGCTCAATCCACTCGACCACTGATCTCCCGTTTCTAACTTTCTAACCATTTCTAACCTCGAAATCTCCCGTACGATGACGTAACGCAGCCTTCCAAACTAAACTTTCGCTACATCTTAGGATCTCTGACTAAGCTAAAAAAATGCCCATCAACAGTAACTGACAACGCTTTAGTTACAGGCGTTCAATAAATTTTGTGATCGTATAAAAGGCGAAGTTTCGCTTAACAACTTCCAACATTATTCTCATCTTTAGAAGCCAAACTTTTTGATTGGCTGTCTTTTTTGGTTGGTCAAAATTGCGGTTTGTGACTTCATAGCAGGATTCACTGCTAGGTAGAGCTGGAGCTGCAAAGTTCAGTAGTTCGTTTTAGACATCGGCACTGCGTTGCAAAGGTGGAGTCCTTGCGGACGTCCTTGGTCTCGAAGCTCAAATCCTTGGCGTCGAAGCCTACAAGTCTTCGAAAAAGTCCTGTCCTCCGCACGAGGATAGCATTATTTTTTGATTGGTTAAAAAGAAAAATAACCAAATAAAAAACAAACCTAAACTTCCAGCCTCTCAATTTGTTTCCTTTCCTCATTTCGAAAATATAATGTGATAGCCAAGTCATACAAAACCATATTTTAAAATGGCATCATGTGAAAGCTGTAATTGGAGAATGAGGGGGTAAAAGGCAGAGCAGAATCGCTATTTTTATTTTTGCCAATATTTTCGGTGCGGGTGGTACAAACAGCAAAGCATTAAAACCATCCAAGACCATAACAAGGAATCCGAGGGTCCGGACGCACACATTTTTGAGTTGCTAATGCTATCTCATCACTGTGCCTTTCTGAGTGTGGACTCGGAAAAAAGTATATGTGCCTCTTATGAAATGTAATACAGATACCATTGATAGTGTATTAAACACAGTATGTTTGTATATTCGTGATATAACTAACAAAGCTTATCTTGAGAAAGTAACTTTTTGTGAAAATATGCGAGCGAATATTGCGAAGAATTTTTTTATTGAGATAAGAAAGAACAACTCTAATCACTGTTAAGTGGTCTGGAGACAAAGTCACATTCACTGAACAAATTTTGTGCTGAACATCGCCGCTAGAACTCCCAAATAATAAACTATACTGATCAGAAAAAACGCTACATGAAGAATTAAAGACACGATAGTGAAATTAAATGTAACTCTCATTGTTCGAATGTCTGAAAAGATACGCGCTGCAGTTAATCCATTTTTAACACGACGTCATCAAGATGAGGAGGAGAAGCTACCGCGAAAAATTTGGGCATTTTTTGTTTACGTTTGTGCAATTGTGAGCCTTTGAAAGAGGAGCGCTCCTGGGTAAATCGCAAATCTCCTCAATGTCTTCCCTCTTAATACAGGCCTCCAGGGATTCTCAGGTTCCTTTTTGCCATTAAATACCTTATGTTAAATTTTACGAAGCGTCTTTTGGCTGCAGAAACGTGTTCGATTCAGAGTTGCAAGTCGGGCCAGGCTTTTCGGGTCGGGTTCGGGCCTAAAGTTGGCAAAATTTCGGGCTTAATTCGGGCCTGAGACGTGCTTTTTGTCTTAGGAATACAAAAATATAATCAAATTAATTTGACAACATTGCTAAATTTTTCAGACCTAACTTAACTTTCGGGTTTTTTCGGATATGATTTGGGCTTCAAATTGGTTTTCGGGTTCGGGCTGGGTTTGGGCGCGAACTAGTCTACCCGTTTACAACTCTGGTTCGCTCGTTCATCGATAGGCAATTAATAGACTATAGAGAGACATAACGTGCACTAAAACGTAAAGAAAAGATTGGCTTAAAATTAGAATTCGGAAAATGTGGGAAAACTAAAGTTTTTCAACTCAACTTTTACGGTATTATCTTTTTTTTTTAATTTGATTTGAAAATCCAATTGTGTAGCGTCCTTAAAAAATTTCTTTTTCTTAAATCACTAAATTTGTCCAACGGAGGCATGGGGACTTTGCCGTTGCCCACAAAAGCCCGTTTTTTTCAAGGACTTGAGCTTGCAAATACCGGGTACGGTACCTCAATTCATTTCAAAAACGTAATTTATTTACAGTATTTTGCAATGCTTTCATCAAATAATATCGTAGTCGCTATAAAATATCGAAAAACGTGGATAACAATTTAAAAAGTCTGTGAAAAGAAGTTGCTAAACCAAACAATAAAGGCTGCATGCGTTTGAAAAATTAATAAAAAGGTGGTGATAGGGGATCCATAATTAGTAGACATTTGCAACGTGGGCTTAACTGATGAAGTTAAGGCCTTAAAATTGACCATTTCAATGTATAGAATTCAGTTATTCTCAATCACGAGTTACGGCCTTAATTGTTTCATCACCACGATACCGCTTATCAACATTGCTGTTAATGCGTAAATCTTCAAAATAACATTCGTTATTTTTAGAAACTATATTTTCGAATTATCATGAAAAACTTAAAGAAATGCAATGTCCTACACTTTCGCGCTGAAAAATAATCGAAAATTTGCCTAATACAATTTTTAGAATAATTGTGTTCTTTGTCCTTGACCTCAATAGTTTAGTCCTCGACTCCACCTCTGCGGCGTATTACTACTGTGCGTTTTATCCATTGAATCGTTTAAATAGGCCAAAGTGACTTGAAGTAATTACGCAACGAAAAAGTCTCAAAACTCTTGGTGGCTTGACCCCTGAGAAAATCTTGATAAAAATTTGTGCGTTTGATTCTACAGCCTCACTAGTATACCGAGTATAGCTGCCTGCTGCCTCATTTCATTGCACCCTGACATCTTCCTCGCACTTGCTCCAGCTTTAAACACATCAGAGCGCACATGATCGGTCCTTTGTTTGTTTGTAGGTAAATTATTAAAACTTGCCCTGCGTTGAGAGGCTTGACACATATTTACTTTGATACATATGCTCACATAGCTGATCCGTATAAATACGGAAACACGTCCATTTTGTTTCGTTTGTTTGCTTTCTTATTCATAGTTTCAGGTATGGAAAGCTGGGCAAAAAAGAGGGCAAAGTGTGCAGTAGGAGGGCATTAGCATTTTTCGCAAATTTTATCTGGGTTGCAAGTTTTTCCAATAAAATTTTAAATCTTTTAGTGAAAATACAAACTAGTTTAACTTCAAACCTTTTTTTTTTTGCTTTATCGCTTTTTATTTATAACAAGTAAAAGATATAGAGTAGCTTACAAAGAGGCATAAAAATACTCCCTCTCCCAGGCCACTTCTTCAAAATAGGATTGAAACGTACTTTTTCTGACACAAACTAAGATTTGTTTGTCCAGCAATGTGTTTTTGTCTTTTCCGAGGAAGGAAAGCGATGCAATTCAATGTATTCTTTGACTGCGCGGACTCAATAAAAAGGTCGTTTTGGAATTGCTCGCTATGATTTGATTTCAACTTCTGCTCTGGCTGCGTATTTGCGTCTTTGAACGAAAAGTTCATCAATGAGTTCCATGAATTAATGCAACAAATTATAAAAAGCTGATTCTTCCATCCTCAGCCACCCATACCTGCAGGGCGGTGAGGGAGGACAACAGTAAATGCCATTTTTTAGAACTCATACAATTCGACTGAGAACCGAACCCAGGCTACGAAGTTTTCAGCCTCTGACAACAGATCCAGCATGCAAAGTTTTTCAAAGCAGGAGCATAAGATAATGTTTCAACACAGTTAAAACAATCATTTACGAAATTTGCAACTTTTGAGGGAATCGAACTCGCAGCCTTGCGAACCGGAGTGCAATTCTTAGAGGTTAGGTCCAGTGCTCGGTTCAAAGGTCAACATTAAACGCAATGTTGTCACCGTGTCATGCGATTGCGACGTATGGCGCTGTGACTCGCTGTTTGTTTTTCGGACGCACTGGATATTTCTGTGGTGATAACTCGTGATACAATGTGACGTCACTAGATACGCCCACAATGCCCTTACAAAATCAAGCAAAGATTTTATTTCCCAACAATGGCCATCACTGCTTATATTTAGTACAACAATTAAATGATTACCAATTCACGCTGAAAAATAGTTTCTATTTTCCATTACCTTGATCGATTTGGTTTCGAGTCCAACCATAATCATAATGTTTTAGTTTTCACCACTTAGGTCAAAACGAAATGAGGTTTGAACAGTTACTAATATTTCGCATGTTAACACAAAATCGATGAAAAATAATTTGGGACCGGAGAAGATTTACCAATCTATTAGTTACGGGGTCATACGGCTCCATAATAAACGAACAATTTCCGGAGCCACAAAACTCATGTTATTGTGATGACAATTGATTGACAAACGAATTCGCTGGCACATCTGAAGTGTGTTAGTCAATTAGTCAGCAATTTCTACTTCATACGAGCAGGTTTAATCACTACTTGTTAGTATAGCAACCTTGAAATTAGTTAGTTCCTTAAATGATGATATGCCTAACTATCAATTTTTGCATGTTTAAGGTCGTATGATAAGAGGCTATCACCTACTTGAGTCAAATTCTATTCATTATTTTAGCGACCTAATAAAAAAGGTTTAAAAATGGCGCTCGTTTTTCCTTTGAGACTTGAGGCAGAATTTGATTTCAACTCAAAATCTCTATTAAATTTATCACATTGAAAAAAAATGTTTCACTCAAATCTTCTTATCCTGAGCACCTCTTCAGTAATGCGGCCCTACATGTTTAGTCAAAGCAAGCCAAAATGTCCACATGGATATTGCAAGAGGTCGCCACTTGATGCAACTCAGCAGGTTTCTTGCATTTGAGTCCTGAAATTTTGTAAGATTCGGTTAAAACTGCGTATTATGATGGTGAGGTCCTTGGAACTGTGGAAACATTACCGCAGATTTTCCGCTGGTGGCGATGGGTCAATAGTCGTCAAGAAAAATTAGCAAGTTTCTCGCGCCTTTTCCATGAAAACTTATCAGTTTAAGAGCGCTTCAGAATCACTAAGATCAAACTTCGCTTTTCTTAAACAATCTTGAACATTCTCGATTATCACAATTACAACCCCATACTTCACTATTTCAAATTTACGATCATTATTGTTACTTACTGTGTTCCATTACCAGTCGCGTCCGGGCCAGACGGGGCCAGATTGCTAGTTTGCACTTGGATAGCTGCTATCGGAGGTGGAGTGGTGGTCTGGTTGCTTGAAAGGGGGGCTGGTTGTTGCTGGTAGAAAGGAGCTGGTTCGTATCCACCCGCAATTACCGGCATCTGGAAGAACAATAATTTGAATTTCGATATCATTGCTGTGTTACACCGAAGCGAGCAATTAGTTTGCAGAGTCAATTTTACATTTGGGTGAAACAAAAGTATGAAAGACAGAAACCACTGTATAAGTCCCATCATCAGCGGTGGTGTGTTGCTGGTAACAACACTCCCTTTGATTTGACCGGCCCTTGAATTGAACCAAATGTCTCTGTTTCAGAAAGAGACCGTTATAATTACGTCTACCAAGCTGGGCGGTGTTGGATTTCCCAAAGAAACGTACAAAAAATTTAGATTTATTGAACTTTTGCTTCAGTTTTTCCACTGAACATAAGCAGGAATGATCTAGAACAGTGGTTCCCAATCGCCGGCCCGCGTAAGTTTCTTTGCCGGTCCGCAAAATATTTTTTTCCAGACATCATTGCAATGATTTTGTTAATTATAAAACTCATGCCATGTTTGGCCAATTTTTAGTCAATAAAACTAGCATTTCTCCGCTTCCTTTTCACCATTCATCGAAGATTTCAGCACATGTAACCACAATCCAAAGGGAAAAGAAAAACTGATTGAATTACGTTGCGATTCTACTTTGGAGCCAAGATATATAAACGAATCCATGTCTCAATTCTGGAAACCGCTACTTCTGCAAATTGAAAGCTTTGCCTTTTAAAGCAAATGGGAAAATATCAGTTCGACAAACTAAAACTTGATGAATCAATTGCAGTAAAGATCTAGGACGGAATCACTTGACTTTTGCCGTAAGTTAATGATGGAGGTGATGGAAGACCGTGATGTTTGGCGACTTAATTTCGAATTGATGCTCCCGTAACCCTCAAGTAAAAGCGGGCAATGAAAAGAGAGAGAGGGAAATAAAATTCTGAAAACCTTTTGAAAACAAATATCCGTTGAAGCCTCAAACAATCAAGTTGTTGATGGTATTATTAACCAGCAAGTTCTGCGGAAAAATTTTTTAGCTCTAACATAAGTTAAATCAAAACAAAGCAGAGGAATTGATTTAATGCAAAAGCCGAATCACATGTTTCAGAAACTTCTTTGCTGCCTCGTTTGTCTCTTATATTAGCATCAAAACAGCAACAAATTTCTCAATAGCTTTGATTTCGTACTATGTGTCCATAACAGTGGCGCGACTAGGGGAGATAGAGGGGCTTCATTCCCTCAGCCAAGCCAAGTTTAACCAAAATTGCAAGCGTTTTCATATGTTTTGGTCTTGACCTGTGAGTAAGGGGGGAATTGAAGGGGCTAGGTAGTTTAACCCTTCAACTGGCTTTCTAATCTTAGCAATTTAGTTTTTTACGTGGCTTCAAAACGGTACGAAATGTGATCCAAATGGTATTGAAACAGCTATTTTTTGCTGAAATTTCCAAAAATTTCCTAGAGACTGAGCGGCTAGGTGCCCCGCCCTCAGACCCGTTTTTGATCCGCATGAGTTGCACCAGTCTGCTCAGCACGCCACTCAAATGACACATTTTTCCGGCAAAAAAATTTACCTAAGTGGTTCAACTCCCCTCCTTAACAAATTTTTGATTGCGCGTCTGGTCCATAAATTGACATTTTATTGTTTAAGCTGATGGACATTTTGTTGAATTTTTGTATTTAAATGCGCCACATTTGCCGAATTAATGTATTATGCTGTGCCAATAATTCCGCTTTAAATAACAAACGCGATAATAACTACACCGGTATTTGTTATACATCCATTATGATTTTTGGAGCTGGTCCGTGAACATTTGTTTAATTTTTACCGGTCCGTCGATCAAAAAAGGTTGGGAAGCACTGGTCTAGAACATTGACTGCATGAAACATGGCTGAATTAAATATTTTAAAGTCTGCGTCAGATCGGGAATCAAACATCAGACGGTGAATCGAGCATCAGACCTGGAATCGAACAGCTACACTCCTGCTTCGATGCTCGCTAAGCGAGAGGTGAGCAGAGGTAAGCTGACTTTGAAACTAAACATCTAAAGAAAAAAATCTACGTCAACGAAACCTGAACCATTCGTTGTTGTGGAGCCTGAAGGGGGATGTTGCTGTAAGTCGCCGAACCTTGTGGAAGAGCCGCTTGTGGATCTAAAAATTAATCGTAAATGATAACTGCTAACAAGTTAATGTTATAGATGACGTCATTTTCAGTGAAGTTTTTGGCCGCAGTAGCAATGATGTGATTTATTATCTTAAAAGTTGCGAGAGCAGCAACGTTTCGAAGAACAACTTTTAAGCATCTTCTTCGAGTAAATGGAGCGTTTGGAACTGAAACGTTACATCGGGGTTCAAACTGAACGGTGCAAGCCAAAGAAACAGTTAGGTTCATCAGCATTAAGAAGGGACAGTTTGAAGCCTCCATCGTGTGAGGTTGACAGGCGGGCAGGTGGTAGCTTGACTCGAAGACCGAAATTCCTTTCGTTGTCCCCTGGCCGAGGCAACTCGGTATACAACTAGCTTCATGAATACTTACTGTAATGTGTGGCGGCAGATTTGTTGGTTATCACAGTTGTCTGTTGCTGCATCTCGACGTTCTGCTGCTGCAAGTTTGGCTGAACAAACAGGGCTATGGTTAGTTGGTTACGTACGTCACACGAACAGCGAAAAGTGGTGCACTGCAGAAGCTACTGCAGCATTGCTACGAAGCTTCACTCAAACCACATATAAAAATATCTTAATTCCAACAAATTTCTAAATGCATCAGCTTGTCGTGTTCTCATCAGTCGGGTTAGATAACCGCACCAGAACATGTTCTTTTAACTCAACACTACTATCTTTGAATTCGTACACACAACCTTTTGTTGTTTTCTCTTTAAATGATAAATGCGATCATAATTAAATATCTCTCGCATGTCTGAAAATCTAACCACCACTTGTGCCGCCGCTAGGAACACCACAGCAACTCGAAACTCATCTAACCGAAATGATGGGATACATTGAGGTGTAGCGGCTTAATCTCGAGCTGCTGTCCCCGCATACAGGGCAAAATTGATAACAAAGAAAGCATAAAAACAAGCAACCACATGAAAAAGTTTAAACCTCTTACAACCTCACCTGGCAGAAAGCTTTTTTTGACAGATAGATCATGATGAATACGTCACAACCGAGGCAGAGAAGGCCCAGGATAATGGCGGCGACGTGTAGAATGAGCAAGCCAGTGAGCTAAAAAAATTTACCAAAAAGGAGGAACTAAAAATAGTTTTCTCCTCGATTTATTGTTGTCTATTCTAAAGTCTTCTAGATAATTAAACGAAGGAATTTGGGATTACAATAATTAGCAAGCATCTGTTTCGGTCAAAAGGTTAAAACCGTCACAATCAACTTACGCAAAACACGACCTGGTGAAGGTCGATAATTTAAAAAACTACCAAAACGTTTTCAATATTTGGTATATTTTGCTTCACAAGCTGCGTGCCTCATCTTCACGCAAAGAGTAAGAAACCCTTTTTATTTACAAACTTACTGAAAGGTTAAACTCGGGTTCAATTCGCATTTCGGTAAAAAAAGGAAACATTTAAAATAATTGTTATTTACAGATTCTCTGCTGTAAAAGAAACATTGCAAAGTTTCCACTGTATGTGATAGACAGAAGGGAATGTGGCAGCTTGACTCGAAGACCACAAGGTCTTTTCTTTCTCCTGTCCAAAGCAACATGTAAATAAAGCGTTTAGGATATATTGCAATCATCTCACGTATCATTCTTTCCATTGTTCAATTCGGTTTTTAGAAACTTTGTGTTAGTTAGTTTTTGTCTTTATTTTACTTTGTGCTTTCCGACGTTTAAACGTCACTACGCAAAACCTCGGGTTCCTATCAATGTGTGCTAAAGAATCACTGTAGATAGCGATTTGCGGAGCCGAAAAAAAACTTCTACAAAATTTGAGCAACGTACCGGTCCGGACGAGAGATTGAGAGAGCCGAAGTTACAATTAAAGGAAGACGAGAATGAGCTCAAATAATTGCAACCAGGAAAGTAGATTGGTCCGTTCTGGTCGGCCTCCAGGCCGGCGATCTCCACCCCCAATAGAACCACCATGGTAACCATCGAAAATATTGTGGTGGCGACGCTACCAATCAGCTAAAAAAAGAACTTATTTTGACATTATTGACGACCATGTACCTAGACAGCGGCCTTAAAATGTACTTTTGTTGGCCGCTGCATTAACGGTATGCCCCCTAAAAAAAAGAGTAGAGTCACAAACGATTAACACAAAAGCAGCAACGAAATCTTCAAATTTTGAACCGAATTGCACAAAAAAATGACATCAACTATAAAATGCAATCAAAAAATATGAAGTAAAATTGAAATAAATTAATAGGTTGGGAATATTTTTTCGAAGCTAAAATTTCTTTCTTTGAAGCTAAAATTCGGCCCAAAACTGCTAGACAATAAATTAAACATTAATTACGTGGCACTTGTGAGGTTTGTCAGCTGTAGCTCTGGTGAGACATCCTGACACCAAAACCTGAAAACAAATAGAATAAATGCAAATCTACAATACTCTGCAAAAAGTAAAAAAGATTTTCCTCTCCCGCACTCAAAAATCTTGAAAAACTTTTAAGCGTTTTTTTGTCGCGGAAACAAACAAAATGCCGGCAATGCACTCAAGAAACAAAGCATAAGCGCGACAACTTCTGCAAGCAGCTGCAGGAGGCTTTCAATAGGAACGCGTCTCAGTGCTGCCGAACGCTTCACTGAACAGCAATTATGAGTTACGAAATTTGGACTCATGCAAAATGAACTTGAAGTTTTACGCAATACGAGTTGCGTATGCGATGGCAAGTGACCGGTGTAATCATAACTAACCAGCAACCATACTGCGGTGACGTATAATTTTTTTGAAGCATGCTCAAAATTAAACAAAAAAACATATCAGAAAGTTTAGCAAACTTACGAAAATTCCTCCCCAAATAGCTGAAGCCGAGACGGAGTAGGTTCTGCTTCCCAGGTAAACAGTTGCGTTTAGAACCAGCTCCGTGCAACCAATGAAGATCAAAAGAATCGCCGAAGCTATGAGCGCGCGCTGAAATAGCAAATATTTTTGATTACATGACTATCTACATTTTACGAACATTCCTAAATCCTAATACTGTAGACTCGTTTGCGGTTTCTTTTTTTTTTTTTTTTACGTGGGCACGAAGCTACCGCGAAATCCCTTCTGCGTTTTTAAAGCAGCTTTTTCTGTTACAAATAATAGCAGAAAACCATGGGTGCCGGCAAGGAGGAGGCTGGGGCCAAGGCTTCCCCTAGATTTCCACTCACTCTCTCTTAAACCTCCCAAATTTCAATAACTCCTCTATTTTTAGTATTTAATGCACTGGTTCTATTCTTATTGCCCCCCCCTTCATGAAAATTTTTCTGCCGACGCCCTTGCAAAAAACAGCAAGGGACTACTACCCAAGTCTAAGTACGTTAAAGCATACAGTAAAATAATCAAAATTTAAAATCAAAACTGCGCCTCTTTCATCAAGAACGTCGACTGCGTTGCTGTGAAGGTAGAGGCGTTGTTTTTACGACATCGCATGACTTGGGTTCAACCCGCACCCTGGTCACGTTGTTGCGTCCTTGGATAAGACGCTTTACGATGATTATTTCTGCTTGGTGGCTTCGAACAAGCAGCAAATTTAGTGGGCAAGAATTTGAAGAAATCCACAGGAACATTAGAAACTCCTAAGCAGGTGCAGATTCCTCCAAGCACGAAGTAGTTACCGCAGTGAAAAGTGTGCGGATCGTTCAACAGTTAACGTCTGGCGCTGCCCGGTGGCTACAGGATTATGGCACAGCAACAGCGATCTCATCAGTTGGCCAGTTTTATCTAAATGGAAGCTCATTAGTATTAAAACATGTAATTGACTTACACTGAGAGTTAACAGTTGTTTTCTTTTAGAAAGCAAGAAGGGAGCGGCAGGAGCAGGACTGTTTTGCATCTCGGAGCAAACAGAGTGAAACAAGCTAAATATTTTAAAGTTAACCTGCTAATTCACAAAAAAAATTCTTTCTAATTTGCAATGAGTTGAAAATCATGGTCAAATTCAAAACAAAATTTCGTGGGTTTTCAAAACAGAACGAGCACCCTAGCAGTGCAACGCTTGCTCGAAAGACTTTTTGTGCGTATCTATCCATTCTCGGCCCAAAAATACGGCTCAAAAGCGCTGAGTAATCTTTTTTGGTCCAGTCGGTGAATTCACGAAGCCGCGAAGTGTTGCCAATCTTTCAGTTATTTTTCTCGAACCAGACCCGAGACTGATGAGCACCACCTGGTGGTCGGCTGTGGTTACGGCCGTGAGAATGGAACCTCTCACTCCCCTTTGCTGTTGCTGCACGTGGTAGTCAAGGATATGTTAAGCCCCACCTGAACGAGGCGTCTTACTACGGCCCTATATGATCTCATCCACAGCAGAACCAGGCAGCTTGTATGAATCCATTCAAGAGAACACGTCTAGCAGTCGGTTACCCACGGAGCTCAATGACACAGCACTCCAGCTGCGATTAAAAACTCAAACTAATCTTGTTAACCGTGGCACTGATCTAAGCTTAATTGTTTTTGCTTAAATTGTCAAGTTTCTCTTCCGCTTAACTCTAACGCTTATATGTTTCTCATTCAAAATCACTGAAGGTTAAAGTCATATTCTGGTTTGCTGCGCAACTAACCATGCGCCAAATGCGTACCCGGAATGCAAAAAGTGAATTCGCGAACGTGTGATTTACCGGCGTTGATTTGGGTCAAATTTTGCTTATAGCATTGGCTGAATAGCGGTGACCAGAAAGGTTCAAAACTTCTTGTCCTTCTGTTCCTTTACAAGCTTCTCTGTAATGGAATCTAGCTTTGGGAGTTTACCGGCAGGGCTTTAGCGTAGACGTAGTTTATAAACAAAACAAAAAATTATTGAACTATTTTTATCCTCCATTTACAAAAATTTAATCCAATGTGCCATCGCAGGACAAAATCCTGTTCTATGCGAATTACCCTAACTTCCAAGTGTATTATTTTTACTTAATCTCAGTTAAATTTGCTGCTTGGACAGAGATATTCCCGTTGCTTCATTCAGGGGTGAACGTGACCTAAATGCGAATTAAACGCAGATCATGCGATTAATCCCTCCGTAAAATTACATTTTATTCGTCCAACGAGCAAAGTTAAAACTATACCGAAAAATGCTTGAATTGATTTTGATTAATTTTGATTAAATTTTGATTTAATTTTGATTTTGATTAAAACATTTCCACACAGCTATAAGCAAAACCAAACAAACAATGACACCAAACTATCATAAAAAACGATGAATAATATCAGACATAAAAACTAGCAAAAATGTTGTGTGGATTTCGGGACAATAAACTCTCAAAACAGGCCCGGCGCCAGGATAGCGTGACTGGGGAGCAGAAATAAATTTTTGGGGGGCAAGAGAAGTTTATTTATGTGAATTTGAGGGGGCACGGGGGCGCCAGAAATTTTTTCGAGTGTGGATCAAACGAAAACGGTGAAGACCAAAAAAAAAAAAAAAAAAAGGTCTTCAGCACAAAAATTTCCACAAATTCTGGTTGTCGTCTCAAACTTCTTGCAATTTTCCACGAATTCTTAAGCAAAAAAAAAGGTCTTTGTTCTAAGCCTTTTATGAAATCTGGTGTGAGTCCACAAAAATTACAAAAAAACAGTTCTTGCTTGCGAATTCTAGGGTGGTAAACATCAATTTGGGAGTCTCAGGCCTCGATTTGCACTCCAGTAGTCAGGGCCTGCGAGAAGGGGGTTTAGGTCTAGGAGGGGCCCGGAAGAGTTCAGGTTTCCGCGTTAAGTTTTGGTATCGCACCATAAAACCGTAATTAAACTTGCCTACAGCAAAAATATCAGTCAGCCTATTCACTAATGGTTATTGGACGCTGTTTTTGCTACACAGCCTTTAGGGCATCCAATAGTGACCGATTTGATAAAAAAAGAGGAAAATGTATCAAAAGCCGTACACTTGCACTGAAATTAAAGTTTTATTACTTTTCTCTGACTTGAGAGCCTTAATTCTACGGTATAACAATGTGCAAGGGCTCACATTTCCAGAGATCCAAAAGCATTTCAACCTCAGAGAGCGGAGTCAAAGTTGACATTCTATACTACTATCATTAAGTAACTCACTCTGTCTGTATGAATTCAATAGATATTTGGGTTTGTGAAGTCTATGATTGCAGATAACTTCTAAAAACTTTTATCAGTAAAATATTTGGATTTGCAGTATTGAAGTCGTTATATTGTATAATATTATGCCAACGTCATCATCCTCCACTTCACATACTTTCTTTTATGTATATCACGTTTATGCTTGTCAATTTAAGCAAGTTTGGTGCTGGGATGTTGATCAAATGCTGTATTTTACTCTCGAGAAACATAAAGAGTGCTAAAGCTTCCGGGGCTCCGTCGCAGATCCCGCTTAGGGAGCTCACAGCTCTCCCCCAAGCAAACCCCCTAGCTAGATTTAAACCAATTTTATGTCTGGTTGTGTTTTTCATAGGTCCTAACTGTATGCGAATACGGTTATCCCCTCACTTTTAAATGAAGATCTACACCCATCGGACAAAAAATGATTTAACGGCATGGGCCCCCGATAAGGCTTGAGGGGCCCAATAAATTTGGGGGTCCGGTATTGACTTTCGTACCCCCAGGAAAATTTTCTCTCTGACGCCCTGCCAGTAGCCCCGAGCCTGTTAATTTCTTCGGGGCACAGTCCTCGCTTGGGAGGGCACAACTTTCGTTTGGGGGTTACAAGTAGTCATTTGGGGGGCACGGCTCCGGAATGCCCCTCCGTGGTGCCGGGCCTGCCTCAAAAAATTCGAAAGAAAACAGTTATTGCAACCACCAAAAAGTGATTATTGGTTAAGTATCCCCGCATTTAAAGCTTGTTTTGAGAGTTACTAACTCGAAAAAATGTTTTCGCATATACCTGTAGTATAATTTAAAAACCTTTTTCGAGTTATTGCTTAGTGCACTTATTCCATTTTGCATGAGCGACAGTACACTGCGCCTACAACATCAAAAAACTAGTTTTCTACAAAAGTTGGCATTTATTATGGGATTTAAAATACGTGGAACGTTTGCATATAGTCGGTCTAGCACTACTCCTGAATACTATGGAAAAAATACTTTAAACTGTGGGAGTTTGCGGTGGAATGTAGAGTAAAACATTGTTGATGACAGAAAGTGTGTACAAAATTTGATCGGAGCGAAGAGAACAAATAAAAAATAAATGTAAAAGTACTCAACAATTTAGCAGCGAAAATGATAGAATACAATTAGATCAAAATCTGACTCAATTTATATAATCGTGAAACCAATTTAAGGGCAAATTTGAGCCCTTAAGTATTTTTCAAAAAATCGAAAAAAACAAAGATGACATCATTTTTTCCGGTCTCGGTCTTGATCTCGAACTTTGTCGGTCTCAAAGCCAAAGTCGAGACCGATACCGGTCTGGGTCAAGGTCTCGGTTTTGGTCTCGGACGAGTCGGTATCGACTACAGCTCTGCTAGATAGTACAAATGTAAACTAAGAAGTTTTGAAAATTTTGGTTTATTTATGCCAAATAGGCGGAGATATTAAGGTTTGAAAGACGCTAGGCGCAAAAACTTGCCAACCGTGCAATGACGTCATCTTTGCACAAACAATCAGCACTCAGAAGCAGATCCTGTGTAACCAGCGGGTTGTCCAATTGTTGATGTCATTGAAAATTACAAATAAGCTTTGTAGCAGTGATATAGATCAAAATTCTAGCCAAGTTTTGTTAATCAAAGCTGTTGGTTGTGAGAGTTACCGCTGAATTAGTTATTGCTATGCATAAAATAAAGCTACTCACAGACTAGTGCCAGCAATTAGGATCAAACATTACACAGTGCGTTACTTATTTATCAGCTACGCGATCGTAGAGTATGATAATAGCGTATATCATTTACTATAGAAGCAAATTATTTTGGTCAAACAGTAAACGCCCGTTTATACAGAACGCGACCGAGAGGGCGGCGTTCGCGGAAGAAATGTCATAACAAAATAAAACTAGATGGAAATTTGCCAGCAAACCCAGTGAGCGACCGACGCATAGCTAATGCTGTGACGCTCAAAAGTACTTTTTGTCTACCGTAAAATCAGGAAGTATTCAAAAATATCTGATTATGGAACCTCCAGAAAAGTAGAGTCAAAATATTTGTCTGGTACATCTCTGCTGATATCATAAAACACTGGCACCCTAACTTAAGCCGTAGAAAACATTGATTTTTGGGGGTCCACTTGGAGGAGTCCGTAGGGGGGTGGCACCCCCAAACTATGTCAAAATATTTGCCTGCTAAACATCTGCTGATATCAAAACAAACTGGCACCCTAAGTTGAGCCATTCAAAAAATTGATTTTAGGGGTCCATTTGGGGGGTCCTCGGGGGGGGGGTGGCACCCCCAAACTATGTCAACATATTTTTCTGTTAAATATCTACGGATATCAAAAAAAGTAGCACGCTAGCTTGCGCCGTTCAAAAAATTGATATTTTGGGGGGGTTCCCAGTGGAATTGCCCCAAAAAATTTTGGGAGAAAAAATTGCGTTTGCAGCTCAACAACTTTACACAAAAATTAAATTTCGATGTTTTGTAATTTAGGAGAAGAGGAGCGTACAAAAATTAGGAAGAAAAAAATGGAAAAAAAAGAAAAAAAAAAGAAATAAACCTCATCGCGGCCATAAGTGGGTTTGTTGGGATGAAAGGGTATCTGAAGAAATATAACCATATGAAATATTTTTTGCCGTACTTAAGCCGTTTTTGACTGAGACCGCTTTTTACGCCAAATTTGCGGGCGGTTTTCAAATTCTAAAACCAAAGTCACGTAACCTATTGCCTCGAAATTTGATACAAACACGTAACTCATTAATCTCAAACTGCTGTCAAAATTTCATGTAGCTAAATCCAACCGTTCTCGAGTTACAAGCAAAAGTTTGAAATTTCGCACTCGTTAGTTGGAGGAAAATGGCCGAGTAAAAACAAAGGAACACGCAACGCGAGCGTCGGTCGTTCCAATGAACTCGTTTATTCAGAACGCGAACACGAACAAAATTTAGTTCGCGCAGAAAACGGCTTAGATTACCTCCTGAGCGAAATTTTAGGCGGCATTCGCAATGGTTTCTGTGTTCAACCACTCAGAACTCTCAATTTAGGCTGCGTCACAATGTATATTCATTGCGCTCATATAAACAAGAAAAAAAATGTAATGTAATGCAACGCAGCTATATCATGTAGTATATGAGGTCATAGAAATTTATCCGAAAAGATTTTCGTAATATTTATTAACTACCATAAACATATGATATTGCATAAAGTTTGAAATTAATTTTAACCGGCCGCTCGTTTTCTCGCATATTCTATCTGAAATTTGTAATTAAACGACTATGCTAATGTCGTGGTTATACTCTTTATGGTAAAATACAAAAACTTTTTAAAGGTTATTATCACATAATATGATTTTCGTTGTTTTTCAGATCAATAAATCTTTTCTTGGTGGTCTAAATATCAATAATCCAGTACAATCTTTTTCTGTACAAGAATCAATAAATTTAGGTCGATGGTGACGGCTTTTAAATGTTCACAATTTTTAACTTCATTTGAACCTAAATTTTGTTGACGTGACTCGAGGTCATTTTTGCTTGGTAAAACATCGCTTTTGTTGTTGATCCTCATTATTGAACAAAACAGTACAATCCACTGGCAATGATTGTTAAAACATGATTACCATTTTGTTACGATACGAGACTGTAAAATAGAAGTTATCGTTGTTTTTTTAATTTGGATCTTGTTTTTATTGAATTGTTTTTATAAGAATAGTGCATAATAATAAACCAGTTATGAAATTAAAGAAACAAAAAGCAGGCTAAGTTGTTCTTTTCAATCAAATATAGAGAATTGTTCTCTTCTCTTAAATGACATTAAACGAAAAAGTGATTGCTCTAAAGTAGTTATATAGTATTGTTTTTAAATTTCGTCCTCAATTAAAATAAGGATCTGGATTGATCAGGATCAATCCTTGAAATAGGATACAACTTCTGCAAAGTGGTGGAATTCGCCGTTCCGACAAGCCTTCAAATAGGATATTGATCTGGATCAAAATTGATCAGGATCAAAATTGATCAGGATCAAACCTTCAAATAGGATACAACTTCTGCAAAGTGGTGGAATTCGCCGTTCCGACAAGCCGTTTCTCTAATTAGTAATTCGTGTTTTATGACAGAGTTTACATTGGCAAATTTTGTCATCGAACCTTTTAATGAAATGAGACCGTTCTCGCTTTGGCGTGCGCGAGAATCAAAAATTCATAATGGTCCTAATTTGCTTTATTACTAGGGCAAGTTTTTATTGGCCTAAAAACAAAAAAAAATTGACCTAAAAATTCAAAAAAATTGACTTTATTGACCTAAAAAATTTAGACTGAATAAACGATATTTTTTGAGATTTTATTTCAAAGCAAATATTTAACAAACCAAACCACACACAATTTCTCAACGAAACTTGCTACACAAGGCTATTGCTATTGCAAAACAAGTCAAGTCTTGGGACATAATTAACTCTGCAAGCTAGTAATCACCAGGTGGACGCATTAAAGTGTAAAATCATGTAATGTCGCACATTTTCGGCCTTAAAATTTCTGCCCTTGGCAAACAGTTTTTTCAACATGAAAAAGCTTCTTTCTACAGAAGCAGATGTGGACAGAGAATTTTGGAGCATGTGATACACAGCAGGTGAAATATTTTGCCTTTACATATTTATTATTTCAGAAATGTCATTGTTTTGCATTCTTTTTTCAATGTATTGGTTGATGTTACAAGTATCTTCACCAAAGTCAAGTTTTTGGATTGTTTGCACTCAGGCGCGTAGCCAGGATCGCAAAGAGAGAGCTTTTTCAGAAGCTTAAATCACCAGTAAACGAACTTAACTCAAATTTTCATCAGTCTTGAATCAGATTGAAGCGGTTTTTCTGTCAAAATCAGGTGATCTCAAAAACAAAAAATAAGGTCTTCACCGAAATTCAGAGGGTTTTTCTGTCCAAATTCAGGTGATCTCCAAAAAATAAAAAAATAAAAAACGGTCTTCGTGCAAATTGAAACCCTGAGACCCACTTCTTCTGCTCCACTTCATCACAGCTTCTTCCCTTTTCTCACCCCAATTACCTTTGAGTGGGGGGCTATTTTCGTTTTTAGACCAAAAATCCGTCTCAAAAGTGCTAAAAACACGCTATTTTGCATACTTTACAGGCCAATGGGGGGGCTCGAGCCCCCCAGCTACGCTACTGCCTGCACTTCTTCTTTAATGGTATACTTCGCACTTTCCATCTTTTCTATAAGCTTAACTAGGCATTCGTATTGGACTTTGATTTTGAGCTTTGACCAGCTAAACCATTTTTTTGCAAGCTAACCTTTGCTTGAGTTACCGAAATCCCAGAACCTACAAAACTTTCCACAATCGCTTTCACTTCGGGCAAATTTTTTGCGTAATACAAGGCAGCATTTAACCAGCTTCCTCAATTTGTAGGAACAGACTGAGATGGGTAACCAATAGCAGAGAATTTTGCCTGTTTGGTTTTATTTTTAGTTGTTTCTGTTTTGATTTTTGCAATTAGCTGATCCACATCTTCCAAGCGAAATTTGATTTTCATAGCACAGTTGTGCAATAAATGTGCTACGCACGTTACGTGAAACAGCTTGGAATACAGAGATTTTAGCGTTATACCAGCAGCAATCATATATTTCGCGGCATCAGACAGTAACAGGCAGAAGAAGCTTCTGTTGATTCCAAAATTTCTAACAGCATCGTCAACTGCTTGAGCAATGATGTTGCTATTAGGAGCACATTTTAAAGATTGACAGTCATACAAGTAACTGACTTGTGGTGTTTCAAGAATTCCCACTATAATATTCAAGTATTGCGTGCCAGGCACAGTGCTCTCATCAACAATAAGAAAAATTTGTTTGTCATGAACAGCATTTCATATTTGCTTTAATTCGTCTTCGCTTAATTGCAGTGCTGTTCGTCTACAAGTAGTTTCAGATGGTAATCTGTGATTAATGTCACCAAAGAGGCTTTTAATATGTGCATTGTCACGCTTGTACAAAAGAATATCAGCAGAAAAAAAAATGCCTTGGTTACCTTTTCAACAAAATCGGTGTCACTGCTCCTTAAAAACGTTTGCGAAGTCTGGGGTATAAGATCTTCAGATCTGCTGCCTAACGCTTTTTGATGTTTCGACGTATTTCGATGAGAATTAACAAAAAGCGTTTGTTGCAAGAAACCGCACAGTTACACAAATTGCAATATAATTCATTGTTAAAACTTTGCATAAATTCGTCAGGGAATTCTTTAACTATGGATTGAATTTTGTACGCATAGGTAGTTTTTGCTTTCGGCATTATTTAAGAATCTAGATCATTATCTAAAGACAAATTTAAATACTTTATTAATTGAAATCGAAATACCTTGGTAAAAAATTTAATAAAAAACTTGCGGAACAGTTTGTTTCACAGATCATCAGGGGCATCTACGTGTTTCAATTTTTAATCAGCTCTGACTATAGAGCCCTTCTTGAAGTACTGACACCACAAATTTTTTTAATGTGTTACTTCTACGGTTTGACAGTTGAATTCACTTTAAACCATCGCCTGTTTGGCTACATTTGCACAGAAACCTGAAAAGGAGCTGTTTTCCTCTTCCTAAAAAATCAAAGACTAAAAAATGCTTTGTTTATTTAGTTCCGTTTGATAAGTAACCTACATCGATTCGGAATAAAGGTGCCTCCTGCATTTTGAGCAGTGAAAGCCAAAGCTGACAAAAATTGGCAGTCACAGCATTTAATTTTTGTAAGTGAGACCTTATGCAAACGTATAGCCTTAGTAAGCTTGTAGACTGCACTTGCTTAAATAAACTACGTATAATTCACTTCTTTATTTTTATTTACCATATAGCAGACTAAATAATAAAATGTTAGTCCAAACTAACATCGCAAATGCCTCTTTGTTTTTGAACTAACAAACTAAATGCCTGTCTGCGCTACACTGCAATCATTTTTCGCAAAAAACTTAAACAATATTGTTCCTGCTAAACTAGCCACAAGACGCACGAGTCACAAGCAACTAATCAATTGCAGCATACTTGCATGTTTTATTATCCAATTTTAACTATTGCTTCCCGACCGATATGATAATCTGCCCTACTACCGTGTAACAAGTATTTGACATTGCAAAATAAAGCAAAGAACGTGTAAATAAACTTCTAAATTGTCACTTTTTCGAACCAACACTAAAAAGAAATTTTAAATAATGGTGATGATAATGATAATTACAAAATTAACTTTATTGACCTATAAAAAAAAAGACCTAACGGTAAAAAATTGACGTTTTATTGACCTTTCAAATTAAAAACACAAAACTTACTCCTTGTATCATGGGCGTAGGAGCTCAAAATGATTTGGGGGGGCACCAAACTTTTGCCCAAAATGACTTAAAGCATTGAATTTTGCCCAAAAAATCAATCGATTTTTCTGTTCAAATTGAGGTGATCTCAAAAAAAAAAGTCTTTACTGACAATGAGACGGTTTTTCTTCACTGATATTAAGGTGTTCTCCACAAAAAAAAAAGGCTATCTTGACACAGATTGTTCTGTGTATTTTCTACTTGCCCATAACATATGAAATTGCACTAAATTTTGACGCAAAATTGTCCAAAAGATATGAAATTGCCTAAAATTTCGACTCCTTAAACCAAGCGGGGGAGGCCAGTACCCCCCTCCACCTTCTACGCCACTGCCTTGTATCCAGAGTTCTCGCAAAAAAGCACGTCATTCAAGCTTACTATCAAAAAATTGACTTTATTGGAAAAAACTTGCCCTATTTATTACAAATCGAAATTTAATGGCAAAACCAGCGATTTTCAACTCTGATGTGTAGGGTGTCTGCTGGACTCGATGACCGCAGGGTCCATTCGCAACTTCCCTGTCGCATGTTAAGCAAATGCAAAGTAAACTACCATTATTACTTTACCATCACTAGTTTTTTTGGGGGGCTATTGTTTACAATTTTATGGTTACTGGATTTTGCGACTAAATAAATTTGTCTTGTCTTGCAAATGAACAGGTTTTAACACAAAACGGGTTTCAACTCCCTGCTTTTGTGTGCTGCGTGTTGTTTTGTGCTAAAATAAATATGATAATGACTATGGTTGCGGTTTTCGCGCGCAAAACTGTTTTCCATTAGAACAGCAATTCGCGCGGAAAATTGCCTGGTTTTTCTTGTAGTTCGAGTTCGATGTTCAATACCCTAAGAACTTATGGGCTGATAAACCAGAGACGCAATTGGCAGAGTAAATAATAATGCTGCTACTGTGTGAGGTTATGACGCAACGCTGTTTGCTTCACTGTAATAGAAACTTTCAGTGGTGCAAATTTCCGGGGGCTCATAATGATATACTAAGACGAGTGTCGATATTTCTTTTATTTTTTTTTTGAATTCCACTCGTTTGTTTGTATCAACCAAGCACTCATCGTCTGTCAACCTTTTTACATGAGTTTTGCAATGGTGTTGATGAAAATTTTCAAAACCATTTCGTCATAAATAATGGTTATTACATCACAGAAGCTTCAACTACGAATAGCATTATCGCATAAAAGTCTTCGCAACAACCGTGGTATCTTTTATGACGAAATAGTCTTGATTTTTTTCATGAACACCATTGCAAAGCCTCGTGTAAAAACGTTGTGATAAACCACACCAACGCACATGCACTTTTTTTGGTTCTTTTTTCTAGTCTTTCCGCAGCCTTGGCCACCTCAACGGGTAGACTGCTTGACCCAGTGGGAATTCCGCTTTCAATTCAAATTTATTAAATCAAATTTAAAAAATATTAAACTTGTTTAATTTTGCTGTTATGGTATTGCTCCTAGCCACGGCTAACTAAGACTTGGGTTTTCTGCATCGTTTTGTTTTGTTTTTTTTCTGGTATTTAGCTTGGAAGTGCGTGGAAGTCCGTCAAAGTAACAAAAAACTCTGCCGCCCAATAACTTACAAGTCGGATAAATGTAATTTCAGAGGCAATTTAAAATTAGTGTAGAAACACATTGCCCATAGCAGTGCATTGCTCAAACTGTCTGGTCTAACACATGGTTTGCAGAGAGTAACTGGCAATCGCTATCTCCGTGGTTTTCAATCTGTGGGCCATAGGAACATTTTGCGGTGGGCCACAAAACCATTGGAAAAATTAGGTATTTAATTATAAAAAAGTTGTATTTGCGCGATGACCTCCTTTTTCCCTGAAATTTTCACAAAGCTTGCAGGAAGATGCGGTGTCTGGCTCGAACATCTTTTTTTTTTTTGAGGTCGCAAACAGATCGCAGAATATTGGATTATTTGGGCCATGAAAAATTTTCAGCATTAATTTGGGCCACAGTTAGAAATAGGCAGAGCTGGGCACCCGCTACTTAAAAAGTAGCGCCGCTGCCGCTATTTGGCAAAAAAAGCAGCAGCGCTGCCGCTTGTTGCTACTTAAATAAAAAAGTAGCGCCGCTGCCGCTACTTTAGAAAAATATCTATAGCAGAAAGAACGATGGCATTTAAAAAAGATCCCAAATGGTAAAATTTCAACTTCATTTACGAAAGTTACCATTCAAGCAAATACGTAAGCAAATCACAATTCAGTTGGTCGTTGGCATGCTCCTTTCAAAAAAAGAACCATTTTAAAATGCTGGTTGGCCAAACCAGCGCTTTGGAAATTACTTAGGAAGTTACCCATGGAAGCTCAATTCTTTGTCGCATTTTCTACACAAACAAAAGGCAATAACAAATAGTTTAAATCACTTTCGACTTAAATAAGGTAAGGTTTTGACATCAAAGCACGATGGCATACAGTATTCAGCTTCTGCACACTTCTGTACTGGCTCTTATAGCTCTGAAGTAGTCAATATTTTTATCACACGCTCGGCGCTCAACCCAAAGTTTAAACGGGCCGACTAGTTCGGGCCCGAACCCGAAAATTAATTTGAATCCCAAATTATGCTCGAAAAACCAGAAAGTTAAGTTAGGTCTGAAAAATTTAGCAATGTTGCCAAGTTATTTTGATTACGCTTTTGTGCACCTAAGACAAAAAACACGTCTCAGGCTCGAATTAAGCCCAAAATTTTTGTCGACTTTAGGCCTGAACCCGACCCGAAAAGCTAGGCCCGACTTAGAACTCTGCCTCAACCACGAAAACACTTCTTCGTGTAGAGATACGACAGGAAAATTTATCGATCGACCGAGTTACAAAACATTTCTGGGAATTTTTTTTGTAGAGATGTCAGGTGATTCACGTCCCTGCGATGATTTCATCCAACTTTGTTAAAAAAGCAGATCGAGCGGTAAAGAACTGGTGTTTATGAACTTGGAGGAGATACATACTCAATAATGACCTACTCTATAGCGCGGGGAGCATGCTATACGCCGCTATATAGACACATTTTAGGTAAATGATGACGGAAACGCGGCGCAAACAAGTAGAACCCTCGTGTTATTATTGTAGGTCGTGATTCATATGTTTTTCAACTTTGCCGGGTACGGGTGAATTAGTCATCGATGTGAAAATTTTTAACTTTGGGGTCCACGATATTTTCTTAGAATTATGTGATTTTCTCAGTCAAAATCCTTTTTTCGCATGTTTTGTATTTTTACCATTTCTTGGGGACAAACAAGTTAGTTGAGATTTTAGTGCCTTTAAGGGAGGACAAAATATTTTCAGTAATTGCTCTACCTTGCTTTGTCCTACTTTGTTCTGCTCTACCGTGCTCTGCTCTGCCCTGAATTGCTCAGTATTGTTTTGCATGACCTGGTAGCTTGCTTTGTGTGTGTTTGGGACTTGTGGGTTCGACCTTCGGGTTTATGGGAGTGTAGTTTTACGTATGTTTTTCTGGTTCGTGCGCTTTATGTCTTTGCTGTTCGGAGCTGTTGTACGTTCCATTGGCAATACAACACGTGATTTCCCCTTTAACTGGATCGTGTTTGAGTCTGTGAGCTACAACCTACGCGCGAGCCATTCTCCCATTGTCTTAAAGATTCAAATTCGCAACTTCTCGTTAGCCGCCACAGGTATAATCACTGAAATGCGCGCCTCCCTTCACTACCAAGGTCGCGACTCGCTACCTTGTTCCTTAATCTCGACAAATAATGCACAATGCAATTCACGTTACACGTATTTTTTCGACGAGTATAACTCCATAACGAAATTATCTTTTAAGCATATTTATTACCTGGTTTGATTTATTAATTTAATTCTCAGTGCACTATAAATTTAATTTTCAATTTTACTGTTCAATTGTAGCAAAATTTATTTTACTATGCAATTATGCATTTATTGTCCAGCTTGCAGAGCATGAACTATACTGGTACCGTGGTCTGTGACCAGATAGCCTACAAATCATTTGTCCTACTACAGTAAATGTCAGCACTTTGGGGAAATATCTCGAGAAACCGTCTTTGCGATCTGCAAGTTTAGAGCAATTTATCGAACTGTATTATCGCATTTTCGTATTAAAAAATACTGCTCAAGAAGAAATGAAAACTACTTGAGGTAATATGAAGAGGTGCCCAACAACTTTTCACAATTTCTTGTATTTGCGAAAATACGATTTAATTTGTTTGACTCATTGGCAATCCTGCATTTCGCAATTTTGTGACATCACAAAAGGTGTAATTTTGATACAATTCTCGCAAACTAAGAAACGCGATTACCAACTAGCAGCAGTGAGTAGCCAGCCTACCTATCACCAAATCTGAAACCTTGAATATTGTCACTGGAACATGTAAACCTAGGCTACTAGTACTGATCTACAGTACGCCTTTTGTGATGTCACAAAATTGTGAAAACCAGGGTTGCCAATGGTATGTAGTCAAACGGATTAAAACGTATTTTCGCATTGTGGAAATTGTGGGAAAAGGTTTGGGCACCTCTTTATTACCATAAGTGGTTTTCATTTCTTCAACAAAATCGATTTCGAACAGTATCTCTTGACGATACCGAAGAACATATGCATCAAAATCAACCGTCTTGTGTGCATGTGCATTCTGTACAAGTAAGAAGGGAGTGTAAGAAACCACTGTCAGCTAGCATTAGTACTGACTGCTTGCTTTCATAAAAAAATGATTAGTCTTGTTCTATGTGGAGTTTTAGTTGCTTGCAATTATCTCAAAACAATGACAACTGATAAACAGAAGTGGAGTTCTCGAGGACGTCCTTGGCCTCGAGGACACATTTTGAAGTCCTTGGCCTTGAAGGTCCAGACCCTTGGCCTTGGCCTCGAGGCCTCAAGTCCTCGAAAATTAGCCTGTCCTCGGCTCGAGGACAGCACTATTTTTTGATTTGTTAAAATTTTGTGGAGCGTCTGAAAAATTTTTTGGAAAACGTTTTTTTGTGGAGATCGCCTGAAAAATTTTTGTGAAGACCTTTTTTTTTTGGAGAGCACTTGCGCTTGTGTCCTTGGCCTCGAGAGTGTCTGTCCTCGGAAAAGCTGTCCTTGGCCTCGAGCCTTGTGTCCTCGACTCCACCTCTGCAGATAAAGTTTGTCAACGCATTGATTATTACTGTATGTTAATTTACACTCAGAGTTTAATTTCACCGTACGGCCTGTCGTTATACGGTTTTCCACTTGATTACCAACGAACAGAGGTTGCATTAGGTTGTTGAAAGACACATTGTTAAAACCTGCACGAAAATTATCACTTGTGGTAACTTTCGTTCCCAGCGAGAGTGCTCGACCTGACCAGATCTATACAAGAGCAGAGCGAAAATAAATAGTAAAGACTGAGACTGCCACGGTAACGTGTGAAAATTTAAATCGAAAAGAGTCTTGGAAAGAGTTTATTAGCAGTAGCGGCAGAAAGTTTGTGTAAAAAAAGCGCTGAAGCGCTGCCGCTTTTTTGACTGAAAAAACTGCGGGCGCTGCCGCTTTTCACTGGTGACAAAAAAAAAGCATCTGCGCTACCGCTACCGAAGAAAAAGTAGCGGCGCTCATAGGGCAGCTGGTAAACAGCGCCGCTGTGCCCATCACTGGAAATAGGTTGCGAACCATAGGTGGCGGAACCGGGGGGGGGGGGCCCGACCCCCCACTTTTTTTCAGGTGGGCCTAATTTACGTGATTTTTTTCTAAAATAGCCCTGCTGAAAAATGTTTTAGCGACTTAATATCATGGATGTCGAAACCAGAAGGCGGAGAATGCAGACTCAAACTACCTAACTCGATGGGAAGGCATTGGACTATGTCTATATGCATTGACTTTTACGACGATGACTCAAAATAATTTTTGTAGCGTACTTTCTCCTCTTGAGCTTAACACGGGGTCGATTCCATTCCCAATTGTGATGCTCGTGTTAAGAGTACGATACCTTCGGTTTAGGTTTGATACCTGTGCGGCTGTCATTTTTGCAACTATACGATGTTTACGTTATTTTGAAAGTGATTTCAAAATCATAAAAATAACCTCTCCTCTCCACGGTTATTGTACCTCAGCCGCCATATTTTGCATTGTTACGTAATTATAAACGTCACGGACGAAATAGGAGCGAATTTGATTGGTGTGCAGCTGATGAACAATCATAGGTTAATTTGTAGTGTAAAAAATGAGTACTATGCTACATTATTTTCTCAGATAGTTCATTCTTTTTTTTGTTCTTGACCACCACAAAAATAGTAAACAGCGAATGGATACTAACGCAAAAAGTAACTCGTTGAATCTGGAAATGGAAGAAGCGACGCAATCTTCATATTTTGCACTCACGCGTTTCAAGTAACTTTTGGAGGGAAGCCAAAATGGAATGCCTCAAACGACGCTTGCTGTAAAAAGCGTGTTTAAGAGGCTTTGCAATCATTATATGCTATTTGTATATGTTGCTGTTGAGCTTAGCACGGTCAGAATGCTAATATAGAAATAAAATGAAAAAGGTAACATCGTTTTTTAGCAAACGTTCGTTAGCAGAACAGTCAAGTTCAGAACCTCCATCTAAGCAGCCGATAATAAATCAAGGGGAAGATAGCGACGAAAATTCGGATAATGGTAGTGGCCTTGCCAGCGATTTAAGTTCAAGCTACAATAGTCGAAGCGGAACTGGTACTCCCACAATGATAAGTAAGTTTGCAAATTTAGCTAAACGGAGAGCTGAAGACTTGGTTTGGAATAGAAATATTAAACTGCCTTTTACAAATTATGGTTTGCAATAGACCATAATATGATAAGCTGAGTTTATTTTTAAGTCAAGCGGACAAGCTAGTGGAATTGCAGTCGCAAAATTAACAGTGATCAAATACTGGAGATTTTGGCAAATCTATGTTAAGCTATACGTTACTACAAAAAAAATAAGTTCTCATAGATTTAAGCAAGACTGTGGACTCGGGGAGTAGAGAAGTCAGAACTTTGAAAAATATCGGGAGTTTAAAAGACTGCAATGTAATATGTAAACAAAGGGAAAAAATTGGTCAGTATATACTATACATTTCAACAAAAATATTGAGGCAAGGCCCTAGCTTATCAGTTATCTTCCTTTTTATCGGGCTATATGTCGAGTTTAATGTGTACATTTGCAGTGTGTTTGCTAACAAATAACAATAGCATTTTGGCTGTGACTAAATTTGCGATTGTTTTGTTATGGATTTTGGATAAGCCTTAATATTATTGCTATAGTTTTTGATGATTAATTACAGCTTGGAATAACATTTATGGGCGCACTTTTTTAAACGAACTGCGTTGTTCTGGTAACCTTTAGCGACATGCTGCATTTGCAGTAGCTAGTGCTAAATCAACGAAAATCGCTGAAAGCTTATAACTGCGCGCTATGCGTTGTAGGTGAAAAAACTGGATAGACTTTGGGCCCCCCCCCCACTTTCAAAATGGTTCCGCCATCGCTGTTGGGAACCACTGCAGTAGCTATTACTACTCTTCAGTAGTCAGGACAATAACTACAAATTATCTTTTTATTGGCTTACTTCGATAATACTAAAGTCATCATGTAACTTTTTTCAAATAGTTTTTATTTATTGCAGCAGATAACAGAATTACAGATATCATTACAACTCCTTCACGTGTAAAACATAACCTAACAAGATTTCTTGCTTCACATGAATGTTAAATATTAGTATCACAAATTAGTAATATTTAGCACAGGAGCGTCGCCAGCTTAGCAAAATCGGGGGGGCAAAGCTGAAATCAGGGGGGCAAAGCTGAAAAGCAGGGTTGAACTTGACCCAAATTTTCATTATTCCTGAAGCGAATTTTCAGTGAAAATCAGGTGATCTCCAAAAAAAAAAAATTAAAAAAAAGGTTTTCGCCGAAATCCGAAGGCTTTTTCTGGCCGAAATCAGAAATCCAAACGGTTTTTCCGGCCAAAAACAGGCGATGCTCACTTTTAAGAAAAAATACAGTGGGGGGCAAGAAATAAATCGGGGGGGCAAAAATAAAAATCGGGGGGGGGCAATGCCCCCCCGCTGGCGACGCGCCTGATTTAGCAGCATAAAGGGAAATAGTGTCTGTATTTTGAAATGCAAAAGCTGACTGAAAACCCTCGTGCTAATTGAGGTACGGCCACGGTCGGTTGCATTGTACATTGATGACGTTATTCTCACAATAGTTAGCATAAAAATGGCAATTTTGAGTTTTCGTCCGCAAAACAACTTTTTAAGCGCAATAAACCTTGAAATGTTGCAGCTGATTAACTTTTTTGGACTTAGTATTAAAAACTTAAAATCGCAAATTTACCTTGGCACTTGATTTTTAGATCACTGCTCATACATCATTATCAAAACACCTTATTGTGCTCATTTGTCACCAACTAATTTGGATGCAAGCAGAATACCTCGGAGCGAGTTGCCAAACTAGTTTTGCTCGTAAAGGAAAAAGGCCTGTAGGATGATCTCAAACAATATGGGCTGGTTTTTGTTTAATCGTTTACGTGCTATCTGGCCTAAAGGCAACCAGCTCAAAAGCCTATGGAAGAGCCACCAGAACGACGACTACTTAAAACAAGCAAAGAGAAAAAGTCTTCCCACAGGATTTGAACCTGCAGCCTTTGGATTACCGGTACACTGCTCTACCACTTGAGCTAGAGAAGACGTCTTCTCGCATGCTTAATTTTGGCTGTTCAAACCCAGCAACTTGCTTGTTCTATGATGTGAATAATAATTTAATTGTGATGCTTCGACATTTGTGATACAGTGGAATTAATGTAATTCAGTGGCCATAGGCGTAGCCAGGATTTTTGATTGGGGGGGCCCAAACCACAAACAACATGCAATGACGTCATCAGAAATTTTCAAAAAAGGAACTTTTTGTGGGGCAAAGATATCGTAAAATGGAAGATCTGAAGCCGTAGCCTGATTGCACTAAACCAGGATTTTGGTAAAGGGAGAGGGCAAAACTAATAGTTAAAAAGTGCAAATGTCTACCTTAGGAGACGTGTGTGAGCGAGCTAGTGTACTCAAACGTATCACAGACGGGGGTGTGGGGGCGGAGCTCCCAACCGGCGGTGGCTATGGGGGTCTGGGGGCGGAGCTCCCAACCGTCGGTGGTTATGGGGGTCTGGGGGCTAAGCCCCCAGCCGCTGGGCGGTTTTTGTAAGTTTTTGAAAAAAGAAAGCTATTTAAGTTCCATTGGACCACATTTCGAACGAGTTCACAGCCATTTTAAAGAACTAGATTTTTAGCATTTCAAAGCCAATTGAAAAAATTTAATTGTTCAATCCCCCTGTCGCAATTAAATCCCAAAATACGATTAGAATCTTGCATTATGGTGTAAAATTTTAATTGTAAGTGATTTGGTCCATAGGGGGAAGTAAGGCATATTGCCTCCTGCAATACGTACTTTAGCAGTAAATAATAATCCACTCGAAGATTTTTCTTAGAGATTTTTGTTTAGTCATGAAGTTTACCAGTTATAGGAGTACATGTACGGCCAAAGGGCCCTGGCCTCTTCAATTGAAATTCAGTAATTTGTCCAATGAGCATTTTCTCTAGCTTTTTTTTTTTTTTAAGTATTTTGTGCGTAAAAACCGGCGAGGTGGAGGTGAATCGTTATTGAAAAATGGTACAATAGATGGTTGCGCTTACTAAACATGTTATTCCCGGGCCGGATTTACCTTGCGCGGGGCCCCTGGCACTTAGGGGATTTTTGCAACATCTTCTTGCCAAATATAAATGAAGACCAAAAAAAGTCCTTATCTGAGGGCAGGGCCCTGGCACTGAGCCATATGGCAAATACGGCGCTGGTTATTGCCATACGCTCATAAAAAGTTCAGATGAGGGCCTGAGGTAGCAACTTTTAGGACAAAAACCCTTGATTTCACCCTGGTTGTACGTTTAAATTGGTTGGAAAAAATTGAGTTAAGGGGGTGCGCCGGGCCCCCTGGTCGTCAATATTATTTATTATTAATTACTGTTGTACGCGGGTACTGTTGTACGCAAAGATGCTAAAAGAAACTGAAAATGAAGAAACGAGGCTTTTTTGACAAATTTTTGCCAATTGTGGCAGTTTGATTGAGGGGGCCCGAGTTCCCTCGGCCACCCCCTGGCTACGCCAATGATTTTGAGACAAGATCGCTCCCCTAAGTTCTTTCATAAAAAAAACATTTAAATCAAAATCAGAATAACTTAATTTCCAAAACGTGGAGGACTTGAGTCAAGTCACTGAATAGTTTTTTGAAACGTCCAAGATTTGCATGACATTATTATGACGTGGACTTGTGGTCGTCATTATTATTGCTTACTTTTGTACGCGTAAATCCTAAATTAAAAAAACTGTAATTCAGGACAAGGACAACATACTGGCTTTGCTCTCATTATATTTATCATTGGTAGTATTTCAATTGGGGGGTTTGCATTATCGCCTGTGTTATAGAATTTAATCCATAATAACGTTAAACGAGGGCCTGGGGTTGCAACTTTTAGGACAAAACTCTTACTCTTAGTTTTCTCAGAGGTTTTGCATATAAATTGTTAAAAATTTGAATTAACCGGGCCGCTGGCACGGGAACCTTGGTCGTCAGGCAAGGGCCCTGGAACTCACTGGTTGCCAGTTAGAGGCCTCGGGGCCCCCTGGTCGTCAGGTAGGAGCTTCGGGGTCCCCTGGTTGTTGGTTAGGGGCCCCGGGGCTACCTGGTCGTCAGTTAAGGGATCCAGAGCCCCCTGGTTCTTGGTTAGGGGACTCAGAGCCCCCTGGTTGTTAATTAGGGGCCCCAGGGCCCAATGATCATCAGTTAGGGGGTCCCCGGGGTGCCGTGGTTGTCGGTTAGAGGCCCCAGGGCCCCTTGGTTGTTTAATCAGTTAATGGCCCCGTGGCCCCATGTTTGTCAGTTAAGAACCCCCTGGTTGTTAATTAGGCGCCCCCTGGTTGTCTGTTAGGGGCCCGGGGCCCCCTAGTTGTCAGTTAAGGGGCTCCTGGTTGTTGGTTAGGGGCTCCGGGGCCCCTTGGTCGTTAATTAGGAGCCCTGGGGGCCTCTGGTCGTCAATTATGGGCCTCCTGGTTGTCGGTTAGGGGCCCCAGGACCCCCTAGTTGTTAGTAGGGGCGCTCTGGTTGTTAGTTAGGGGCCACGGGACTCCCTTGTCATTAATATTATTGTTAATTATTGTTATGTGCGTAATTACTGAAAAAATACTGCAACTAAACATCGCTAGGCTATGTTGTCATAATTTTTTATCGTTAGTGGTATTTTGATTGGGGGGGGGGGCGGGCCCCCTGGGCCCCCCCTGGCTACGCCTATGCCAGTGGCATTAAAATAGGTTTATTCTCCTAAAAGTTACGAAAAGTTGTTTAGCGGCCGTGGGCTTCTCCCCAGACCCCCATAGTCTCTGGCGGCGGGGGGCACCGCCCCCAGACCCCTGTCTGTGACATGTTTGAGTTACCTTTGTTTACTCAACACGTCTCCTACTTTAGACGTTTTCGCTTTTTAACTTTGGGTGTAAAGCCCTCTCCCTTTACCAAAATTTTGGTTAAATGCAAAAACTGGTTATACGCCAAACCAGGCTTCTGATCTTTTATTCTACGATGTCTTTGCCCCCAAAAAGTTCCTCTTTCGAAATTTTCTGATGACGTCGTTGCATGTAATTTCTCGTTAGGGTCCCCCCCAATTAAAAATAGTGGCTACTCCTGTGCTCGGGCGTAAATACAAGAAAATACAAAACGCGTGATCGGGAACAGTCGCCTGAAGTAGGATGACAAAAAAAATGAAGAACGTAACGAGTAACACCAGCCAAGTCATTCTCGGGCAGCCGTCCCCGAAACCCATTGAAATAACGGGCAACGAAATGTTTCCCCATTAGGAAATTACAGCCGGTCGACCTTGATAACTTCCTCTCCTATTTGTGAGTTGTTTTCTGACGAGTTGACTTGGAATGTTGCGCAAATGGACAAGTAGCGGAAAGCGCCCACTTTGTTCACCTCTTTTTGCATAATTCCTGCAATATAAAACTGTATTATAGTTAGCTCAATGATAGCAAACTCAATAAATTTTCGAGTCTTAAACAGGGGCAGAACTATGTTTGAATTTGGTTAAAAATTGGACAATTTAAAACTACGGAATTTTCTAAGCTTTTTACAAGAAAAAAATCACTAACTCTCCGTTAAGTCGTTACTGAGTGATATCATTTAGAAACATCCCTGATCCATTCCACAAACAAACGTCACTAACCTCGAGGACGTCCTTGGCCTCGAGGACACATTTTGAAGTCCTTGGCTTTGGCCTTGGCCTCGAAGGTCAAGTTCTTGGCCTTGGCCTCGAAGCCTCAAGTCCTCGGAAATTGCCCTGTTCTCAGCTCCAGGACAGCACTATTTTTTGAACCATTAAAATTATGTATTACTATTATTATTTATGGGCAGTGGTGTAATCAGATCTGCTACCCTTAGGTAAAGTCCATCTACACATTGCGTAGGCCTCATTTGGGCTCATTGCAACTGTAGCTGCTACGTTGCTGTAGTTTTGTTTGGTTATTGGTTGAACTCAGAAAGCCTTCCAGCTTCCTTTAACTACGTGACGATTTGTTAATGCTACATTTCGTGAACAGTGGTTTTGATGATCCCGAAATATTTAACACGAATATCTCGATAAAGCTTGCAATTGCCTACATTATCATTTGGTCGTTCATCCTCTAGGCTACATTTTGGACGCAGAGAAGACTCACCACGATCTGTAGTTTTTTTGTGCGGCTGTAGATTGCAATGCTCAATTAACACTTGCTCTACTCTATTTAATAAGACCTCTTAAGGTTAAGGAGACGTATTGTTAGTCGTGAGGACGTCTAACCTACAGACGCCTTCATCCTCAAGCAATCTTTCCGTTTATTCCACATAGATTTCCATTTATCTGTGGACCAGTTCTTAACCATGTTAATACAACTCGTATGCGGGACTGCAATAAAAGGTTCAGGACCATGCATTTTTGATTTAGATCCTAATTTGGCTAGATAGTCTTCCACTGCGTTACCATGTACCCATGCATGTCCCGGAATCCAGGCAGTACTGACGTGGTTTTGTCTACCTAACTCATTTAGGTTTCTAACGCAGTTGCGCACTGTGATTGATGTTACAGTGCACTTTATGAGTGATTTGATAGCTGCTTAACTCAAAGATGTCGACAGAAAATTTTTTAGGGGAGGGCCAATAAGAATAGAGCCAGTATTAACTACTAAAAATGGAAGAATTTTTGAAATTTGGAAGGCTTAAAAAAGTGTATGTAAAAATCCAGGGGGGCATGGCCCTCCTCTGCCTCCCCCTTGCCGAAGCCCATGGCCTGACTATGCACCAGCACAACAATACCACAATACTTTGATTGTGCTTTTTTTCCAAAAGCAGGTTCTTTGCCACTTCTGGAATAGCTTGGACTGCTGCCTGGAACTCAGTGTTATGTACCCCAAGATGAAAAAATGCTTGTTTTGGGGAGTTGTTAGGGTTTACTGCGTAAAAACCCGCATCTACTCTCCCATCTAGTTTCGAGCCATTAGTGTAAACCTTGACAGTGTTCTGATTTAGAACGCTTTCAGATCTGATAGCATTCTTTTTACCCATAATTTGACATTCAAATTTTTCACAAATACCGTTTCTTTATTCGGTCAGCAAACATTTGCAGCAGAGACGATTTTTTTCTAACACGTCAATGTTCTACACGGAGCACGAATTCATGCAAAGCAGTTTCCGTAGAATAAATACCTGCGCGAAATCCGTACTGCGATGCAGAAAGCTTTGCCTGCGCGTTATGATCTTCATTAATATGATACAGAATTAGTCTTTCCAACCATTTCAGTTGGAAGGAAGTTGAAGTGATCATGCGGAAGGATTTATCTTCAAAATAGCTTTCCTTTCCGGGTTTGGAGAGAAATATATCTGTGCCTTCTTTCAATGCCAATGGCACATAGCCGTGTCTCAGGCATGCTTGAAAAATGACATGGTAATATCCTTTCAGTTGATTCCAACCTTTCTGGCAGTGATAGTGGTTGAGTTGCGATTTTCTTCAAAGTAATATTAACTCGACATTTTAACCAGATGCCTGTGCAGTTTTACGGGTTTTTGTAGCCTACCGGTATTCAATATTGACCTAACAATTAAAATACTCTATTTACCAGAGGTGGAATCGAGGACACAAGGCTCGAGGCCAAAGCCAAGGACACAAAAAAAATCCGAGGCCAAGGCCAAGGACAGCTCTTGGGACGACAGACACTCTCGAGGTCAAGCTCGAGGCCAAGGCCAAGGAGCAAGGACACAGGCGCAAGTGTTCTCCGAAAAAAAAAAAAAAAAAAAAAAAGGTGTTCACAAAAATTTTTCAGGCGATCTCCAGAAAAAAACGTCTTCCAAAAAATTTTTCAGACGCTCCACAAAGTTTTAACAATTCAAAAAATAGTGCTGTCCTCGAGCCGAGGACAGACTAATTTTCGACGACTCGAGGCCAAGGACGTTCTCGAGGACTCCACTTGTGCTATTCACCACTTATGCTTCAAGCTATACTGTAGTCACAATTTTTCTATTGTTGCTTTATAGATCAAGTTTGCACTGTATAACCTAGTATTTAACCTTCTTCGTTTTGTTTTTGCGGAAAAGTAATGGAGTATTATTTTGGACTTTTTCGACCTGTTCCCAGAATACTAAATCGATGATTTTAAGAAAAAAATTAACCCATTATAAAAAAATCAACAACTGTGTAAATATGAGTTGCTTAGAGATTGCATTAACAGCAAACACTTTTTTATTTTTTGCTTGTGTTCTGGGTCACTTAAGTTCTCGTATAAACGTCAATCAAAACAGTAGCAGTAGTTGTTATTAATCAGTTTTTAAAATATTTTAAACAAAAACTGAAAAGTTTGACAAAAATTTGAGGAAATTCTTTAATAACACAAAAACTAAAATTTATTCATTCTGGAGAATATCTACACTTTGAAGTGTTTCGTAAGCTTGATTGAGTTAGATTTAGGATCAGCGCTGCAGTACACATAATTTTTTTCATTACGATATATTGCTATTCCGACCTTTAACGATGAGTCTGTGTGATTGTCAAAGGGAAACTATGGGGCTGTTTTCATTCACTCAGAAGAATCAGAAGCAATCACCACCCTTGTGCTCCACCTTGGCAGGGCCTCAGAGAGGGGGGCAGGGGGGACAATGACCCCGGGGCCCATGGGCTTAAAGGGGCCCATCAGAGGGCCCAATGGGCGTTATAGGGCCCATTGAAATGACACTGACAAAGCAATTTGTGGAAAAGTGAAGACTTTTTTTTGTTTTTCTTTTTTTGAGATCACATGAAAATCCTGAGAAAATTGTGCCATTTTGCCTTGAAGACCTACTTTTTTTTTTTATTTGAGATCACATGAAAATCCGGAGAAAATTGTGCCATTTTCCTCGGTTGTTTTGGACTGCACAAAGCAGAAATGCGAAATATTTGAGCTGACCCCTGGCCCATCTTTGGCTCTCGGCGCCCCTGCACCTTGGACTTGGTGGAATAGTGGATCTGTCGGACCCTACAACGGCATATTATAAACTGCTGCTTCACAAAAATGAAACGAAACAAAATATTAATTTGCCAGTTTGAACTTGAAAGTTGGAACTGCAGAGCTCAACTTACTCGGGAACTGATAGACCACAGCGACGGTATCTGAACTTCCTTTAGCGTTGTATTTCTGCTCGTTCCACCTGATAAGACCTCGCTCCTCTGCTGATCCTGAACACAAGAAGAAGTAAAGGTCATTGCGGCCAGTGACTTAACAATATCGCAAAGCTGTTAACTTTTTGGGGTGGAAGGTTATTTAATTGCTTGAAACCGATTTGTTACGCAGGGATTGCAACTATTTTGCTCAGGACTCGCCGCTGCTCAGCGGCGCCAAACAAATTCCACCGCCAAATGAGCCACGACAGCATGGTTGGTTAATGATTGAGAGAATGTAGCAGAAGTAGAATCAAAGCAAGGTACTGGTAAACTTGAGGAAAAAGTGGCCATCTTCGCACCATTCAAGGTCCTCCAACAAAGACCGTCCTTCTTGTACTCACCGGTCGTTTTTTACGACACGCTGAGAGGGTCCTGATTCATTATTTTACTTTGTGTCAATATACCGTCATCAAATTTGTGTCTAGCGAGAAAACAGGATGACAACTTTGCTGACAGCCTCACAATATTGATAATGAACGTTTGGTGAGTTCGGATGCAATGAGTCTCAGCTTTCGTATGTTATGAACAGTTATTAGAATAACAATTAATTTATAATAATAATAACAACGACATAAAGCAAAGCAGCGATATAAATACAGCGAGTGAACAAAGAAAAGCGAGAACAAAGACAATATTAATTAAATTCAGTTTGTCTCGCAATATCCGTTCATTACTCAATACCACCCATAGCAATGAGCGATATGTGCCAATAACCGGATACCGCAGACAGTCATACAAGGACAAATATTAAATTCATTCGGTCACTGCAAACGCCAACCTGGTATAGTATTGTCCAGGAGAAAGCCGAGGACACCTGCGATGAATATTCCCGTCTCAAGGAGGACTCGAAGGACTTGGTCGGCTTCCTGGGAACCTGGAGAACGTATGGAGGATTCAAAAAGATAAAAACACATAAAAAGTTATTAATTTGCTTCTATTAAAGGATATAACTGATAGATATAATGTGCCGTAAATCGGATATTGTGCCGCCATCAACTGTGAATGAACGAAAATTTAATTCGGCAAAGGTCAACGTGTCAACACAATTTCTTCTGGTTATTTACTTCTGATGGAGTACAGTATTCCAAAACTCCACACCCAACTGCAGTTGATCAACCAAACAAAATGATAATTACAGATTGGGATGACGTGGCAGCTAAATCGTTTAAAGATTCCATGATCGTAAACAGGCGCGTAGCCAGAAATTCGCAATGGGGGGGTTGTTTGGGGGGTCTGGGGGTTTGGGGGCAAAGCCCACAATCGCCGGAGGCACGGGGGTCTGGGGGCGGAGCCCCCAGCGCTCGAAAATTTTGCATTTTTTTTTCAAAAATAACTTCATTTTAGGGCTATTTTGATTAAAAACTAATGCTTTTAAAACATGGCTTAGAAATTGGCAGTGCAAACAAGATTAAACTGGCGGCATAAATGGGCTATTTGGGAGGTGGCTAATGGTAAAATGTTTGTTCTCTTGTTTAGATGCTGGTAAATTATAAAATCAAATACTTTAATAAAACTCACACGGAGTAATCTATTTCGTATACAGTTTATAGAGAAATATAATTGGGGGGGGGCTAATGAAAAGAGACTTGAAAGAAATGATCGGTAATTAACTAATACTGAATAGTTCCCCCCCCTATTTCTTAGTTTATAGTATATTTGTTGATGACACCTATGTTTAGCATTTTTACACTTGCGATCAAATTTGATTGCTTATTTTTTACCATTTTTTAAAGTTTTCATTTATTTGTTAGTTTTATTTTTGACAAATTAGCCCCCCCCCCCCCCCCCCCCCCCCCTTGAACATATGTTTCAAAAGATGTTTTAAATCACTATTTGGTCTATTCCAGAGCATAAAAAAAGTCTCAAAAGTGCTAAAAACGAAGTGTTTTTCCCATTCTACATTTTGGTCTTGACATGCCAATGGCGGAGGCTATAGCCCCCCCCCCCCCTCGCTACGCTACCGATCGTAAATGCTAACACGTAAGATCACCAGTCACCAACGCCGAGAAACGCTGTTTTGGTTTATTTTTCGTCAGTTGAACATTAGATAAAAAAGATATTAGTAGATGCAGAAATTGAAAAGTAAGAAAAAAATCAACAATTAATATCTTTTTTTTTTAAGAAGGTAAGAAGAAAGGTAGCTAAAATGTCAGAATACCTGTTTGGATAAGATTTGGATTCTGTTTCATCCACTGGGGCAGAGTAAGTCCCATGAAGGTGGAAAATCCCATTATGAGCAGGTTTCTCGACGAATTAAGGTCGATGTATTGGAGGCTCGATATTCCAGCCGCCGCTATGATCCCAAACATTACACAGAACATTCCACCTGGAGTAAAACATTACCGGGATTTGGATTAAAAGCTATTATTATTAAAGAAACAATGATGCACACTTGCACAGATTACGCAACAAAGAAAAGAGAATCTTAAAATTCGATAAAAATTCGACTTTGAGTTTCTCATCTCGACAGCAAACCCGATCACGAACAATAATAATTTTAAGTCACACGTAAACTAAAAGTCATTATTTAAGCGATCACGTCACTGACCGACAACCGGGTCGGGGATGGTGGTAAATAGTGCGCCAAACTTCCCGATGACGGCCAGAATCAGCATGATGACAGCGCCAGTCTGGACCACCCGCCTGCTTCCGACCTGAAAATGACGTCACCACGTACAAAATGATTGGAACTCTAGCAGTGTTGCTCATTTAATTGATGAACGGGGCAACCAAAAAGTTATTGGTACTGGGTTTGATTCTCGAACGGGCGTTGCTTTGCTATGCTTTCGGGGAAAAAATTAGCCCCATTTTCCAACGAGCCCAGTCAATTCATACCGTTGCGGTAGTTTGGTGTGACTCAATGTTGCACGATCTCAAAATGGCAGGGGTTTAAAAAGAGTCGTGAGTCATGTCAAGCACAGCGACCTTGCAAACTTTCTTACGGGCGTCTATAGTCATGCTCTGAGCTCGTAATGTTTTCCTATATCTGAATGGCCATTGTTGATTATTGAAGATTTGAAGATTGGCTATCGATAGTAGAGCAATTGTATCGTCCAACACAGCTAAACCCTACGTGGCTTGACTTAAATGAAACAAAAAATACAGCCGCTAGCAGGCAACATAGGTTTGGGTTTGGTAACAACGTCAACTTGCATTAAAAAGGTAGTGATTTATAACAGAACAGTGACGTCATATGCTCAAGCAAATAAAAATCAGACGTAACAGACAATGGGATTTTAGGTAAGCAAAATATTAGAACAAACTTAAATGGGGTTTTAGGCCAGCAAAACATTAGCATAAACAACACTTAAACACGTCTGTGCAAGAGGTAGTGTTTTCCAGACGCGTGATATAGACTCATTACGCGCATTGGCACGGCGACGACTACACCGAAAATTCTATTTGAGTTCATACACGCCTTTAAAACGATGGCGTCCTACCTTTGTGATCCCGATTGCTCCAATGTTCTCACTGTATGACGTAGTTCCGTTTCCCGATCCCAGTACCCCAGCGATCATGGTCCCAACCCCTTCCATGAAAACGCCCCTGCAGATAAATAGGCGGTTTATCATCCAGGTGTTGGATCAGTTATTGTGCTGATGCAAAATCATATTTATGCAATATACTTCATCAGTTTACGTGGTTTTTGAATCTTAATTCGGTGCAAACAAGTTATCAAGAACTTCTTTCCCCTTTACGTCACAACTATAAAAGCCAATTTATGGAACAAATTGGGAAATTGAGAACAAAATTGTGAACTGATTTACATTATACGCTCAATGACGTAACTTTGGTGTGGTTTAAGCGGCCATGAGCATATGTTTGAATAGACCGTACAACCAGTACTTAAATTGTAAAATTTTGCATGGGAACGCTTTTGCAGCCTTGACCAAACTTCAGTGGAAATGATGTAATTCCGTCCCCGCAATGGCATGAAGACCAAAAAAAAGGTCTTCGCCGAAAATTGAAGTGTTTTTTCCCGGAAAACAGGTGAAGACCAAAAAAAAAAAACAGGTCTTCACTGCAATTTGAGACTATATTCGGCCGGAGTTCCTAGGATTTATTCGCGCTGGCAGGCTCTTTTTCGTCTGATCATCCAGCGCTCAAATCTCGATGAGCGAACATCCAATTCTCGATGGGGAAACGCATTCCCCCTACAATTTAAGTACTGCGTATAACTAAACGGCGTCACTAAACGAATAAACCGTTTAGGACTCATAAAGCTATAATAAACACATGCAAAGCTTATCGGATTGAAGTTCAAACCAAAATCTTTCTTCAAGTTAAAATTTTGGGCAATTAACGATGATGTTGCAGCAAACCAATTGGGGCCGCACCAACGCAGAAGCATGGTTTGTAGTGAATCGCCAACCATTGCATTGGCCCGGTTTGAATATGCACCATGGTGAACCTGTGGTAAGATATGCAGCATACCTGTTCATTGCATGAGTGGGGGGAGCGGGAATGTGGCACAATCTTGCGCATGCGTAGTAATCTCCAATCGATTCAATTATTGAAGCCAATACTCCGCTAATCATCCCTAGTACTCCGGACAGTGTCACAATTGGAAGTCCCCATTGGCCTAAACAGAAAATAATTAAGTGCATATCGGCAAACAAAGTCTGCCCCTTTCATTTTACCATCATCTCGGTGAAACATAAAACTATTCTTGTCTCATTGAATCCAACAACGTGATAGATACACTGTACCATTTAAAATATTCGAAAAGTTGTTGAAAGTCAGTTTATTTCGTTTTTGGCTTACCTGGGTAAGGAATCCTGAACCATGGGGACTCGGCCAGCACTCCCAATCGAATGTCGGTCCGTGCTTCGTAGCCGTAAAACGTGGAGTTAGAGGGAAATCCCCCAGCTGCCGTGATAATCGCCGATATGGACCAGGCCAACAACACTGCGTAGATGACCTTGAAAAATATGAGCGTAAACTTTCATTCCAACTAGAAACATGAATGATGGAAAACACTACCAGAGTAACGATACCAGAATGGATGAGAGCTAGCTTGTTAGCTGCTAGACTTATACCTGATTCAGTCATAATGACTGAACAGTTGCAATTATTCCCAGTCTGAATTAGGATGAACGCTCCAATGTATCCTTTTGTTTCACCAGCTACAAGTCACTTGGGGTTCTGCCAGGGTACAAACTCGCAGTAAGGATATTAAGACACAACCGACGACAGCACTTCCAGGTGACGCGGCGACAAAGCATCGAGATCAAACCTAGGAAGATGGAGGTTCGATTCTCTGCCGTAGTAAATTACGCAATTGCGTGGAAATAGCTGTGCAGAAAAAGTTGTTCAAAATTTTCCTGAATTTACGTTTGCCTTGTTGAAAAAAAGTTACGATGGTGCACTGAAGAGCACATGTCGAATCCAAGATGGTTACAAGACAAAAATACTGCTCAATTGTTATAAATAAAACATCTGAAATTGGTTTTGAACTTTAGCCTGAATGCCTTGCAAATAGATAACTATACTTGTTGAGGCAGTTATTTAGAGTGAGCAAATCATCAACATTAGAAAATCGTTTTGATTTATACATGGGTGTCAAAATTGGTGAAGCCTGAGCTTTATATGCAGAGGTGGAGTCCTCGAGGACACATTTTAAAGTCCTTGGCCTCGAAGCCTCAAGTCCTCGAAAATTGCCCTGTCCTCGGCTCGAGGACAGCAATATTTTTTGAATGGTTAAAATTTTGTAGATCGGCAGAAAAATCTTTTTTTAGACCGTTTTTTTGGCGATCGCCTGAAAAATATTTTTGAAGACCTCTTTTTTTTTTGAACACTTGCGCCTGTGTCCTTGGTCCTTGGCCTTGGCCTCGACCATTCCTGTCCTTGGCCTCGAGAGGGTCTGTCCTCGGCCTTGGTCTAGGATTTTTTTTGTGTACTTGGCTTTTAGCCTTGTGTCCTCGACTCCACCTCTGTTTATTAGTTCTCTAAAGTTTTCTTAACCGGAAAAGTTTGATTTTGCTAGTAACTCTTATAAGAAGGTTAAATAAATTCAATGTTCGCTTTCACACGCACAAACCAAATATTTGCTTTAAATCTAAAATCGAAACATGTTTGTTGCATTCAAATCCCACGAACAACCTAACCGGGATAAAATTTAAAACTTGGCCGACGGCTGCGTAAGCAATGTGAATCCGAACGATAGAAATAGCAAACTGGTCTGTAACGATCGCAATTGTAACTAGATGAGAGCTTGCGGAGAAGCGATCTCAGTGAACGACCGACGTATGTTGAACAACGAGATTCTCAAAAAAAAAACTTTCGCTTTCCCATTTAGAAATCAATTAGACATATCTTCTGGTAAAAGAGGGTTTGGAATTTCAAACTTTGTCTATATATATATGTAAATGACAACATAGTAACTGCTCATAATAAAAAAAATCCTATCGAAGCCTAAGCCATTGGAACTATGTCAAAATGTTTGTCTTTTAAACAACTGCTGATATCAAAAAGACTTATGCCCTAGCTTGAGCCGTTCAAAAAAGTGATTTTGGGGGTCTACGGGGAGGGGGTGGTACCCCCAAAACATGTCGAAATATTTGTCACTTAACTATCTACTGATATCAAGAAAATGGCGCCCTAGGTTAAGTTGTTAAAAAAAGTGATTTTTGTAGTGTCCCCAGGGGTCGATACACCCAAACTATGTCAAAATATTTGTCTGTTAACTATCTACTGTTATCAAAAACCTGGCACCCAAGGTTCAGCCACACAAAAAAATGATTTTGGGGGGTTCCATTTGGGAGGTCCTGGGGGATGTGGTACCCCTAAAGAATGTCAAAGCGTTTGTCTGTTAAATATCTACTAATATCGAACAACACTGGCACCCTTGGTAAAGCCGTTTAAAAATTTGATTTTTGATGCGTCCATTTAGAGGGGTTACTGGGATGGATGGTGGGGGATGGTATCCCAAAATAAGTCAAAATATTTGTCTCTTAAATATTTACCGATATCAAAAAAAAAACTGGCACCCGAGGTTAAGTGGTTCACAAAATTATATCTTGGCGGGTCCAATTGAGGAGTCCTCGGGGGGTGGTACCTCCAAACTATGTCAAAACATTTGTCAATTAAATATCTACTGTTATTAGAAAAACTGGTGCCTTAGCTGGAGCCGTTCAAAAAATTGATTTTTGGGGGGGTTACCGGGGGAGTGGCCCCAAATAATTTTGGGAGACAAAATTGCGTTTGCAGCTCAACACCTTTACGCAAAAATTAGATTTTGATGTTTTGTGGTTTAGGAGAAGAGCGTACAAAATTTAGGAAGAAAAAAAGAAAATAAATAAAACAGGAAAAAAAGAAAACCTCAACGCAGCCAAACGTGGGTTGGTAGGGATGAAAGGGTATCTTAAGACCATAGGTGGGTACAAGTCCGTTAATCTGTTAATAACGAAGCTAACTTTTTCATTAACTCGTTAATCCGTTAAAAAGTATTTTCATGTTAGCGGACTAAATTAACTTCCGTTAAGTTCTATTAACTTCCGTTAAGGTTTTCATGGTTGAAATCTTGCACCATTTGTTCATCCTACCGGTACAAACCAGTTTGCACTTGTTGCGTATTAGTACAAGTTTTGAAAAAAACGAAGAAAGGAGCTTTTTTGTGGCAAATTATACCTGCAACTTCATTGGTCTATTAATTATTGCTGTTCGTAATTTCCAAAGATTTTCTGATCGCAGCTTTGTTAGTGCATTTGAACCTATTTTTATCTTGAAATTAGATTAGACTGTAAAATGTAACTTCCGAAGCACAAAAAGACCACCATAGCAATAAATATTTCTTTACAATCAGCTCAACAGCGTCTATTCGTGTTCTAGAAGCGATTGAATAAAAACAAATGTAAATTACACGCAAAATATTAACCAATTACGGACTTCATTAACTTCCGTTAATTAAAGCTGAAAATAACGGATTAACGTTAACGGAGGTGTGAAGTTTGTTAACGAACTAGTGGTTAACGAAGCTAACGTTTTGCATTAACTTGCCCACCTATGCTTAAGACATATAACCGTGTGAAATATTTTCTGCCGTTCTTAAGCCGTTTTTAATTCAGACCGCTTTTTACGTCAAACTTTTGAGGCTGTTTTCGAGTCCTAAAACCAAAGTCACCTGACTAATTGGCTCGAAATTAGGTACAAACATGCAATTTATTAGTCTCAAACTGTTGCCAAAATTTCATGTTACTAGACCTAACCGTTCTTAAGTTATAAGGGAAAGTCTGAAATTTCACACTCGTTAATTTGAAAATGGCCGAGTAAAAACAAAGGAACACGCCACGGAAGTGTCGGTAGTTCCGATTACATTTTATTTACCGAGTTGCCTTGGTCAGAAGACAGCAAAAGAACCTTGCGGTCTTCGAGTCGAGCTGCCACCTGTCTACCACACGTATAGGCTTCACACTGTCTCTTTTTACGCCGAAATCAAGCAGGTAAGCCGTGAATAATAATGGTTATGGTCTTTGACTTGGCCCGACAGGGAGTCAAACCTAAGCTTGCTGTTGCCAACCTAAGCTTGCTGTTGCAGTAGCAGACGCTCCACTTAACCACTGCTGATCTAAATATTAAATATAGCTACTGAACCGTAGACTCGTGTTCGATTCCCAGTCGGGGCAAACCAAAAGCATTAAAATCAAACAGCTTCCCTGTTCGAAGTGGAAACGGACAGTTCGAATCCTCCACTATGTGTGGTAGACAGGTGGCAGCTTGACTCGAAGACCGAAAAGTCCCTTCGCTGTCTCCAGGCCAAGGCAACTTGGTAGTTTTAAGATGTAAATGCAACAATTTTATGTATATCAAAGTAACAATAGCTATACATCGTCTGTTACTCACCGGAAATAAACTAAAAATCTTAACTCTGTACTTCTTGTTTTGCCCCTTGCCACAGGCTGGGATCGGAACCTCCGCGTTCTTCAAATATTGCGAGAACAGGATGATCAAGAACATTGTCCTGGACAAAGAAGTTGATGATGCGTTATGATCGATTACACTGCTCAATTAAAAATTTTTGGCGCTCAAAGCAAGACTGGTTTAAGGTAATTTGGGGTTGCTCAATATGAAAATGCGATTAGATTTTGCAGATTGGCTCCCACTTTCGAGATAAAGTAAAATTTTCTTGTGTAATCTCCATTGCATTCAAAAAACCAAACTTCATGAAAAATTGCAATAAATCCAATTAGGTTGTTAGTACACTTGATTAACACAAATACAAAATGAACCACAAAGAAACCTAATAAAAAGTAAACCAATTGAGAAATGGCACCACTATAACAGAAATCTATTGCTGGATTTAACGGCAAAGACAAATCGATAACACATAAGTAGTCATTTTAGTGCCTCCACATTACTTAGGATCTAAATTACGCAGAGCAGAGACGAACAACAATTGCTTTAAGTTAACTCAATACTATAAGGACGGCATAATACTAGTTTTGCAAGTTCACTCCAACCAACACGCAGGTAGAAACAGGTCTAAGCAAGAAAATGAATCGGGTGATTGGGCCTTTCGACTAACTGCACAACATTCAACCAGAAAAACATTGAAACATTTGACCTGGAAATCACAAAGCTTCTTCACCATTTCCGAACAAAAACAATTTGGTATGATCAAAGGTGCCGAGAGCCGAACGTGGGCCCGGGCCAGCTCAAATATGACGGAATTCTGGTTTTGTGAAGTCCAAAATAGACGGAGAAAATGCAGCTGCTTGGCCCGACAAATCAAGTGATCTCAAAAAAAAAAAGGTCTTCACCGAAATTTTAACGGTTTTTCCGGCCGAAATTAAGTGATCTCCAAAAAAAAAAGGTTTTCACCGAAATTTTAACGGTTTTTCCGGCCAAACGTGGGTGATCTCCAAAAGATATAAAGCTCTTCACATGCGATTTCGATGGGCCTTTTACTTCTCAATGTCATTTGGATGGGCCCCCTCTCGAGCTCATGGGCCGCGGGGTTATTGTCCCCCCTGCCTCCTTTCGGTGGCCCCGGGTATGATAATACGTAGTGACTACTGATTGAACTCATCTGCAAAAAAGTTTTTTTACAGGATTTTTGTTTGCAATGTTTCTCTGAGCAATCTTGCATCAAACACCAGCAGTAGTCTGCCATCAAATGAGTACCCCATTGACCTTGATACCTTTTTTCCATTGCTTTGATATCTTGATAATTCCTTTCCCTTTGTTCCTTACTCATATCTTCAAGGTTCTTTGGAAAATTATCCAAATGGCAGAATAAGTAGTGAAGTTTAATTCTCATCCTTGCCCAAGAGCCTCAAATTTTGCAAGCATCTAGTTTCGACAAGACTCGTATAGCTTTGTGCTCTTCTGCTTCCACGGATATCTTTCACTACTAATTCGTACGAATTCCACGCAGCTTGCTTAACCTTAGACATATTCAAGGAAAAGGTAGACCTTTAATTAGTTCGCGAATTTGAGGCCCATTAAAAATCCCTGCTTTCGGCATTTCACTACTAAGCCCAGGAAACGCTTTTCTTAGATAAGCAAAACAGGCTCCATCTTTGTCTAAAGCTTTCACGAATTCAATGATTGTCAACCAAATTTGGTAATTGCAGCTTTATATGAGTGCATGTTTAGAATTTTAATGATTTTAAAATTGCTGCTAATTTTTGTTCCAAATTTTAATTGCAGTTTTATATCATTGCATGTTTAAATATGTGTTATTTTTTTCGCCTGATGAGACCCTTGAGCAAGGTACATATGCGTCGCGATAGCTCAATCGCACTGTATGTTGCAATAAAAAATTGTATAGATGAATAACTTATGCTTCTAAATGCTAGCCGTGAAGATGGCCTAAGTAACTGGTCGAAACACGAAAACCTATAGTTTTAGGTTGACAATCATTGAATGAAATTTTAATGATTCTAATTTGCTGCTAATTTTTAGTTAAGTATTCTTTCACGAATTGTTTCATCAATCCCAATTTGATGTGGAGTGGAGGTAAAATGATGCGATCTTGACTGACTAGTGATTGGTTGATAATGTTCCCATCTCCCTGAATAAGTTGTTCACGAACCGGCAACTACTTTTTCATCCAGTGTTGATCCGTTAGACTGTTGCTCGACTATCCCAGGAGGAAAGAAAGCAAGGATACTTGGTGTAGCCACTTTGTTGACCTAGTAAACAGTTGACCATTTGAAATCGACACATATCACCCAATTGCAGTCACTGCAGCAAAGTTTTTCCTAAACCATTTTGATATTATGGTAGTGTTCTTTTAAAATTACTGAATGACCAATAGGAACACAGGCAAACTTACTTCCATTATTCACGTAAGACTCACTTCAAACTTTTCTTTGAGCTGTCAATGAATAACCTCCATTCATCTGGTTTGTATTGAGGTAGACCCACGGCTACAAGAAGAGCTTTAACATTATTACAAAACACTCAATTATTTTCTCTAGTAAAATATTGAATTAAAATTTCATCTCTATCCTAATAAAACGTAATGTTGGGTTGCGAATTCAGAATGTTGTGCTCATAGAGTCCAGAGACCAGAATTTAAGATGCTTCTTTCGATAAACCTAAATCACGAACTAAGTCATTTAGCTGCCCCTGAGCGAACGGCCTAGGCTTACTTTCTTGCAAGTGTTCTTCAGCAGCCAAGCTGGTGTCACTATAGTGGCTGCAGCTGCTACAATTGCGATCTTAGTTTCCCGCTGTTTTCAAATTTAATTCGTCCGTAATAAGATCTGGAAGGGAAGTAAAAAGTGGTATAGGAACTTCATCGCAGGGTACTACCGGTCGAATTGCAGAGTCAATATTGGGTTAGTGCCCTGACTTCTTCTTGTGGTAATTCCAGTTTGATATGTCAAGCCATGCAAAATTGACAATCAATCAACATGGTAATTCTTGGGCTTTCGCTAAGCAATGAGGATTCCAAATCGCATCGCCGTGCGTTTATAGACGTAAAGTTTCAGTGCAACTCTTGCATGCATATTTGTGAAATGTGCAAGACTTGTCTTGGTCACCTAATTTCAAGCTAAAGTACGCCTTGTAAAATTTCTTTGTGAAGTCACGAACATTTAAAATCAATACTTTAACATGTATTCACCGAATATGTAACAAAAAACATTACGACACCGTCTACGTCTTCTAGTTCCACTCATGTTGAAATCCCTTATACTTACAGTAATATTATAACAAGCATTTCTGCAAATGATTGAAGCGCAATGTGCGTCTAAATCTCTATCTCCTGATTTTGTATTTAAAATCAAGGAATGTCAAGAGTAGTAGCTTTAACTCTGATTGAATTCAGGTTTTACAATCTATTTTCATAATCTCGCAGTAAGGTCATATTTGGATCATAGCCTACCAAACTAATAAAAGGGCATATTGGCTTAATATACCGTATTGTGAATTCAGCAACATTTTTAGTCAACTGCACTGCGAATGCACTGATTTTCTATTAACTGTAAATACAATCACACAAATTGATGATTTCTTTGCTACGTGTCTGTAATGGTAATACGTGTACCGGTAATTCACAAATCTGGCTATTTATGGTATATATAAGAATGATCGATAGCTTATAAAGTTAAGCCAATTCTGCAAAACTAATAGCATTTTTGGACTCGGCGCCTCTGATGTACCCCCAAAGCGATTTAACAAATGATGCCTTTCGAAAAAAAATTTTTTGTTGGCCTGTGTTATTAGTGGTCGAAAAGTTCCTGACTCCTGGTTCGATTATCGAACTGGCACAGGGCCGCAACTACGGGGGGGGGGAGCAAAAGAGAGCGGCACCCCCTAAACAAAAATTTTGCCCCCTAAAATTTCCAGCATGCCCACCCAAAGTCCTCTTTTGTTGCGAGAAAGCAACTTTTTTTTGGAAAGCAACAGAAAACTAGGAAATAAGTGGAACAGTTTGGCGAGGAATATAAGGAAATAAGACTTTGGGTGGGCATGCTGGAAATTTTAAGGGGCAAAATTTTTGTTTAGAGGGGTGTCGTTCTCTTTTGCCCCCCCCCCCCCCCCCCCCCCCCCTTCCCATGTAGTTGCGGCCCTGTGCCAGTTCGATAATTGAACCAGGAGTCAGCAACTTTTCGACCACTAATAACACAGGCCAACAAAAAAAATTTATTTTTTTTTGAGATCAACTGAAAACTCGAAGAAAAGTAGACCAATTTGGTGGGATGATTTTTTTTTTTGGAGATCAACAGAAAACTCGGAGAAAAGTAAACCACCCAAAATTTTTGGCCCCCCTCAGAATGAAATTTTGCCCCCTGACAACAGCGTTCTAGTTGCGGCACTGAGCTGGCAATACGTCGTTGCGTCCTTGGGAAAGACACTTTCCGATGATTTCCCATTGGGACTGAGCAGTCGACCCGTTGTGGTGGCCCAGCCTGACGAAACAAATCCTAACAGAACCCAAAGAAGGGTGATCTACGTTTGTGTGGTTGGACAGTCGCCGAGTGCCCGGTTGATTAGCGTGCATATAAGATCACTTGCTGAGTTTCTGTCTATGTAATCTTGCAAGATCGCTCCCGGTGCCCTCCCTCGTTAGGCCCCTGATTAAGCCTTAAGTTGAAACAACACACCGATACTGCAACTTACAGGAAGGAAATCCCCCAATGTTTTCCGGCGAAATACCCCGCGGCATCGAACAGGGAAAGTCCAACGAGGGTGATAGTTGGGGCGATGGTTAGAGGCCCGATGCGTGACATAACAAACCCAATAAGTCCCGTGATTCCAAGCAAAATCTGAACACAGGAAGCAACCATAATCGCTCCTTGCACCTGCGATCAAAAAGAGCAATTATTGGTGAAAAAAAGAGGTCAGCGGAGGTCGTATACGGCAAACATCGCATTAATTAGAAGAAATCATTCATTTCACCACCAGAAGGGAAAGGTTGTTACGAGTTGGCGAAACCAATCTGTGACTTAACGTGTCATTGCGTTAAGGCAATAGGGTTACTTTCGAAGAAATGGTGCATGAAACTGTTAACTTTCTAGCAGGCGTTGTGAATAACACCGACAAAATTATTCTGATCTAAACAATACAGCCAAAATGCTGTAGAACATATTTATTGAGACGTTTCGGTTAATTTCTTCAAACCATTGTCAATCTAGAACATTTAAATAAAATCACATCCAACTCTTAAGGGAAAATCACAGACTAAGCATGTAAATTTGGATTTTGTGATTACAAGACATGTACTATACATGATGTCCGGCAGGTACGCGGAAAACACCTATTTTTATTTAAGCGTGAAGAAAATTCACATACTTCACGCTTTAATAAAAATAGGTGTTTTCCGCGTACCTGCCGGACATCATGAATAGTACATGTCTTGTAATCACAAAATCCAAATTTACATGTTCAGTCTGCGATTTTCCCTTGTTAGATGTGATTTTATTTAAATGTTCTAGATTGACAATAATTTAAAGAAATTAACCGAAACGTCTCGATAAATATGTTCTACAGTATTTTGGCTGTATTAATTTTGATTCAGTTATTCAAGAAGTCCATTTAAGGTGCTCCAAAATTATTTTGCTTTTTCAAAATTACTTTAATTTGTTGAAACAAACAACATTTTTATTAGTCATTCTGGTCTTACTCCGGTATCAGCACCTGTACAATTCTGGTCCGCCAGAAATCTGGCGGCTCCGCTTCTCCCTCCGAACCATTTACTGTGTTGTTTCCACCAACATCGGTGACTGGGACTTTGATTGACGTCAAAATAGCGATTGTTGGCGCAACAAACGAAAAGGCAGCACCTTGTATGATTGGCAGTCTGTGAAAAATGAGAAAACAATAAGATTTATTCGAGAATAGCCAAGATCTTGATGGTGACTTCACTATAGGTTACTTTACTTCTTTCAAAAGTTTAGTTTTGACAAAACTATGAAGACTCGATGCAGGCAAAACCAGTTCGTTGCCAAAATTTGTTAAACACGATTGGGTTGAAATGGCGACCAATACAAATAAAAGACAATCCCCAAACTTTGAGTGTGATATTTTGACCATAAAATACAAATTTTTTAACCATACAAAAACCACACTTGGCATATTTACGCTGAAACCCGACTTCCTGCGCTGTTGTTTGAAAACGTAGCCTCTATTGCATCATACTACACAATATAACACTTAACTTGTCTTCAGCCCATGGCAGAGCCAGTTCAAGTTTTAGTAGTTCATCACGGCAAGCTTCTTGGCTGGAAATGAATGCAACCATTCATTGAACTCCATGTCAATGACATCAACACCCACCTGTTGCCGATCGCGGTTTGCAGCAGGGTGCAGATTCCCGACGCGAAGAAGATCGTGCTGATCAGTTGGCCCTTCGCCACATCGTTGTTGTCAATGCCCAGCGGCCCGGCCAGGATCAGGGGGACTGCGACGGTCGACCCAAACATCGTCAGATAATGCTAAAAATAAACTATGCTTCATGACTTTCAAATTTTGCTTAACTGTTGCTATGAGAAGATTCAGTTATGATGGCCTGGACGTCAGTCACGTTGGTGGAGGGGGGCATTATGAGTTTTCCCGTGCCAAATCCCCATTTACTCTTTCGCAGCAACCCAACATCAACCAAGAATGAGATTTCCTAGCCAGCAAAATAACTTTAAAGTAAACAAAAGGTTTCAAGAAATATCTGACTTGCCACAATTAATCAAAACGTTTCAAATAACGTGCTTGATTAGAGGAAACATGAGGGCCTCTTTTAGCGATGATCTTTTCAATTAAAATTTTGATCAAATCCCCTACAATAAGAACCGACTCTATCCTATTGTAATCCGTCCTTGTGATGATTTTCAGCAGTAAAATTTTTAATTCTTCATTTTCAATACGCACTTGGAAGCCTAGAAAGATGCACAAGTACCAGGGAGGAACATCATTTATTCCGTAAAGGAGGTCCGGCTTTTCGGCGCTCTCCTCGTTTTGTTTTTCTTTGGGAATCAGATGGTCTCCACAGAAATTGGATGATGGGGGGATTGCCACTGATTTTGCGGGGTCTTTTTTAGCTTCTTCATTAGCACCATTCATAGTGAAATACAGTCAATATCATCCGCGCAAAATTAACTTCAGCTAAAATTCATTTTATATGAATGAATCAATCAATCAATCACATTTATTTTGTCTCAAAAATAGGAACAATAATGTTACTGAGTGTCGACTAGAAGGGCTGCGAAGTGACCTGCCGCTATACGAGTCAAGCAGCTACGTAACTTTCGATAGTTATGACTTACTAACTATTAGCGCGTGCTTTAAGTTCAAAGTTACGCTCAATTTAACGGAATTGATTTTTTTACAATAATTTTATGTCACGTTAAATGCTGTACTGTCTAGTGAACAGTTGAAGAATAAAAAATTATTCCTTTTTTTCTCTGAAATCATGTCATTTGTGAGATTAAATATTTTTCAATTCAGTTCAGTTTGCTTTTTGGCGAAATGCAACAAATTAATATAAAAAATGACACAAAAATGAATAAATGAATAATTGCTTTCAACCTTTATGCGCTTGGCCACAGTTCCCATGAGAAGTCCAAACAGGTGACTTATAACACCTCTAAAATTAGAGATGAAACATGGAAAGTGCAACTAGAAAACAATAATCGAAAAAATGCATCAGTACAAACAAACCAAAGGCAAACAGAAAACAAAGCAAAACAAAGAAAAAGCTACGAAAACACAAGAAAAAAGCGAATTTATCGTAATCTTAAACTGGGCAACGTTCTGGACTTGGGTGGAAGAAAATTAGTATTTGCCAGAAGCGTATTTAGGGGGGGGCCATTGGGCCATGCCCTCCCCTTTGGGTCGCCAGGATTACAAAATTGCATAAAAAAGTGAGCAAAATTGAGGCATGCCCCCCCCTTTTGCAAGTTGGGCATCAGGTTTTGGGCTCGAAATCACCTGATTTTGGGCGAAAGATGGGACGAAATTTGATTATGACAATTTCAAATTCTGATCTCTGTTACTCTCAAACTTTCTGAAGTTTCTGCCCCCCCCCCTCCCCCTTTTCAAAATCCTGCCTACGCTACTGGTATTTGCTAATAAGATATTTCTTTATTTGAGTTCGAAAGCTTGTTAAATTGTGAGAGTGGCGAATTTCAACTCGGATATCATTCCAGATTTTAGCACTGTTATAAAGAATTGTTGACTTTTGTCATGAATGGGACATGGGTACCGTTACACTTTCTGGTTTGAAGCTGATGCACTTCAGAGTTCAACTTGAATGATTCAGTGAAACATCGCGGGAGCATATCATTAAAAAATTTGTAAACGAAACAGCCAACTTCTAATTTACGAATATCCAATATTTTTAAAATTTGAAACTTTTTATACTTCAAAAACGTGTAAAATGGCTTCAAAAACGTGTAAAATGTGTCGTGCGGATTCAACTCTTGCGTCTAAAGCTAATTCCAAGGTTCTCATCCAGAAAGAGCCAAAGGATTTTCACTGTCTTGCTGTCCTTGAACACTCAAGTTCCAACCCAAATTGTATATTGTTTTTCTAGAAAAAGGTAACTAAAAACAATCGGGTCTCAAGTAAAATAAACCAACCAGGAAAGATAAACAGCAGCAGCAATAACTGTAAATTAACTTTTGTCCACTCCATCTCTAACTCAACAAACGCAAAACTTGTAGAAACTAAAAATGGCCTGCTAGCAGATAGGCCGAGAAAACTAATTACAATGACTAATCAAAGTGTAGCTAGGTTTGGTGCATTATAGTCACGTAATTTTAAAACTGTACGCAAATTAAGAGCGGAAGGCGCTCAAAAACTTGTTACAGAAGTGCAATTTTTACAGATGAGCAGTAGTTCGATAACTGCGCAAAACCTGTTGCTAGGCAAACCGTCATGCTGGAACAATGTGATCTAAATGGCGTGAAAAGGGCTGTTTCTTTTTCGAAAAATCTCAAAAATCGCTCGGCGGCGACCTGCAGCGCAGCCAGGGGGGGGCGGGGGGCTACAGTTATAAATATTGATTTAAAACATCTTTTGAATATTGATTTAAAATTTTGGCTTTTGGGATTTAAAATTTTGGGCTTTTGTTCAGAACCATTTGAAAGAACTATATTATTAGCATTTGAAAACCAGTTAAAAAATTAAATTGTTGAATTCTCGGTTTAATTTAAGTTAAAAACACGTTTAAAATCTTGCATTTTGGAGTTAAATTTTGTAAGTGATTTGGCCCAGGTGAGGGATTATTGCATTACAATTGATCAGCAATGTGTAGTTTTACTTTAAGCGGATACGCGCAATACCGCAGCATAATTTTTTTAGATCTAACTTGATTTTCGGTCCTAGTTTTGGCTTTAAGTCATTTTTAGGGTTCGGGCTGATATTTTTGGGTTGAGGCCTGTATTTGCCGGCTCGTTTACAGCTCTGATATGTGATACTTGTTAGTCGTTCGATTTAATGCTAATTGCTTTGCTTTACTTAAAAAACAAACTTAATTTTTGTTTTGCCAAGCACGAAGAAAAAAAAAAGTAACAAAAATTAAAAAAATAAACGTAAAAAAACAAGCGAAAAAAGAACGTTTTTTTTTGCCTTTCCAGATATTATGAAGTGTATATAGAGGTGGCGCACTCTGCAACCATGATGCTACGGAAAGCAGTTTAATTGGCAAAAACCAAACAAATAGGGAAGATACACTGCTCTCAAATGAAAATAAATTTGTAATGAAAATTGCATTCTAAATAAGTTTGCAATCAAAGTCTGAGGCCACTATTTAGATTGCAATTCTTTGACTTTATATTGTGTAATTCTCCTCAAAACGCATATCTCCTTACTGTAGATCGCAATTCTCTTTTATGAAATTCGTGTTTTTAAATTGTGTAGGCTTTTTTTATTTTCAATTCTATTTTTGATTTTAATTAAATTTTAAATAAAATTTTTAAAAAAGTAAAAACAACATTAACAGGCGTACCTTGCAGCACTGTAGTCACCGGGAAGGCCTGGATGTTGTGGGGCTGCATTTCCACCACTGAAACCTCGTTGTTGGTTTTCTGATAGCGTTGGACCCCATGAACCAAGTTGTAATGAGGTTGGAAACAGAGTTAAAAGTCTTAAGCCTGTCCTACGCTGCAACACCGCAAGCTGGGACTTTTAAACCAGAGATCTTTGGTTGCTGCGAGTTTGCGTTTGAATCTTGTACACAGTTATTCTTCTGACGTCATGAGGTATATATGCAATTCATGAAGCAATGTCTTCCCACAATGCTCTCACCTTGAAGCAAACCTCCTTCGAGAGGTAAACGATCTGTGACACGGTGCAGCAGAAACTGGCGACAACAAACAGCACCGAAACGCCGGCCTGGTCATCTGCAGAATAAAAGACCAGTGGTTCTAATGAGCGCTGTGTGGTTATCGAAGCGAACCACTGATGTTTATCGGTAGGTTACTTGGACTGTTGAGAGGTTCTTGGCGATCCTCGAAGCCGAGGGCGATTGTTTAATTTCCCAAGGGTGATTCGAACTCGTGATCGGTGGGTGATCGAGTCGAAGACTACATTACAGACGCATTCGCAGCTTTTTTGTCATCGTGCTATGTTTTATTTCCCACTTTTTTCGTATGCGCTTAAATGAAAAATGACGTCAGCACTATAGAGGCTTAAGGCTCGGGCTAATTTTTCTTACTAAAATGAACTCAGTTGGGCATTATCCGGAAAACCCCAGCTGTAACAATAACAAGCCCAGTCTGAACAAGGCGTCTCGCCACGGCTCCATGCGATCTCATCCACAGCAGAACCAGACAGCTTGCATGAATCCTTTCAGTAAAACCACGTCTACCAGTCGGTTAACCACGGTAGCTCAATGACACAGCACTACAACTGCGATCAAAAACTCAAATTAATCTCGTTAACTGTGGTACTGATCTAAGCTTGATTGTTTTTACTTTTTACTCAAATTGTCCAGTTTTTCTTCCGCCAAACAAAGTGCCAAATGCGTACCCGGAATGCAAAAAGAGAATTTGCAAACATGTGATTTAGTGGCGTTGATTAGAGTCAAATTTTGCCTATAGCATTGGCTGAATAGCGGTGACCGTAAAGGTTCAAAACTTTTTGTCCTTCTGTTCCTTTACAAGCTTTTCTGTAATGGAATCTAGCTTTGGGAGTTTACCGGCAGGGCTTTAGCGTAGACGTAGTTTATAAACAAAACAAAAAATTATTGAACTATTATCCTCCATTTACAAAAATTTAATCCAATGTGCCATCGAAGGACAAAATCCTGTTCTATACGAATTACCCGAACTTTCAAGTTTATTATTTTTACTTAATCTCAGTTAAATTTGCTGCTTGGACAGAAATAATCCCGTTGCTTCATTCAGGAGTGAACGTGATCTAAATGCGAATTGAACGCAGATCATGCGATTAATGCCACCATACAATTGCATTTTTTTCGCACCCTAAGCAAAGTTAAAACTACTTTGAGAAATGTTTGAATTGTATGTTGATTTTGATGGAAACATTTCCTCACAGCTGAGGGCAAAATCAAAATAAGCAATGACACCAAACTACCATAAATTAAAAACGATGAATAACATCAGACACGAAACCTAGCAAAAATGTAATGTGCATTTCGGGACAATAAACCCTCAAAAAATTCGAAAAAAACAGTAATTGCATCGACCAAAAAGTGATGATTGGGTAGCCCAGCATTTAAAGCTTGTTTTGAGAGAAACGAACACGAAAAAACGCTTACACATATAGAATTAAAAAAACTTTTTTGAGTTATTGCTTAGTGCACTAATTCCATTGCGCATGAGCGACAGTAGGCCTACACAGCGCCTACAACATCGAAATACTAGTCTTCTACAAACGTTGGCATTTATTATGAGACTTACGCGGAACATTTGCATACTGTCAGTCCAGCGCTACTCCTGAATACTATAAAAAAATATTTTAAACTGTGGGAGTTTGCGGTGGAATATGGTGTAAAACATTGTTGATGACAGAAAGTGTGTACAAAATTGGTCGGCGCAAAGAGAACAAATAAAAAATAATGTAAAAGTACTCAACTATTCAGTAGCGAAAATAATAAAATACGATTGGATCAAAACCACCAATAAATAGTTAGCCTTTCCTGCATTAAGTCACTAGCTGTACGTCATTGTTACAATACCTTATTGAGCTCAAAAGTCATTAACTATAATTTGGATGCAAGCAGAATATCTTGGAGCGAGTAGCCAAACTGGTTTTGCTCGTCGAGGGAAAAGCCTGCTGGATGATCCCAAACAATATGGGCTGGTTTCCTAGAATCTGGGCTAGAACCGCTTAAAACTTAACCCATAAAACCTGTTTTAGTAGCCACGCGTTTTCACACGGGCAATGCGAGTATATCAATTGAGGCATGGGGGCCTTTTTTTCTTTTCTAACATTGATATTGAAAAAGATATGACGCGTTGTTTGGTAAATACAAGACAATACAAAACGCGTGATTGGTAACAGCCGCCTAAAGTAAAATGACATAAAAGATGGAAGAATATAACGAGTAACACCAGCCAAAATTGCAAACGTAGGTATAGGCCTAGTAGGCCTAAAGGTTTGATGTTCACCGGGCATAAGTAAAATAACTCTAATTCTTGCGTTCTTCCTTTGAAGTCATGGTCACAGCAAGCTTGATATCTTAAAAGCTTTGTTTTTATTGACGTTTCGTTGGTCATGACGACCAACATCATCAGAATACGAGCAACGATAAAGAACTACGACTGAAGCTACGTAGCATCAATATGGTACGTTATTGATGCTACGTAGCTTCAGTCGTAGTTCTTTATCGTTGCTCGTATTCTGATGATGTTGGTCGTCATGACCAACGAAACGTCAATAAAAACAAAGCTTTTAAGATATCAAGCTTGCTGTGACCATGACTTCACCGGAAGAAACACCAGCCAAGTCAATCTTGGGCAACCGTTCCCGCAACCCATTGAAATAACGAGCAACGAAAAATTCTCCCATTGGGAAATTTAAAGCGTTAACTTTTCAGATCTTGATTTGTGTTATAGCCGGTCGACCTCGATAACTTCCTCCCCTATTTGTGAGTTGTTTGCTGACGAGTTGACTTGGAATGTTGTGCAAATGGGCACGTAGCGAAAAGCGCGCACTTTGTTCACCCCTTTTTGCATAATTTCTGCAATATAATATAGTTAGCTCAAAGATAGCAAACTCAATAAATTTACGAGTCTTGAGTTTTCGTGTAAATGTCATTAGAAACAGAAGCTGTAATTTAGTTTTTGAAATATTTTAAACAAAAAATGAAAAGCTATAGACAGTATCCAGAGTCTTGTAGGCACAATCAAACCTGTGATTACCAACCTAAGACATACTATTCACTATATAATTATTTAATTTAATTATTTAGATAATTTAGTTATTTTGAATTGAACAATTACAATCTCTTGTAATATTGTGATTACTTAATTATTATTCTCGGAAAAAAAAAACTGCGTTGTGATCTGGCTAATTTACGATTCCTTGCTTTTCTACGCTCATGTTCATATCTGTAGTCTTAGCTATACTGACGAGAAATAAAAGACGAATGTCGATTCCGAAACAGTATGTCTCAGGCTGTTAATCAAAAGTTTGATTGTGCTACGTCTCTGGATACTGTCCATAGCGTATCATAAATTTCCTCAGTACATTGTTTTCAAAAAATGAAGATTGACTAAAATTTGAGGAAAACCTTTAATAAAATAAAAATAAAAACTTTTTATCACAACTGTGAGGTAGCACTTACCTCACATGTCTGCTTTCCCACTACGCAAGTGTTTCATCAGCATCAGAATTCCCACATAGCCTATCCTGGCAGCCCACCCGAGCCTTCAAACCACACACGAGGATAATTTCTGAACTTGCCATCGTACCCTCTTCTCAGATTACTTTGATCAAAGTCTGACAACAAGGTCACCAGAAAAAGGACTCTTGACCAGTATCAAATGGCACTCCACTTAGCTCAACCGCATTACGCTATAGCATCACTAAGCATCATTGGCTAAGCATGGACACCATATATGACATCACATTAGCAATTTAACATAATGTGATGTCATGTATGGTGTCCATGCTTATTGCTTAGTGATGCCAGCGCAATGCGGTTGAGCTAAGTGGAGTGCCATTTGATACTGGTCAAGAGTCCTTTTTCTGGTGACCTTGTTGTCAGACATTGATCAGAGTAATCTGAGAAGAGGGTACGATGGCAAGTTCAGAAATTGTCCTCGTGTGTGGTTTGAAGGCTCGGGTGGGCTGCCAGGATAGGCTATGTGTGAATTCCGATGCTAATAAAACACTAGCTTAAAGGGAAAGCTGATATGAGAGGTAAGTGCTACCTCACAGTTGTGACAAAAAGTTTATGTTTCAAATCTGCTATGTAACTTCTAACTGAAACTTATTTATTTTGAAGAATATCGACTCTTTGAAGTGTTTCCTAAGCTTGACTTGAGTAAGATCTGAGTTCAACTCTGCAGCACACATAATTTTTTTCAATACGACATAATGCAAGCCCGACCTTTAACGATGTGTCTGTTTGACTGTCGAAATGAAACTATGGGGCCATTTTCATTCACTCAGAAGACTCAGAGGCAATCACCACCCTTGTGCTCCACCTTGGACTTGGTGGAATAGTGGACCTATCCAACACTGCAATGGCATCGTATAAACTGCTGCTTCACAAACATGAAACAAACCAAAATATTAATTTGCTGGATTGAACTTCAAAGTTGGAACAGCAGAGCACAACTTACTCGGGAACTGATAGACCGCAGCATCGGCATCTGACTTTTCTCCAGCGCTGTATTTTTGCTCGTTCCACCTGATCAGACCTCGCTCCTCTGCTGATCCTGGACACAAGTACAGGTCATTACGGCCAGTGGCATAACTATATCGCTTAGCTGTTAACTTTTTAAGCTGGAAGGTAATTTATTTGCTTAAAACCGATTTGTCATGCTGGATTCGCAACTATTTTGCACAGAACTCGCCGCAGCTCAGCGGCTCCAAAGAAACTCCACCGTCAAATGAGCCACCATAGCATGGTTGGTTAATGATTAAGAGGATGGTGCAGTAGTAGAACCAATGCAAGGTGCTGGTGAACCTGAGGAAAAAGTCGCCACCACCTCACCACTCAAGGTCCTCCAATAAAGGCGGTCCCCCCTTGTACTAACCGGTCGTCTTTCACGACCGACCAGCGGAGACTTTCACGACTCGTCTTTCACGCTGACCCGCCTTTCACGACCCACTGGTGTATTATTTTACCTTGTGCCGATACACTGTCATCAAATTTGTGTATAACAAGAAAACAGAATAGCAACTCTGCTGACAGCTTTACAATGTAGATAATAATGATAACTAACCTGGTATAGTGTTGTCTAGGAGGAAGCCGAGAACACCTGCGATAAACATTCCCGTCTCAAGGAGGACTCGAAGGACTTGGTCGGCTTCCTGGGAACCTGGAGAACGTATGGTGGATTCAAAAAGATGAAAACACATAAAAAGTTATTAATTTGCTTCTATTAAAGGATATAACAGATATAATATGCCGTAAATGAGATATTGTGGCAACACCAACTGCGAATAAACGAAATTTAATTCTGGAAAGGTCAACGTGTCAACGAAATTTCATCCGGTTATTTAATTCCGATGCAGTACAGTATTTCAAAACCCACATCCAATTGCAGTTGATCAACTAAACAAAATGATACTGACAGATTAGGATGATAAAGGCAGCTATATCGTTTTAAAATTCCATGATCGTAAATGCTAACGCCTAAGATCACCAGCAATTACCGCCCAGAAACAGTGTTTTGGTTTATTTTTGTCAGTTGAAAATCGGATAACAGAGATATTAGTAGATGCAGAAATTGAAAAACAAGAAAAAATCAACAATTAATATATATTTTTTAAGAAGCAGAAAGGTTGCTGAAATGACAGAATACCTGTTTGGATAAGATTTGGATTCTGTTTCACCCACTGGGGCAGAGTAAGTCCCATGAAGGTGGAAAACCCCATTATGAGCAGGTTTCTCGACGAATTAAGATCGATGTATTGGAGACTCGATATCCCAACCGCCGCTATGATCCCAAACATTACACAGAACATTCCACCTGGAGTAAAACATTACCGGGATTTGGATTAAAAGCTCTGATTTATGATCAGCTATTATAGAAGAAACAATGATGCACAGATTACATAATTCAGTTCAGTTCAGGTTATTCAATACTGGTTAACCAACAAACGAACGGTCATACAAACGAAAATATTTGGAAATATTAGTCAATCAGTAAGGGATACTGCGAACAAACCTTTCGGTTTTCAAGTCAAGCAGCCACCCATAGTCAGAATGAGATTGTAATCAACTATGAGTAAATGAGCATATATGCTCTACTACAGGCAAATTCAAGTCATCCTAATTAAATCTAATTCAAGAAGATGAGTGTCTTAGTATTGGTTTAAAAGGTATTTTTTATAGTTGCGTTCGAGAAAATTATAGGTTCTGTTTTTAATATTTGAGGGAATGCCATTCCAAATTTTCACTCCATACTATCGAATGTACCTTTGTAATCTCGCAGAGTGATATTTAGATATGTAAAGACTGAGAGAGTAGGAAGGATTTGAAGATCTAATGTGTCTGACCGAGATATCGCTAGTTTAGATGAATAAATTGGAAATAAGAGGGGGAAGAGTATTCTGTAGTTGATGAAATACTAACTTAGCTGTTTCAAGTTTCAATAAGTCCGGAAGTTTCAAAATCTTTAAACTGGAGTAATAAGGGGTTGAATGTTCGCGGTAGCTGCCACCGCCAATGTGTCGGACAACCTTATTTTGCAAGGTACAGAGTTTAGCTAAGTAGGATGTATAGGTTGTACCCCATACAAGAAGACCATGGAGTAAATGAGGATGTACTAATGCGTAATACAATTTAAGCAGAGCTGATGGGGGTAGGAAGGATTTGAGTTTTATAATTATTCCTATAGATCTTGATATTTTATTCTCTATCATTCTAATATGTGAATTAAAAATTAGCTGGGAGTCTATTTGAACTCCCAAATATTTTACATTTTCACAGGGATTAAGTTCAACATTATTAAGCTTCAATGAAATGTAGGGAGGTGGCTTTCTTAACCTAGGTGGAATAACTAGAAAATTGGACTTTGAGGGATTGAGACTTAGCTTATTTGCACAACACCATTCATCGACATCACGGAGCTCATTGTTCATTATATGTTCTAAATTATTTGGGTCAGGGCTGTGCAATACCAGGCAAGTGTCATCGGCAAATAAACGAGGAAGGCAGTTGGTTGAATTGTTTAAGTCATTAATGTACAGGAAGAATAGAATAGATCCGAGAGTTGAACCCTGCGCTCCGCCATTTGTGATGAGTTTTATATTTGAGTTTGCGCCATTAACCGAAACGTATTGTCTTCTATTCAAAAAGGACTTAATTAATTGATTGGCAGAACCACGGATACCATAATGATCAAGCTAAGAAAGTAAAATAGTGTGTGAGACAGTGTCGAAGGCCTTGCGAAGATCTAAAAAAATTAAACCAATGAATAAATTTTGATTAATGTTTTCGAAGGCATTTGACACTATGTCAAGTACAGCCTATTCAGTTGAAATGCTTTTTTGGAAACCATACTGTGACTTATGTATAACACCGTGATTTTTGAGAAATTGTTGGAGTCTGTGGTAAATTAATCGTTCTAAAATTTTAGAAAAACAGGTCAGGATTGAAATTGGTCTGTAGTTATCGGGGTCAAGTTTATTCCTCTTTTTATAAAGTGGGATGACTTTGGCAAGGGTGCAACTCTCGGGAAATATTCCGCTCTTAAAAAAGAAATCAATAAAATACTGTAAGTACGGAGAAATAATGGTAGCAGCTATATGCATAAAGAAGCTGGGATATTGTCATGGCCTACAGCTTTGTTGACGTTAAGGGAATAAATGGTGTTAATTATTTCACTAACGCTTAGGGTGTTTAAGTACAGTGAGGTTGAAACACGGTTTGATAAATAATTGGAGAATTTGCGGTCGTCTAAATTTGAGTGCGTTAACTTGCCAATTAAGCAAAAAACATTATTGAAACTATTGGTAACTGTTATAGGCTCAATTGAATCACACTCTGCTTCAAAATGATCTATAATAGAAGTAGCACCATCTGTTTTAACTGGAAGCACAGAACAAATCAGGTCCCATGTCTTTTTGGGGTCATTTTTGGCTTTATCTAAAGTAGAAGAGAAATGATTTTTTTTGGATAACGCAATTATTTTGTTCAATTTATTGGAGTACTTTTGATAAAATGTTTTTTCAGAATTATTATCTTGTAAGAATAATGGCCGAAACATTACACGTCTATTACGAATCGAAATGTGGATGCCTTTCGTAAGCCAAGGTTTACTTTGTAACTTTTGTTGTCTGCGAGACAAACGTTTCAAGGGGGCATGATCTTCGATTATTGACCGTAACAGGTTCACAAACCCATTGAAGGAATCATTGACATTACCGCAATCTAAATCAGGCATATTAACAATATAGGCAAAAAAATTTCGATTGCACATCATCACAAAAATCTTCAGACTTGAATTTGGATTTGTCTCGGTAATAAGAGACTGTTTCGATCTTTTTTTGCTTTTTGGGGGATAAATTTTGCACAAAATATCCAATAGGAAAATCGTCAGTCATATCTTCTTGTATCACAAAGGGTGTAAGATTGTGCTTAAGGTTATTAGTTATGATGTGGTCAATGATAGTTGAAGAGGATGAGGTAACTCTACTAGGTATCGTGATGAATGGCAAAGCACCATTACTTAGAATAATTTTTTAATCGTTTTGCGTGCTTCTGGCCTAAAGGCTACCAGCTCGGAAGCCTAGGGAAGAGCCACCAGAACGGCGACTATGCGAGGAGGCGTCTTCTCTAGCTCAAGTGGTAGAGCAGTGGACCGGTAATCCAAAGGCTGCAGGTTCGATTCCGGTGGGAAGACAATTTTTCGCATTGCTTGTTTTAAGTAGTCGCCGTTCTGGTGGCTCTTTCCTAGGCTTCCGAGCTGGTAGCCTTTAGGCCAGAAGCACGCAAAACGATTAAAATATTAAAACTCTGGCCTGCAAACGTCAAAAAACATCTTAATTGACTTATTATTACTTAGAATAATGTTTAGATATTCCATAGCTATATCAGTGCGGTTGCTTTTATCTATATTAATGTCAAGTCTCCAAGCGCATAAAAAATTTTATTGCTAGCAGAAATGTAGCCAAACATGAAGCAAAGTCCAGTAGAAATTTCTCAATCTCTGTTAGAGAAGGATGGCGATATATTACAGCTACAATATACTTACTTTTCTGGTCAGATATGTCTAACCAGATTGACTCAGAGCTGTGCAAGTGATGCTGATTTTTACACAGTTTAAAGTTAAAATTATTCGAAATATAAATAGCAACACCACCATCTGAACCTAACGAATTAACGTGTGCAAAGCTGTAGCCAGGAATTGCTATATTAGCAAGGGGTTGATTTTTAATGCGGGTCTCAGTCAGGCACACCAGATTGGGAGTAAAACTAAGGGAGGATATAAATTCAAACAATGCATCCAAATTCTTTGTTAGAGAGCGAATATTTAAATGCACTAGTTTTAGTGAATTTTCAGATGGTTGTACGCAGGTTAAAGAATTATCGAAAAATTTACAATTTTCGATCTCAGATGACATTTGTCTATACATTTCTTCGCAAATATTCTCATTTTCTAAATTAAAATGAGAACTTGGCGTGGCTGCTTGACTTGATAGAAAGAAGTCAATTAAATTCACTTCATCGTCATCCAGAAGCGCCATTACACTAAAGCAAAAGAGAACAAATGAAAAACAAGCAGTCGTCAGTGCAAGTCGCTAAACAATAAATTATTTTAGACAAATATTGCAATCAATTGCAGAAGATACCAGTCGTAAATTCAACAAAATTAATGTTTGCACTTGCCAAATAAAATACTGTTCCAAAGATACTAATTTGTCCAAATATACCTAACCAATTTCCATACTACACAATTGAGTAGGTCCTAGGATGAAGATATTCTTAAGTTAAGACCTTATAAAAGGTCAAGGCATGAAATTAACTCAGCTTGGAGATCCCATAAAAGCCAAGCCGCAGAGCAATAAGTAAGGCAATATTCTACAATTTAATAGTAATGCTGAAACAAGGGCCAGACAAGAGCTGCAACAAGTTAACTGAAACAAGGGCCTGACAAATGAGCAGTGGTGTTGCTAAGGGGGGACGGGGGGGGGGCGGCCCGCCCCGGGTGTCACCATTTTGGGATGACACCATTTCATGAAACCAATCGAGCAATAAGAAAACAGTAACATGTTTAACATCATTGTAAATGTTTAGCACACAGGAACGGACTGAAAAATGATTTAAAAAGTATGCTTTGGAGCATTTATTTAGAAGGATGGCGCTGATTTGCCGAAAATATAAATCACAAATCAGTAAAATCTTTCAAAAATTGCCGTACTAAGCAATCAAATTTGATCTCGTGCTGAAACATGCTGAATATAGCTTTTATAAAAAATAAAAAAATACAAGTTCAGGAATAGGGAGGTGGTGGCAATTCAATATTAGTTAATTACCAATCACTTCGACCCAAATATCGTTCCATTCACCGAACTATCTTTCTCTATTAAACATACTGTAGATGAAATGGTTTACTCCTTGTGAGTTTCATTGAACTATAAGATTTTATGATTTACGGTACCAGCTTGTAAATAAGAGAACTGAAATTTTACCATTAGCCCTCTCCCACATAGCCATTGCTAATTGATGCAACCAATTTAATCACGTTTTTGCACAGTTAATTTCTATGCCACATTTCAAGAATAATTTTTGTCAAAATACACCCAAATTTAGGTTATGAAAAAAGAAAAATGAAATTTCAACTGGCAACACTGTTGGGGAGATCTCCTTACTTTGAAATCAAATATCTCAAAAACGCTAAGACGTAAACTGGCGAAACTTGGTGAAGATATGTTTTAGATTATTCTTTATTTTTTAGACATAATCCCAGCTGGATGCTTCACCCCCTTAAATACACGAGCAGTACTAGTTAAATACACTATGACACAACAATAGAAATCCCAAATCAAAAGCTAGGCGTCCATCCCCGCCCAACGGCGGCTGGAATGCTTCGTCCACGAACACAAAAATTACTGATACCAAGATATTTACAGAACACAATTGTGAGAATGACTTAATGATAGTTTAATTAGCAAGTTTGTCTTCTACATACAAGCAGTAGGATCCGTTAATTATAGCCCATTTGGTTTTTTGCCCTGATTTTTTTGCCTCTTTAAACCGGGGTAAAAGTCTCTTCCTCTGTTCCTGAAATTCTTTGGGGAGATATTCTGTGATGAAGACTAATATTGGGAATCTTGGTAGAGTTGCAGCGGTTTGTGGCTCATTTTGACGGACTAAGTTGTAGGCCTTTAAGTTGCTTAAATTGCTCATAGTTTTATGCTTATCCATTGCATTATTCACAGCATAACAAAGAAACGAAAGAGAATCTTAAAATCCGATAAAAATTTGACTTAGAGTTTCTTATCTCAACAGCGGCCGACCACAAAGTATTTCTAATCTACATAGACAATGGAAAAATAAACCAAATTGAAAATTAAAAAACAGATGATATAACAATAATGATTTTAAGTCACACGTAAACCAAAAGTCATCATTTAAGCGATTACGTCACTGACCGACAACCGGGTCGGGGATGGTGGTGAAGAGTGCGCCAAACTTCCCGATGACCGCCAGGATCAGCATGATGACAGCGCCAGTCTGGACCACCCGCCTGCTTCCCACCTGGAAATAATGTCACTACGTACAAAATGATTGGAACTCTAGCAGTGTTGCTCATTTAATTGATGAACGGGGCCACCAAAAAGTTAGTGATATCGGGTTTGATTCTCGAATCGACGTTGCATTGGTATGTTTTCGGGTAGGAGATAAACTCTATTTTCCAACGAGCCCAATCAATTCATACCTTTGCGGCAGTTAGGTGTGACTGAATGTTACAAGATTTTTAAATGACACGGGGTTAGTAAGCACTAAAAGAGCCGTCAAGTCTGTTGCTCAGATAAACGTTTTGAAGTCAAGTCACGTACAGCAACCTTTCAAACTCTCTAACGGGAGTCTAGTCGTGCTCTGAGCTCGTAATGTTCTCCTATACCTGGATGACTATAATTATTGATTCTTGAAGATTGACTATCGATTGTTGAACGATTGTGTCGTCCAATACACTAAACGCTCGTGGCTTAGCGTAAATGAAACAAAAACTACAGCCGCTAGTAGGCAGTATAGGTCTCGGTTTGACCACATGTCAACTTTAATAAACTTATTCAAAACAGAACCGTGACGTCATATGCTCAAGCAAATAAAAATCAAACGTTACAGACAATAAGGTTTCAGGCAAACAAAATACCAGTGCAGACAACACCTAAGCGTAGCCAGAGGGGGGCGGGGGGGAGGTAGGCTTAGTTTGGCATGTCGACCAAAATGCAGAATCAGAAAAAAAACACGTTTTTAGCATTTTTGAGACTGGAATGGACAAAATAGTGATTTAAAACATCTTTAAACTGTGAAAAATGGCCAAAAATAAGCAATCAAATTTGATCGCTAGCGTGAAAATGCTAAACATAGGTGTCATCAATAAATATATTATAAACTTAGGAATAGGGGGGGGGGGGCTATTCAGTATTAGTTAGTGACCGATCATTCCTCTCAAATCTCTTTTCATTAGCCCTCCTCCAACTATTTTTCTCTATAAACTGTAAACGAAATAGATTACTCCATGTGAGTTTTTTTGAACTATACGAGTTTATAATTTTCCAGAATCTGAATAAGAGAACTAAAATTTTACCATTAGCTACCTCCCAAACAGCCCATTTATGCAACCAGTTTAATGATGTTTACAATGCCAATTTCTATGCCACGTTTTAAAAGCATCATTTTTTTATCAAAATAGCCCTAAAATAAGTTATTTTTATAAAAAAATGCAAAATTTTCGAGCTTTGGGGGCTCCGCTCCCCAAAACATTCCCCCCCATCGCGAATTTCTGGCTACGCGCCTGAGCACGTCTGTGCAAGAGGTATAGTGTTTTCCGGACGCGAAATGTTGACTCATTACACGCTTTGGCATGGCGATGAGTACACCGAAAATTCTGTTGAGTTCATAACACGCCTTTGCAGTAAAACAATAGAGTCGTACCTTCGTGATTCCGATCGCTCCAATGTTCTCGCTGTATGACGTAGTTCCATTTCCCGATCCCAGCGCCCCAGCAATCATGGTCCCAACCCCTTCCATGAAGATGCCTCTGCAGATAAATACGTGATCAATCATCTAAGTGGTGAAGCAGTTGGCTGCGCTGACGCATAATCACATTTATGTATTATAATCAGTTTACTTGGTCCTTGAAGTTTCATTCTGTACAAACAAGTCGCAAAAAACTTTTTTCCTCTCTACGTCACTACTATGAAAGCCAATTTATGGAACAAATTGGAAAATTGAGGAACAAAATTGTGAACCGATTTACTTTATACGCTCAAAGACGTAACTTTGGTGTAATTTATGCGGCCATGAGCGTATGTTTCTATAGACCTTGTAACTGAACGGCGTCACTAAACGAATAAACTTTCTATGACTCACAAAGCTACAAAAGTCACATGCAAGGCTTATCGGATTGAAGTTCAAACCAAAATCTTTCTTGAACTTAAAATTTTGGGCAATTAACGATGATGTTGCAGCAAAACAATTGAGGCCGCACCAACGCGGAGGCATGATTTACAGTGAACCGCCAACCATTGCATTGGCCCGGTTTGAATATGCACCATGGGGAACCTGTCATAAGATATGCAGCATACCTGTTCATTGCATGAGTGGGAGGAGCGGGTATGTAGCACAATCTTGCGCATGCGTAGTAATCCCCGATTGATTCGATTATCGAAGCCAATACTCCGCTAATCATCCCTAGTACTCCTGACAGCGTCACAATTGGAAGTCCCCATTGGCCTAAACAGAAAATAATTAAGTGCATATCGGCAAAACAAAGTCTGCCCCTTTCAATTTACCATCATTTCAGTGAAACATCAAACTATTTTTCCCTCATTAAATCCCATAATGTAATAGATACACTGTACTATTCAAAATATTCGAAAAATTGCTGAAAGTCAGTTTGTTTTATTTTTGGCTTACCTGGGTATGGAACCCTGAACCATGGGGACTCGGCCAGCACTCCCAATCGAATGTCGGTCCGCGCTTCGTAGCCGTAAAACGTGGAGTTAGAGGGAAATCCCCCAGCTGCCGTGATAATCGCCGATATGGACCAGGCCAACAACACTGCGTAGATGACCTTGAAAAATGTGAGCGTAAACTTTCACTGGAACGACCGACGCTCGCGTCGCGTGTTCCTCTGTTTTTACTCGGCCATTTTCCAACTAACGAGTGCGAAATTTCAGACTTTTGCTTATAACTCGAGAATGGTTGGGTCTAGCAACATGAAATTCGGACAGCAGTTTGAGATTAATGAGTTGTATGTTTGTACCACATTTCGAGGCAATAGGTCACGTGACTTCGGTTTTAGAACCCGAAAACCGCCCCGCAAGTTTGGCGTAAAAAGCGGTCTCACTCAAAAACGGTTTAAGTACGGCAAAAAATATTTCATAGGGTTATATGTCTCAAGATACCCTTTCATCCCAACCAACCCACTTTTGACCGCGATGAGGTTCATTTCTTTTTTTTTCCTTTTTTTTCTTCCTAATTTTTGTACGCTCTTCTTCTCCTAAACCACAAAACATGGAAATCTAATTTTTGTGTAAAGTTGTTGAGCTGCAAATGCGATTTTTTCTCCCGAAATTTTTTGGGGCAAGTCCACCGGGAACCCCCCCAAAATGGGGCCCCAAAAAATCAATTTTTTGAATGGCTCGAGCTAGGGTGCTAGTTCTTTTTGATATCAGTAGATATTCAACAGACAAATATTTTGACTTAGTTTGGGGGTGCCACCCCCCCGGGTACCCCCCCAAATGGACCCCCTAAAAATCAATTTTTTGAACGGCTCAAGCTAGAGTTCTACTTTTTTTTGATATCAGCAGATATTTAACAGACAAATATTTTGACATAGTTTGGGGGTGCCACCCTCCCGGAGACCCCCCAAATGGACCCCCCAAAACTCAATTTTTTGAATAGCTCAACTTGGGTGCCAGTCTGTTTTGATATCAGCAGATATTTAACAAACAAATATTTTGACATAGTTTGAGGGTGCCACCCCCCCAGGGACCCCCAAAAATCAATGTTTGAACGGCTCTAGCTAGGGTGCCAGTGTTTTATGATATCAGGAGATATTTAACTGACAAATATTTTGACTCTACTTTTCTGGAGGTTTCATAATCAAATATTTTTGAATAATTGCTGATTTTACGGTAGACAAAAAGTACTTTTGAGCGTCACAGCATTAGCTATGCGTCGGTCGTTCACTGGGTTTGCTGGCAAACTCCCATCTAGTTTCAACTACGAACCTAAATGATGGAAAACACTAAAAGAGTAATGAAACCAGAATGGATGAGAGCTAGCTTGTTAGCTGCTAGATTTACGTCTGATTCAGCCATATTAAGTACGCAATTACTTTTCTTCCCAGTCTGAACTAGGGTTAACGTTCCAATGTATCCTTTTGTTTCACCAGCTACAAGTCACTTGGTGTATCGCCATGGTAAAAACTTTCAGTAAGGACATTAAGACACGACCGACGACAGCACTTGCAAATGACACAGCGACAAGGAACTGGACTCAAACTAAGGAAGATGGAGGTTCGATTCTCTGCCGTAGTAAATTACGCAATTGCGTGGAAATAGTTGCGCAGAAAAAGTTGTTCAAAATTTTCCTGAATTTACGTTTGTCCTGTCGAAAAGAAGTTACAATGGTGCACTTAGGAATGCATGTCGAGTCCTAAACGGTTTCAAGGTAAAAATACTGCTGAACTGTCATAAAAAAATCTAAAATCGGTTTTGAACCTTGGTAAAGCTTTGCAAATAGATTACTCTATCTGTTGAGGCAGTTATTAGAGTGAGCAAATCATTAACAATAGAAAATCGTTTTGATTTATACGTACGATGTCAAAATTGGTAAAACCTGCACTTTATTAGTTCTCCAAAGTTTTCTTTAACAGGAAAAGTTTGGTTTTGTAATGACTGTTATAAAAAGGTTAGATAAATTTAATGTTCGCTTTCACACGCGCAAACCAAATATTTGTTCTAAATTTAAATTTAAAATATGCTTCTTGAATAACAAACCGTACCTACATATTCAAATTACACCAACAACATAGCCGGGATTAAATTTAAAGCTCGGCCGGCGTCTGCGTAAGTTATGTGAATACGAACAATAGATCTAACATTATACACCATAACACAGTGCACGTCAAATCTTAAAAATTTAAAACCCTACAGTCTGTTTCACCCGTAATCGGGATCACCAGGGGTGTCTTATTCGAAAAGAATTCAATCATCGCAATTGAGATTTACATTTTTTATTCACCACGTTGTCTTCGCCAGGAGACAGCGAAGGAAATTTCAGTTTTTGAGTCGAGCTGTCACCTGCCCACTTGTCTACGTCACGTGGAGGTTTCACACGGTCCCTTTTTACGCCGAAATCAAGCAGCTAAGCAGTGAATACCAATTGTTTTGGTCTTTGATTTGGCCCGACAGGGAATCAAACCTGAGCTTGCTATTGCAGTAGAAGACGTTTTACTCAACCGCTGCTGATCTAAATATTAAACATACCTACTGAAACTGTAGACTCGTGTGCGCAAACCAAAATCGTGAAAACTGTCACAGCTTCCCTGCTAAAAGTGGAAAGGGACAGTTCGAAGCCTCCACCATGTTTGGTAGACAGGTGGGCAGGTGGCAGCTTGACTCGAAGGCCGAATGGTCCCTTGGTAACAATAGCTATACATCGTCTGTTACTCACCGGAAATAAACTAAAAATCTTAACTCTGTACTTCTTGTTTTGCCCCTTGCCACAGGCTGGGATCGGAACCTCCGCGTTCTTCAAATATTGCGAGAACAGAATGATCAAGAACATTGTCCTGGACAAAGAAGTTGATGATGCGTTATGATCTATTCTCAGTAATCGAAAAGTTGCTGAATCCTGGTTCGATTCCCGGACTGGCAATGTGTGTTGCGTCCTTGGGAAAGACACTTTCCGCATATTTTCCCTTGGGACTGAGGAGTCCACCTGTTGTAGTGGTCCAGTCTGAAGAAACAAATGCTAACAGAACCCAAAAAAGTGCTCTGCGTTGGCGTGGTTGAACAGACGCCGAGTGCTTGGTTGATTAGCGTGCATATAAGATCACTTGCTGAGTTTCTGTCTATGTAATCTTGCAAGATCGCTCCCGGTGCCCTCCCTCGTTATGCCCCTGTTCAAGCCTTGAGTTGAAACAGCACACCGCTACTGCAACTTACAGGAAGGAAATCCCCCAATGTTTTCCGGCGAAAGACCCCGCAGCATCAAACAAGGAAAGTCCAACGAGGGTGATGGTGGGGGCGATGGTTAAGGGCCCGATGAATGACATAACAAACCCAATAAGCCCAGTGATTCCAAGCAAAATCTGCACACAGGATGCTACCATAATCGCTCCTTGCACCTGCGAACAAAAAGAGCGATTATTGGTAAAAAAGAGGTCAACTGGGGCCATATACGGCAAACATCACAATGATCAGAAGAAATCATTCATTTCACCACAAGAAGAAAAAGGGTGTACCAAGCAGTTGGAACCAATTTGTGACTTAATGTGTCACTACGTCAGGACGACATAGCCTCTTCTGAAGAAATGGCGCGCAAACCGCTTAACTTTCTAGCAGGCGTTAAAAATAACGCGGACAAAATTATTTTGCTTTTTCAAAATTAATTTAACTTACTGAAAGTACAACAATACTTTTTATAAGTCGTTCTGGTGCAACTCCTGTATCAGCACCTGCACAATTCTTGTGCGCCAGAAATCTGGCGGCTCTACTCCTCCCTCCGAACCATTTACTGTGTTGTTTCCACCAACATCGGTGACTGGGACTTTGATTGACGTCAAAATAGCGATTGTTGGCGCAACAAACGAAAAGGCAGCACCTTGTATGATCGGCAGTCTGTGAAAAATGAGACAACAATAAGATCCATTCGACAATAACCAAGATCTTCACGGGTACTTCACTATAGATTGCTTTACTTCTTTCAAAAGTTTAGTTTTGACAACACTATGAAGACTCGATGGGGGCTGAAATAGCTCGTTGCCAAAACTTGTTAAACACGCTTGGGTTGAAATGGCGACCAATACAAATAAAAAGCATCCCCCAAACTTTAAGTGTGATTTTTCGACCATGTAATATAAATTTTTTAACCATACAAAAACCACACTTGGCATATTTACGCTGAAACCCGACTTCCTGCGCTGTTGTTTGAAAACGTAGCCTCTATTGCATCATACTACACAATACAGCACTTGACTTGTCTTCAGCCCATGGCAGAGCCAGTTCAAGTTACAGTAGTTCATCACGACAAGCTTCTTGGCTGGAAATGAATGCAGCCATTCATTGAACTCCACGTCAACGACATCAACACCCACCTGTTGCCGATCGCGGTTTGCAGCAGGGTGCAGATTCCCGACGCGAAGAAGATCGTGCTGATCAGTT